>BSUD01000006.1:83543036-83684341 GCA_033239045.1 Fagopyrum esculentum | reverse complement strand
TTTTTTTTTTTTTGTGTGAATTTCCAACTGAATTCAAATGCAACTCAAAACAAAACATTTCAAAACAAGTAGCAATGACAATGTACAAGCAATGATATGTCCCTCCCCCATACTTGAAGTTCACTTTGCCCTCAAAGTGGAAATGAGTCAAAGATAAATGTGGGAAAGGAAAAAGGAGTATACCACTCAGTGGGGTGGTCCAGATGGACCACCCGGACCCTCCTCTGGTGGGTAAGGAAAATGGCGGAAGAAGTGCTCCTGCCGGCGGTAGATGTCATCTATGCGGTCCTGCTGAGCTGTCATCCGACGACCAAAAGAGGTCTCAAAGTTGGCTTGCCAAGCCAGCTGCTGAGCCTCCATTTGCTGCTGCTGGGCCGCCTGCCAAACCTCCTGCCGCTGGTCGAAGTGGGAGGCGGCGTAGGGGCGTCGGAGAGGTGGTTGGTGAGCAAAAGGGCGCAGGAGCGTGAGTGTGGTGTGTGGGAGTAGGGTTTGGAGGGGATGTGCGTTTGGTGAAGAAGGAGGGTGGGTGGGGTGTGGTAGGTGTAGGCATTTTTTGGAGATCCTTATTTTTTTTCTTTTCTGGGTAAACCCGTAGGGGCAGGTGCTTGTTGCCGCGGGGGCGTGACAAGGGAGAGGGGTCACGCAGGCTCAGCGCCAGGGGCGGTGCCGAGGATGTGTGTCAAGGATGGGAATTTTGGCTGTGACTGGCATGTTGCAAGCGCAGGCCCAGCGCCGAAGGCGGCGCTGGGCATGGGTGTCACTAAGCCGCAGGGGCGGTTTTCTTGACAGAGACTCCTCTTCTTATTCCTCCGGGTTGCCTCCCTAGCAGCGCCTTTGTTTTACGTCATTGGCTCGACGTAAGACTTCTACTTCTCTTGGTGTGCTTCCTCCAGCACCATCTCGTCAATCGGATCGTTCTTGACTCCTTCAAGGTAAAGTTTTAGCCTTTGTCCGTTTACCTTGAACACCTTGTGCGTTTGGGGATCATAGAGATCCACAACTCCGTGCGGGTATACTTCGGCTACTACGAACGGCCCTATCCATCTCGAACGCAGCTTACCTGCAAAGAGTTTCAAACGTGATTGAAAGAGAAGTACCTTATTACCTACCTTGAAGTCCTTCCGGAGAATGTTTCGGTCATGCCATGCTTTAGTCTTTTCTTTGTATGTGGTAGCATGGTCATATGCATCTAGCCTCAGTTCCTCCAACTCTTGCAATTGGAGCTTCCGGAATTCCCCCACTTCCTCTATGTTCATGTTGCACTTCTTTACCGCCCACAAGCTTTGTGCTCTAGCTCCACCGGTAGGTGACAAGCTTTCCCAAACACTAGTCTAAAAGGAGACATCCCGATAGGAGTTTTGTATGTTGTCCGATATGCCCATAGGACGTCATTTAGCCTTGCACTCCAATCCTTCCGTCCGGGAGAAACTGTCTTTTCAAGGATGGTCTTTATTTCCCTGTTGGATACCTCAGCTTGGCCGTTTGTTTGTGGATGATAAGCTTTTGATACTCTTTGGTGGACGTGGTACTTCTTAAGGAGAGTCGTGATTGTCTTATTGTAGAAATGGGTACCCCTATCACTGATTAAAGCTTTTGGAATTCCAAATCTTGCAAACATATTTTCGTTAAGGAAAGCTGTAACAACTTTTGAATCATCAACTTTGGTGGCCTTTGCTTCCACGCACTTGGAAACATAGCCCACCGCAAGCAAAATATATTTGTGCCCGAATGAAGTAGGAAACGGCCCCATGAAATCAATTCCCCAAACGTCAAATATTTTGCAAAATATATGAGAGGATTGGGGCATTTCATCTCTCCTTGAAAGATTTCCTACCCTTTGGCATTTATCACACACTTTGCAAAATGCAATAGCGTCTCGAAAAATGTGTGGCCAAAAGAAACCGGCATCCAAAACCTTTCTTGCAGTTTTGATTGCCCCAAAGTGCCCCCACATGCTTTAGAATGACAGAAGTTTAGGACAGATTGTACCTCATTGTCTGGAATTCAACGGCGAATTACTTGCTCACTGCAATGCTTCCAAAGGTAAGGATCATCCCAAACGTAGTGTCGAGCTTCAGCTTTTACCTTCTCTCGTTGTGCCTTGGTGAAGTCTGGAGGGTATTCTTTCCTGACAATGAAGTTCACAATGTCAGCAAACCAAGGTTTAAACGACTGGAGCTTAAGACAAACCTCTGTCGACAATTCCGCAGGGGCACCTAGACTGAGCCGCAGGGGCGGCTGGTGTGAGGAGCAGGGGCGGTCACACAACAGAGAGTTGTGTAAAATGTATCATCTGGAAAACTTCCAGCTATCTCTCTTCCTTTACTTGGATTCTTCTCTTCTTTCACTAGTCTGCTCAAATGATCGGCCACCAGGTTCTCAGCCCCCTTCTTGTCCCTTATCTCTAGTTTAAACTCACTTAGAAGGAGCACCCATCGAATTAATCGTAGCTTTTCTTCCTTCTTCGTCATGAGGTACCTAAGAACTGCATGGTTAGTGAAGATAATTACCTTTAACCCTAGTAGGTACTGCCTGAATTTTTCAAGGGCAAAAACCACCGCCAACATTTCCTTCTCTATGGTGGAGTAATTCCTTTGCGCTCTATTGAGTGTCATGGACGCATAATGGATCACATGGGAAGCCCGTCTGTCTTTCTGTCCTAAGACGGCTCCAACGGCGTAATCACTGGCGTCACACATGATTTCAAACGGTTTCTCCCAATCCGGAGAACGGATGATTGGTGCGGTGGTAAGACATGCCTTCAAAGTGTCGAAAGCTTTCTTGCAATTCTCATCCACTATGAAGGTGACTTCTTTCTTGAGCAATTCACATAGGGGTACCGAGATCTTTGAAAAATCTTTGATGAAACGTCGGTAGAAACCTGCATGAACAAGAAAAGATCGGATTTCCCGAACATTAGTAGGATAAGGTAAATATTGAATTACATCAACCTTTGCCCTATCTACCTCTATCCCTTTTGAGGATATTACATGTCCTAGCACAATTCCTTGTTCGACCATGAAATGACATTTTTCCGAATTAAGAACCAAATTGGTTTCAACACATTTTTCAAGAACCGGTTTCAAATGTGCCAAACATGCGTCAAAACTGTCTTCATGGACGGTAAAATCATCCATGAAGACTTCAATGACATTTTCAATGTATTCGGAGAAAATACTTATCATGCACCGTTGGAAGGTGCCGAGTGCGTTGCAAAGTCCAAATGGCATTCTGCGGTACGCAAAAGTGCCAAATGGGCAAGTGAATGTTGTCTTTTCTTGATCTTCTAGTGCGATGGCTATTTGGAAATAGCCCGAATATCCATCCAGGAAACAGTAGTACTGATGACCTACCAGACGTTCCAACATTTGATCAATAAAAGTTAATGAGAAATGGTCTTTTCGCGTTACCTTGTTGAGCTTGCGGTAGTCAATGCAAACTCTTCATCCGGTTTGTGTTTTGCTCGGAACCATCTCTCCATGTTGATTTTCCACCATGGTGATTCCTCCTTTCTTTGGAACCACTTGGGTTGGACTAACCCAAGTGCTATCCGAGATAGGGAAAATCATATCCGCTTGGAGGAGCTTCAACACTTCCTTTTTGACAACATCCATCATCGGCGGGTTCAACCTCCGTTGCGGTTGCCTAGAGGGTTTGGCTTCATCCTAAAGTAAGATCCTATGCATGCAAGTGGAAGGACTTATCCCTTTGATGTCCGCAATGGTCCATCCAAGGGCCGTCTTGTGCTCTTTTAGTACCTTCACCAACTTTTCTTCTTGCCCGGTAGTCAACTTGTTGGAGATGATCACCGGCAAGGTATTGTGTTCTCCAAAGAAAACGTACTTGAGGTGTGATGGAAGGTCCTTTAATTCTATTTTAGGTGCCTACACTATAGACGGAACAAGCTTCTCGATTGGGGTTAGTAAAGTGGGCCCAATGGCCAAATTAGAGATAGGTAGCCTTTTATTCTCATCTAATTGCGCTAGGACCTCTTTCATGCTGGATGTTAATACATAATCTGCTTTAAACTCATCAATGTCATGCTCAATTACATTATTCAATTCATCAACATCAGAGTTATCAAAAACATCTTGCATAAAAGGTTCAACAATGTCAATAGCACATAAAGAATGATCATCACTAGGAAATCTCATTGCATCATAGATGTCAAATTCCACTACTTCTCCATCAAACTCCATGGTCAATTTGCCACTAACATAATCAATTTTTGTCCTAGCAGTTTTCAGAAATGGCCTACATAACAGAATGGGCGTAGCATGTGAATTATTTTCCATATCCATTACAAAGAAATCAGCATGAAATATTAGGTTGTCTACCATTACTAACACATCTTCAATTATCCCTTTCGGGTATACATTAGATCTATCAGCAAGTTGTACTACAATCCTAGTTTCTATTAATGGCCCAAGGCCAAGTGATTTGTAAATTGAATATGGTAAAACATTGATAGATGCCCCAAGATCAAGCATTGCTTTGTCAAAGTGGGTTTCCCCTATAACACAAGGAATGCTTACCATGCCCGGATCGCTGCACTTCTTGGGCATTCTCCGTTGGAAAACAGCTGACACATGCTCACTTACTTGCACTTTTTGTTTCCCCTTCAGCTTCTGATTCCTCTTGATAGTGCAAAGTTCCTTCAAGAAACGAGCATACTTAGGAATACTTTTCACCAACTTAAGGAGGGGAATGTTTACCTCGCACTTGGAGAAAGTCTCAAAAAGGTCTTTGTCCTCAATGATTCTTCTCTCCTTCAGAGCCTCAGGAAAAGGAGCTAGTGGTTTCTCAGAGTACAGTGGCAGAAAGTTAGGCCGGATGTAAGAATCCTTTTCAGCAGAACCCTCTGTTGTGTTTTCCGCAGGGGCGTCAGTTTGTATGCGCAGGGGCGGCTCAGGGGTTGTCACCGCAGGGGAGGGGACATCCAGCCGCAAGGGCGATCTCTGCTCTGTGTTGGGCACAGTTGCAACCGCAGGGGCGGCTGTGGGTGCGGTAAAATCGACAGAAGGTTTGCATTGTGATTCTTTTGCTGGTTTTTGTTGGATTTGCTTCCCACTCCTTAATGTTACGGCACTAACATTCTCCTTAGGGCTTATAAATGTCTGGGAAGGCAATCCTCCGGAAAGTCCAGATTCGGTCCTTGAAATGGCTTCCGCCATTTGCCCAACCTGGTTTTCAAGGTTCTTGATGCTGGATTTTGTTGTTTAGACATGAGTAGCAAAGTGTTTAGTCAAAACCTGCAACATATCTTCAGTTGTTTGTTACTTACCTTGACGGGGTTGCTGTTGTTGGTTTTGTTGATCCCTCCAATGAAAGTTTTGTTGGTCACGCCAGTTTGGCATGAAGTATTGTGCATAGGGATCGTTCCTAGGCCTTTGTTGTTGTGGTTGTGCATAACCCATTGCGTTCACCTCAGCATCGTCATCCTGGACTTGTGGACATATGTTTGTTGGATGATATGGGTCGGCACATACTCCACAAGCTTTGAGCTGTTGTGGGGTTCCCATAAGTGTTAGCCTCTTCACCATTTCCTTCAGCTCCGCGAGCTCGGTGGAGATCTCACTCTTCCCAGTATTTACAACATGAACTCCTTTCTTGGACGGGGTCCTTCCAAAGTTCCGAGTTCCTTCCGCTAGTTCTTGTATCTTTTCCAAAGCAAGGTTAGGGGTAGAGTTAAGAATATTACCTCCGCAAGCCGCATCGACGATCCTCCTTTCATTGTCTAGCAAGCCATTGTACAAGTACAAGACTAGATCTTGAGTTGAATATCCGTGGAAAGGACAGCGGGATCGGAGGCGTGCAAACCTTTTGAAGTACACGTAGAGAGTTTCGTTGGCCTCTTGCTCGATGTTGCTTATAGCTTTCTTCAAGTTGTTTGCCTTCTTGGTTGGGAAGTATTTCTCCAAAAATGCCTTGTGAAGGTTCTCCCAAATGTCCATGCTCCCGGATGGAAGGTGGTAATACCAATCATCCGTGGAATCTTTGAGTGTGAAGCCGAATGCCCTCATCTTGATTTGTTCTTCGGTAATGTTTGCCGGCTTCATGCCTATACACACGGTATGGAACTTCCCAAGGTGTTTGATGAGGTCTTCACCGCTTAGCCCATGGAATGATGGAAGCAAGTGAATGAGACCCGGCTTGAGCTCAAAATTGACTCCTTCCCCTAATGCCGGTATAGTGACCGCAAGGGGGTTTTGAGCCAAGGTGGGCTGCGTAAGTTGACGAAGTGTACGGTCATCCATCTCTTGTTGAAGTTGTCGTTATCTTCGTTGCCGGATGTGCGTCCTCTCAATTTTTGGATCAAAAGAAGCAAAGCCGGAGTTAGTAGCACGGGTTTGAACCATAAAAATGGTTCAAACCAATAATCATTAATAACAATAAAACACTAAAACTCCCCGGAAACGGCGCAAAAATTTGACTGACGGTATTTCTATGGTCGTCTATACCCTATCAAAAGTAAATCCCAACTTAGCACTCAAACAAGTATAGTGGTTAAGTAAGGGTCGAACCCAAGAGAGTTAAGGTGTTTTATTAGATGCAATTATTGATTATAGTAACAAGTAACAAAGGGGGGGTTTCGGTTGAATTGATGCACAAAGACTTATCAAAACGATTAATGCGACAAGTAAGACAAGGATGGGTGAATCTACACTAGGTTGATTCTAAGCAAGCAATTGCTACTTTGGTGAGTTCCTTTTGCAAGTTTTCAAGTAATCTACCGTCTCGATCGTATATATGTGTTGAGCCAACAAGCATCAACACAACTTAACAAGTTAGTGTTCCGTAAACCTACAAGAACAAATAACAAGTTAGCTTTCAAACAAAGACTAAGGGATATAAAGAAAAGATTAAAATCGTTAAGCTTATCTTTATATTTGTGTTCCTTTTCTTTAAGTAATTACAACCCGCTATTACTTAAAGTTTACTACTAGATTAAAGACCGGAACCCGGAACCTATTAATCCTAGTTATTTGCATGCACTTTAGAACCTAAGGTGATCAATCTCAAGTAATAGTAAAAACATGCAATTACACAATGGAGATCAAGGAAACACAAAGCATTACTGAATGAAATATTAAAGAAAACTTACAACCAAAGTAATAATGCAGCTTCAAACCAACTCAATGTAGCAAGGGAGTTAGCAACTCATTACAAAGGTAGCAAGATAATCTAAATGGAAAAAGTGGATAATTTGTTGGCTAACAAGTTGGATGATTCTAGCAATCAACCAAGGACTATTTATACTACAAAAGACACTAAATAGGAGTAATTGGCCGGCCCAAAACAGCCACCTTTAATGCCATAAAGGTGGTGTAAACAGCCGGAGTAAAGCTTCTGAAGTTAAACCGCAGGGGCGGCCTTCAGCTCCGCAGGGGCGGTGAAGGCAAAAACGCTTGATCTTCTTCATTGCCGCAGGGGCGGCTAGGCAATTCCGCAGGGGCGGATCTTCAATTCTCTTCAAACGTCTGACCTTTCATCTTCCTGCCGTTTCTGATGTCAAGCCGCGGGGGCGTCCCTATGTCAACGCAGGGGCGGTGACACAGCCTCTTCATCTTCCAACTCCTAGGTTGAGGCGCAATAAGAGGCGCAGTGGAAGGCGCAGGGGCGCTGGTCTTCGTTTATTCAGGGCAAGTCACCGCAGGGGCGCCAAGGAGTGGCGCCGGGGCGGTGACACACATTATGGCTGGCGCTGGTGAAGGCGTAGGGAACGCTCCGGAGTAAGGCGTCACCCGCAGGGGCGGTGACAAGGCCCCGCTGGGGCGGTGAGGCAACAGAAGCTTTACTTCGTGAACGAACTTCACTCCTAAGTGCTTATAACTCCTTCCTTAGCTTCTTTTAGTCTTCTTCTTCTGGACCAAGGATTTAGTAGCATAAACCGACACAAATGCAATAAAAAGACTCTAAAAACTATCCTAAATGATAGTGATTCCATCACCTATCAGCTGCCGAGATCCGCGGAGGTAGTGGTGGTCCCGCAAATTCTATCCCAACCCGTTTATGCTCATGGTTTTGAAAACAAAATTCGTTTTAAAAGTTCAGAATCCTTGTGATTTCCGGTTATTTGTCTATTCAGCCTTTTTGAAGATAGCGAGTGCCGTTGTTACCAACCTAGAGCTCTGATTCCATATTGTAACACCCCGAATCCTAGAGAACTCGGAATGCTATGAGCTGACACCTCACAACGGGTCCCGGCTGTTAGCCTGTCAACAACTTCATCGGACCTTGCAATACGGCACAAATAAAAAGGCAAAACAACACATTTTTATTTCATGAGCGGAAACAAAAGTACAAACTCAAAACAAACCAGCCGAGTCTCAAAACCAAAATACAACAACGTTAGTCTCGAAGACATGAAATACGATAAACAGTCCCGTCCTATAATGCACGGAACCCCGGCTGCCCACTACCACCGGATCACTCGATCGCCTTTCTAACCTTCAAGGCATCTACAAGGCGGTATAATACCGTTAGCTAACATTCTATGCATAAGTATAAAGGTAAAAGCACAAACACACAACATACACAATCAACATGCAACACCCAATCCATTTATAATCTTTAATTAGGTTGTAAGCCATTACTAATGATACTTATTTTGTGACACGAGGGATTCCCAAACCTCACCCCTGTTCCCGTTTACCAACGAGCAATGGTGCTAATGCATCTGACCGTCTACCTATCTGGGCTGGTAGCAGGGAACCTCCTACCTATCGCAAGAGCTAGGCAGTGATGTCACGACTCGTTATCATACACTTGGGTCAATTACATAATATAATAAAGTCAGCCTAGTCCGGTTTCGTTGTTATTCTAACTAGAAAACACCACTCATACACATTAAACTCATACAAGAAGCCAGCTAAGTAAGTCCGTGGACTTACCAGTCTCCGAAGTACAAACAATCACCACCTCTCAAGTTCCCTCGGGAAAACACAACAATGCATGTTCAAGACAAGGCATATGAATCAAACAATACTCTAATCAACTAGAAATCCTTAGACTCCTAGGCTCAACATCCATACAAGAACAACTCAAGATAGCTCAACCCTCTAGCCAACTAGAAGTCCTTACTCTTCTAGTGCTCACAATCCTCACCACTCATAAACACACAAGATACATGATACTCTCAATTCATTGCCTTAAAGGCTTCCAACATAACAACTCAGTCCCAAACCAATATCCTCAAAGATCTAAGAGATCTAGTCACCACCCCACAATCAACATATTCAAAGCTCTTAGAAGAACAGTCCAACACTCTCAACAATATAACCAACTCAAGATCCATCACCCATCGAAACTAAGAACATTCTAACGTCCTCAAACACTCACCTAAAGGTTCAAAGCCACTACTTGGCATTCACAAGGCTAACCTAAGCCATCCTACCATGCTTCTATCATAACTTTCTAGGACAAGAGGCGGACAAGATCGAGGAAGGGCACTCACTAGGGTAGGAACGCAGTCGCGGAACAAGGAAGCGCAGCCGCGGAGAAGAGCTGAAGAAAGGCAGCCGCCCCTGCGGCTGGCTGGGCTGCCCCCGTGGCCAGGTGGCGCCTCCCCTGCGGTTGGGTGCTGTTGGCCACCGCCCCTGCGGTTGTGGGGCTGATGGCGCCCCCGCGGCGCTGTCCAGCCGTGGGTGCGGTCGAGCTCCAGAAGGTTGATCTGTCGGGCTTCTCTTTAATATGCAGGAACTTCCGGGCAACTCGTGGATGGCCTGCTCCATCCTGTATGTCCACCACATGGATCCATACGAACACACTTCATCCTAGCCGAGATCAACAACAAGAGAACACAAGAATGGAAGAATTGGGTGAATCTTACCCTAGGGCTCACACAAGGGTAAAGGGAGGAAGAAGATAAAGAGAAGGAGGAAGAGGGAAAAGAAGAATATTTACGGTAACTCGGATCTGCAGTCTTTCCTTGGCTAGACATCACACACAAGAAGGAGAAGAAGCACGATAAGAGAAGTTGGAAGGAGTGAAGAGAAGGAAGAAGAAGAAGGGAATGAGAGTTACGTGAAAAGGAATGAGGGAGGGAGAAAAGACTACATAAATGGGAGGAGACCAAAGGTCAAGCAGCCCAAGAATCACCACATAATAATGTGGTCGGCATAAAGGAGTTAGGAGATGAAAGGTCGGACAAAAAAGGCACCTAACTCCCGCTCTAACATGTCACCGCCCCCACGGGACGTTCAAGCCGCAAGGGCAATAGCCCTTGCTCAAGGCTTCTAACGCCTCTCGTAAACGGAATCAAAATTCCGGGCATTACATTAACCTTGGGTTTTAGTTACGGGATACTCTTATATTATTATTCACTGTATATTATGTTTTTGTTGGATTTCAAACTCGATTTATGGCCCAAAGTATTATTTGCGGTTTCATGACTAGCTCCTTGAATTCTATATTTTGGCCAGAAGGGTTTTGTGGGTTTAACGTCGGCTTTCAAAATCGAGTTCTTCCTTAGTTTTATATATATTATTTATTTCAATCAAATTTAGCGTACGGTCTAAATTTGTCTAGTTATGGTGCTAGGTTTGGAAACGACCTAGTAAAGCTGAACGAGTCGAAGTTCGACATCGGTCGAACGACTACCGTCTTTTGGACGTCATGTGAGTTACCTTCTTCCTCGATCTAGTTATGATTAGTATTTGTATCAGGCTACGTTGGATCTAGCATAACTTAGAGTGAATGCCAAGTAGTGGCCTTGAACCTTAGGATAATGGATTGGTTTATGAGCTTTTGTCGAGTTATATTCGGTACGATCTTAGGATGATCTTGGAGATTAGGAGTTGAACCTAGCATGCTAGAGTGTGACCTCATATAGGTTTTGGGAGACTAGAAGCCCGAGGGCTTCTAGCTTAGCGATTAGTTATTGATTGTGTGCCTTGTCTGATCAGGTGTTGAGTTACATTCCTGCGGGAAATTGAGTACGGGATTTAGCTGGTTTAGCTTTGGGACAGGTAAGTCTCCGGACTTACTTAGCTCGTATTATCTGTATTAGTTTCGATGCGTGTTTGGTGGTGTGTGTTTATTATTTAGGTGCATGATTCTATTTATGTTATAACAACTAAACCGATGATAGGACAACAAACTTTATATGTTGATATTTGGCCCAAGTGTATGATAACGGACGGAGACCGCTTGTCCAGTCCAAAATGGGGACGACTGAGAGCTGCCTTGCGACCAGTCCAGTGGGTGATGCTGATCCGCATCAAGTACAAACCCGTCTGGTGAAACGGAGCAAGGGCGAGTAAATCTCGTGTCACACCATAAGTGGAATAGTAAGAGATATGACTTAATAATAACAAGAAGATAATAAACCGAAGATGTGTGTTTTGATCATGTTGTGTGTTATGATGCCTATGTGTGTGTGTGTGTCAATACCATGATTCTAATGCTTTGAATGCTAGCTAACGGTTTTATACCGATTTTGTAGTTGTCATGCATGCTAGGGATGCTGCCGAGTGAGGTGGAGAAGTGGACAATCGGGGTCTCCAAACATTATAGGACGAGGATAGTTATGTGATTATTTCGTTTTTAGTTTATGTTGTATCTTGATAACACGATTTATAGCATAGTTTTAGGTGTACATTTAGATAGAATTCTCGCTCAATCATGCATCTTCCAGCACTAGTCCAATACGTTTTGCACTCAAAACATCTATTTTGTCGAGATAGACGTCTACACGGACTTGTGTGCGTTTTGTAGGTATTTCGGGAAGTTTCGAGCTAAAACGATGCGTTTGAGGGTCGCTCATTCAGAGGACACACTTCCAAACTCATTGGAACGCAAGGCAAGGGCTGAGAAGGACTCATGGAACCTTGCCAACACAGGCCATGCACCAAACCACAGCCTAATGATCCAAAACAAGGTTTCTGCACAGAATCACGGTTCTCTGAAGAACCACGGCCGTGGAAATTACCGTGGATTTTGCCAGATTCTCGTGACAGCTGTGCCACGACTCTCATGGCCAGCTCATGAAGAATTTGTTATAAAAGTGGTCCTTGATGGGTTGTTTGAAGCAGCTGGGAGCTGGGGTAGTTTGAGGAGAGCTCATCCATTCTCCATTTCTCTAACAAATATATTCTCAAAAGAAGAAGATTTTTTCTAGGAAGGAAAGTGCCAAAGTTAAGAAGAAAGGTGCCATTGAAGAAGAAAGAAGAACACACACTTAGCTCTTGTATTTCGGATTTATTTCTAGAGATTTGTGAACCCTTGAACCTTCTTTTGGAAGGGTTGTAAGTTTTCCTAATTCGATCTTCAGATTTGGTTTGTGTTGAAATCCACTTGTTCATCTTCTTTTCTTTCATTATCTTGCAATGGAGGCTATGATCTTATGTTTGCTTGCTTTGATTTCCATTATGAATGTTGTAGGCTAAATTGATGTGGTTCTAGGGTAAGGAAAGGATGGTTATGGCTAGATCTATGATAGGAAGGACTTAGATTTTTCTTTGGATGATTTTTGCTTATGAACGTAGTTTCTATTAGAAATCACGGGTAGTTCTTGAAGAACCACGGTCGTGGTTTCTATAGAACAAACCGTGATTTTCCCTGGTTCGAAGGATCTTACCTTAGATCTATAGAAATGTTGAAACCCTAAGTTTTAGCTGAGTTTAACCTACCCTAGGGTATCCTAGTGTAGAGGCTAAGTGTTAGGAGAGACTTACCCGGTAATCCTTGCTCTTAGAATCCAAAATAGCAAAACCTTAGGTAGTGGTGAACCTAACAAGTCGCCATTGGATTAGATGTGCTAGGAATATTGATTAGGACTTCCCGTTCCAAGACTTACCCGGTAAGGATAGGTTAGATCCCTAATTAACAATTCCGGTTTGTGTAGAATTCCTAACCTTAGGTTCTTAGAGACTTAACCGGTAATAAGACCTTAGGTGTGGACTAGTTGGATCATGAGACTTACCCGGTAATTGATCCCAATTTAGAAACACTTAATCCCAACATATCATAATCAATCCAAGAAATGAATAGATAACTTGAGTTCTATGCCATAACCGGAACTTCCGACCCCTAGAATCCGTCTTTCCTTTTCCTTGATCAATATCCCGTTTGATTTGTTTATTTGTGTTGATTTTCGGTTTAGTTAGATTGATTACTTTGAACGAATTGTGATCTTTGATGTGATCACCTAAAACCAACCAAAACAATTGAGATTTTCTTCCTTACTTTCTCTTTTCCTTTAGACTTAGGTTTTGCTAAATTCAATCACAACTTAAATCAATTTCACCTTAGTCTTTGTGTTCGACCTCGGAATACTTATCTTGCTACAAACGTCCCGTACACTGCGGGTGCGCTAGAAGTTAGGATAATTATAACGAGTGTAAATTTAAGGCTTATTGCGTGCACACTTTTTAGCGTAACAAGTTTTTGGCGCCGTTGCCGGGGACTAGGTCTAGATTGAGTCTATTTTGTGATTGTTTCTAGTGTAGATCTTTCTTGTTGCTTTTGATCTCTCTTTGGTTTGTGTCTTTGCTTTTCAGGACATCTATTGCTCTTTAGGTGTATGCGAAGATCTCGTGGCAAGGATTTAGCTCCATTCGATCCCGAACCGGAGAAAACCCTTCGATCTAGATCTAAGAACATCCGAAAGGAGAAAGAGATGGCCGGTAGAAATCTTCAAGCTGAATTGGATGAAGCCTTAGAGCAAATAAGGCTAAGAGATGAACTCTTGGAGGAAGAAAGGAGACTTGCCAATGAGAGGCAAGAGGAAACTAGGAGGGAGATTGAAGAGATTAGGCAAGCTCTTGTTCAAGGAGAGCTTAATCGCCGACAACCTCCACCACCTCCACCACAACCGCATCCGGCGGCTAATGTGAGGGTTGTACCTATTGCTATTGAGGAGCCACAAACCCTAGGGAGACGTATGGATCCGGCACAAAGAGCACACCGACCGGGTGTGAATCTAGGAGATCTCGCGACCCACAACTATGAGCTCCGCCCTCAAGTTCTTCAAATGATCCGGCATAATCAATTTGGAGGGATTGAAGGAGAGTCTCCTCACCAACATTTGATGAACTATGAGATTTTGATGGAGACTCTTAGACCACCAAGATTGGAGAGCAACAACCATAAGCTAAGGGCCTTTTCCTTCTCTCTTAAGGATAAAGCCTTGGCTTGGTATCAATCTATTCCACAAGGGCGAGTTGGTACTTGGGAAGAGATGACAACCGAGTTCTTGACCAAGTTCTTTCCACCTTCCAAGACCACTGAATTAAGAAGAAAGATTAATGCCTTTGTGATGAGGGATAGAGAAAGTTTGTTCAAGTCTTGGGAGAGATTTAAGGACCTTCTCCTAGATTGTCCGCACCATGGCATACCGAAGATTGAGCTATTAGAGATCTATTTCAAAGGGCTTGATGAAGATAGCCAATTCAAGCTTCAATCTCTTTCCGGTGGGACATTTATGGAGAAACATGTAGATGATGCTTGGGAGTTTGTGGAAAAGCAAGCTCTAGTGATTGAAAAGTACTCTCATAGGAAGAGCGAAGGAAGAAAGGCGGGAGCATATGAGGTGAGTGAAGTCACCATGAGCAATTTCAAGCTTGACGCCATCAACAACGAGTTGAAGTCCTTGAGAGAGTTATGTACTACCACCTTGAAGAGTCAAGCAACCCCTCAAGCACCTCCACAAGCTAACTTGTCTTCCAAGGAGGAATATGTGAATTATATGGGAAGGGGCAACTTCAACAATTACCAAGGCCCAAGAAATTTCAACAACAACCGGCAATTCAACAATTACCGGCCAAACCACAACCATCCCGGATTTTCTTACTCTAATCCGGATGGAGCCTTGAACCCCCCCGCCTCCACAAGTACAACTCCACCACAAAGAGCTTCACAAGAACCTCCACCCGGCTTTACTCAACCTTCAAAGGATAGAACCGAAGTCATGTTTGAACAATTGCTAGGAAGATTGAGTGGACTTGAGAGCACCGTCACTTCGATTTCTAAGGCTCAAAAGGTCTTGGAAGCACAAGTTTTTCAAAAGGCGGGTGAAGCACATAGAGATCCGGGGAAGCTTCCCGGAAGAACCGAAGACAACCCAAGAGGCCAAGTTTTGGCTATTACAACAAGGAGTGGGTTGAGTATGAAGGATCCTTTGCCCAAGGACCAAGCAAAGGGAAAGCAAGTAGTGGTAGAAGAGGGAAAAAATCAAGATGATGGAGGGAAGAGCAAAGATGTAGAGCCAACTTATGTGGCACCGCCTCCATACAAGCCACCACTACCGTTCCCACAATCAAGAGCAAGAGCTCGTTTGGACAATCACTTTGGTAAGTTCCTTGAACTAATGTCCAAGTTACATATTAACATTTCGTTCATGGATGCCATCTTAGGAATGCCGGCATACGGAAAGTTCTTGAAGGAAATACTCTCCAACAAAAGGAAGTTGGAGGAATATAGGGAGATTAGGATGACCAAGAGATCCTCGGAGTTAATCCAAACAATGAAGGAGGCAATGCCTCCCAAGCTAAGGGATCCGGGCTCTTTTTGCGTCCCAATAGGAGTGGGAGATGTGAAATACGAGGCCCTTTGTGATCTTGGAGCGAGTGTAAGCATCATACCACTTGCACTTAGCAACAAGGTCGGGTTAGGAGAGCCAAAGCCGGTCAAGATGACCCTCTATATGGCGGACCGATCTATCACTCATCCAGTTGGGATTCTAGAGGACATTCCGGTGCAATTGGGAGGATTTTACGTGCCTATTGACTTTGTAGTGTTGGACATTCCGGCGGATTATCTGGTTCCCATCATCCTAGGAAGACCTTTCTTAGCTACCTCTGGATGTTTAGTGGATTGCAAGAACGGGACTCTCTCCTTCAACATTGGAGAAGAGAACATCAAGTTCAAGCTGTCCACAATGATGAAAGGGCCAACTCTTGATGAAGATATCTTCAACATAGTCGAGCAAGAAGAATCTAGAGAAATAGTAAGCTCGATTTTGATCAAGGACCCCTTGGAGAAGGTTCTTACCTTGAATATGATGGAGGAAGACATTGAAAAGGAATGCAATGAAGAGATCAAAGCCTTAGAGGCCTTGGAAGAGGAGCCAAGAGTTGGATTTGAGAGCCACAAAGAAATTGTGAACAGATGCAAGTTCCACGGTCGAGATTCAGGTTCCACAGCCGTCAAACTCTCTGGACAACTCCGAGAAGCAAGCTTGGCAAGAACCACGGCCGTGGAAGATAAGCAAACCGTGTTTCCAACCGTGGTTTTCCCTGCATCAGCTCTTGATGGTGATCAAACTTCTAGGAGCCATGGGGAGTCTTTATTTGCTTTGGAATCATCTCATCCGACCTTATTTGGATCGTCTTCAACCGATAAAGGTCCTCCCTCACTTGAACTTAAACCCCTCCCTTCTCATTTAAAGTATGCATTCCTTGGTGATAATTCTACATATCCGGTAATTGTTAATGCATGCTTGAGTGATGATGAACTTGCTAAATTGCTGCATGAACTAAGATTGCATAGGAAAGCCATTGGTTATACTATTGATGATTTGGTCGGCATTAAGCCATCTTTGTACATGCATAAAATAATGATGGAAGATAACCACAAACCCTCTATTGAATATCAAAGGAGATTGAATCCTATAATGAAAGAGGTGGTCAAAAAGGAAATCATTAAGTTGCTAGATGCGGGAATTATCTACCCTATCTCGGATAGTAAGTGGGTTAGCCCCGTTCATGTGGTACCTAAGAAGGGTGGAATGACGGTAGTAACTAATGAGAACAATGAACTAATACCAACTAGGACGGTCACGGGATGGAGAATGTGTATAGATTATAGGAAATTGAACATGGCCTCTAGGAAAGATCACTTTCCCCTCCCCTTCATTGACCAAATGCTAGAAAGATTAGCTCAACACTCTCACTTTTGCTATCTAGATGGGTATAGTGGATTCTTCCAAATTCCTATCCACCCCGATGACCAAGAGAAAACAACTGTTACATGTCCATGGGGTACCTTTGCATATAGGAGAATGCCATTTGGGTTGTGTAATGCACCCGCCACCTTCCAAAGGTGTATGATGGCTATCTTTTCGGAATACATAGAAAATATCATGGAAGTGTTCATGGATGATTTCTCTGTTTATGGTTCTTCTTTCGATGATTGCTTGGCAAATTTGTCATTAGTGTTGCAAAGATGTGAGGAGACAAATCTTGTCTTAAATTGGGAGAAATGCCACTTCATGGTAAGTGAAGGTATTGTGTTAGGACACTTGGTGTCTAACCGTGGCATTGAGGTTGATAGGGCTAAGATTGAAACGATAGAGAAGTTGCCACCACCTACCTCGGTGAAAGGGGTAAGGAGTTTCTTAGGGCATGCCGGTTTTTACCGGAGATTTATTCAAGATTTCTCTAAAATTTCTAAGCCTCTCACTAACCTACTAATGAAAGATGTTGATTTTGTTTTTTCCAAAGATTGTCTTGAAGCGTTTTGTAGGTTGAAGAACGCCTTGATCTCCGCACCCATCATGCAACCTCCGGATTGGAGTTTACCGTTTGAGATCATGTGCGATGCAAGTGATGTGGCCGTTGGGGCCGTTTTGGGGCAAAGGAAAGAAGGGCGCACTCATGCTATTTATTATGCTAGCAAGACGCTAGATGATGCCCAACTCAATTATGCTACTACCGAGAAGGAGTTGTTAGCGGTGGTGTATGCATTTGAGAAGTTCCGCTCGTACCTTGTTGGAGCGAAGGTCATAGTTTACACGGATCATGCGGCGATCCGTTATCTACTTACAAAGAAAGATGCCAAACCAAGGTTGATTCGGTGGATCCTTCTTCTTCAAGAGTTTGATTTGGAGATACGAGATAAGAAGGGATCCGAGAACTCCGTAGCGGATCACCTTAGTAGACTCCCACCATTGGAGCTTGGGAAAGACAACATCCCGATAGATGACTCGTTCCGGGATGAACAATTGCAAATGGTGGAGGAATGTTTGTTCCAAGTGGCTAGAGGAAGTGAACCATGGTATGCCGACATTGTAAATTACTTGGTGTGTGAGGAAGTGCCTCCCGGGTTAACATATGCACAAAGGAAAAAGTTCTTCAACGATGTAAGGCATTACTATTGGAGCGAGCCACTTCTATTCAAGAGAGGCCCGGATGGGGTTCTTAGAAGATGCATACCGGAAGATGAAATGGAGAGTGTGATCCGGCATTGTCACTCCTTACCATGTGGAGGCCATGCTAGCTCCCACAAAACGTGTGCGAAGGTATTGCAATCCGGTTTTTATTGGCCTAACCTGTTTAGAGATGTGCAAAGTTTTGTAGCGGCATGTGATGCTTGCCAAAGAACGGGGAACATCTCAAGGAGGAATGAAATGCCCTTGAATAACATCCAAGAAGTTGAGATTTTTGATGTGTGGGGTGTAGACTTCATGGGACCATTCCCTTCCTCATGTGGCAATCTTTATATCCTATTGGCGGTAGACTATGTGTCAAGATGGGTAGAGGCCATCGCCTCTCCTACCAATGACGCCAAGGTGGTGGTGCGGTTCTTCAACCGAGTGATCTTCCCTAGGTTTGGAACACCAAGGGTGATCATTAGTGATGGAGGGAAGCACTTCACAAATAGGAATTTTGGAGCACTTTTGGCTAAGTATGGGATGACTCATAAGGTGGCAACACCTTATCACCCCCAAACTAGTGGTCAAGTGGAGATCTCCAACCGAGAGATAAAGGCCATCCTCGAGAAGACGGTGTCTAGGACAAGGAAGGATTGGGCTATGAAGCTCAATGACGCACTATGGGCATATAGAACCGCCTTCAAGACACCCATTGGCACCACTCCTTACAAGTTGGTCTATGGCAAGTCTTGCCATCTTCCGGTGGAAATGGAGCATAGAGCTTATTGGGCCATTAAGTGGCTGAATTTTGACCTCAAGGAGGCGGGAGAGAAGAGATTGCTTGATATCAATGCCCTTGAGGAGCTCCGGTTGGAAGCCTATGAGAATGCCCGGATCTACAAGGAGAGAACCAAAAGATGGCATGACAAGAGGATTATTCCAAAGGAGTTGAGTGAAGGAGATCTTGTCCTTCTCTTCAACTCGAGGCTAAGACTTTTCCCCGGAAAGCTCAAATCAAGATGGACCGGGCCATATGTGGTAAAGAAGATCTTTCCCCATGGAGCTATTGAGATAGGAGGGGAGCATTGTGGAGATTTCAAAGTGAATGGACATCGCTTGAAGAAGTATATTCCGGGAGCCCCGATAGACATGATTGCCCCGCTCCACCTTGAATAGACGCTACCGAAGTTTGGTCAAGCTAATGACCTTAAAGAAGCGCTTGGTGGGAGGCAACCCATCGGTAACATTTTTCCTTCATTTTTGCTTAGATTTTTCTGTTTTTGTGTGCTTTGTGTGTGTTTTGTCTACTTCATGTGTATGCTAGAAGCATTAATGACGTTGGAAGCCTCTCTCGGAAATGATGATGATGAAACCATCACCAATTATGGGTGGAGCGGACGCGGAACTTGGACGGCTAGCGGTGCCTAGCGCGGGTTTCAAAGCTTGAAAGATGCTTAGAGCTCTCTACCATGGTTGAAAGGATCATCCAACATCAATTCACTTGAGAATTCCCAAATACCATAGCAAACCATTTTACATTGTGAGAACCTTCTTTCACTCTCTTTACTTGTATACCACATTGGGGACAATGTGTTTCTAAGTATGGGGTGGGGTTTGCATGATCCTTTACATGATGAGCATCTAGGATAGGTTAATATTTGCACATGTCTTGCATTGTACATACTTAAAACAAAAATCCCATAAAAATCAGAAAATTTAAAAATTTTTGTGCTTTCTAGGCTTGGATATGATCCTAATGATGAAACTTGTCGTGTGATTGGCTATGAATGGCCTTATGTGTTGAATTGATAAATGCATATGTGGACTTGAACTACTTCTCTTAAATTCCATGTATGACTTGAGATCATGATGATTGCCTAGAATGGATTGAGTATTGAAAGTCGAAATTACGTGATAGTTCTTGCATACCATCTAGGAATGAATGAGGCATTTCATTTTTCTCTACTTCTCATCTTGATCATGATTGCTTGAGCACCTCAATTGATATAAATTCAACCTCCTTTAAAACCCATCCGGGAATAGGAGCATGCTAGTGTGTTTGAATGTGTAAAAAGCAAGTGCGGGGTGAAAATGTAATGAAAAGAATGTCGTGAATGGAATGCTGAAATTATTGTGGAAGTGTAGCCAAAATAGGTTTGGGGGCGTTGGTTTAAATGATAAGTAACTCGGTACACTTCACATAATCGGGTGTTGGTGCCTTGCCAAAGTCAAATGAACCAATAGCCCTAACGAGCTTTGGTATGTGTGCCCGGTGTGGATGCACCTCGAAAAAGAGAAAAAGCCCGAGGATGGCTAATCACCGAGGTTTCGGCTATTGTACACCAATGTCATTGTCTCAAAAATGAGTTAAAGAAAAAGAAAAGAAAACAAGATAGGGAAAAATATACACTCGGGGGAAGTTGATCGAGGACAAGGAAGTGAAGTTAGTTCCATTCCCGGATTAGCATCACATACCTAGAAAATTCCCCTCCCAAATTACAACGTTTCTTAGCCTTTTATGTCACAAGCCCTTATGACCTACTTGCATGTTTGTAAGACTTAGTAATCTAGATTGGATAGACTCTTGATCTTCTTGACATCTTCGTCCTCCCATCTCATGCATGCTTTTGAGTTAAGTACAATTGTCTTTCCATGCCCTTATTGTTTGATACATAATTGCTTATCCAATTGCCATTGATCATGACTATGAAGGTGATCCAATAGTAGAAGCACAAAACCCAAAAAGATTTTTTGCCATTTTTCTGCATACATAAATCATGTCATCTCTTAGTCTATAGTTGGGAATTTTCTCGGGGACGAGCAAACCTTAAGTATGGGGTATTTTGATAACACGATTTATAGCATAGTTTTAGGTGTACATTTAGATAGAATTCTCGCTCAATCATGCACTTCCAGCACTAGTCCAATACGTTTTGCACTCAAAACATCTATTTTGTCGAGATAGACGTCTACACGGACTTGTGTGCGTTTTGTAGGTATTTCGGGAAGTTTCGAGCTAAAACGATGCGTTTGAGGGTCGCTCATTCAGAGGACACACTTCCAAACTCATTGGAACGCAAGGCAAGGGCTGAGAAGGACTCATGGAACCTTGCCAACACAGGCCATGCACCAAACCACAGCCTAATGATCCAAAACAAGGTTTCTGCACAGAATCACGGTTCTCTGAAGAACCACGGCCGTGGAAATGACCGTGGATTTTGCCAGATTCTCGTGACAGCTGTGCCACGACTCTCATGGCCAGCTCATGAAGAATTTGTTATAAAAGTGGTCCTTGATGGGTTGTTTGAAGCAGCTGGGAGCTGGGGTAGTTTGAGGAGAGCTCATCCATTCTCCATTTCTCTAACAAATATATTCTCAAAAGAAGAAGATTTTTTCTAGGAAGGAAAGTGCCAAAGTTAAGAAGAAAGGTGCCATTGAAGAAGAAAGAAGAACACACACTTAGCTCTTGTATTTCGGATTTATTTCTAGAGATTTGTGAACCCTTGAACCTTCTTTTGGAAGGGTTGTAAGTTTTCCTAATTCGATCTTCAGATTTGGTTTGTGTTGAAATCCACTTGTTCATCTTCTTTTCTATCATTATCTTGCAATGGAGGCTATGATCTTATGTTTGCTTGCTTTGATTTCCATTATGAATGTTGTAGGCTAAATTGATGTGGTTCTAGGGTAAGGAAAGGATGGTTATGGCTAGATCTATGATAGGAAGGACTTAGATTTTTCTTTGGATGATTTTTGCTTATGAACGTAGTTTCTATTAGAAATCACGGGTAGTTCTTGAAGAACCACGGTCGTGGTTTCTATAGAACAAACCGTGATTTTCCCTGGTTCGAAGGATCTTACCTTAGATCTATAGAAATGTTGAAACCCTAAGTTTTAGCTGAGTTTAACCTACCCTAGGGTATCCTAGTGTAGAGGCTAAGTGTTAGGAGAGACTTACCCGGTAATCCTTGCCCTTAGAATCCAAAATAGCAAAACCTTAGGTAGTGGTGAACCTAACAAGTCGCCATTGGATTAGATGTGCTAGGAATATTGATTAGGACTTCCCGTTCCAAGACTTACCCGGTAAGGATAGGTTAGATCCCTAATTAACAATTCCGGTTTGTGTAGAATTCCTAACCTTAGGTTCTTAGAGACTTAACCGGTAATAAGACCTTAGGTGTGGACTAGTTGGATCATGAGACTTACCCGGTAATTGATCCCAATTTAGAAACACTTAATCCCAACATATCATAATCAATCCAAGAAATGAATAGATAACTTGAGTTCTATGCCATAACCGGAACTTCCGACCCCTAGAATCCGTCTTTCCTTTTCCTTGATCAATATCCCGTTTGATTTGTTTATTTGTGTTGATTTTCGGTTTAGTTAGATTGATTACTTTGAACGAATTGTGATCTTTGATGTGATCACCTAAAACCAACCAAAACAATTGAGATTTTCTTCCTTACTTTCTCTTTTCCTTTAGACTTAGGTTTTGCTAAATTCAATCACAACTTAAATCAATTTCACCTTAGTCTTTGTGTTCGACCTCGGAATACTTATCTTGCTACAAATGTCCCGTACACTGTGGGTGCGCTAGAAGTTAGGATAATTATAACGAGTATAAATTTAAGGCTTATTGCGTGCACACTTTTTAGTGTAACATATCTTACATATTTTTGTTTTGGAGTTGTGTCGTTTTGAGGACTCGGCTGATTTTCCAAGTTGTATCTTACCTTTCGGGATTGTTTGCATTGCATTAAAACGATTTGGGTTTTTGCCTTTATTTGTGCCATGTTGGAAAGATCCGGTGAAATGGTTGTCAAGCTAAGGGTCGGAACCCATTGTGAGGTTTCCGCCCGTAACGCCCCGAGTCCCGCGGATTAGGGGTATTACAAAAGTGATATCAGAGCCCTAGGTTGACAACAATGGCTCTCGCAATCTTCTAAAGGCCGAATGAGGAATAAACAGAACCTGCAAGGGTTTTGACTTTTCGTTTTCAAATCATATGCATGAGTCGGGATTGGGATAGAATGTATGGGACCACCACTCCTTTCACGGACCTCGGCGACATAGTTTATTGGATTATTGAAATATGTATAGATATGTATATGTGGACTTGTAGTACCTTAGTTAAGTGTTTGGACTATATCTAGGTCTGTGGACTATAGTTATGTTTGTGCACTTTGTTTTGTAGTTCCTTTTCCTAGAGTTGATGTGTTTATAGTAAGTATTATCGTAGGATTTATGTATAGTGTTATATATTATTATATGGTGTGTTAGTTTCAGATTAGTAATATGGACCTTATAGTTAAGATGATAGAAAGTTATCATTGCCCCTTGGATGACGCCGTTTGGCTTAGGATAGTTTACATTTGAGGTTGAGTATGCTCAAGTATCAAGTTGTGTATCACGTTTTGGAGAAACGCCTTGGTGTTTCTCGGACTCCTTTAAGAGGATGTCAAAGTGGAGGATTAGAGATGATGTATACGAAGGACAAACAAGTGGAAGAGAGCCTCGAGTTAGTTTAAGCAAAACTGAGAAGGAAGTCATACGAGTAAAGAAGAGACATGAATACATGAGAGTGGTTGCATAGAAGCAACGTTTGAACAACGACAAGATCAACTAGAGATGATGAACTTATGAATCTTCAAGAAGACGCATGGACAACTGAAGACACGAAGCGGGAAGGAAAAGAGTGCATACTAGCAAGGGTAGAAGTGGTATTTCCTTGAGACGTGAAGTTTTTCCTAGACGCTCCTAAGCATGGGAATCAGGGTGTGAAGTGTGGTCGAACTAATATGAAGATTCATGAGATGCGTAAGTTAAGCTTACAGAAGAACTAGAAAGTGAAGTGACGGTTTTTGCGAGAGCTTAAGCAGGAGACTTCTTCAGAAATACGAGAGTTACGAGGAGGATTACATGACGACAGTTCACATAGTAGAATTACCTTGTGGAGTCAATCGTTTTCCGTCATGGTGATGAGACTGAGCAATGCTAAGAAGGAGAAAGTGTATATGGGTGATGATCTTCAGAAGATGAACGATGAAACAAGGGGTGCGGATCGAAAGACTTAAGTTAGCAACCAAGAGAAGAGAGAGTGGTTATTCACGATAGAGATGTGGGGAAGATACACTTAGAACACATTATGAAGGACGGTTAAGCCTATGAAGTTGGATCATTTGACACAAAAGAGCCGAGAAGGTGTAGTTATCTTACAAAAGTGGAAGGAAGAGGGGAGCGTAGAAAAGCTAACGGAGTTTGAAGTAAAGTAAATGAGCTAGTGAAGTTTAGGGTGGAATACGCCGAGAGGGTATCCTTTAGAAGTATGGTAACATGGAAGTGTGGTAGGAGGGTAAGTCGTTGATCTTGGAGAGGGTCATTAGTGAGATAATCGGTGACCACCGAGAATGCACATGTGCAAGTAGTATATTGCTGACTGTAGGTGGGGAGTGTAACCCAGGAGACGGGATCATTAAGAGGGGTAACAAGAAAGTGGAATATTCGTGGTGGTTAAATTTCGACAACAAAGAGGTATATCAAGGGAAGTGAAAATATCTTAATCAGGTCATGGGTTTGTCATACGGAGGAACGACACGGATTAGGGTAAAGGGGGACTGGAAGGACGAAGAGGAAGGTGAGTCTTCTATGGTTATTGTGCGTAAAGGGGGAATATATAAGGGGAGGTATGATATGTTCTTCTAAGGTTAAGAATGTCATGATTTTGCGAGCAAAAGCTAAGTCCAGGTTTTTCAAACTCGCATGGCGAAACCATAGTGGTTGTGACGTGAAATGAGTAATCTGGATTAGGGCAACGCTGCAAGCTTAGAGTAATGATGTGAGTGCTTGGTGGAGTTATGAGTGGATCTTCAGTGGTTATGGTTGGGAAATTTTGCCTAAAGGCATTCTAGTATGGTTGTGAAGTTGTCCGTGGATACCAAGAGAAACATAAGGAGCCCAATTAGAGTAAGAGAAGACTGCGGTTTTGGAAGTTTGTTGTCGATATGGGATGTACAAGAAGTACATAAAAGATTGAGGTCAGAGCCTCTGCGGTCGTCTGGCTCTACGCCTACTTGAAGAAAGGATGTCTATGGTGAAAGCTGATCAAGGATACAGAGAGCTCCTCCCATTGGGTGGGATGCCAAAGGAAGCGGAGAAGATTATATCGGTTTGTTATCAGGCATAATTAAGTCTTGTGGTTAGGACCCTTGTGATGGAACATGTTTGCGAGATCAAGAGATGTTATAATGCCTTTCTTTTAAAAGTGAAAAGAGGGATTAAGCTGAAACTATTGCTTAACCAAGGCTTCAAGAGTCGGAGGACTCGAGCAAGTTCCACGAGTTCGGGAAATGAATGATTTGTATAAGAAAGACGGTCGACATGGTAGCTACGGATGGAACATTACGCGTGTTGATGGACGTCGCCCCAAGAAGATCGGGGTGGACTACTTGTCAAGCGTTAGGACCAGGTTGTGTCAGTCATTACGATACGAGATGGGTAGAAAAAGATAGAACCCGAGATAGAAAGGATTCCAATGCATCGGAATGTGGATTTTTCCACTAAGGTTGATCTTGGCCCAACCTCAATTTTCAAAGCAACGTACAAATGATATCAATAAATGACCATACTAATAGACGTGAGTTGTGGAAGCAATTGAATGAGTAATTGCAATAACTTATTGATAAGAGTTCATTAGAATTAGTGAAATGCTATGGAGAACTCAGAATTATCTAGAGCTCTTGATTTGAAGTTCATATTGGAATATATCTTAAACTCTTGATTTGAAGTTGTTATGGAGAACACCATTTTGGGAAGAGAGAGACGGTTATCCCCGTTTATACATCGATTACCGAGAGTTGAAAAAGATAACCAGGAAGAACAAGTATCCCTCACCACGGACAGACGATCTACTCGACCAGTTGCAAGGGTCGGTAGCCTCTTCTAAGAATGATTTAAGGGTTGCTTGTCACCAATTGAGAATTCAACACTAGGATATTGTAAATGCGGCATTCCGGACAAACCATGGTCACTAAGAGTTGTAGTGATTCCATATGGGATTATTAATTCCTTGATAAATTTTTTTTATTGTGGTCTACTCTCAAAGAAGAGAGAAGTGGTATAACAAGTTGTCTCGGGACGGCAACCCCCGAAGGGTGTGATAGAAGTTGCAAGCTTTCTTGGATGTGCTGGTCATTACCGAATTTGTGGAGAGATTCTCCAAGTAATACCATCTATAACTAACCTACTCTGGATGATAATGAAGTATTGAGTGGGATGAAAATTGACAATGGAGTTGTTGATAGTTAAGAGAAGATCCATTGGTACAACTGTTTTGATTTACCTTGAGGTATTATGGGTTTTAAATGTACAAGTGATTCTTCAAGACAATGTCTTGATTGAGTAATGATGAGCGATGTTAAAGTAATAGCATACTTGTCTTGTTGGTAGAAGTAGTATGGAGTGAAGTACTTCCTTCGTTACTTGGAATCGCAATAAGAATTGAGGAAACATAACATCAATGTTTGGTTTGACAAGGACCAAAGCCAACAGTGTAAATTGGAAGCTCGATATTCTTTGATAGAGAAGTCAAAGGGAAATAATGGAAATGCAACATTGAGAAAGACCCGAGAAGGAAGTTGAGTTCCGATATATAGACCTTTATGAGATCTTAACGCAAGTTAGAGAGGTGTCTTATAAGTTGGTGTTGCCGCCAAGGGTAGAGAGTGTTCACCCGGTGTTTCATGTATATCAGTCAAGAGAGTGCATGCATGATTCGAGACGTGTGGTCAGTCATGATGATCTAGTAGCAGACGGTGAACCAATGAGGCTAATAGGAAGACGGAGGATAGTATCTTTGGTGGAGTTTTTCGCTGAGCTAGTAGCATCGACAGAATCGACGGGTTAGACCTAGTTCTTCCCTTAGTTGTGTATATGTGTGATGTTATATGTGGTTTTGTGCCCCGTGAGGGAATGTGATGCGTCCTTGGACACGTCAAAGAAAGTTTCCGGATCTAGATCAATCTGAAGCTCAACTACTCCTTAGTTGAAGTGCGGATGCGTTTGAAGGTTGGTTGCGGAAGCTTAGAGATAGAGGCAGAAGTTGAATGGTTGAGTCAATCTAGATTGATCGATCAAGTCTTGAAGTGGATCAGTTGGGTTGATTCTTGAAGAATCCTCGAAGATGGATGAGTTTGGATCGAAGATCCAAAAGAAGAACTTTGAGAGGATGGAAGAGAGATTGATGCTCAAATAAGTAGGAGGAAAATACTTCTCATATACTTAATCAAATTGAACATGTTTTACAAATGAGCCAAGCATCCCCTTATATAGTGGATGAAGGCCATACAAAGGGTCGGAACTTAAATGACGGAAATAAAGTCGGAATTAAAGTTCCGAAAATGAAAAACCTAAAAATATGAAAGGTTGGGAATTTAAGTTCGGAATTAAGTTTCTGAATTAAATTCCGAAAACAAAAGTCTAATCTTAAATTCGGAAAATTAATACCCGGAAATTAATATTCCAAAAATAAAAAGACTTATTATTACAAAACACTAAAATATGGAAAATGCGGAAAATGCGCCGGAACGGTGCCGGCTTGACAAGCTTCATGTCATGGTGGTGTAGAGGCACGGTTTACAACCAATGGGCCCGTGACAGGCAACGGTGCGAGCAATGAAGGAGCCGGTAGCTTGGGCAATTACCTTAGCACGGGAACGGGTATGCGGTTCATTGGAGCGAACGCGGAATGCCTCGTCTTCCTCATCTTGGGGCATAGGGGTCAAGGGCGCATCAGTCCCCTATCTTGGATGTGAAACGGCCCCGTTTCACCTTCGTCAAATAGGGGCTCAATGTATGGTGCAAGATCCTTGACATTGAACGTCGGGTGCACGCCATAGTCATCCGGAAGCTCCAACTTGTATGCATTCGGGTGATGGAGGTATAAGATGCGGAATGGTCCATCACCACGGTCTGAGAGCTCGCCTTTGCGGCGAGATGGAAAACGCTCCTTCTTTAAGTGGAGCCAAACAAGATCACCGGGCTCGAATGAGATTGGACGGCGGCCTTTGTTGCGTCGTTAGGCAAGTTTATCGGCACGCGCATTGGAGTTGTATCCTAGTCCGCTCATGAAGCTCAATGATGTGAGCGGCACGACTTGCTCCGGTGATGTCTTCTCCGTCTTTGAGTGGACGCGGAGTGAAGTCCATCGAGGTGTGTGGATTAAGGCCGTAGACAATTTCAAAAGGTGAAAGAGTTGTTGCCGAGTGTCGAGACCTGTTATAAGAAAACTCCACGATAGAAAGTAAGTCCTCCCACTTGTGTGGGTTGTTCCTAAGGGTCGCTCTAAGTAGAGCGCCGAGAGTCCGATTAGTCACCTCCGTTTGACCATCGGTTTGGGGATGATAGCTACTTGAAAAAAACAAGTTGGTTCCAAGTTTTCCTCACAAATTTCGCCAAAAATGACTCACAAACATCACATCCCGATCACTAAGGATGGAACGTGGTATCCCATGTAAGCGCACAACGTTATCAAAGAAAAGTGTAGCGACTTCGCTAGCATTTTGTGTGCTCTTACATGCGATAAAATGGGCCATTTTTTAGAAACGGTAACTACCACGAAAATGGAGTCTTTGCCTCGTTTTGACATTGGTAGGCCAACCACAAAGTCCATAGAAAGATCCTCCCAAGGTCCCATTGGTATAGGCAAAGGAGAATATAATCAATCCGGACCTTAGCGCGATTTTGCATGGTGACATGTGATACAACTTGTGCAAAACCGTATCACATGCTTGCGCATTCGGGGCCAAAAGAAGTGCTCTTGTAGAGCGGTGAGAGTCTTAGTAGCACCGAAGTGACCACGACCCTCATGGGCTTCCTTTATCAACAAATGACGAATACTCGAGCACGGGATACAAAGCTTGCCCGCACGGAATAAGTAGCCATCGTTAATAAAGAAAGACTCATGCTCTCAGAGGTCAGGGCATTGAGCGAATATATCCTTGAAGTCAAGATCCGTGGCATATAACTCTTTGATAAGAGCAAATCCATGGATCTTGGCGTCCATATGCACAAGAAGGATATATCGTCGAGAAAGGGCGTCGGCTACCACATTCTCTTTACCTTTCTTATGTCGAATGACATAAGGAAAGGTCTCAATAAATTCTACCCAACTTGCATGGCACCGACTCAAAGTAGTTTGACCCTTGAGATACGAAAGAGCCGCATAATCCGAATGAATCACAGACTCCTTCGGCCACGAGTAATGTTACCATGTTTGTAGACAACGAACTAAATCATATAGTTCCTTGTCATAAGTTGGATAGCTGATTGAGGGACCGGAAAGTTTTTCTTTAATGTAAGCAATGGGCCGATTCTTTTGTAGGAGACCCCCCCCCCCCAATGCCCACATTAGATGTGTCACACTCCACCTCGAAGGTTTTCGAAAATTTTGGGAGTTGAAGTAGTGGTGCATTACAAAGACGGTCTTTGAGAGAATTAAACGCTTGAGCATGGGTGTCACGCCACTCAAATGTTACACCTTTATTAGTAAGCTCATGTAACGGTGCCTCTATCGAGCTAAAGTCCTTGACAAAGCGTCAATAGAAGCCCGCTAAGCCGAGAAAGGCTCGCACCATGGTGGTCGTAGTAGGAGTTGGCCACTCCCGAATGGCGCGAGCTTTTGATTCGTCCACTCTTAGTCCGTCCTTAGACACGACATCGCCAAGAAAAATTGTGGTGTCCGAGCAAAAGACACATTTCTCCAAATTGACATACAATTGCTCTAGTCTAAGGCACTCGAGCACTTGGCGAAGGTGCCCGATGTGTTCATCCAAAGACTTACTAAAAACAAGGATATCATCAAAGTAAACTACTACGAAAATACCCAAAAATTGGCGCAAGACATGGTTCATGAGGCGCATGAATGTGGACGGGGCGTTGGAGAGACCAAATGGCATGACAAGCCACTCGTAGAAGCCATACTTTGTCTTGAAAGCCGTCTTCCATTCATCACCTTCGGCCATGCGGATTTGATGGTATCCACTCCGGATGACGGTACTTGACGGTTATTTGATTGATAGCTCGGAAATCTATGCACATCCGCCAAGATCCGTCTTTCTTGGCCACAAGTATGACCAGTACGGCACGTGGAGATAAGGACTCACGAGCATATCCCCGGTCTAGGAGCTCTTGGACTTGTCGTTTTAGCTCCTTGGTCTCTTCCGGACTTGCACGGTATGCGGCACGGTTGGGCAAAGACGCGCCTGGCACCAAGTCGATTTGGTGCTCAATTCCTTAGATTGGTGGCAAACCGGGTGGTAGTTTATCGGTCAAAATGTCCTGAAATTCGGACAACAACAAGGACACCTCGTGTGGCACGTTACTCGGGTCATGAGAAATGGATAAACAAAAAGTGACAAGTAAGAAACAAGGAAACTTACCTTTCATGACCGGTGTCAAATCATATCGTCGGGCCAATAGGATTCGAGGCTCACATCGCCCTTGAATGGTAGGATCCGGAGGTGCATTTGTAGGGACAACACTCTTACTACCTCTTGCTTTGGTACCATGAACTTTGGGGCCGAAATAACGGGAACCGGAATTATGAGCATCCACAACAACGGGAGAAATGCGAGGAGGGTCCGATGTTGCCAACGCTTTAGTTGTGTCATTGATAACTTGTTGCCTCTTTCGTTCTGCATAGTCAACTAAAATTTCTTGTGGAGTCATAGGCAAAAGTGTGATCCGTTTCCATTATATTGGAACATGTACCGATTGAGATAACCATCATGAAAAGTTTTACGGTCAAATTGCCATGGTCGTCCCAACAAAACATGTGTGGCGTCCATTTTGATAACATCACAAAGGACCTTATCCACATAGGCGCCAATAGAAAACGTCACTCACGCTTGTTGTGTGACGGTGTCACACGCAATATCGGAAATCCATTGGAGTCCGTAAGGTTGTGTGTGGGGGGTTGTAGGCAACTTAAAGTGTTTCATCACTTTTTCGTTGACAATATTAAAACACGAACCCCCATCGATGATAAGAGAGATGCTAGTGTTATTGACCAAGCAACGAGAGTGGAAGAGATTCTCACGTTGGTCAATAGGGAGATGCTCTTTTATAGCCAAAATACGACGAGAGACAAGAGCAAACTTACTTGGTTGTGCCGGACCGCAAGCAAGTTGGTCGTCGCAAGGCTCCGTGCCATAGTAGGGGTCGGCATCTTGGTCATCTTCCAAGAGGATATCACCATTATATTCATCTTTGCCATCGTTATATGATGGGTTGCCAAACATCACCCGCTTGGTGTTCGGGCATTCACGTTGGACATAACCAAACCAGCTACATTTGAAACACACGGGTTCTCTTGGGCGGGCCACCGATTGAAAATCTTGTTGGGTTCGGCCCGGAGGCGTTTGCTTTGAAGCAACGCAAACGTTATCACCTTCAAAGTAAAGGGTCGCCGCTTCGATTTTCTCATACTCCTCATAATGGTAATGCTTTAGAGCTCTCTTCATATCCTGTGCCCAATCAAGAAATACACAAGGATCATATTCACCATAAAATATAGGAAATTTAACCTTACCTTCCCTACGAGCTCGGTAGGGATCCGGTCGGGGTGGTGTCATGTAGGCCTCTTCGTGATGGGCTCGACGGTGGCTATCGTTATGCCGTTGGCGCCCATGATTATGTTGTGCACGTTGTTCGCTCGAAAAGTGTGTGCGTCAAAGTCTTAAATTTATATCTAGAACTCAAAGCAAAGCGAACCCGCAGTGTACGGATCAGCTGTAGTGAGGTAAGAATTCCAGAGTCGAACTCAGGGATTTGGTGAGAGTAAATTCAATTTCAATTATCTAGCGAAAATGCAAAAAACTTTTGTGATCAAATAAGGGTAAAATGATTCCAAGGATTCAAGTATCCGATTTCGGCTTTTGATTCAAGACACTTCTATAGATATAGGACAGAGTTTATATTGCCAAGATTTAATGTTCAAAGGTAGGTATCGTACGGTGAAGTTCCGAAACCTATATAACTAATCTAAAGGTTCTCTCTATAAGGGTTGTTGAGGCTGCAATATAGAAGGATCTAAAGACAAGAATTATGTTCAAACTAACTATCTAAAACTTCAGGATATGACTCTCCAAAGTAAAGATTAGAAAGCACACTTAGAATCTTAATAAAGGATGTTGAGTCTCTTTATTACCCAAATCTTATAACCTTAATCTATTAAATGTAGAATCAAGTTTGAAATCTCTTCATACACTCTATTAGAGGTTAAAAAGGTTAATCAATGTTGGGATTTAGGCAAGAATTAGTTTTGGTTAAAGATTGATTCAATTAAAGTTCGTCAGAAGAATAAATCGTGCTGTTCATAAGGAAATCGGCCGATTTACCCAAGAACAGTCCGATTATCCTGTTATCGCAAAACTAAAATCTAAACTCTCAGGGTCCTAATGTTTGAATGAGTTCAGTCTATCATCATCTAAGCCTTAATCATCAACTATTCTCCCCAGAATCACAAGGGTTTTAGCCAACCATTTAAATCAAATCAAGGGTTGAGTAAAATTATGCAAATAAACCCGATTCTTGAATAAAAATTCAATAACCTTCAAATCTGTAAACAATCATCAAAACAGATCAATGTATCTCTTAAGTAACTCAAATTCGTGTTCAAAAAGCACAATTGCTTCAATGAATAAAGAAATCTCACAAAACAAGAATCAAGATTGGCTTCCCGGAAAAAAGTCCTTCAATCCTTCTCCAAGAATCTCCAATCTCTCTCAAACCTGTAAAGATTTCCCGCTGCGGCCTCCTCGTTTTCGTTCCTAGGGTTCTCACCTATAGTTTCTTGCAAATGGGCCGTTTGGCAAAACTCTCCTCTAGCCCAAAAGAATTGGGCTTTGTGTCGTCTTTTCATTTGGCCGAAAAACAAAGGAAATCAACCCAGTCGATTTATACACAAAACCGTTCGATTTCTAGGGGATAAAATCGTCCGATTTATATGTATATTGGCACGATTTTCTTCAACAGAAAGTGCTCTTCTTTTGGCTCGTCTTCTATGCTTCTCCTTTGCAATTCCTTAACTCTTTGTGATCCCTTTAAGACTTCTTTGGCTTCCTTAACATCCTTAGATGCTCCTTGCTCCGCTTTTGCTTTCAATTCCACTCCATTTACCTATAATTCATCAAAAACTCGTGTAGACCTCTATTTCCGACAAATGATTGAATAGAACATAAAAGGCAAATAAAATCTCTCTAAATGCAAGGTAAACTGAGACAATCTTCTACAATATGCATGAATATGATGGTACATAATTCTTGTCATCAAAATACACCATACTTGCCCCTTGCTTGTCCCTAAGCAAGACTCAAATTTAGAATACAAGATGTCATGGATTATATATGTATGAAAACTCAAAAAATTTTCTTTTGGTAGTGCTTCTTCTTATTGGATCACCCTCAAAGTGATATTTCAAGGCATAAAAAAAACAAAGTGTGTATCAATGATAACTATAAGATGAACTAACTTCCTTTTCTTTCTTGAAAACACAAATAAAGGACATGATAAAGGTGTAGAGGTAATCAAAGTCAAACAAATCTAAGCCATGAAGCCTTAAACACATGCATAGAAGTCTCAAGGTCTTCTAATCAAAGGAAAGGTCCAAGAAACGTATTAAGGGAAGGAATTCTTTTTGGCAATTGTGGTGCTAATCCGGGAAAGATGAACAACATAATACCTTCAAAATTTTACTTCACCGCACATGCTTCGCATGTAGAAAGCTTTGCTTCCTTTATACTTTACTTTTTGAGAGTATGGACAGCGGTGCACAAAAACCGAAGCCTAGGAGATCGGCGTTTCTCAATTTCGAGATGCCTCAAACCCTTGATGCACATACCATATCCCGTTAGGACTTGTCGTTCAATTGGATTTTGGCAAGACACAAACACCCGGCTATGTGAATGGTGCCGAGTTACTCATCCTCATGTTCAACGTCCCCAAATTTATGAATTTCTACACTTTCATTTAATACATTTTCCTTGGCCCTCCCACATCAAACATGCCTTTTTCTATCACTTATCCTAATTCCCGGATGGTAAAAGGAGGGTTACATATTTCATTGAGGGGCTAGCATGATCAAGATATGAGAAAAGAAAAGAAGTGAATTGCCTTAGTCATCCTTATATGATGTAAAAGAACTTACAATATAGCTTCGACTATTATTTCATTCTCTTATCAAAACAACTAAATCATATAACTTATTCATGTGTTCAAGTAACAAAAGTAAACTCATTCATGCTATGATTAACATCTCAACACAACTAAGCCATCTTTTTGCCTATCCACATACACATTTCTCATCATAGAGGTCATTTCCATCATAAGAAGCACAAAAATTTTGAAAATTCATAGGATTTGAAAAAGATCATGCAAATGCAAGTGTCATAGTGGAAAGCAAGTAGTGCAAGAGTTATTACAAGCCAAATCATCAAGAGTAGTGCAAAGTTCATAAAGTGCTAAGATGAAACAAAAGGTATTGTAAGTACCCCCACCCCATACTTAATATCCACATTGTCCCCAATGTGAAAATCAAGCATGAGATGAAGAAAAATACTTACAATGTAAAAGAAGTGGAAGCTCAATCCTCTGTCGGTGGTGGAGGTGGTGGATAAGGATACATCGGTGCACTAGGATCGTAGAAGTGGCCGAGCTGGTGGAAGTATAAGTCTCTCATCTGGCCATCGTAGGATGAATGCCTAGCGTCCGTCTCCTGCCTGTAGTTCCTGAACTGAGTGTTCAGGGTGTCGTAGTCGGTGTGGAGAGCGTGATAGTCGGTGCTGAGGCTCTGGAAACTAGAGACTAGCTCCCTAAAGTGACGGGGAGGGCGACGTCCTCGTCCATGTCCTGGGGCACGTGCAAATGAGCGGCGAGGTGGCTGCATGTCATCCTCCGTCTCCTCATCGCCTCTACTAGTCCGGCTAGGTCCTGCACCATGAGTGTCGGTGTCCATGGCATCCGTAGCATGACCGCTATGAGTGTCACTCTCAAACTCGAGCATGGTCCCCTGTCCTCCATCCTCATCCTCTTCCTCAGAGTCACCTGCATCATCATCATAGTAAGTAGGAGGAGAGAACTCCTCAAGCATCAACTCGAACGTCTCCTTCCAGTTCCTCTTGTTCCGAATAGTGTATTCGGATTTCCAAATGATCTCGGATGGTTTCTTCTTCGGATCCCTGTGCCATGGCATGGGCACATGAAGGGTTCCTCTCCCTCGAGGAATCAAAACCTGTCGAACAACAAACCGCTGTGAGCCTAATGGAAGAGCACTCTCAGCTAGAGTGCATCCCGAGAAGTTTAATCCCAATGTCTTAGCCACATGAGTGACAAGACCTCCTGCACAAATATCGCCCTTAGCTTTGTTGGATATCTTTCCTAGATAGTCAGCAAGCATAGTAGAGATGTCGGGAATGGTGGTGGATGTCATACAATATAGAATGAAAAGCTCATCAGCCTTGAGCTTCTGTGGAGACTCTGTCCGTGCAAATAGGCTCTCACTAAGAATCCTATGTACTACCTTAAAGGAGAGGTTGTACATACTAGTCTCCTTAGAATTTCCGGGTCTCCACTTATCTCCTCCATATTCACCCACTGAAATAGCCTCCCAAAAGTCGCTAGCACTAACACCTCTAGCAAATGTGCCTGCATCTGAATAAGAAAAACCGAACAAGTCTCCAAAAGTATCAATAGACATAGTGTGATCTTGGCTCATAAGGCGGAAGGTGACCATCCTTTCTCTAGGATCATGCTCGAATGTACTAAGGAACTCTAGGGTGATCTCGGTATAAGCATCCTCCCTAATCGTAGCAAACTGTCTCAGCCCAACCCTGTCAAGCATCATATTTACATCCTCTCGAACAAACAAGGAATCTAGATCATCTAACACAATGTAGCGAGGAGGGGTGAATGGGCGATCTAGGATGCGTTCATATCGTTTCTTGTGCTTGGATAGGGGAGGGGGAAGCTTAGGAATGTTTTGAGGTGGTGGTGGAGGTGGGGGAGGGGCTTTAGAAGAAGATCCCTTCTTCTTCCCCGTATTTCTAGTTATTCTCTTCACAATATCCATTTCTGCAACAAAAAATCGGCTTGTTCTTCACAAAAATCGGACGATTTTTCTGGGTTAGGTCGATTTTTCTGTCGATTTCTACGATTCTCACAATTCTGTAAAGTTCTATTCCAACAATCACCACATACAGTTTCCTATAGTGATTCCTAAGCAGATTCCTCAATCAATTTCAGCAAACAAACACTTCCTAAGCAAACTTCAATTTCGAATTAGAAACTTAGGTTTTGGAAAGAAAAACCTGAATTCCGTACGGAGGAGTCAATTGCCGTGCTTGTTGTTGGTAGATCCTTGTTCCTTGTTGAAAATGCTTCAGTTTGGAGCCAAGAATCACTCAAAATGATTAAGGAATGAGGATTGTAGGGTATGGGCGATTTTCGGAGTTCTTGAGAGAGGGAAATCGAGAGTGGAAGGTTGTGGAATGAGAAAGATCGAGTGTTTGAGTCTTTATATAGGGTCGAGAAACTGTGAAGAAAATCGGCCGATTTATAAGGTCGATTTAATCGTCGGGGCGATTTTTCTCTGAACTCAAAGAAAATCGGACGATTTTTCTTGGCCGGTCGATCTCCAGGTCGATTTTTCTTCCTGTTGTCAAAAATCGACTTGCTCTGTTACTTAATCGGACGATTAACTTAAGGTAACTCGTTTTTTCTCTGAACTCGAAGCAAATCGGACGAGTTTTCTTGGCAGGTCGATCTCCAGGTCGATTTTTCTTCCTGTTGTCAAAAATCGACTTGCTCTGTTACTGAATCGGACGATTGACTTAGTGCAGCTCGATTTCCTTCCTTATTCTTCATGGTCATTGAAGATTTAACTTAATTATGCTCCCTTTCTCCATGGATCTCTCAATTTGGACCTAATTTCCTGCGATTAATGACACGACAAACCAAGAGTGCATCGAGGAACAAATAAAAAGCGAAAACAAAGAAACAAAGCAACTAATCTACTCTAACTAAGTGATGAAAGGAGGGAAAAACTATACTATCATGGGTTGCCTCCCAAGAAGCGCTTGATTTATCGTCTTTAGCTGGACGGTGTATGGTTTGTGTTCAATGGAGGAGGATAGGAGCTATCTCCTCGACCGGAGCTTCCGGTGTGTATTTCTTCAACCGTTGGCCATTAACCTTGAAACTTCCGCTTTGTTCACCCCATACTTCAACAGCACCATAGGGGAAAATTCGTTTAATTACATAAGGTCCTGTCCAACGGGATTTAAGCTTATCTGGAAATAGACGAAGCCTTGAGTTGAATAGAAGGACTTGGTCTCCCTCCTTCAAATCTTTTGGAATGATGTGCTTATCATGCCAACGCTTTGTCCGTTCCTTGTAGATCTTTGCGTTCTCATACGCATTTAGCCGGATCTCATCTAGCTCATTGATGTCTAAGAGCCGCTTCTCTCCGGCTTCTTTCATGTCAAAATTGAGCCACTTGATAGCCCAATAGGCTTTATGCTCTAGCTCTACAGGAAGATGACAGGATTTACCATAGGCAAGATTATAGGGAGTCGTACCTATTGGTGTCTTGAAGGTTGTCCTGTACGCCCATAGTGCATTGTCAAGCTTCATTGACCAATCTTTTCTCGTTTTAGAGACGGTTTTCTCTAAAATTCCCTTAATCTCTCTATTGGATATTTCGACTTGTCCGCTGGTTTGCGGATGGTAAGGTGTAGCTATCTTATGGGTCACCCCATACTTAGCCAATAGAGTCTCAAATCGACGGGTTGTGAAATGCGTTCCTCCGTCACTAATGATGGTTCGGGGAGTTCCGAACCTTGGGAAGATCGTTCTATTGAAGAACTTCACCACTACCATTGCATCATTAGTAGATGAGGCGATTGCCTCTACCCATCTTGAGACATAGTCTACGGCAAGAAGTATATATTGGTTACCGCATGAAGATGGGAAAGGTCCCATAAAATCGATGCCCCATACATCAAAGATCTCTACTTCTTGTATGTTGTTGAGAGGCATCTCATTCCTCCTTGATATATTACCTGTCCTTTGACAAGCATCACAAGTAACAACAAACTTTTGCACATCTTTGAAAAGTGTAGGCCAAAAGAAGCCGGAGCGAAGTACCTTAGCACAAGTCTTGTGGGAACTAGCATGTCCGCCACATGGTAGAGAATGGCAATGGCGGATGACACTATCCACCTCATCTTCGGGGATACATCTCCTGTAAATGCCATCGGGACCTCTTTTGAATAGAAGAGGTTCGTTCCAATAGAATTGTCGGACGTCTCTAAAGAACTTCTTCTTTTGAGCATATGAAAGTCCGGGTGGAATCTCCTGACAAACAAGGTAATTCACAATGTCAGCAAACCATGGATCATTACCTTTTGAGATGTGTTGAAGACACTCTTCAATCTCGTGTAGCTGCTCGTCAGGGAATGAGTCGTCTATAGGAAGTTCATCCGTCTCGCCGGTGAGTTGCGGAAGACGACTAAGATGATCGGCAACGGAGTTTTCCGATCCTTTCTTATCACGAATCTCCAAATCGAACTCTTGTAAGAGTAAGATCCATCTTAGAAGCCTTGGCTTCGCATCCTTCTTCGTGAATAAGTATCGAATTGCGGAATGGTCAGTATAGACTATCACCTTTGCACCTACAAGATAGGAACGAAATTTCTCAAAAGCATATACTACGGCTAAAAGTTCCTTTTCTGTGGTTGCATAATTATATTGAGCCTCATCTAGCGTTTTGCTAGCATAGTAGATGGCATGAGTGCGACCATCTTTCTTATGTCCAAGAACGGCTCCTATAGCGACGTTGCTTACGTCGCACATGACTTCGAAAGGAAGAGTCCAATCGGGTGGTTGAATGATTGGTGCTGAAATCAAAGCTTCTGTGATCCTGCAAAAAGCATCTAAACAATCTTTCGAAAATTCGAAAGTTGCGTCTTTCATCAAAAGATTAGTTAAGGGTTTTGAAATCTTAGAAAAATCCTTTATGAATCTCCTATAGAAGCCTGCATGCCCTAAGAAACTTCTAATTCCTTTCACCGAAGAAGGGGGAGGTAACTTCTCAATGGTTTCTATCTTTGCTCTATCAACCTCTATTCCCCTTTGTGATACTAGATGACCTAACACAAGCCCTTCGGTGACCATGAAATGACACTTTTCCCAGTTTAAGACTAAGTTAGTGTCCTCACATCTCTTAAGAACTAGTGAAAGGTTATAGAGACAGTTATCAAAGGAAGAACCATATACCGAAAAATCGTCCATGAAGACTTCCATGATATTCTCTACGTATTCGGAGAAGATTGCCATCATACACCTTTGGAAGGTGGTTGGAGCGTTGCATAGACCGAATGGCATTCTTCTATAAGCAAACGTACCCCATGGGCACGTAAAAGTCGTCTTCTCTTGATCATCCGGATGAATTGGAATCTGAAAGAAACCGCTATATCCATCTAGATAACAAAAGTAAGAATGTTGGGCTAACCTTTCCAACATTTGATCGATAAAAGGAAGGGGGAAGTGGTCCTTCCTAGTGGCCACGCTCAGTTTGCGGTAGTCGATGCACATTCGCCACCCTGTAACTGTCCGTGTGGGGATAAGTTCGTTGTTTTTGTTGGCAACAACGGTAATGTCTCCTTTCTTGGGTACTACTTGTACTGGACTCACCCATTTGCTATCGGAAATAGGGAAGATGATACCTGCATCAAGTAGCTTAAGGATTTCTTTCTTCACGGCCTCTTTCATTGCCGGATTTAACCGTCTTTGAGGTTGGCGTGAAGGTTTGTAATCCTCTTCCATTAGAATTTTGTGCATACATAGGGAAGGCTTTATTCCTACTAAATCATCAATAGTATAGCCTAATGCTCTCCTATGTTGCTTCAAAACATGCATAAGTTTCTCTAATTCAGCATCATTCAAATTCGCATTGACTATGACCGGATATGTGGAATTAATGCCAAGGAATGCGTACCTTAAATGCGTGGGGAGTGGCTTCAATTCTAAAGATGGAGGTACCTTGATTGATGATGAATCGTGGCCTTCGGATGTTGTGGGAGAGGCCTCTAGAGGTGGGGGTACTGCATCATTAGATTCGAGAACAGCTGCGGTGAAGTTTGGAGAATCCAGAAAATTTTCCACTGGATCGACCTCCCCTGAAGTAAATCGGTCGATTTGAGGCACGATTTTTCTTTCTGTTAAAAAAAATCGGGTTGCCTTTTCACAAATCGGACGATTTAGTTTAGTCAGGTCGATTTTTCTTTCTGTTGACAAAAATCGGGTTGCCTCTTCACAAATCGGACGATTTGGTTTATGCAGGTCGATTTTCTTCACAGTTTCCGGAGTTAATTCTAGTTCTTCAATTCTTGTTCCTAGTTCTTCCTCCACATCATTTAATGCTTTCACATCCTCATTGCAATCATGTTCCACTCCTTCCTCCATGATGCTCATACTAAGAACTTTTTGAAGAGGGTATTTCATCAAGATTGAACTTACTAGCTCTCTAGACTCTTCTTCATCAAAAATATCATAAACATCGTCTCTCAAGGCCGGCTCCTTGATTAAAGAAGAGAGTATGAATTCTACCTTTTCTTCACCTATATGGAAAGACAGCTGGCCATTCTTGCAATCGACCATGCATCCGGATGTTGCAAGGAATGGTCTCCCAAGAATGATGGGAACCGGATAATCTGCAGGGATGTCAAGAACGACAAAATCTATAGGGAAGTAAAACTTACCGAGCTTTATTGAAATGTCTTCTAATATCCCCACCGGCTTAGTGGTGGAACGATCAGCCATGTAGAGTGTGATCTTCACCGGTCTAGGCTCTCCTAGACCAACTGTTTTGCATAGAGCAAGGGGTATGATACTCAAACTCGCTCCAAGGTCACAAAGTGCATCATAGGTAGCTTCTCCCAAAGTGATGGGTATGCAAAAGGATCCTGGATCACGGAGCTTAGGTGGCATATTCTCCGTCATAGTCTTGATGAGTTCGGATGACTCCATACTCATCTTGACTTCTCCTATGTCTTCCAATTTCCTCTTGTTAGAGAGGATCTCCTTGAGGAATTTCCCATAAGCGGGCATACCTAAAATTGCATCCATAAAAGGTATATTAATATGCATCTTACTCATAAGTTCAACAAACTTACCAAAATGTTTATCTAGGCGTGCACGCGCTCTAGATTGAGGGAAAGGTAGAGGTGGTTTCTAAGCGGGAGGAGGAACATAAACTTCTTCCTTCTCTTTTGCCTCTCCTTCTTTAGTGGTGGTTTCGACTACTTTAGGTTGAGGGTCGGTAGTTGTTTTGCCACTCCTAGTAGTTATTGCCATAACCCTTCCCTTTGAGTTATCTTCCGTCTTCCCGGGAAGTTTCTCTTGATCTCTTGGAACTTCTCCGGCCTTGTTGAATACTTGGCTTTCTAAAGCTTTGTGAGCTTTGTCAACCGAAGTTATATAACTCTCCAAACCTTGTAGCTTGTTGATAACACGATTTATGACTTAGGTTTAGGTAATCATTTAGATAGATTTCTCACTCATTCATGCATGGTTTAGCACTAATTCACGACGTTTGCACTCAATTCACGTATTTTGTCGAGATAGACGTCTACACGGACTTGTGCATTGCTTTGTAGGTATTTCGGGGGTCTTTTGGACATTAACCAATACATTCGAGGGCCAAGCCTCATAGTGGTACACATCCAAAGCTTTGGAGGAGCATAATTGGAGCAACAAAGGACACAAAGACCACTATTGGTGCAAGCAATGGAGCAACTCATGGCTAGACGATCATAGCATGCTTCTGCTGAAGAAAATCGGATCAAGTTCCAGGAAAATCGGCCGATTTAATCCTCTGGGTCGATTTTCCTGCCTTCAACAGCTTAAGCCACGTTTCCCACGATCTCTTGATCCGGCCTTGCTCTTGGTGGAGAATATAAGTGGTCCTGCAAGCTGTTGCTGGAGGATCTCCTCTCCCACACTCTCATTCACAGCTCATTGATTTGGGGATAGACTTGGAGAAGAAGAAAACTCTCAAGGATTGAAGGAAGGAGAAGAACACCATTCTAAGAGTGATAGTGAGGTTTTGAGTTATTTTGAGTCATTTTTGGAGTCTTGGATTGAAGAACTATTGCAAGGATTATTAGGAACGTTTTGGAACTCCATTTTTGAGGGTTGTAAGTCTTACTAAACTTAGATTCAGCTGAGATTTATTGATTCTACTCGCTTATCTTTCATTATCCATCTATTAGAACCATGTATGCTTGTATGATGATTTCGGATCTTGATATGCATACTATTGGCTAGTTTATTGTGATTCTGGAGTGATGGATTGATGGTTATGTCTAGGGCTATGATAGGATGGACTTATATGCTAGTTTAGGATGATTTGTATGCACGAAACCCACAACAGAAGGAAAAATCGGCCTGTTCTTCAGGTAAATCGGCCGATTTTCCCATGATCCACCCGATTTCCTTCTCTGTTGACCTTTAATTGATGAATCTGTATGTTAGGGTGTTAGGTTATTGAAATCCTAGGGTTTATTAAGCTTAATTTAGATTAGGATCACCTAATGCTATCAACCTAAGTGAGGGAAGAGATCTACCCGATGATTTCCGATCTTAGATACCTTAGATGATGAATTCTAGGTAGTAGTGAGCCTCACAAGCCGCTATTGGACTGAGTGTGCTAGGATTATTGCTTTAGACTTACTTTTCCGAGACTTACCCGGTAAGGAGAGGTTTAATACTTAAGTAGTATCCGGTTTGTGTAGAATTCACTACTTTAACCCCTTGAGACCTACCCGGTGATAGGAGTTTGATGCGGGACTAGTGAAGTGAGAGACCTACCCGGTAATTACTTCCATTAGTGAAACACCTTTTCCCAACACCGCAGCTTATCCTTAGAATCCTTAGAACCTTGAGCCAAATGCCATAACCGGAAATCTTGACCTCTAGAATCCACTTTTCTCTCTTGATCATATATCTTGTGCTTGTGTTACTCGTTTGCTTTGCTATCTCGAGTTGTTAGTTTCTTTTTGATATCTTGTTTGATTTATGATCTTTGCTTGATCACCTAAAAACCCACCAAAAACATTTGGATTTTCATCTCTTTATTTCTTTCTCTTCTCTTAGATTAGATCCACACTATCTATGACCATTATTTGACTCGCTTTCACCTTAGTCTTTGTGTTCGACCTCGGAATACTTTCCTTACTATGAACGTCCCGTACACTGCGGGTTCGCTAGGAGTTAGGAGAAATATAACGAGTATAAATTTAAAGCTTATTGTGCACACATCCTGAGCGTAACAAGTTTTTGGCGCCGTTGCCGGGGACTAGGTCTAGATTGAGTCTATTTTGTGATTGTTTATTAGTGTAGATCTTTCTTGTTGCTTTTGATCTCTTTTTGGTTTGTGTCTTTGCTTTTCAGGACATCTCTTACTCTTTAGGTGTATGTGAAGATCTCATGGAAAGGATTTAGCTCCATTCGATCCCGAACCGGAGAAAACCCTTAGATCTAGATCCAAGAGCATTAAAAAGGGAAAAGAGATGGCCGGAAGAGATCTCCAAGCTGAGTTGGAAGAGGCTTTAGAGCAAATTAGGATAAGGGATGAAGCCTTGGAGAATGAAAGGAGACTTGCCAATGAGAGGCAAGAGGCAACTAGGAGGGAGATTGAGGAGATTAGGCAAGCTCTTGTGCAAAGAGAGCTTAACCGTCAACAACCTCCTCCACCTCCACCACAACCGCAGCCGGCGGCGGTGAATATTAGGGTTGTGCCCATTGCTATGGAAGAGCCACAAACGTTGGGGCAACGTATGGATCCGGCACAAAGAGCACACCGTCCGGGTGTGAACTTAGGAGATCCCGCAACCCATGATTACGAACTACGCCCTCAAGTACTACAAATAATCCGGCATAATCAATTTGGAGGGATGGAAGGAGAGTCTCCTCATCAACACTTGATGAATTATGAGATCTTGATGGAGACTCTTAGACCGCCAAGATTGGAGAGCAACAACCATAAGCTTAGGGCTTTTTCCTTCTCTCTTAAGGATAAAGCCTTGGCTTGGTATCAATCTATTCCACAAGGGCGAGTTGGTACTTGGGAGGAGATGACAACCGAGTTTTTGACTAAGTTCTTCCCACCTTCCAAGACTACCGAATTAAGAGGGAAGATCAATGCCTTCGTGATGAAGGATAGAGAGAGCTTGTTCAAATCTTGGGAGAGATTCAAAGACCTTCTCCTAGATTGTCCACACCATGGCATACTGAAAATTGAGCTATTGGAGATCTATTTCAAGGGACTTGATGAAGATAGCCAATTCAAGCTTCAATCCCTTTCCGGTGGGACTTTCATGGAGAAGCATGTGGATGAAGCTTGGGAGTTTGTAGAGAAACAAGCTCTAGTGATTGAGAAATACTCCCATAGGAAGAGTGAAGGGAGAAAGGCGGGAGCATATTAGGTGAGTGAGGTCACCATGAACAATTTCAAGCTTGACGCCATCAACAATGAGCTAAAGTCCTTGAGGGAGTTGTGTGCTACAACTTTGAAGAATCAATCAACTCCTCAAGTGCTTCCACAAGCTAACTTGTCTTCCAAAGAGGAGGATGTGAATTACATGGGAAGGGGCAATTACAACAACTATCAAGGCCCAAGGAACTTCAACAACAACCGGCAATTCAACAATTACCGGCCCAACCATAACCATCCCGGGTTTTCTTACTCTAACCCGGATGGAGCCTTGAACCCTCCCGCTTCCACAAGCATAACTCCACCACCAAGAGCTTCACAAGAACCTCCACCCGGATTTACTCAACCTCCAAAGGATAGGACCAAAATGATGTTTGAGCAATTGCTTGGAAGGTTGAGTGGTCTTGAGAGCACCGTGACGTCAATTTCTAAAGCCCAAAATGTATTGGAAGCACAAGTGTTCCAAAAGGCGGGTGAAACCCATAGAGATCCGGGAAAGCTTCCCGGAAGAACCGAAGACAACCCAAGAGGCCAAGTGTTGGCTATCACAACAAGGAGTGGGTTGAGCATGAAAGATCCTTTGCCCAAGGACAATGCTAAAGGGAAACAAGTAGTGATAGAGAAAGAGACTTTGCAAGGAGATGGAGGCAAGAGCAAGGATATAGAGCCAACCTATGTGGCACCGGCTCCCTACAAGCCACCACTACCGTTCCCTCAATCACGAGCAAGAGCTCGTTTGGACAATCACTTTGGTAAGTTCCTTGAACTAATGTCTAAATTGCATATTAACATTCCGTTCATGGATGCTATTTTAGGAATGCCGGCATATGGCAAGTTCTTGAAGGAGATACTCTCTAACAAAAGGAAGTTGGAGGAGTATGGGGAGATAAGAATGACCAAGAGATCCTCGGAATTGATCCAAACGATGAAGGAGGAGATGCCTCCCAAGCTAAGAGATCCGGGTTCTTTTTGCGTCCTAATTGGAGTGGGAGATGTGAAGTATGAGGCCCTTTGTGATCTTGGAGCAAGTGTAAGCATCATACCGCTTGCACTTTGCAACAAGGTTGGGCTAGGAGAGCCAAAACCGGTCAAGATGACCCTCTATATGGCGGACCGTTCTATCACTCATCCGGTTGGGATCTTAGAAGACATCCCGGTACAACTAGGAGGATTCTATGTGCCAATTGATTTTGTAGTCTTGGATATTCCGGCGGATTATCCGGTTCCCATCATCTTAGGAAGACCTTTCCAAGCCACCTCCGGATGCCTAGTGGACTGCAAGAATGGGACTCTCTCCTTCAACATTGGAGAAGAGAACATCAACTTCAAGTTCTCCACAATGATGAAAGGGCCAACCCTTGATGAGGATGTCTTCAGCATAGTCGAGCAAGAGGATTCTAGAGAAGTTGTGAGCTCGATCTTGATCAAGGATCCCTTGGAGAAGGTTTTTACCTTAAGTATGATGGAGGAAGGTGTTGAGGAGGCTTGCAATGAAGAGATCAAGGCCTTAGAAGCATTAGAAGAGGAGACAAGTGCTCAAGATGAAGGCCACGAAGAGGAGCTGAACAATTGGAAGTTCCACGGGCGTGGAAGTGGTTCCACGGCCGTCAAACTCTCTGTAAAGCCACAACAAATGAGTCAGGCAAGATCCACGGCCATGGACTTGGAGCAAACCGTGGAGTTGGCCGTGGTTTCCCTTGAATCAGACCTTATTGATGATCAAGCTTCAAGGAGCCTTGGAGAGCCTTCATTTGCTTTGGATTCATCTCATTCAACCTTGTTGGGATCGTCTACACTCGATAAAGGTCCTCCTAAACTTGAACTCAAACCCCTCCCCTCTCATTTAAAGTATGCTTTCCTTGGTGATAACTCTACATATCCGGTGATTGTGAATGCATGCTTGAGTGATGATGAACTTGCTAAGTTGTTGCATGAGCTAAGATTGCATAGGAAAGCCATTGGCTATACTATTGATGATTTGGTTGGCATTAAGCCTTCTTTGTGCATGCATAAGATAATGATGGAAGATAATCATAAACCCTCTATTGAACATCAAAGGAGATTGAATCCTATAATGAAAGAGGTAGTCAAAAAGGAAATCATTAAGTTGCTAGATGCGGGAATTATCTACCCTATCTCGGATAGTAAGTGGGTTAGTCCCGTTCATGTAGTCCCTAAGAAGGGTGGGATGACCGTAGTGACCAATGAGAACAATGAACTAATCCCAACTAGGACGGTTACGGGGTGGAGAATGTGCATTGACTATAGGAAGTTGAATATGGCCTCTAGGAAAGATCACTTCCCTCTCCCCTTCATTGACCAAATGCTAGAGAGATTAGCTCAACATTCTCATTTTTGCTACCTAGATGGCTATAGTGGATTCTTCCAAATCCCTATCCACCCCGATGACCAAGAGAAAACAACATTTACATGTCCATGGGGTACTTTTGCATATCGGAGAATGCCATTTGGGTTGTGTAATGCACCCGCCACCTTCCAAAGGTGTATGATGGCTATCTTTTCGGAATACATTGAAAATATCATGGAAGTGTTCATGGATGATTTCTCTGTTTATGGTTCTTCCTTTGATGATTGTTTGGCTAACTTGTCATTAGTATTGCAAAGATGTGAGGAGACAAATCTTGTCTTGAATTGGGAAAAATGCCACTTCATGGTAAGTGAAGGTATTGTGTTAGGACACTTGGTGTCTAACCGTGGCATTGAGGTTGATAGGGCCAAGATTAAAACGATAGAGAAGTTGCCACCACCTACCTCGGTGAAAGGGGTAAGGAGTTTCTTAGGGCATGACGGTTTTTACCGGAGGTTTATTCAAGACTTCTCTAAAATTTCTAAGCCTCTTACTAACCTACTAATGAAGGATGTTGAATTTGTTTTCTCCAAAGATTGCCTTGAGGCTTTTTGTATGTTGAAGAACGCTTTGATCTCCGCACCTATCATGCAACCTCCGGATTGGAGCCTACCGTTTGAGATCATGTGTGATGCAAGCGATGTAGCCGTAGGGGCTGTTTTGGGGCAAAGGAAAGATGGGCGCACTCATGCAATTTATTATGCTAGCAAGATGCTAGATGATGCCCAACTTAACTATGCTACAACCGAGAAAGAGTTGCTAGCGCTTGTGTATGCTTTTGAGAAGTTCCACTCATATCTTGTTGGAGCGAAGGTCATAGTTTATACGGATCATGCTGCGATCCGTTATCTACTTACCAAGAAGGATGCAAAGCCTAGGTTGATTTGGTGGATTCTTCTTCTCCAAGAGTTTGATTTGGAAATCCGGGACAAGAAGGGATCCGAGAACTCCGTGGCGGATCACCTTAGTAGACTCCCACCATTGGAGCTTGAAAGAGATGACATCCCGATTGATGATTCATTCCGGGATGAGCAATTGCAAATGGTGGAGGAGTGCTTGTTCCAAGTGTCTAGAGGAAGTGAGCCATGGTACGCCGACATTGTGAACTACTTAGTATGTGAGGAAGTACCTCCCGGATTGACATATGCCCAAAGAAAGAAGTTCTTCAAAGATGTGAGGCACTACTTTTGGAGTGAACCACTTTTGTTCAAGAGAGGTCCGGATGGAATGTTTAGAAGATGCATACCGGAGGATGAGGTGGAGAGTGTGATCCGCCATTGTCATTCCTTGCTATGTGGAGGGCATGCTAGCTCACACAAGACATGTGCGAAAGTGTTGCAATCGGGCTTGATAACACGATTTATGATCTAGATTTAGACACTCATTTAGATAGATTTCCCGCTCATTCATGTATGGTTTAGCATTAGTTCAAGACGTTTTGCACTCAATTCATGTATTTTGTCGAGATAGACGTCTACACGGACTTGTGCGTGTTTTATAGGTATTTCGGGAAATTTAAGAGCTAAAACGATGCGTTGAGGATCATTCATCTAGATGACACATCCTCGGACTCATTAGGACACAAGTTAAGGGCCAAGGAGGACTCATGGAACCTTGCCAACATTAGCCATACACCAAATCACAACTTAATGATCCAAGGCAAAGTTTCTGCACAGAATCACGGTTCTCTGACAGATCACGGCCGTGGAATCAACCGTGGTTTTTGCCAGATTCTTGTGACAGCTGTGCCACGACTCTCATGGCCAGCTCATGCAAGTTTGTTATAAAAGTGGTCCTTCATGGGTTGTGGGGAGCAGCTGGGAGCATCTTGGAGCAGCTCATCCATTCTCCATTTCTCTAACAAAAATATCCTCTCAAAGAAGAAGATTTTCTAGGAAGGAAAGTGTCAAAAGGGAAGAAGAAGGACTCCATTGAAGAGGAGAAGAAACACACACACTATTGCCACTCTTGCTAGTTTTGTAGTGAAGATTTCCGGATTCTATTTCTAAAGTTGTATAAACCCTTTGAACCTTCTTTTGGAAGGGTTGTAAGTTGCTCTAATTCTATTTTCAGCTTGGTTTTGATTTAAGTTCACTTGTTCATATCTTTTCCTTCATTATCTTGCAATGGATGTTATGATTTTATGTTTGCTTGATTTGATTTCTATTATGAATGTTGTAGGCTAAATTGATGTGGTTCTAGGGTAAGGAAAGGATGGTTATGGCTAGGGCTGTGATGGAATGAACTTAGAATTGCCTTGGATGGCTTGTGTGTTTGAACGTATCCTCTGTTAAGAATCACGGCCAGTTCTTGACAAACCACGGCCGTGGTTTAGATAGAACAACCCGAGATTTTTCCTGTTTCGGTGGATCTAGTCTTAGATTGTTAAAATGTTGAAATCCTAAGTGTTTGTCAAGTTAAATCTATCCTAGGAAGACCTAGTGTTAGCCACTAAGTGTTAGGAGAGACTTACCCGGTAATCCTTACTCTTAGATTCCAAAGATAACAAACCTTAGGTAGTGGTGAGCCTAATAAGCCGCCATTGGATTAAGTGTGCTGGATGGTAGCCTAAACCTAACCCTTCCGAGACTTACCCGGTGAGGATAGGTTGGATATTAGGTTAGCAATCCGGTTTGAGTAGAATTTCATCCCTTAGGTTCTTAGAGACTTACCCGGTAATGAGACTTAGGGAATGGACTAGTGGATCATGAGACTTACCCGGTAATTGATCCCAATATAGAAACACTTAACCCCAACATAGTTAATCCAAGGAATGAATAGATAACTTGAGCTTTATGCCATAACCGGAACTTCCAATCCCTAGAATCCGTCTTTTCTTTCCTTGATCTATACCTTGTTTAGCTTGTTTCTTTGTTTTGATTTGTTAGCTTAATCGACCGATTACTTTTACATGAATTGTGATCTTTGATTGATCACCAAAAACCAACTAAAAACAATTGAGGTTTTCATTTCTTTATTCCTTGCTCATTTCTTAACTTAGATCTTCACTAGACTTATCCATAAACCGAATCAATCTCACTTTAGTCTTTGTGTTCGACCTCGGAATACTATCCACACTACGAACGTCCCGTACACTGCGGGTGCGCTAGGAGTTAGGAGAAATATAACGAGTATAAATTTAAGACTTATTGTGCACATATCCTGAGCGTAACAAGTTTTTGGCGCCGTTACCGGGGACTAGGTCTAGATTGAGTCTATTTTGTGATTGTTTCTAGTGTAGATCTTTCTTGTTGCTTTTGATCTCTTTTTGGTTTGTGTCTTTGCTTTTCAAGACATCTATTACTCTTTAGGTGTATGCGAAGATCTCGTGGAAAGGATTTAGCTCCATTCGATCCCGAACCGGAGAAAACCCTTCGATCTAGATCCAAGAACATCCGAAAAGAGAAAGAGATGGCCGGAAGAAACCTCCAAGCTGAATTGGATGAAGCCTTAGAACAAATAAGGCTAAGAGATGAGCTCTTGGAGGAAGAAAGGAGACTTGCCAATGAGAGGCAAGAGGAAACTAGGAGGGAGATTGAGGAGATTAGGCAAGACCTTGTTCAAGGAGAGCTTAATCGCCGACAACCTCCACCTCCACCACCACAACCGCAGCCGGCGGCCAATGTTAGGGTTGCTCCCATTGCTATTGAGGAACCACAAACCCTAGGGAGACGTATGGATCCGGCACAAAGAGCACACCGACCGGGTGTGAATCTAGGAGATCCCGCAACCCACAATTATGAACTCCGCCCTCAAGTTCTACAAATGATCCGGCATAATCAATTTGGAGGGATGGAAGGAGAGTCTCCTCATCAACACTTGATGAACTATGAGATTTTGTTGGAGACTCTTAGACCGCCAAGATTGGAGAACAACAACCATAAGCTTAGGGCTTTTTCCTTCTCTCTTAAGGATAAAGCCTTGGCTTGGTATCAATCTATTCCACAAGGGCGAGTTGGTACTTGGGAGGAGATGACAACCGAGTTTTTGACCAAGTTCTTCCCACCTTCCAAGACTACCGAATTAAGAGGGAAAATCAATGCCTTCGTGATGAAGGATAGAGAGAGTTTATTCAAGTCTTGGGAGGGATTCAAAGATCTTCTTCTTGATTGTCCACACCATGGCATACCGAAAATTGAGCTATTGGAGATCTACTTCAAGGGACTGGATGAAAATAGCCAATTCAAGCTCCAATCTCTTTACGGCGGGACTTTTATGGAGAAGCATGTAGATGATGCTTGGGAGTTTGTGGAGAAGCAAGCTCTAGTGATTGAGAAGTACTCCCATAGGAAGAGTGAAGGGAGAAAGGCGGGAGCATATGAGGTGAGTGAAGTCACCATGAACAATTTCAAGCTTGACGCCATCAACAATGAGTTGAAGTCCTTGAGGGAGTTGTGTGCTACATCTTTGAAGAACCAAGCAACTCCTCAAGTGCTTCCACAAGCCAACTTATCTTCCAAGGAGGAGGATGTGAATTATATGGGAAGGGGCAACTTCAACAATTACCAAGGCCCAAGGAGTTTCAACAACAACCGGCAATTCAACAATTACCGGCCCAACCACAACCATCCCGGATTTTCTTACTCTAACCCGGATGGAGCCTTGAACCCTCCCGCCTCCACAAGCTCAACTCCACCACCGAGAGCTTCACAAGAACCTCCACCCGGATTTACTCAACCTCCCAAGGATAGAACCGAAATAATGTTTGAGCAATTGCTAGGAAGGTTGAGTGGTCTTGAGAGCACCGTGACTTCAATCTCTAAGGCTCAAAAGGTATTGGAAGCACAAGTGTTCCAAAAGGCGGGTGAAGCCCATAGAGATCCGGGAAAGCTTCCCGGAAGAACCGAAGACAACCCAAGAGGCCAAGTGTTGGCTATCACAACAAGGAGTGGGTTGAGTATGAAGGATCCATTGCCCAAGGACCATGCTAAAGGAAAGCAAGTAGTGGTAGAAGAGGGAAGAATGCAAGAAGATGGAGGCAAGAGCAAGGATGTAGAGCCAACCTACGTGGCACCGCCTCCATACAAGCCACCACTACCGTTTCCACAATCAAGAGCAAGAGCTCGTTTGGACAATCACTTTGGTAAGTTCCTTGAACTAATGTCTAAGTTGCATATTAACATTTCGTTCATGGATGCCATTTTAGGAATGCCGGCATATGGCAAGTTTTTGAAGGAAATACTCTCCAACAAAAGGAAGTTGGAGGAGTATGGGGAGATTAGAATGACCAAGAGATCCTCGGAATTGATTCAAACAATGAAGGAGGAGATGCCTCCCAAGCTAAGAGATCCGGGCTCTTTTTGTGTCCCGATAGGAGTGGGAGATGTGAAGTACAAGGCCCTTTGTGATCTTGGAGCGAGTGTAAGCATCATACCGCTTGCACTTTGCAAAAAGGTCGGGCTAGGAGAGCCAAAGCCGGTCAAGATGACCCTCTATATGGCGGACCGTTCTATCACTCATCCGGTTGGGATTCTAGAGGACATTCCGGTGCAACTAGGAGGATTCTATGTGCCAATTGACTTCGTCGTCTTGGATATTCCGGCGGATTATCCGGTTCCCATCATCTTAGGAAGACCTTTCTTAGCCACTTCCGGGTGCTTAGTGGATTGTAAGAACGGAACTCTCTCCTTCAACATTGGAGAAGAGAACATTAAGTTCAAGTTGTCCACAATGATGAAAGGGACAACCCTTGATGAGGATATCTTCAACATAGTCGAGCAAGAAGAATCTAGAGAAATTGTGAGCTCGATCTTGATCAAGGATCCCTTGGAGAAGGTTCTTACCCTAAGTATGATGGAGGAAGGTGTTGAGGGTACTTGCAATGAAGAAATCAAAGCCTTGGAGGCATTGGAAGAGGAGCCAAGAGTTGGATTTGAAGGCCATGAAGAGGTGTTGAACAGCTGCAGGTTCCACGGTCGAGATTTACACTCCACGGCCGTCAAACTTTCTGGACAACTCCGGGAGGCAAGCTTAGCAAGAACCACGGCCGTGGAAAATGAGCAAACCGTGTTTCCAGCCGTGGTTTTCCCTGAATCAACCCTTGATGGTGATCAAGCTTCTAGGAGCCTTGAGGGATCTTCACTTGCTTTGGATTCATCTCATCCAATCTTATTTGGATCGTCTTCAACCGATAAAGGTCCTCCTTCACTTGAACTTAAACCTCTTCCCTCTCATTTGAAGTATGCATTTCTTGGTGATAATTCTACATATCCTGTGATTGTTAATGCATGCTTGAGTGATGATGAACTTGCTAAGTTGTTGCATGAACTAAGATTGCATAGAAAAGCCATTGGTTATACTATTGATGATTTGGTTGGCATTAAGCCTTCTTTGTGCATGCATAAGATAATGATGGAAGATAACCACAAACCCTCTATTGAACATCAAAGGAGATTAAATCCCATAATGAAAGAGGTGGTCAAAAAGGAAATCATTAAGTTGCTAGATGCGGGAATTATCTACCCTATTTCGGATAGTAAGTGGGTTAGTCCCGTTCATGTAGTTCCTAAAAAGGGTGGGATGACTGTAGTAACTAATGAGAACAATGAACTAATCCCGACTAGGACGGTTACGGGGTGGAGGATGTGCATTGATTATAGGAAGTTGAACATGGCCTCTAGGAAAGATCACTTCCCTCTCCCCTTCATTGACCAAATGCTAGAAAGGTTGGCTCAACACTCTCATTTTTGCTATCTAGATGGCTATAGTGGATTCTTCCAAATCCCTATCTACCCCGATGACCAAGAGAAAACAACTTTTACATGTCCATGGGGTACTTTTGCATATAGGAGAATGCCATTTGGGTTGTGTAATGCACCCGCCACCTTCCAAAGGTGTATGATGGCTATCTTTTCGGAATACATAGAAAATATCATGGAAGTGTTCATGGATGATTTCTCTGTTTATGGTTCTTCCTTTGATAATTGCTTGGCTAACTTGTCATTAGTATTGCAAAGATGTGAGGAGACAAATCTTGTCTTAAATTGGGAAAAATGCCACTTCATGGTAAGTGAAGGTATTGTGTTAGGACACTTGGTGTCTAACCGTGGCATTGAGGTTGATAGGGCCAAGATTGAGACGATAGAGAAGTTGCCACCACCTACCTCGGTGAAAGGGGTAAGGAGTTTCTTAGGGCATGCCGGTTTCTACCGGAGGTTTATTCAAGATTTCTCTAAAATCTCTAAGCCCCTCACTAACCTACTAATGAAGGATGTTGATTTTGTCTTTTCAAAAGATTGTCTTGAAGCTTTTTGTAGATTGAAGAACGTCTTGATCTCCGCACCTATCATGCAACCTCCGGATTGGAGTCTACCATTTGAGATCATGTGTGATGCGAGTGATGTAGCCGTTGGGGCTGTTTTAGGGCAAAGGAAGGAAGGGCACACTCATGCTATTTATTATGCTAGCAAGACGCTAGATGACGCCCAACTCAATTATGCTACCACCGAGAAGGAGTTGCTAGCGGTGGTTTATGCATTTGAGAAGTTTCGCTCATACCTTGTTGGAGCGAAGGTCATAGTCTATACGGATCATGCTGCGATCCGTTATCTACTTACAAAGAAGGATGCCAAACCAAGGTTGATTCGGTGGATCCTTCTTCTACAAGAATTTGACTTGGAAATACGAGATAAGAAGGGATCCGAGAACTCCGTGGCGGATCACCTTAGTAGATTGCCTCCATTAGAGCTTGGGAGAGATGACATTCCAATTGATGACTCATTCTGAGATGAGCAATTGCAAATGGTGGAGGAATGCTTGTTCCAAGTGTCTAGAGGAAATGAGTCATGGTATGCCAACATCGTAAACTACTTAGTGTGTGAGGAAGTGCCTCCCGGATTGACATATGCACAAAGAAAGAAGTTCTTCAACGATGTGAGGCACTACTATTGGAGTGAACCGCTTCTATTCAAAAGAGGACCGGATGGAATGCTTAGGAGATGCATACCGGAAGATGAAGTGGAGAGTGTGATCCGGCATTGTCATTCCTTACCATGTGGAGGCCATGCTAGCTCACACAAGACGTGTGCAAAGGTATTGCAATCCGGTTTTTATTGGCCTAACTTGTTTAGAGATATGCAAGGTTTTGTAGCGGCATGTGATGCTTGCCAAAGGACGGGCAACATCTCAAGGAGGAATGAGATGCCCTTGAACAACATCCAAGAAGTCAAGATTTTTGACGTGTGGGGTGTGGACTTCATGGGACCGTTCCCTTCTTCATGTGGCAATCTCTTCATCCTATTGGCGGTGGATTATGTGTCGAGATGGGTGGAGGCAATCGCCTCTCCTACAAATGATGCCAAGGTGGTGGTGCGGTTCTTCAACCGGGTGATTTTCCCTAGGTTTGGAACACCAAGGGTGATCATTAGTGATGGAGGGAAGCACTTCACAAATAGGAACTTTGGAGCACTTTTGGCTAAGTATGGGGTGACTCATAAGGTGGCAACACCTTACCATCCCCAAACTAGTGGCCAAGTGGAGATCTCCAACCGGGAGATGAAGGCCATCCTTGAGAAGACGGTGTCTAGAACTAGAAAGGATTGGGCTATGAAGCTCAATGACGCATTGTGGGTATATAGAACCGCCTTCAAGACACCAATTGGCACCACTCCCTACAAGTTAGTCTATGGCAAGTCTTGCCATCTTCCGGTGGAAATGGAGCATAGAGCTTATTGGGCCATTAAGTGGCTAAATTTTGACCTCAAGGAGGCGGGAGAAAAGAGGTTGCTTGATATAAACGCCCTTGAGGAGATCCGGTTGGAAGCTTATGAGAATGCCCGGATCTACAAAGAGAGAACCAAAAGATGGCATGACAAGAAGATCATCCCCAAGGAGTTGAGTGAAGGAGATCTTGTCCTTCTCTTCAACTCAAGGCTAAGGCTCTTTCCCGGAAAGCTCAAATCAAGATGGACCGGGCCATATGTGGTGAAGAAGATCTTTCCCCATGGAGCTATTGAGATAGGAGGGGAGCATTGTGGGAATTTCAAAGTGAATGGGCATCGCTTGAAGAAGTATATTCCGGGAGCCCCGGTAGACATGATTGCCCCACTTCACCTCGAATAGACTCCCCCGAGTTTGGTCAAGCTAATGACCTTAAAGAAGCGCTTGGTGGGAGGCAACCCATTGGTAACTTTTTTCCTTTTTCGTTTTGTTTTCGTTTTAGGATTTTTCTATCTTTGTGTGTGTTTTGTCTTCTTTGTGTGTGTGCTAGAACCTTAGTAGCATTGGAAGCCTTTCTTGACATATGAATGATGATGATGAACCCCTCACCAATTATGGGTGGAGCGGACGAGGAACTTAGACGGCTAGCAGTGCCTAGCGCGGGTTCCGAAGCTTTGATGGATGCTTAGAGCTCTCTACCATGGTTGATAGAATCATCCAACATCAATTCACTTGAGAAATCCCAAATACCATAGCAAACCACTTTTACATTGTGAGAACCTTCTTTCACTCTCTTAACTTCATTTACACATTGGGGACAATGTGTTTCTAAGTATGGGGTGGGGTTCGCATGATCCTTTGCATGATGAGCATCTAGGATAGTTTAATATTTGCACATGTCTTGCATTGTACATACTTAAATCGAAAACCCCATAAAAATCAGAAAATTTTAAAATTTTTTGTGCTTTCTAGGCTTGGATATGATCCTAATGATGAAATCTTGTCTTGTGAATTGGCTATGGATAGCCTTATGTGTTGAATTGATAAATGCATATGTGGACTTGAACTACTTCTCTTAAATTCTATGAATGATTTGTGATTATGATGTTTGCCTAGAATGGATAGAGTATTGAAAGTCGAAATTACATGATAGTTCTTGCATACCATCTAGGAATGAATGAGGCATTTCATCTTTCTCTACTTCTCATCTTGATCGTGATTGCTTAAGCACCTCAATTGATATAAAATTGACCTCTTTTAACCCATCCGGGAATAGGAGCATGCTAGTGTGTTGAAGTGTGTGGAAAGCAAGTATGGAGTAAAGTTGTTGATGAAAGGAATGCCATGAATGAAATGCTGAAATTATTGTGGAAGTGTAGCCAAAATTAGGTTTGGGGGCGTTGGTTTAAATGACAAGTAACTCGGTACACTTCATATAATCGGGTGTTGGTGTCTTGCCAAAGTCAAAAGAACCAATAGCCCTAACGAGCTTTGGTATGTGTGCCCGGTGTGGATGCACCTCGAAAAAAAGAGAAAAAGCCCGAGGACGGCTAATCACCGAGGTTTCGGCTATTGTACACCAATGCCATTGTCTCAAAAACAAGTCAAGAAAAAGAAAAGAATGCTAGATAAGGAAAAATATACACTTGGAGGAAGTTGATCGAGGATAAGGAAGTGAAGTTAGTTCCATTCCCGGATTAGCATCACATAACCTAGAGAATTCCCCACCCAATCACAACGTTTCTTGGCCTTTTATGTCACAAGACCTTATGACCTACTTGCATGTTTGTAAGACTTAGTAATCTAGATTGGATATACTCTTGATCTTCTTGACCTCTTCATCCTTACGTCTCATGCATGCTTTTGAGTCAAGTACGATTGTCTTTCCATGCCATCATTTGTTTGATGCATAATTGCTTGTCCAATTGCCATGAAACATGACTATAAAGGTGATCCAATAGTAGAAGCACAAACCCAAAAAAGATTTCGCCATTTTTCTGCATACATAAATCATGTCATCTCTTAGTCTATAGTTGGGAATTTGCTCGGGGACGAGCAAACCTTAAGTATGGGGTATTTTGATAACACGATTTATGATCTAGATTTAGACACTCATTTAGATAGATTTCCCGCTCATTCATGTATGGTTTAGCATTAGTTCAAGACGTTTTGCACTCAATTCATGTATTTTGTCGAGATAGACGTCTACACAGACTTGTGCGTGTTTTATAGGTATTTCGGGAAATTTAGGAGCTAAAACAAAGCGTTGAGGATCATTCATCTAGATGACACATCCTCGGACTCATTAGGACACAAATTAAGGGCCAAGGAGGACTCATGGAACCTTGCCAACATTAGCCATGCACCAAATCACAACTTAATGATCCAAGGCAAAGTTTCTGCACAGAATCACGGTTCTCTGACAGATCACGGCCGTGGAATCAACCGTGGTTTTTGCCAAATTCTTGTGACAGCTGTGCCACGACTCTCATGGCCAGCTCATGCAAGTTTGTTATAAAAGTGGTCCTTCATGGGTTGTGGGGAGCAGCTGGGAGCATCTTGGAGCAGCTCATCCATTCTCCATTTCTCTAACAAAAATATCCTCTCAAAGAAGAAGTTTTCTAGGAAGGAAAGTGTCAAAAGGGAAGAAGAAGGACTCCATTGAAGATGAGAAGAAACACACACACCATTGCCACTCTTGCTAGTTTTGTAGTGAAGCTTTCCGGATTCTATTTCTAAAGTTGTATAAACCCTTTGAACCTTCTTTTGGAAGGGTTGTAAGTTGCTCTAATTCTATTTTCAGCTTGGTTTTGATTTAAGTTCACTTGTTCATATCTTTTCCTTCATTATCTTGCAATGGATGTTATGATTTTATGTTTGCTTGATTTGATTTCTATTATGAATGTTGTAGGCTAAATTGATGTGGTTCTAGGGTAAGGAAAGGATGGTTATGGCTAGGGTTGTGATGGAATGAACTTAGAATTGCCTTGGATGGCTTGTGTGTTTGAACGTATCCTCTGTTAAGAATCACGGCCAGTTCTTGACAAACCACGGCCGTGGTTTAGATAGAACAACCCGAGATTTTTCCTGTTTCGGTGGATCTAGTCTTAGATTGTTAAAATGTTAAAATCCTAAGTGTTTGTCAAGTTAAATCTATCCTAGGAAGACCTAGTGTTAGCCACTAAGTGTTAGGAGAGACTTACCCGGTAATCCTTACTCTTAGATTCCAAAGATAACAAACCTTAGGTGGTGGTGAGCCTAATAAGCCGCCATTGGATTAAGTGTGTTGGATGGTAGCCTAAACCTAACCCTTCCGAGACTTACCCGGTGAGGATAGGTTGGATATTAGGTTAGCAATCCGGTTTGAGTAGAATTTCATCCCTTAGGTTCTTAGAGACTTACCCGGTAATGAGACTTAGGGAATGGACTAGTGGATCATGAGACTTACCCGGTAATTGATCCCAATCTAGAAACACTTAACCCCAACATAGTTAATCCAAGGAATGAATAGATAACTTGAGCTTTATGCCATAACCGGAACTTCCAATCCCTAGAATCCGTCTTTTCTTTCCTTGATCTATACCTTGTTTAGCTTGTTTCTTTGTTTTGATTCGTTAGCTTAATCGACCGATTACTTTTACATGAATTGTGATCTTTGATTGATCACCAAAAACCAACTAAAAACAATTGAGGTTTTCATTTCTTTATTCCTTGCTCATTTCTTAACTTAGATCTTCACTAGACTTATCCATAAACCGAATCAATCTCACCTTAGTCTTTGTGTTCGACCTCAGAATACTATCCACACTACGAACGTCCCGTACACTGCGGGTGCGCTAGGAGTTAGGAGAAATATAACGAGTATAAATTTAAGACTTATTGTGCACATATCCTGAGCGTAACAGGCTTCTTTTGGCCAAGCTTGTTCAAGGATGTGCAAGGCTTTGTGGTAGCTTGTGATGCTTGCCAAAGGACGGGCAACATCTCAAGGAGGAATGAGATGCCCTTGAACAACATACAAGAAGTGGAAATATTTGATGTGTGGGGTGTGGACTTCATGGGACCATTCCCTTCTTCATGTGGCAACCTCTACATCCTATTGGCGGTTGACTATGTTTCGAGATGGGTGGAGGCAATCGCCTCTCCCACAAATGATGCCAAGGTGGTGGTGCGGTTCTTCAACCGAGTGATCTTCCCTAGGTTTGGAACACCAAGGGTGATCATAAGTGATGGAGGGAAGCACTTCACCAATAGGAACTTTGGGGCACTTTTGGCTAAGTATGGGGTGACTCATAAGGTGGCAACACCTTACCATCCCCAAACTAGTGGCCAAGTGGAAATCTCCAATCGGGAGATCAAGGGGATTCTCGAAAAGACGGTCTCTAGAACAAGAAAAGATTGGGCTATGAAGCTCGATGATGCTTTGTGGGCTTATAGGACCGCTTTCAAGACACCAATTGGCACCACTCCTTACAAGTTAGTCTATGGCAAGTCTTGCCACCTTCCGGTAGAAATGGAGCATAGAGCTTATTGGGCCATTAAGTGGCTAAATTTTGACCTCAAGGAGGCCGGTGAGAAGCGGTTGCTAGACATGAACACCCTTGAGGAGATCCGGTTGGATGCTTATGAGAATGACCGAATCTACAAGGAGCGGACCAAGCGTTGGCATGACAAGCGCCTCATCCCAAAGGAGTTGAGTGAAGGCGACCTTGTCCTTCTCTTCAACTCGAGGTTGCGGCTCTTCCTCGGAAAGCTCAAATCAAGATGGACCGGGCCATATGTGGTGAAGAAGATCTTCCCCCATGGAGCTATTGAGATAGGAGGAGATCATTGTGGAAATTTCAAGGTGAATGGGCATCGTTTGAAGAAGTACATCCCGGAGGCCCCGGTGGAAGTGATTGCCCCGCTTCACCTTGATTGAAACGCTCCTGAATTTGGTCAAGCTAATGACCTTAAAGAAGCGCTTAATGGGAGGCAATCCATTGGTACATATTTTTCCTTTCTTTTTCTTGCTTTTGTTTGATCTCACTCTTGGTGTGCTTTGTTTTTCTTTTGTGTTTTTGGGTGCTAGATCTTGTTGATTGTCGTGTGTGACGAGATGTTGGAGGTCATGTGAAGGCCTCATGGAACTGTTGAAGGTACAAGATCCAAGCACATGGACGAAGAGGAAATTACCCAGAAAAATCGGCCTGTTCTTCAGCAGATCGGCCGATTTTCCTGGGCAGTTGGGGCGATTTTTCCTCTGTAAATCAAAGTGATGATCTCCAATCAAGCATGGGTGGAGCGGACGTGGAACTTGGACGGCTTGCGGTGCCAAGCGCGGGTTCCGACGCCATAATGAACATCAAGAGCTCTCTACCATCCTTGATCGATCATCCACCATCATCATTCGATGTGAACCGAAATACCAAAGCATCACCAATTTTACATTGTGAGGACTCTCTTTCACTTCTTTATTTAGTTTACACATTAGGGACAATGTGTTTCTAAGTATGGGGTGGGGTTTTCATGATCACTTGCATGATTAGCATCTAGGATAGTTTAATTTTGTCACATGGTTCATTATGTCTTGCATTGTACATACATATTTCGAAAAATCCAAAAAAATCAGAAAATTTAAAAAAATTTTGTGCTTTCTAGGTTTGGATATGACCCTAATGATGAATCTTGTCTTGTGGATTGGCTATGGATGGCCTTATGTGTTAAATTGATGATAGCATATGTGGACTTGAAGTATTTCTCTTGAAACCATGAATGATTTGTAATCATGATGTTTGCCTATAATGGATTGAGTATTGAAAGTCGAATTTACATGCTAGTTCTTGCACACCATCTAGGAATGGATGAGGCAATTCATCTCTCTCTAGTTCTCATCTTGATCATGTTGTTTGAGCACCTCAATTGATATAAATTGACCTCTTTTGACCCATCCGGGAATAGGAGCATGTTAGTGTGTTGATGTGTGTGAAAAGCAAGTGTGAGGTGAAGATGTTGATGAAAGAATGTTATGAATAAAGTGCTGAAATTGTTGTGAAAGTGTAGCCAAAAATATAGGTTTGGGGACGTTGGTCTAAATGACAAGTAACTCGGTACACTTCACATAATCGGGTGTTGGTGCCTTGCCAAAGTCAAATAAACCGATAGTCCTAACGAGCTTTGGTATGTGTGCCCGGTGTGGATGCACCTCAAAAAATAAAAAAAGCCCGAGGATGGCTAATCACCAAGGTTTCGGCTTTTGTACACCAATGCCATTGTCTCAAAAATAAGAAAAAGAAAAGCAAGAAAAGATAGAGAAAAATATACACTTGAGGGAAGTTGATCGAGGACAAGATTGTGGAGTTAGTTCCATTCCCGGATTAGCATCACATAGCCTAGAAAAATCCCCACCTAATCACAACGTTTTTTGGCCTTTTATTTCACAAAGACCTTGTGACCTACTTGCATGTGTGTAAGACTAAGTGATTTAGATTGGATATACTCATGATCATCTTGACTTCTTCATCTTTACATTTCATTGCATGCTATCAAGTTAAGTGTAATTGTCTTTCCATGCTTTCATTTATTTGATACATAATTGCTTGTCCATTGCCATGAAACATGACTATGAAGGTGATCCAATATTAGAAGCACAACTCCAAAAAGATTTTGCCATTTTTCTACATACATAAATCATGTCATCTCTTAGTCTATAGTTGGGAATTTGCTCGGGGACGAGCAAACCTTAAGTATGGGGTATTTTTGATAACACGATTTATGACTTAGGTTTAGGTAATCATTTAGATAGATTTCTCACTCATTCATGCATGGTTTAGCACTAATTCACGACGTTTGCACTCAATTCACGTATTTTGTCGAGATAGACGTCTACACGGACTTGTGCATTGCTTTGTAGGTATTTCGGGGGTCTTTTGGACATTAACCGATACATTCGAGGGCCAAGCCTCATGGTGGTACACATCCAAAGCTTTGGAGGAGCATAATTGGAGCAACAAAGGACACAAAGACCACTATTGGTGCAAGCAATGGAGCAACTCATGGCTAGACGATCATAGCATGCTTCTGCTGAAGAAAATCGGACCAACTGCCAGGAAAATCGGCCGATTTAATCCTTTGGGTCGATTTTCCTGCCTTCAACAGCTTAAGCCACGTGTCCCACGATCTCTTGATCCGGCCTTGCTCTTGGTGGAGAATATAAGTGGTCCTGCAAGCTGTTGCTGGAGGATCTCCTCTCCCACACTCTCATTCACAGCTCATTGATTTGGGGATAGACTTGGAGAAGAAAAAAAAACTCTCAAGGATTGAAGGAAGAAGAAGAACACCATTCTAAGAGTGATAGTGAGGTTTTGAGTGATTTTGAGTCATTTTTGGAGTCTTGGATTGAAGAACTATTGCAAGGATTGTTAGGAACGTTTTGGAACTCCATTTTTGAGGGTTGTAAGTCTTACTAAACTTAGATTCAGCTGAGATTTATTGATTCTACTCGCTTATCTTTCATTATCCATCTATTAGAACCATGTATGCTTGTATGATGATTTCGGATCTTGATATGCATACTATTGGCTAGTTTATTGTGATTCTGGAGTGATGGATTGATGGTTATGGCTAGGGCTATGATAGGATGGACTTATATGCTAGTTTAGGATGATTTGTATGCACGAAACCCACAAGAGAAGGAAAAATCGGCCTGTTCTTCAGGTAAATCGGCCGATTTTCCCATGATCCACCCGATTTCCTTCACTGTTGACCTTTAATTGATGAATCTGTATGTTAGGGTGTTAGGTTGTTGAAATCCTAGGGTTTATTAAGCTTAATTTAACTTCGGATCACCTAATGCTATCAACCTAAGTGAGGGAAGAGATCTACCCGATGATTTCCGATCTTAGATACCTTAGATGATGAATTCTAGGTAGTAGTGAGCCTCACAAGCCGCTATTGGACTGAGTGTGCTAGGATTATTGCTTTAGACTTACTTTTCCGAGACTTACCCGGTAAGGAGAGGTTTGATACTTAAGTAGTATCCGGTTTGTGTAGAATTCCCTACTTTAACCCCTTGAGACCTACCCGGTGATAGGAGTTTGATGCGGGACTAGTGAAGTGAGAGACCTACCCGGTAATTACTTCCATTAGTGAAACACCTTTTCCCAACACCGCAGCTTATCCTTAGAATCCTTAGAACCTTGAGCCAAATGCCATAACCGGAAATCTTGACCTCTAGAATCCACTTTTCTCTCTTGATCATATATCTTATGCTTGTGTTACTCGTTTGCTTTGCTATCTCGAGTTGTTAGTTTGTTTTGATATCTTGTTTGATTTATGATCTTTGCTTGATCACCTAAAAACCCACCAAAAACATTTGGATTTTCATCTCTTTATTTCTTTCTCTTCTCTTAGATTAGATCCACACTATCTATGACCATTGTTTGACTCGCTTTCACCTTAGTCTTTGTGTTCGACCTCGGAATACTTTCCTTACTACGAACGTCCCGTACACTGCGGGTTCGCTAGGAGTTAGGAGAAATATAACGAGTATAAATTTAAAGCTTATTGTGCACACATCCTGAGCGTAACACTTGCCTAGGATCGTCTCTAGCATGAGATCGGGTTTGTTTGATCCGCTTGATTGTCCCTGGCTTGTTAAAGGAGTAGAAGAAGATGGAGATGTTAGAGCCTTTTCAGCATGAGAGTAAGGATTACCTGGATTTTGCTGATTTGACCTCCAATTGTTATTATTTGAGTTCCTATTGTTGTTGTTCCAATTGGAGTTCCGGTTGTTATTGTTGCTGTTGTTCCAATTGGAGTTCCGGTTATCATTCCTTTGATTGTTGTCCCTCCCCATGTAGTTGGCTTCTTGCTCCTTAGTCTTTTGAAGACTCGTTTTGAGCACTTCCTTCAACTCTTTGATCTCATTGTTGAGGGAGAATATTTGTGTTTGAGCAGCTTGGTTCAACTTGGCTCCCGGATCGCCTTGATTCCGGCTATTTGAGTCCACCTTCCGGTGGGAATACTTCTCAATCACTTGGGCTTGCTTCTCAATGAAGTCCCAAGCATCATCCTCTCTCATGTCCATGAATGTGCCACAAGAGAGAGATTGGAGGTTGAATTGTGTTTCCACATCCAATCCTTTGTAGTAGATCTCTAATAATTCCAGCTTGGAAATGCCATGGTGTGGGCAATCCAACAAGAGATCTTGAAACCTTTCCCAAGATTGAAACAAGCTTTCATTAGGTTTCATAGAAAAAGCATTTATTTTACCTCTTAATTCCGCCGTTTTGGATGGCGGAAAGAATTTGGTGAGGAATTCCGAAGACAATTCCTCCCATGTAGCCAGCTTTGCAGCTGGAAGTGTTTGGTATCAAGCTAGAGCCTTGTCCTTCAAAGAAAAGAAGACCGGTTTGATCTTGTAATTGCTTGTAGTAGCCTTCTTCGGCTTTATAGTCTCCATGAGAATCTCAAAATTTTGCAAGTGTTAGTGTGGAGATTCAGTACTTGCTCCGCCATATTGACTTTGGCGAACCATGGTGATGACTTGTGGTGAGAAGCTAAACTCTTGGATGTCTTCAGCTCCGAAATCCACACCTAGACGGCGTGGTTGCTGAATTGGGTCCATCCGTTGCCCCAAAGTTCGGGGTCTATCACCGTCATTAGCAACTCTCACGTCCCTAGTTGGGAGGCGAGGAACAACCCGTGGTTTTGGGGTGTTCCGAACAGGACGAAGTAATGGATCGATCTCCTCAAGTTCCGGCATGTCCGGATCAATCCCTTCGTCATCGGATGAGTCATTTCTAATGGATTTAGTTGGTGTTTTGACTTTCTTCTTCTTCCTGGATTCGTTCAATTCCAACTTCATGTCCAACATCATAGCTCTTAGTTCATCAATCTGAAATTGATGACTCGTTTTAGCATCTAGACGTGCCTTCTCACTCAACTGAAGTTGGCGTTGAGCTTCATTCAGTTCAGCCTGGTAGTTTCTCTCGTTGTTCTCAGCCATTTTCTTTTCCTTCAACTTTCTCCTCAAAGTTTTCTCCAATTCGGGATCAAAAGGAACCAGATCTTTAGTGGATCTAGTCTTTCGCATATACCTAAAGAACCTGCAAAGATCACTCAAGTAGACAAATCAAATCACAAGAGCAAGAGCTCTCAAGCTAGACAACCGGAAACCGAATTTGGTCTAGACCAAATCCCCGGCAACGGCGCCAAAAACTTGTTCGCTCGAAAAGTGTGTGCGTCAAAGTCTTAAATTTATATCTAGAACTCAAAGCAAAGCGAACCTGCAGTGTACGGATCAGCTGTAGTGAGGTAAGAATTCCAGAGTCGAACTCAGGGATTTGGTGAGAGTAAATTCAATTTCAATTATCTAGCGAAAATGCAAAAAACTTTTGTGATCAAATAAGGGTAAAATGATTCCAAGGATTCAAGTATCCGATTTCGGCTTTTGATTCAAGACACTTCTATAGATATAGGACAGAGTTTATATTGCCAAGATTTAATGTTCAAAGGTAGGTATCGTACGGTGAAGTTCCGAAACCTATATAACTAATCTAAAGGTTCTCTCTATAAGGGTTGTTGAGGCTGCAGTATAGAAGGATCTAAAGACAAGAATTATGTTCAAACTAACTATCTAAAACTCCAGGATATGACTCTCCAAAGTAAAGATTAGAAAGCACACTTAGAATCTTAATAAAGGATGTTGAGTCTCTTTATTACCCAAATCTTATAACCTTAATCTATTAAATGTAGAATCAAGTTTGAAATCTCTTCATACACTCTATTAGAGGTTAAAAAGGTTAATCAATGTTGGGATTTAGGCAAGAATTAGTTTTGGTTAAAGATTGATTCAATTAAAGTTCGTCAGAAGAATAAATCGTGCTGTTCATAAGGAAATCGGCCGATTTACCCAAGAACAGTCCGATTTTCCTGTTATCGCAAAACTAAAATCTAAACTCTCAGGGTCCTAATGTTTGAATGAGTTCAGTCTATCATCATCTAAGCCTTAATCATCAACTATTCTCCCCAGAATCACAAGGGTTTTAGCCAACCATTTTCATAATCAAATCAAATCAAGGGTTGAGTGAAATAGTGCAAATAAACCCGATTCTTGAATAAAAATTCAATAACCTTCAAATCTGTAAACAATCGTCAAAACAGATCAATGTATCTCTTAAGTAACTCAAATTCGTGTTCAAAAAGCACAATTGCTTCAATGGATAAAGAAATCTCACAAAACAAGAATCAAGATTGGCTTCCCGGCAAAAAGTCCTTCAATCCTTCTCCAAGAATCTCCAATCTCTCTCAAACCTGTAAAGATTTCCCGCTGCGGCCTCCTCGTTTTCGTTCCTAGGGTTCTCACCTATAGTTTCTTGCAAATGGGCCGTTTGGCAAAACTCTCCTCTAGCCCAAAAGAATTGGGCTTTGTGTCGTCTTTTCATTTGGCCGAAAAACAAAGGAAATCGACCCAGTCGATTTATACACAAAACCGTTCGATTTCTAGGGGATAAAATCGTCCGATTTATATGTATATTGGCACGATTTTCTTCAACAGAAAGTGCTCTTCTTTTGGCTCGTCTTCTATGCTTCTCCTTTGCAATTCCTTAACTCTTTATGATCCCTTTAAGACTTATTTGGCTTCCTTAACATCCTTAGATGCTCCTTGCTCCGCTTTTGCTTTCAATTCCACTCCATTTACCTATAATTCATCAAAAACTCGTGTAGACCTCTATTTCCGACAAATGATTGAATAGAACATAAAAGGCACACAAAATCTCTCTAAATGCAAGGTAAACTGAGACAATCTTCTACAATATGCATGAATATGATGGTACATAATTCATGTCATCACACGCCTTGGTGGGTTAAGAGGAGGCAACTATTCTTCTCCTCGGTCTTGGTTCTCAAAAGGCTCTCGGATGGGTGGGTGTCATGGACGGACATGTGCCGCCCGGTCCAATTCCGAATCATAGTCGGAGGACTCATTAAAGTCATCTCTCTCGTCATACTCTTCGTAATCATGGTATATCGGTTGCCGGATATGCTTTTGGCGGCGGTGTCCGGACCGATCATTCTCGGGACGTTGAGAGGGATCGTTTGTTTGATGCGGGTACCGGTCCTCAACCCGGGAGGGACGGTTGGTACGTTGGGCACTAGATGGAGGAGGGGAAGTGTCATACCTACGTCGGTTGTGCTCATAACGCTTTTGCCGATTCTCCGTGTCAACATATAGCAAATCATTCAGAAAAGGGTCAAGGTTCATGTCACCTTCATTGTGGGACTCATGAACGTCATCTTGTAAGGCCTTTGATTTTCAATGACGGAGGCAAGCCGTCGACCGTTAGATGGTTCGGCCCCCAAGATAGCTTTGCTTTTGCAACGTCCATCGGACGTGGAAGCATCGACCAAGGTGCCATTTGGATTCGGTGGCGTGGTCGTGAGGGTATGCATTTGTGCCCTCAAAGCTTCAAGTTTTTTACTAAGAGAGGCATTTTCTTCGGTTAAGGTAGTGAGCTTTTGCCTTTCACGAGATTCCTGAGAATTTTCCATTTCGACGTTAGTCATAACTCCAAATTTAGATACAAAATTCCAAGCAATCAAATGAGCAAGGTGACAAGTTAAGTCAACGTTACCCAAGTTCAAGTGCGTTAAGGTTCTACCTTTGGAAAGGCCGTGTGGCGGTTAGGCAAGGAAAGCAAATCCAACAAATTTGAACCAAAATGCACACAAAAACAAGAGATAATTTGCAACGTGTAAGAAAATGGAGAGATAAGAAATGGACGGATTGTTTAACGGAAAGTTTTACTTGCTTTGGTCTTTGACCTTTTTGAAAAATCCGATTTTTCGGATGGACCGGTTTGCCGGACGTCTTTTAACTTTGTTTTTGTGGAATTGTTTCTTTTTGAAACTTTTGAATGTAACCTTTGGAATGCAAGAGATGAATCCACTTTTTCTTTTGAAACAAATCCGTTTTTGAAGAGTTTTTGCTTGTTTTTGGTTTTTGGAATATCAAAAGATGCGATATCCGATTTTGTCTACAAAAAATCCCAAGATATTGGTGAAATCGATCAACAAAGTTGTCGGATTGGGTGAGGAAAAACGTTTTTGATTAATGTTTTGATGGCAAACCAAAAATCTCCTAAATTTGCTTTGCAAAATGGATCGAGAAAAAAAAATTTCAAGAACGAGGATGAAGATGCGAAGAACGAGATGAAGATGATGATGAACAAAAGGCAAAAAGGATGAATGTGATAACGCACAAAAACAAGAGTAAAGATAACTTAGCTTAGATCCCTTTGCTCTGATGCCAATTTGATGCGTCCTTGGACAAGTCAATGAAAGATTCCGGATCTAGATCAAGCTGAAGCTAAACTACTCCTTAGTTGAAGTGTGATGTGTTTGAAGGTGGATTGCGGAAGCTTAGAGATGGAGACGGAAGTCGAATGGTTGAGTCGATCTAGATTGACCGATCAAGCCTTGAAGTGGATCAGTTGGGTTGATTCTTGAAGAATCCTCGAAGATGGATGAGTTTGGATCGAAGATCCAAAAGAAGAACTTTGAGAGGATGGAAGAGAGATTGATGCTCAAATAAGTAGGAGGAAAATACTTCTCATATACTTAATCAAATTGAACATGCTTTACAAATGAGTCAAGCATCCCCTTATATAGTGGATGAAGGCCATACAAAGGGTCAGAACTTAAATGACGGAAATAAAGTCGGAATTAAAGTTCCGAAAATGAAAAGTCTAAAAATATGAAAGGTTAGAAATTTAAGTTCGGAATTAAGTTTCTGAATTAAATTCCGAAACCAAAAGTCTAATCTTAAATTCGGAAAATTAATACCCGGAAATAAAGTCCCGGAAATTAATATTCCGAAAATATAAAGAGTTATTATTACAAAATGCGAAAATATGGAAAATGCGGAAAATGCGCCGGAACGGTGCCGGCTTGACAAGCTTCATGTCATGGTGGCGTAGAGGCACGGTTTGCAACCAATGGGCCCGTGACAAGCAACGGTGCGGGCAATGAAGGAGTCGGTAGCTTGGATTTCCTTAGCACGAGAATGGGTGAGCGGTCCATCGGAGCGAATCCGGAATGCCTCGTCTTCCTCATCTTGGGACATAGGGGTCAAGGGCGCATCAGAATGTATTTTATGTCCGGTTATATATATTGCGATGGTGGTTGGAGCAGTTTGTGTACGTAGATTAGAAAGTCTAAGCCTTCCTAGTTGTGAGTTTACCTCGGCCTTAGGGACCGAGAAGTTCGGCGTGTGGCAAGTTTTGAGACGAAACTTGTTTTTTGGGAGATTTGATGTAACGCCCCGTTTATTGGGAGCGTTTTCGATATTTTCTTTCCGGTGGTTATCGATGATATTAATACCTTAAGTATGTTTTACGAGTATTTTAAGTCATAAATTTAATTTTACGGGTATATGTTATATTAATATGTTAACGGTATTTTTATTATTATTTAAATCTCGTAATTTAGTTACGAGATCGATTTATACGTCACAAGGTATATATATTCTATTTCGGAAAAGGGTCGAAAAGGTTCCGGGTATTTTATTATTTTGGATACGTGTACGTATGTCCGTATTATATGTTGTCGGAAAAGTCGAGAATATTTCCCGATTCCTATTTTTTTTGTTTCATTTTGATCGAGTTTATTTCACCCTGTTTCCTTTTTTTTGTTGTTTCTTTTTACCTTACCATTTTCCCTTTATTGTTTTTCTTTCTTTTCCTCCTTCTTGTTGTCTAGTTGTGCGCCTTCCCGCCCACCTGCACCTCTGAGGAGCAAACCCGACCCCTCGACTACCGCTCAGGCATGCACCCGGCCCCTCGACTGTCGCCCGGATCTGACCCGACCCCTCACCCTCACCTATGTTCCATACTCTTCCCAATCTCACTCCACTCTTCCTCACATTTGTTCCCCAACTCTCCCCCTCCATCTCTTTACCTTTTTTGTTGCAACCGCCGGGAAGACGCCGCCGCCTTGAGCCGCATCCGCTAGAGAACCAAGATTGCCACCCTCCATTGCCGCCTCAATAGATCGGAGCGCCAACAGGCCGGTACGCTGCCGTATTTTTTTCCCTCTGCTTTTTGTACCTTTTGTCGCAAGGAGGGATGCCCGCCGCCTTCAAGGGTTCTGACCCGCTTGCCAGATCTCGTTGCCTTGCATTGCCGGAGCCGGGGCTGCTGCTTTTGTCTTGTCCTTCTTTTGTATCCTCCTCTGTCGCCGAGAAGCAGTTGCTGCCACCGAAATTTCGGAATGCCCCCCTTGCCGCCTCCTTGTTGTCATGGTATAAGGGTTGAAGAAACCCTTATTTCATAATTATAATCGGGCCCCACTATGCTGGTGTAATTGCAGATTGTGCCCACTGCTTTGAATTTGTAGTTTTTGCCCCATATTTCTTGATTTTTGCAAATTACCCTTGCACCTATTTAATTACAAAGTGTGCCTAATATTTTGATAATTGTTGTTTGAACTAGATTTTTGGAATGTGACTTTATGCCCTCGGTGGTAATATTTTCAGGAAATAGCCCGCGGTTTATTTACGGTTTATGGCCTGCATTTATGAAATTGTATATTCTTGCCCCGGAAAATGTTTTTTCTTTTTAACCTTGGGTTTTAGTTACGGGATACTCTTATATTGTTATTCACGGTATATTATGTCTTTGTTGGATTTCAAACTCGATTTATGGCCCAAAGTATTATTTGCGGTTTCATGACCAACTCCTTGAATTCTATATTTTGGCCAAAAGGGTTTTGTGGGTTTTAACGTGGGCTTTCGAAATCGAGTTCTTCCTTAGTTTTATATATATTATTTATTCCAATCATATTTAGCGTAAGGTCTAAATTTGTCTAGTTTTGGTGCTAGGTTTGGAAACGACCCCGTAAAGGCCGAACGAGTCGAAGTTCGATATCCGTCGACCGACTACCGTCTTTTGGACGTCATGTGAGTTACCTTCTTCCTTGATCTATATGATTAGTAGTAGTATCAGGCTAGGTTGGATCTAGCATAACTTAGAGTGAATGCCAAGTAGTGCCCTTGAACCTTATGATCGTGGATTGGTTTATGAGCTTTTGTCGAGTTATATTCGGTACGATCTTAGGACGATCTTCGAGATTAGGAGTTGGACCTAGCATGCTAGGGTGTGACCTCATATAGGTTTTACGAGACTAGAAGCCCGAGGGCTTCTAGCTTATCGATTAGTTATTGATTGTGTGCCTTGTCTGATCAGGCGTTGAGTTACATTCCTACGGGAAATTTAGTACGGGATTTAGCTGGTTTAGCTTTGGGACAGGTAAGTCTCCGGACTTACTTAGCTCGTATTATCTGTATTAGTTTCGATGCGTGTTTGGTGGTGTGTGTTTATTGTTTAGGTGCATGATTCTATTTATGTTATAACAACTAAACCGATGATAGGACAACAGACTTTACATGTTGATATTTGGCCCAAGTGTATGATAACGGGCGGAGACCGCTTGTCCAGTCCAAAATGGGGACGACTGAGAGCTGCCTTGCGACCAGTCCAACGGGTAATGCTGATCCGCATCAAGTACAAACGCATCTAGTGAAAGGGGACAAGGGCGAGTGAATCTCGTGTCACACCATAAGTGGAATAGTAAGGGATATGACTTAATAATAACATGGAGATAATAAACCGGACATGTGTGTTTTGATCATGTTGTGTGTTATGATGCCTATGTGTGTGTGCCAATACCATGATTCTAATGCTTTGAATGCTAGCTAACGGTTTTATACCGATTTTGTAGTTGTCATGCATGTTAGGGATGCCGCCGAGTGAGGCAGAGGAGTGGACAGTCGGGGTCTCCGTACATTATAGGATGGGGATGGTTATGTGATTATGTCATTTTTAGTTTATGTTTTATCTTATAGATTTTTGTTTTGGAGTTGTGTCGTTTTGAGGACTCGACTGAGTTTCCAAGTTGTATATTAACTTTTAGGATTGTTTGTATTGCATTAAAACGATTTCGGTTTTTGCCTTTATTTGTGCCATGTTGGAAAGATCCGGTGAAATTGTTGTCAAGCTAAGGGTCGGAACCCATTGCGAGGTTTCCGCCCGTAGCGCCCCGAGTCCCGCGGATTGGGGTGTTACAAATTAGACCACATGCAGAGAGTGCCGGGTAAATGACAGTCTGCACACATCCTATAAAACAAAGGGGACAACTAGCTATATCGATACAAACACTAATTTAGAATTGAGAATCTATGATACATTCAAACAACAATTAAGTAAGCAATTTGTTCATAGATGTTCAAGAATTCAGTTTCACTTGCATGATGCCAATTGAAAGATATTAACTTTTCACATTTTTGTCTATTATACATATAAACACCGTTCCACTTGGGGAAATGATATCTGGATTGAAATGCTACACTGTTACTTGATGATGCCCATATGAAAAAAATAGGCTCCTCATATATGGAAATGAAGTAGTAGTGGGGTAGATAATCAATGTTTAAATTAGTGTTGAACAATTATACTTCAAATGCAAGTGATAGATCAACACTAAATCATTTAAAGCTCATCAAGAATTTCCAAGCAACCAATCTTCAAGCTTTCATAGAAAATAAAGTCACTAAAACGACAACTCTTGAATGCTCCATCTACAGTATCACATTAAAACAGGAAGCAAGTGTAGGTTAGTGAACAAATACATACCTAGGTTTACATCAACAAATACACAGCTCTTGACAAGGTTGCGCTAGATCATTTCTTACTCTACGGTCATAATAGGTTATGAAACAACCAGACAATCCTATTTATGGTATGACATAACCGCCGTCAGCAACTTCTGGTATGACATAACCGCCGCTAGGGAAAGGAAAAATCTCAACAAAGTCATCACTCAATCTCATACTTAAACTCATGGTTTGCTAGCTGCAGTAAGTGAAAAGATATTGAAATGATATTTTCTTGTTGGAGAAATAAGCAAGATTTGAAAACTATGTTGTTTTAATCAAATTGAACCATTTCGGAGAGCATAATCAATAGTAGTAAAGATGGGGAGAATCAAACAAAAAGACGGGATCAAACTAAAATATGATTTATAAATCTAGAATGGCAAAAAAAAAATGAAAATGTAATACAAAGAATGAGAAGGATCCGAAGGTACCTTCGCAAGCATTCAGTTGGGAGTCATTGTCAATTGGAGTTGTAGACCATGGTGGCTTCAAAGAAGCCACTTTCTCCTAGCCCATCAATAGCAGGGCGTCGTAGATCTAAACGGAGGATATACACAATAGATATGCACATGAAGAAAGCTTTCTTGAATCGAACGAAGACTCGAAGAGAAAAATTTACAAAAATACAATCCAAGTAACACCAAACCTGGAAGGACGGTGTAGAATTGACGAGGAAGCTCCAACTTGGAAAGATGGATAAGAAAGGGAAGACCGCTGAGGGTATAGAGAGGAGGCGTGATAGAAATGTAGCCGAAGAGAGGAGAGAGTAAGCTAAACCTAATCCTCTATTCGGCTCCTCAGCAGCCATAGAAACTGAGAAGGCGAGAAGATCTGCGAAGAGGAAGCAGAGGGATGTGAATCGTGAGAAGGCGAGAAGAGATTTGGGGACGGACGGCGTAAGGGGTAAAAAAATCATAGGGGTACATTTATCTAATGAAATTATTGAATGAGCTAGTTACTAAAGGAAAAACTAGAAAAAGCCCATCTACTAAATTTGCCCTTGTTTTTTCACTAAGTATTTCGTTTTTGTATTCTGTTTTTTTTAATCATAAAATACGGGTATTCTTTTCATCTAAGTATTTCGTTTCATATTACGTTCGTCGTTACAAGAATAAAATTTCAAATTCCAAACTTCATTCATCTAATAATTTCGTTTATGTTTCACCAAAAAAAAAATCGTTTATGTTTTTATTTGTATTTTTAAACTATACTTCAATTTTTGTGTATTTTTTACAAAATTAAACTTTCTATTCCCATTTTATTATTTAGTACACATTCTGTTTCAACTTATTTGTTTTTGCAAAACTAATTTTTTAGGTTCCGTTTAGATAATCGCAATATATTAAAGTAATTTATTTATAAGTCTATAATGAAGTTGTGCATTGTTTATTTTTTATACAAAAACTGTATAAGGACTAAAGTTATTAGTGTAGAATAATAAGAGATTATTCATTCGTGACTATTTTATTGTTTTGAGAATAATCAAAGGTGAATTAATATTATAATTTATCATAGATACATCTTTAGTTCGCACGACTCATGACATATTATTCATAAAATTCAGTATATTAATATACACGCACAAGGTGCGGGTTATGCACTAGTTCCGTAAAAAATACAATACGATCAAATCAAATATTCAAAATTTTTAAAAAACATTGGAATTAAAAATTATTTTACAAAATTTGAATTAATCGGAAACTATGATTTCCTTAATCGGAAACAATATGATTACAGTAATAGGAAACATATAAAAATATGAAAACGAAATCAACTCAAATTATTAGGAGAAAAATAGAAAAAATATGATTGCAGTAATCGAAAACAATAACTGTAAGTTCAAAGCTATGAGATGACCGGACAAATCTGATCCTGAGATGAGAAATTAGAAATCCTTCGATTACTGCCATGCAGGAAGAACACCAATGCACAAAAAATTTTTTTATCAAAATTACAGTAATATATAAACGGGTTATATAATCGAGAAAGGAAACAAAATTACCTTTAGGGGTACGACACAAAGAGGAGGAATCGATAATAGGTTTCAAGAAGAAGAACAAAACAGTGGATACAAAACAAGATACGGTGGATGGTATTTATGGATACTAATTAATACGTAGGAAGAGTATGGAACAATTTTTCAAGGAATTTTTAATAAATATATTTTCAAAAATAAATATTTAAAAATATAAAATTAAGATGCTACGGAAAAAATAATGAATCGAACAAATCATTCGAAGAGATTCACATGCAAAAGATGTTAATTAGAAAATGGTTTAAGGAAAAGCTAATATTAATTGATAACTAATAGAAGATAAGATCATTTATTTTAATTATAAAAATTGTCCTAAAAATAGATTGGATCCAACAATAAAAAGTTATGCGAAATCTTCCAATGACATATTGTTACTTTAATAAATAAGATTTTAATTAGAAAATGGTTTAAGAAAAAATAATATTACTCGATAACCAACTGAAGATAAGATCTTATATTTTAGTTTTCAAAAAATTGTCCCAAAAAATAGATTGATTTCAACAATAAAAAGTTACGTCAAATAGATTGTTGCTTTAATAAAAAAAAGATTCTCAGGCTTATTAAATTAACTAGTTTAGTGTCCGTGCCTTGCACGGGTATTTGAAAATATATTATTTGTTATTTTATTTTTGTATGAGTAAATTTTTGTAGATGTATTTTTCTTATTAAATTTTGTTGATTTGATTACGAATGTTTATGTAATAAACATTATTGATCTAGTTCGTCATATGAATATGACTACATGGGTTCATGTGACAAGCTGTCATATACATGCAAAATCCAATCTTTACTAAATGTGCCGGCAAAATCCACCCTATAACCATCATATCCCACATTGATTACTTAATATAGATGACTTAATATATATTTTAGAGAAAAACATTACGACCTAGATAATTGTAGAGTAACGATTTCACATAACATATATTAATCCGATATGAAAATTAAGTATACTTGAACTTAATCAAAAGGCTAATTATACTTGAACTTAACAAATTAGACTCCTTTAAAAAAAAATCGTCCCAAAAACAAAACTTCAGGGACACAATTACTTAATATATATTTTATGGAAAAACATTAAGACCATGATAATTGTAAGTTAACAATCCCACAAAATATATATTATTCCGATATAAATAATAATTGTACTTGAACTTAACCAAAATGTCAAAAAATGTATTGTTTGTATACTCTTTACCCTCCCTATTTATACAATTTCTAAAACCATCAACCTTAGTATCTAATCGATGTGGTATAACAAAATACCTTCAAAAAATTTAACGTAAATAGATGAGACTGATAACAAAAGATTCTCTAGCTTAAAAAATAGTTTTAAAATAAAGATTTATTGTGCCAAAAAATAGATTTGTTTAAAAAAAAAAGTTACGTAAAATTTTTCGATAACAGATCGTTATTTTAAAAAATAAAGATTATCTGACTTACAAAATTAGTTTACAAAATAAAGATTTATTGGCCAAAAAATGTGGAAACCCCATTTCAATACTGCTTTCGCAGCACGTCACATTAGCATAATCCATGCTCTCTTTTAGTGTATAATAGATTAAAAAGTAAAATTTTGTTGGACAAAAAATCTTGGGAGTTCCATTTCAATATTGTTTTCACAGCGTGCCACTTCAGCAGAAATGGTACTCGGTTATAGTATGTATAATAATAAGTATAGATTGGTTTGTTGAAGGCATTAAAAAATTTTCAAACAACACGCCATTATTTTTTTTTATATATTTTTTAGAAAGAATGTGCATTGTATTAGAAAAGTGATAAATGATAAATTTGGAATGATTAGAAAAGTGATAAATGATAAATTCGGAATGACTAACGAGATCAACTAAATATAAAACAAAGACGCTCATTTATTTTTCAGGAAAGAAAAATAAAAATTGAGCGATGGGACCTTAACTGAAATTAAAATAAAATTTTGGACGTCCAACATTCAAACCGGACATCGGAACTTTACGTTTTGCGAGTTTTGTTGATGCTCGTGAATTTTGAGCGCAATAGTTTTCGTAATTCTTTGGGGAAGATTTTTACATGCCAAAATAATAAAAAGGTCTCCTGAGTAATTTATGAAAGTTAATTAGACTCCTCGCCTCCTCACTCCTGGAGTCTCCGGTCCCCACTTGTCTTTATCGTTGTTTAACCTCCCCCACTGCCAGTCCCACCATTTCCACTCCCGTTCTCCTCGCTTTTTCTTCGGATCAAAACTGTCGTTCCAGTCTTCTTCTACTCAATCCAAGCACCAAGCTTCCTCAGTATACGGTTTGCATTGTTACTTTTAGTTTGTTATTCTTCATTTCATATTCGAACTTTCTTTTCGTGATTCGTGGCTGCTTCTTCTTTCCCGCTGCTTTGTTTAGGGCTCACCGCCGAAAATTTTGTTATCCTTTTGCTATGTGGATCTCTTGTGCCTGAAGTTCAAATGTGGACCCGATCTGTTGGAAATTTGGGATAGAGGATTACAGATTTTGATTCTTCAGATAGGAATATAGAGCTTTGTGTTACGATTTTGTTCAATCATTTGAGTTTTTTTGAGTTTACGAGAAGCGTACCTCGTTAAATAGAACGAGAACATCTCATTCATTTGCGTGCATGATAAATCATTTCAGCTTAATGATTGTTAAGCATTAGGCTCCGAATGTAATACTCCCTCTCATGTTCACCATTTAAGTTCCCGTTGAAGTCCTAATTTATTATTGGAGAACCTAGCTTAGATCCTCATGTGTTTTTTGTTTTCTTTTTTGTCTATCCATTCAAACTACTTTCACACCATAATATTCTATTATAAATGGTAATATAGTACTACCATTAATTAATACTTCTTAGTTTAGGCTCTTGGAAACCCAGGGATTTGTAGCACCTTAAATCTAAAGAATTACAACTACCTTTCCATAGGAAACGAAGTTTAGCATCAGTTTCTATTCTTTTGACATGCTCTATTTTGGAATTTGATTTCATGAATTAATTATGAATTTAACGCTGTTAATGTTCTAGTCTATGCTCCCTTTAATTATACAAATGCAATGGCATCTATAGTTGCAGAAAGGCTAATGTTGGAAGATGAGGGATGTTCCATGGTCATTGAGAAGCCCAAATATAAAAAGCCCAGGCTTTCTGCTGTTCGAGATTTTCCTCCAGGCTGTGGACCAAATGCACCGAAAGCTGATTTTAGAGGCAATGTAGTGTTACATTACAATGCTGTTGATGTCAACAGTACTGAGCTTCGTGCTGGCGACTGTCCTGAAGTTCAGAACAAGGAAGTTCCGTCTGTGGCTGAGAGTTCTGCTTTGTCAGATGGTGGAGATAAGGCTGTGTCATTGGCGCTAAAGGCGATTGAGCTTGAACTGATGAGGGATGAACATCCAGTTGATGGTTCGGTGGACTTGTCAAGGAGCTTGGAACCTACTGATTTATCTGGAGAATTGCTGCCAAGATCCCGCTGTTCATCAGAAGCTTTGGAAGTGGATGCCAAAGTTGTAAGTAAAATCTTACTGCATGAGACACACGAGCCATCAGTGGAAGACAGGCTAAAAGTACCTGGTTTATTGAATACTGTAAAAGATGTTGAAATGGAAGATGGTAAAAAGATCTTTGCTCAGGAGGAAAAGATGGATGCCAAAGGTATCTTACCTCCACACCATCTGATTCTTTCCACTGTTGTCTTTAAAGAGAGGAATTATCCGGTTAGAAGAAGAGCGTCTGCCATAAGAGATTTTCCTCCTGGGTGTGGACCAAACATGGCTTTATTATGTAAAAGTCGATTACAGGTGGATGAACATCTAGAGTGCAAATTCATGAATCAGGATAAATTGGTGCATGAAATTAATAAAGCTGAACCCGAGTCTTATACACATGATATTCATGAAACTACTTTGCAAGGAGTTTCTGAGGGCAGAGATAGGAAAGGGACAATTGTTTGTAGAAAGGACAATGGGGATAAGAAAAGGAAAATCAATCTTTTTGGAAATGATACTGCTTTGCCGGCAAAGAAAAAGGTGTTTTCAGGTGCAAAAGATAGCAGATGGGAAATAGGCTTCGCTTCCCAGCAACTGAAGAAGACTTATGTCCATGAAGCTCTGAACAATAGTGGAAAAAGGAAAGGTATTGAGGCTGTTGTGAGCGTTCGTCCATTTGGTGCTTCTTACAGGATCGATGGAGGTGCTCGTAATAAGGTTAGGGAGACACTACGATTATTTCAGGCTGTTACTAGAAAGCTTTTGCAAGAAGAAGAAACCAAACCAAAGGTGCAAAGAATCAAAAGAATTGATCTGCAAGCATCCAAGATTTTGAAGGAAAAAGGCAAATATACTAATAATACAGGAAAAGCAATCATGGGACCAGTTCCAGGAGTGGAAGCAGGGGATGAGTTTCATTACCGTGTTGAACTTATGATTGTTGGACTCCACCGCCCTCCACAAAGTGGTATAGATTATGTGAAGCAAGGTCAGCGGGTTCTTGCAACAAGTGTTGTGGATTCTGGAGGCTATGACAATATAGTTGATAATTATGATCTGTGGACATATACGGGTCAAGGAGGAGGATGCATCAATGGTAGAGATATGGTGCCTGAAGATCAAAAGCTTGAGCGAGGAAATCTAGCCCTAAGAAACAGCATGCATGAAAAAAATGTCATACGGGTTATACGGGGAGTTAAAGATCCAAAGCCTTATACATCGTCTGGAGGAAGACCTAAGATTCATACAATATACACCTATTATGGGTTATATACAGTGGAAAGATATTGGCATGAGACTGGGCGAGATGGTAAAAAAGATTTTAAGTTTGAGCTCAAGAGACTTCCTGGTCAACCCGAGCTTGCTTGGAAAGAAGTGAAGAAATCAAAGAAACTTCAAACTAGGTATGGTTGTTGTGTACGTGATATATCAAAAGGAAAGGAAAGCTTTCCAATTTGTGCTGTCAATACCATCGATGGTGAGAAACCCCCTCCATTTACATATATCTCGCGAATGATATATCCTAAATGGTGCAATCTTTTACCTCCTCGAGGGTGTCAGTGCAAAGGTAGATGCTTAAATTCCACCGAATGCTCTTGTGTTGTCAAGAATGGAGGGGCAATCCCATACAACTTTGATGGTGCGATTGTTGAAACAAAGCCACTTGTAAATGAGTGTGGACCCTCTTGCAAATGCCCGCTGTCTTGCTATAATAGGGTGAGCCAAAATGGTATTAAGTTTCAGCTTGAGATCTTCAAAACTCAAAGCAGGGGTTGGGGAGTCAGATCCCTGGATTCCATTCCTTCAGGAAGCTTCATCTGTGAATATACCGGAGAGCTGTTGGATGATAATGTAGCAGAACAAAGAACCGGAAAGGATGAATACCTGTTTGATATAGGGCATAATTACAATGATAAGTCTCTATGGGAAGGTCTTTCGGGTCTCATTCCTTATGCAACCTCAAGCTCTCATGTCTCGGCAGATGTGGGTTTCACCATTGATGCTGCAAAGTATGGCAATGTGGGAAGGTTTATTAATCATAGTTGTTCTCCGAATCTGTATGCGCAGAATGTGCTTTATGATCATCATGATAAGAGATTGCCCCACATTATGCTTTTTGCTGCTGAGAACATTCCTCCTTTGCAAGAGTTGACTTATCACTACAATTACAAAATTGGCCATGTGAATGATAAGGATGGCAATGTCAAAGTGAAGTATTGTTATTGTGGCTCTTCGAATTGCTCTGGTCGGATGTATTGATAAGGTATCTCCATGTTTTTTTTGGTGGGAAGGTATCTCCATGTTAAATGTGAGTAACTTGTACTCCATATTAATTTTCTTTGCATATCATATAAATATTCATTTATTTGTAATCTTTTAATAGCAAAGAAATGATAAAGATGTAGTTTAGGATGTAACTAGGTTTGGGATACAAATGAACTAAAGCGTGCCATCGTTTTCATTGGTGTAGTTAATTAAAAATATTTTATCTGGATTAGAAGTCCTACTTTACTAGTGGCCTAAACCTTGAGTAATCAATCAACTTTCACATTGAATAATAGGTATGATTATAGTTTTCCCTAATCAGTGTTCAGCAAAAGGAAGTGATTTGGATTTATCAGTAAAAAGGAAATTTCCAACGATGTCTTGGGGGGTTTGATTGAGTTGTAACTCTGCTATATTGGGAACTCGCAGGTAGGCTAATTTTTTTCATTTCATCAAGCAAATATGACATATCAACCTAGAATACACAATCTAAAATTCATAGGTAAATTGTAATAGCCGTGAAATGTTTTTTTGTGCTGTTCATAATTTCTGTATTAGGGTGGTTCAGTTGAATGCCTTGTCTCATCTTGGAATATATTATACAGAAAACAAGAACTTACTATACAGGGCATTTAGCAGCGGGCTCATGTGCATTTTCTTTTTGTTTTAAACATTTTGGATGAGTGAGAACAAAAACTTAATGGCATTTCCGTTGATTATTATTATGAAAACATATCTATTAGCATGCTTACTGTAAGATGATGCTCAGGTACCTTCAAGTTCAACTTCAAAGCCATTGTGCCGCCGAGCTGCTTGACCGCTTCTCTCGCCTGCATTGGCAATGTCACTTAGGAGAAACTACATCTGCCATTTCTCCAACTCCTTTTGTTATTGAGATTCAGGTAAGGATCCAACTTAGGGTATCGTTTTTGTACGTGTAGGCTGATTTCATATCCTTCTAGTTCAGTGAAACCTTCATCAGTTTTATAAAGTGGTGACCTAGTAATCGTAAAACTTCTTTGTGACCCAATTCCGTCTATAAATATAAAGTATATTTCCCCTTTGACCTAGACTGCCTTTTCTTAGATGAAGATTACAGGAAATGAAATTTCCTCTCGTCAGATGAAAATTGATAAAAAAAATTTAGCCTATCTCCAGATTAGTTTAAGGTAGATGGAGAGGATCCTAAATCTTTTCACTACCTTCCCTTATTTTCTGTCGTACGAATCCAAACTCTCGAGATTCTTAAGGAACAGGTGAGATTTGTGCTTTTTTAATTTTTTTTTAATCTTCTCACTTTCACCCTTTCGAAAGTCATGCAAAGTTTCTCTTTGATTCCAGGACTACACCAAAGGCTAGTCTCATCGTTTGGTTTGGGGTAGGAATCTTATTCTGTAGATGTCAAACTATTGTACCGTTGATTGATACGCCCTTGGATACCGTTTCCGTTCGTGCCTTTGCATAAGCAAGCCCGACAAAGGGTATGTCTTGTCTTTTACTCCGCCATGACATAAGGTTTGCCCGCTACCGGCTCCCTCCGTGCTCGTGTCATCTCCTCTCTCAGCCCTGCTAGCGGCATGCCTTGCCTCTACTCCGTCATGGCATGAGGCATGCCGATTTTGACCCCTTTTAGATCTTTTATTTTAAACCTTTCGTTTTGGAGCTTTCGTTTTGGACCTTTCGGTCCGGTCACATGTTCAAATTAAATCAATTTTGGTTGAAGGTAAATGCCCCCTCCTTGATTTTGGGCTTACCTCATGCCCTCTCAAAGTTCTTCCTTCGAATTTGAAGATTCTTTAAGAATCAACTATTCACCGTACCTTCTGCCCTTTCAAAGTTCTTCCTTCAAATTTGAGGATTCTTTAAGAATCAACTATTCACCCCACTTTACGTATTGCTCGATCGGACCAACCAATTGCTTCTGCATTCTTCTCAAAGCTTCCGCCAACATTAGACCCCACACATTAACAATCGGAGTAGTTGAAGTTTAAGCTCGATCTAGATTTATGCTTCGTCCTTGATCGGTACCCAAGAACATTATCAATGGTATCAAAGCAAGGGATCGAAGCTAAACTTTTTTTACTTTCCTTCATCATTGTCGTCATCATTCATCAATGCTCCTCTAGGACGATGGTGATTCCTTTAATAAGGAGAAAAAATGTTTGCCTCCTTCATACCCACCAAAACCAAAACAAACTATCCGTGGGCTCCAACGGTATCCGCACGGCGTACGACAAACCTATTTTGAGGACGAGGAATGGCTGCCTCCCGAAACTCACCAAGGCTGAAACAAACCCTCAATGGGCACCAACGGTATCCACACGACCAATAACAACCCTATCTTGAGGACGAGGAATGGATGTCTCCCTCATATCCATCAAAACAAACCCTCTATGGGCCCTGATGGTATCCCATGGCCAAGCACAAGCTATCATGAAGATACATACGTTATTCCTAAGTCAACGCATGATTCCTTAGCCGAGGAACACGCCGCTCTAAAGCATGAGAAAGAGGTATGGAAGATTGCAGTACGTGTCCTCGCAGATAACGCACATCTCCAAGCAACTATCGAAAGGAAGCAACACCATGTCCATGTTTTCCCTAAGCAAACCAACTCAAGCCAAGCCTACCAAGGACCCCTAGCTGTGGTACAACCTGAGTGAGAGTTGTTTGTCAGCCCGTTATATGCCGAGGAAAAAGTTGAAGATGCCGACGACATCATTGAGTGTGAAGGATACATTAACTTCAACAACGACCTCATTATGTTGATGGACTACAAGTTTGAGCCTCCCAATTCAGGTATTGTCCATGTTATGTCCAACAACTTATCGCCCGGCTTGCCTTTCCATCTTCTCGGCATGCCCCCGACGTTCACCGTTAAGGGCCTTGACAACATGATCGACCAACTCCACGGCCCCGTCATCTTGAAGGACTACAAGTTCAAGCCTCCCAATCAAGAGTTTGTCCTCTTTAGTTATGACGGTTTACCAATTGGCTTGCCCCTCGTTCTATTCGGCATGCAGCCGAAAATTAACTTCAAGGGTTATAACTCCACCTTGATTTTGAGTTGTCTATGTGGATGATGGAAGACTTCAACATTTATGAACAATTTTATAAACTAACAAATATCAATTATATTTCTAGATTGCATGTTTTGGTTTGTGTTCGTTAATTGTGTGTAGGCCTTGAAAAACATTTCAAAGGAAGAACGTAGGCTTTGAAACACATTACAATGGACAAGCACGGATGTCTTCGAAAGCATCTCAAGGGACAAACGTTGAAGCCTTGAAAAGCGATACAAAGGAGGATTCGACTTAAGGGTTTTCAATATGAGATTCGAATATCTCAACAACAAAGGATAAAAAGAAGATCTTAGAACGAATTTGAAGAGAAGATCTCAGACAACCAACAAAAAGATCTTCAACGAATTTAAAAAGAAGATCTCGGCCACAACAAAAAGATCTCGCAAAGATCTTAGCAACCGACGCAAGAGGATAAGAGAGATCTTTCCAACGGATCCCACACAAAGATCTTGGATCTAAGGAAAATCTCCAACGGCCCTCAAGAGAGAAGTCTTCAATAACAAAGATCTTCAACGGCTTTGAAGATCTCAGAGCGTAAACTAAGGGCTTCAACGATAAAGATTTTTAACGACTCCTTCAAGGAGAAGATCTTAAAGATGAAGATTCTCAATGTGCATCAAAGAGAAGAAGTAGATGAAGAAGATTGAAAATCTTACAACGGCTACTTCATCTCAACCAAGCACCGTTTTCCATGGAGAAAGAAGAACACTACAACGACTATCTTACAACGGCTAGAAGAGTTCTCCACAGAAGACTATAAATGAAGATGACGATCAAAGTGAACAACAACAAGCTTACATGGAAACATCTAAGTCTTTAAGCGATCAATCATCTTCATTCGTTCCAAAAGAAACGACTATCTTACAACGGCTAGAAGAGTTCTCCATAGAAGACTATAAATGAAGATGACGATCAAAGTGAACAACAACAAGCTTACACGGAAACATCTAAGTCTTCAAGCGATCAATCATCTTCATTCGTTCCAAAAGTTTCTCTTCCTCTTAGCTTACAAACGTTTACATCCCTATAGTGAGAAAAACACTAGAGCTTCATTGAAATACCTAGAGAGTGTTATACTCGAGTGTGGGATACTCTGCCAAGTAGCTAGACTATTATTGTTGTAACACCCCGAATCCGCGAGACTCGGAGCGCTACGGGGCTAGGATCTCACAATAGATCCTGACTCTAGCTTGACAACAAGGGCACTGAATCTTACAACAAGACATAAATAGATATAAAACCAAATACATAAAACTGTATAATATACATCAAATGTTTATAATACACAACCGAGTACAAAACGACAATCACATGTCCATACATGTACAAAACATCCTAAAACCCTCGCACAACCTCGTGTACGGAAGCCCTAAGCTGATCACCCATTTGGCTCACTCTGTAATCTTCCTATCATGCAGAATATCTACAACACGGTATAAAATCGTTAGCTAACTGTTAAGGAATAAGAATAATAGTAATAACACATACCAACACATCAACACATCACAATATGCCAATACTCAGTTGGTCTAGTGGGATGTGGTGCTAGACTCCTTAAGTGGTTAGTTTGGAGATTCGAGTTCGAATCCTCCCGGCAGCATGTATGGAAAAACTGATATTTGGAGGGTATCCCCCAACAATGGGCCATGATTTAGTACCCGATCCGGACGTAGATCGGCAAAGCCGATCGAACCGGGTGTTCTAATTAACTCTTCAAAAAAAAAAAAACACATCACAATATGCCATGTCACAGATATATCCGTTTATTATATACATTATGTTATACCATTACAAATTCAACTTATTTTGTAACATGAGAATCTCCCGAAACTCGTCTCCGCTTCCGTCTGCTGACAAAATAGATCAGTGTTATCCGTTACCTGTGGGTCTGGGTCGCAAGAGCACCCCCTAGTCACCTGTAGAATTAGACAAGTGGTCACGACCCGTTATAATACACTTGGGCCATTTAAATATACACATATGGTCGTCCTAGTCCGGTTTAGGTTATAAATGTAGCATTCATATGCACAAGCACCACTATCTACTTGATTATGTCTGAATTGGATGTTGACCTGCCTAACCTTATACTGAACCACATGGTCCACATCATAAACTCCACCCGAGTCATACCTTTGTCTTATGGAAATCTACTACGTAAGAGTTTTGCACATTTTTCCATAGGCACCTCCACTGAGGATCAACAAATGTCTACTGAAAAAATAGATGAACAATGTTTGGAGAGATTAGGGGTAGAAAAGACTCTTGCTGGGGTATGGATGTTAAAAGGAAAGGTTGTTCTTGATATACCGTCCCCTTAGTTCCTACAACCCCTTCCGTTTCAAAGACCAGGTGGATGGATTTGAATTGGAATTGAATTCTCTTAATAGAGAGATGACAGACTTCCAGCTGGACAACAAACTGAAAGGACAACAACTGAAATATATAAACCCCAACCCGTCCTATAATGTACGGGAATCCCGGCTGACCACACCATCCAGATCACTCAGTAGTATCTATATCCTGCAAGGCATATTTAACATTAGTATAAACCGTTAACTAACATTCTAGATTTCAACAAGACAATAAAGACAAACACACATAAAATAATATAAACATATATCATGCTCACACTCAACCGGTTATTATCTTTCATTAAGGTTAATTCCTTTACTAATTCAACCTATGATGTCACACGAGAATCACTATATGTCCCCTTTCACAAACAGGAATAGAGCAGATGCATCCCTCTGTCACCTGCTGGACTGGTCGCAAGAGCACCTCCCAGTTTCCCCATTCTGAACTGGACAAGTGATCACCGCCCAATTATAATACACTTGGGTCAATTAAGGTATAACAAGGTAAATCCTATTCTTGTTATCAGTTATAACAATAAACAACGCAAACAAGCCAATAAACTCAAACCAATATACGGAATGAAGCTAAGTAAGTCTAAGAGACTTACCTCTTTTGAAGGTAACTCAAGGGTCAGCAAAAAACTCAGTTTCTCGCATGAAAGAAGGACGGAAAGGCTCTTCAACAAGGCATAACAAATCAGGAACGAAACGATTGCTAGAAGTCTATAACTTCTAGTCTCAATGATCTCTAGGAGATCTGCACAAGCTAAGGTTTCAACCTTAGTCTTACAGATCAGGAAGGGTCAACAACATCAATATAAGCCAAGGGAAGGAATGAGGAAAGTAAGAAAGGAAGCAACTCACCAAAACGGGAACATTGCAGACAAAACCGCAGGGGTGGCTGGAAAAGGCACGGGACGGCACTGGCAGATCCGCGGGGGCGGCTCTGTGCAGGCGTTGGGGCGGTTACGACTCAGAAGGTGGCGTCGTGCTTCCTTCTGACAACAACCAACAACAAAGGGCACCAAGGCTCAATTCCTTGATCCAAACACGTCAAGATCAACCAAGGGAGCATGAGAACAACAACGAATCAACAACGGGAAGGCCAACAAGAATCAAGGCTCAAACTTGATTTTTGGAGAAGAAGAAAAGGAAGAACAAAAGAAGAAAACAAAATAGGAGGGAAAGGCATGCAACAACTCATGAACGTGAGGGAGAGACGCAAAAGGAGAAGACTTACTCATTCAGCAAGGAATCACAAGGAAGAAGGCTGTAGCTTTCGAGGTTGAAGAAAAACGTATGCAATAAACGCCAAAAAGACGAGAAAGAGGGAATTTATAAGAAAGGGATGAAAATATAGAAGGAAGGACGTTCTAGGGTTAAGAACATGATAGGAAAGTCGGCCCATAATATTTTTATCGGATCTTCTATTGTTCGCCACTTAGCGTGCGTGCAAATAAGCTTTAATTATAAAACTAGAAATCAATCAAGCGAACCCGCAGTGTACGGATCGATATAGTTGAGCAAGAATTCCAGAGTATCGAACACAAGGATTTGGGGGGTTAAATCCAGTTAAGAATTGTCAAGCGAGTAAATGTATGAGCTTTTGTAAATATTGGGAAAACAACAATCCTAAAGATCTAGGAATCCAGTTGTGGCAATCGATTCAAGATATACTAAAGATATAAGGACAGAGTTAAGATATGCAAAGGTATACGAATGTAAGGTAATCGTACGGTGAAGTTCCAAAAACCTTATATGACTCACCTAAAAGACATTCTCTATAAAGGTTGTTGAGGCTTCAGTATAGAAAGGTTCTAAAGGTAAGAATTAACGTCAAATACCCAAACTTGTAATACAAGGATCAAGACTAACTAAACCGATTAAGGTTGTGACACTCAGAATCGAGGTAGAGGTTGTTGAGGCTTCACTACCACCTAGAAAAGGTCAAGCCAAGACTAAGTTAAAGCAAATCTTTAACTTTGGATTAAAGTAAAAGCAAGTTCGTAAACTGACACAAAATTACGGGTAGTTCTTGAGTTCCACGGCCGTGGAAGCTCAAGAACAGACCGTGAGTTAGGTTCGTCGGCGATTCTTTCTAACTCTCAGGGTCCAATCTGTTTACGATCGATCTATCATCATCTAAGCCACAACTATCAACCCTTCACCTTAGAATTGCTAAAGGGTTTTAGCCAACAACAGTCATATTGATATCGATTTCAAGGTTTAAAAGAATGAAAGATGAAAACTTCCGAAAACTTTGAATAACTCTCAAGTCAATCCAAATTCACAAATCAAGAACAATAACGTCAATAGATTCGGAATAACACAAACAATCATGAATCTTAGATAAGAAGGAAGAACGGGGTGTCAATCTGTCTTCTAATCAAACCTAAGCAAGAAGCAAAATCTCCTTGCGAACAATCTTCCAAATCTTCAACTCTTCCGTCAATCCGGAAGTCTCAATAGCGAAGTGCAAATCTCTCAATCACAATCTCCGCAAGTGTAAAACTAGGGCAAGTCAAAGCGTAAGCGAAAGTGCGTCTAAGCAGAGGTGACAGAATCTCTCTTCTTCCGTCCTTTTATAGTGTAAGATAAAATATAAGCCCGGCCCAATTGCGTAGAAGATCGTGGCTTAAAATATTGCGTAAAAGATCGCCAAGATCACGGTCGTGGAAGGGTTCCACGCCCGTAATTTAGAGTGTGGAAGTTGGTCACGGTTTGACACAACCCTCCACGGCCGTGTAAGTTGCTGGAATGGTCCACGCTTCTCTTGCCAAGTTCCACGGCCGTGGACTAGAACGTGGAATGTAGTACGACCGTATTTTAGAGCGTGGTTTAGAGGTAGTTCGTGATTTTCCTTAGTCTCGTGCCATTCTTCAAGTTAACACCATCCTTAGCTCCTAGAGATGTCCTCAATCCTTGGACATGCTCAATCAAACTCCATTCTCGCTCAATCCGTTCGGAAATAGCTCTTAATTGCCTACAATCAACATAAAGCTTGCGTAGATCTCTATTTCGACATTATAGACAAACTAGCTCACAAATGCATCAATGCTTAATCAATGACTATCAATATGGATGAAATACACTTAGAAAACGTGCCTAAAATATCACAATATTTCATGCTAACAAATAACCCCATACATGTCACTTGCTTGTCCCTAAGCAAGATCTTTCAAAAAGCTTTTTAAACACAAGTTAGGATGAAATATGTGTACCTTCTCAAAGCAAAGCTTCTTTTAGATGAATGTGCCTTTTAATCAATAGATCATTCTCAAATCTTGCTTCATTCGCTTATAAGACTTTCATACACTTAATCAAAGAGTAAAGGGTAAAGAAAGCTCATGAATCAATCAAACTTCCATGTAAACATCATAACCTTTAAACATTATCAAAATCAATCATAAGAAACTTCAATTTAGATCACCAAGTCATATAACATTCTTTTGATCTTAAGGACTTTCAAACAAGGTCTAGAATGTGGAAATGGAGGGAAAATTTTAAGGAGTGTGGTGCATGAATCCGGGAAAGTGGATAACTACTCTTTTCATCTTCTCTTGCGGTTTCCGCAACACTTTCAACTTAGAACTTCACTCTCTTCTTTTCATTTTTCGACTTTACTTTTGGAGTTATGGATAGAGGTGCACAAAAACCGAAGCCTAGGAGATTGGCGTTTCTCAATTTTTATGAGATGCCTCAAACCCTTAGCGCACATACCATAATCCGCTAGGAATATCGCTCAATCCGACTTTGGCAAGATACAAACACCCGGCTATGTGAATGGTGTCGAGTTACTCATCATCCTGATTGACTTCCCCAAACCTACAATTTCTTTCTATTCTTTTGATTACAAAATATTGCTTTCAAGGCCCTCCCACATCAAACATGTCAATATCAATCAACTCTCCAAATTCCCGGATAGGTAAAGGAGGTCATTATTTCAATGAGGGGCTAAATGATCAAAGAAAGAAGAAAGAAAATCGAATTGCCTTAATCATCTCAACAAGAAGTATAAGAACTTATAGTGTGATTTCAACTTTGATTCCTCAATATGATTTAAGTAACATTCATCACATTATGAAATTTGCAAAAAGAAGGATAATCAACTCATTCAATTTCTTTTCAATTCACTAATCGTTTAAGCATGCGATCGTCATCAAACTCAATTCACAAGTGGTGATTATCATAGAAATCATCTCAATTCCTAGAAGCACAAAGTTTTCAAAATTTTTCAATTTTTATGGGTTTTTCAAACTCTTTTTCATGCAATGTAATAATGAAACGTGTAACAATATAATGAAACATGCAAGATAGTCTCAATAGAAGCAATCAAAGTGAGTAAGAGTTATTACAAACGATTAGTCACACCCCACCCCATACTTGGAACAAACATTGTCCCTAATGTTCAAAAAGAAAAATAAAGACAAAGAAAGAAAGAAAAGAACTCACAAAATGGTGGTGGAGCGGCTAAGCTGTCGGTCATGCAAGTCATCACTACGGTGGAGGCGGAAACGGAGAGAAGCTAGGATCATAGTACCGCCCGAACTGCTGGCGGTAAACATCCCTCATCATATGGTCAAGGTCGTCCATACGTGCATCTCTAGTGTCAGCTCGAATCTCCAAAGCTCCCACCCTATCGGAAAGATCGGTGGCCCACTCCGTCAGCTGCTCATACCAACCAGGCGGCTGGCTGTACCATGCCGGTGCATCTGACGGTGCTGGTGCTGGTGCAGGTGGCGGCTGTGTAGACCATCGTGGTGGAGCTCCGTACCACGCAGGAGGGGCCTCCATCCTAGTGGGCCTCTCGCTCACGCTAGCGCGGCGAGAAGAAGATCCTGAAGCTCTAGCTGGACGTGGAGAATGTCTAGGTATGTCAGGAGCTACATCCGGCTTATCCGGGAATGTACCAAAATCATCAGCTCCTCCTCCTCCCTCATACTGGTCTCTCATCTCCTCCTCAACTATAGGTGGTGGTGGGACATATGGAGGGGTTGCAATCCTGTTCGCATGCATAGCAGCGAACGTCTCCTTCCAGTTATGACATCCAACCATAATGGAATACTCTGGGAGCCACTCAATGCCTCTCCCCGTCCTACTCTCCCATGACATAGCAGCGTAAGGTGGACCTCTATGGGTGGGGAAGATGAGACCTCTAGTCATAAGGGCCTGAAGTCCTAGGGGTACAACAACTATACGTGTACAAGCAGAAAAATCTACCCCTAGCTGTCGAGCAAGGTGGGTGACTATCCCACCATATCCAATGTTGCCAGCCCTCTTGTTCTTTAGCTTGCTCATGGTAGCAGCTAAGAGGGTGGCGCAGTCAGCAGGTCTACAGTATAGCATACAGTAGAGAAGAAACAACTCATCCGTCTTGATTTTCTGAGGTGTCTCCGTCCTAGGGAAGAGACACTCAGAAAGTACCCTGTGAGTTATCTTCAAGGCTAAGTGATACATCAACTTAGCCTTGGTATCAGCTGGTTGCCAGCGGTCCTCGCTGGCATAGATCATAACTACCTCCGCCCAGAAATCCTTGGCGTAAACGCCGCTGGGGAAACGACCATTGAAGGTCTCGTGGAACCCAAAGAAGGCTCCAAACTCCCGGATGGAGAAATTATAGTTTCTTTCCATCAGCCGGAAAGAAACTGTTCTATCAACATGGCTGTGCTCAAAAGAGACCACAACCTCTCTCGTAATCTCCTCATATGCATCTTCTCGGATAGTCGAGAAGATGACTAATCCGACTCTATCCAAGAGCCAAGTGATGTCATCTATCACATGTAGAGGCGCTAAGTCCTCTAACAATAGGTACCTAGGTCCTATAACAGCCCTCTTATGGATCCTCTCTAAGGCGTCGAGATGATCCTCGTGAATGGTAGGATCCTTAGGGCGAGGAGGGGATGGTGATGAAGGTGATGATGGAGGTGAAGGGGATGAAGGTGGTGGTGCTCTAGAGGAGGAAGAGGAAGAGGGGTTGCCCTTCCTCTTTTTACTCTTATCTTTGTCTTTGTTCTTGTCCTTATTCCTCCCGGAGACTCTCCTTACAAAATCCATTTTCTGGCAAAAACCACGGTCTGTTCTTGGTGTTCCACGGCCGTGGAAGCTACAGGAACCGTGGTTTGTCTCGACTTTTCTCAAAACTCAGCAAAATCACACCAAAATTCACAGCAGCAGTCCTAGACTAATTCTCTTCCAAACAAAGGAATTACCGGGTAAGTCTCATCCTAGGCTTGCATTGAACCAGGAAAGGTGTAATAAGAATAGGATTTGGCAAACTCTAACACTTAACTCTCAGTTTCGGATCAGATAAGTCACCTCGGTCAGCCAAATTCCACCCCAGCCGAGATGTTCATCGACTGAGCGAGATGCTTTTAGGGTTAAGGTATAAGACTCGAGCTTTCAGGGTCCTACTGTGATTAAGATTATTCTATCATTGTTTTTCCCACAACCTTCAGCCAATCACCCTAGAATCACACAAAGAGATTAGCCACTCATCATCATGAAAGTATTAATCAAATATATGGGAAGAAAGAGAATAATTGAACAAGAAAACCTTAAGAGAAAGGCTTCCATAACTGAATCAATTATAAAACCAACAAGCGTTCCTTGGATAGAAATTCAACAAGACAATCAACAAAGAAGGGAATCTAAGATGATCTTACAAAAACCCTTCAACAAGCTATAAAAGCTATAGACTTTCTTCCTTCAACCTTCAAAAAGGTTCTTCAAATCTCCCAACTGGAGTACGGCTGCCACGGTGTATTCGGATGTATGCAGGATGTTCCGGGAGATAGCGGATGTTTCAGCCATTAGCGGATGTCGGATTTGTGGGAAATCCGACCCTTTTTATACGAAAATTACTCTCCAAAGATAAGATATCTTAGAAAGATCTCTTCCCATAAAAATAGGTAAAATATATGGTCTAACTTATCTTCTTCCTTCCACGAATCCAGCCCAAAAATATAAGATCCTCTTTCCAAAGATAAAAGATCTCAGCCAAGAATAAAATATTCTCGCCGCGTCCTAGGTGTTCGCCTCGGTCGAGTCGGCTCCTCTGGATCACCTCGGTCGAGGTGATTCTGTAATCAATCGAGGTGAATCACAACTGAATGTGAAATCTCTCAAATCTGGTCCAAAGTGAATCTTTAACCCAATTCCATGTTTCCTGGATTATTCCTTAAGCTCATGAATGTAGCTTCAATGACTCCATAGCTCCTTTTGCACCTTTTTGATGCAAAACATGCCATTTTACCTACGATTACAACAAAACTAGGTGTAGACCTCGATTCCCGCAAAGGTAGATGAAACGAAAATATAATCAAATAATATACATACAAACATGCAGATTATTGAAGATAAAACGTCTAAAAAGGCCCCAAAATATAGACAATAATTCATGCTATCAAAATACCCCATACTTAGCTCTTGCTTGTCCCCAAGCAAGTTCCGCATATAAAATACAAGATAGAATGAATTATAAGTCATAAAGATCAATGAAAAAGTTCTTCAAAACCTTTTTGATGGTGTGCTACAATTATAGATCACTCTAAGAGAAAATTTCATGGAATTTTAAATCAAAACATGTTTAAAACATTTTATAAATAAGAGAAAGTTGTTCATCTTTGCATAAAATCATAGAATGCATAATAAATCATAATTATCGAAATTAATCATGCATAATCCCATTTAAACCACTAAGTCAATCAACAAGCTCGAGGTCTCAAGGGCTTCCCAAAAGAAAGGTCAAAAAACGTGTAGGGTAGGGATGTATATAAGGTAATGTGGTGCTAGAATCCGGAAAAAGGATATCACTTCACTTTCACATCATCCACCAATAAGCTTTGCTTATTTCACACTTTTTCCTTTTTTACTTTACTTTTTGGGATGCATGGACAGAGGTGCACAATAACCGAAGCCTAGGAAATCAACAATCATCAATTTCTTGAGATGCATCAAACCCTTGATGCACATACCATGACCCGTTAGGAATATCTCTCAATCCGACTTTGGCAAGACACAAACACCCGGCTATGTGAATGGTGCCGAGTTACTCATCATCATGATTGACTTCCCCAAACCTATTTATTACTTTCTAACACTTTCACTTCCAGCCAACTTCTCAACTTTCACTTCACTTGCTTTCACCACTTTGTTTGCTTTCAAATTTCCGGATAGGTAAAGGGAGGCAAATCTGTATTATGAGGGGCTAAGCATGATCAAGAAGAAGAAGAGAGAAGAATGAATTGCCTTGGTCTTTCCAGGAAGAAAGTGAGAGAACTCATAATGTGGTGTCAACCTTCCAATTCAACATAATTTGGATAAAAATAAAGTATTAAACATGCCAAAAATTTCAAACAAAGCATTTAGCAACTTAAACATATCATAAAACCTTTCAAACACATAAAGATTTCAAAACCAGTCAGCAAACAAGATCTTCACTGAGATCATATCCAGATAAGAAGCACAAAACGTTTTCGAAAACTCTCAGTTGAACCACCTCGGTCGAGGTGTTCTAAGTCAACCGAGGTGAAGTACCTCGTTTGGCCAGAACTGCCCCGGTCGAGTTCAAATTTTTTTTTTCTGTCCAGTTTTTGACGCTTTTCTCAATCAAATAACCTGTATGCATGCATGTAATCTCAAATAAAACCATAGAAGCAAAATAAAGCATAAATATCCGATAAAGTCGAGTCATACATCACATAAGTCAAATAATACATCAACACCCCATACTTGGGACACACTGTCCCAGTGGGTCAAAATAAGTCTAAAGAAAATAAAGTACTCACCGGACATAGCTGAGCTGCATAATAAATAAGAAAGAAAATCTTGCAAGCTCTCAATAATCCCGATCCGGTGGTGGTGGTGGTGGCACGTACGGATACTGGGATGGGTCAAATGGATAACCCATAGTCTGCTGAAACTGGATCTCCATCATCCGGCGCTGATAGTGTTGACCCTCTAGCATCTGATGAGTCCAGCGGTCGATCTCTCGGTGCTGGGCGTCAAACCTCTCCTGGATGTCTACAGTCAGGGCAACATAGGAGTCTATCATCTGGTCCGTCAGATCATCAATCCGACGGTGAGCGTCTGGATCTCTCTGTCGGCGTACCCTACGCCTAGCAAGGCGTACTGGTGATGCAGCCGGTGCAGTCTCAGTCTCGTCATCGTCCAAATCGATGACCGGCGCACTAGTCCCAGCAGTATCAGTCCCTGTATCCATAGGAACTCCACCATCCCTATCATCATCATCATCATCAACTTCCTCAACCTCATCCTCCTCAGCTGGTGCAGCTGCTGCCTCTCTCGCATCCTCCATCAGTGGGATCCAAGTAGTCTGCCAGTAGTATGGATCATACACTAAGAACTGGGGTGACCATCTGATCCCCTGTGGTGCAGTTCGCTCCCATGGCATAGCTACGTATGGCGTAGTGAGTCCTCGGGGAACCAGTATCCTCCGAGTAATCATCTCCTGAAGTCCTAGCAGCTTGGCAGCCGCCACCATGGTACATGCGCTGAGATCCATATCTTGGTAACTCGCTATGTGAGTCACAATGCCTCCGCAACAGATATCGCCCTTCGCCTTGGCCTTGATCATATGCAGATCCTCTGCTAGCATCAAGCCAAAGTCTGGAATCCCTCCACTTACCATGCAGTATAGGCTGAACAACTCCCCTTGTCTGACCTTCTGGGGTGTCTCAGTACGCGCCAGAAGAGTCTCACTGAATATCCTGTGAGCTAACCTAAAAGCTAGGTGAAATATAATACGCTCCCTGGAGTCTCCAGGGTGCCATCTATCTGCGTGCTCAACTACGTGAGCAATCTGTCCCCAGAACTCCCTAGCTACAACTCGGGAAGGAAAATCAACAGTAGTCGGGGCCGGGAAACCAAAGATGTCTCGCCAGTACTCTAAAGGAACTAAGAAGTTCCGGTTCATCAACCGGTACTTCACAGCACGCTCTATGGGAAGGTAGGTGAAGGAGCTGACAAACTCCATAGCCGGCTCTAAGTAAGCGGGAGCGCGGATCTCAGTGAACTGATCTAGCCCCACCATAGAAATCATACGTCTCAAATCTCCATCCACGTGGAGACAATAAAATACAGAAATGTCCAGGAAGCGAGGTGCAATCACTGGACGGGCCGCAATGCGGTCATAATCAACCTGGTGTCTCTCGTGGATCACCGGTCTCGTGCGGCGGGTAGAAGAAGAAGAAGAAGGGGAAGGAGAGGATCTGTCCCTCAGGACCAACTGTCTATCTGAACTCAACTTTTCTGAAACCTGTCAGACCACCTCGGTCGGCCTGACAACTCTGTAGAACACCTCGGCCGAGGCACAGGTCGACTGGATTGAGGCGAATAACTACGCAACAATTTCTTCAAAAATCCAGTTCTTTTCCCCTAAAATCACTATAATAGGTTCCTATGGGGTACTTAATCTGTTTCTCAGCAAATGCAGGGACAACCAAAGCCCGAATCGAAGGAAAAACAGTGGAGAAGAGCGAGGTTAGGGTTTTTTTCGATATTTACCCCGATTCGGTTGATTGGCTCGTTTTTCTCGCAGATTAGCACTTGCACTGTGATCATCTACCCTTTCTTAGCAGTTTGGAAGCAAGAATCGTCGAAAATGAGCGAAGATTGGTGAAGCGAGGCGAAGGGCGTGCCGCGGTCGAGGAGAAGGTAAAGGAGGAGAGAGAAATCTCAGCCCCCTTTTATACCCTTTTCTGGAACTGCTGTGACCTCGGTCGAGGTGGTCTCGACTAGACCGAGGTGGTATGGACCGAGGTGGATTTTCAGAAACCCTAGTCGCCTCGGTTGCTCAAGAATCATCTCGGTCGAGGTGTTGTGACAGCAACCGAGATGTGCCTCACTCAAACTCCGTCTTATCAAATTCGCGAACTTCTGTCCTTCCAGTTGTGCTCCTGGTTTGTATTCCTTCCTTAGATGTCACGTGTTGTCTGTCTAGGACGCCAAAAACAAAATAAAGCAAAGCAAAAGCAAACTACCTAAGCTAGACTAGAAAAAGGGAAAAGAAAGCAATACCTTGGGTTGCCTCCCAAGAAGCGCTTGGTTTAAGGTCGCTAGCTGAACCTTACGGCATCTCTTAAACAAGGTGGGAGGTATCGTCACCCCATGCTTCACCTTCCTCATGGGGTGAGATAAGTAAGTCTATGAAACGCTCCAACAAGTGCAAGTGCTCATTGGATCCATAATGAAACTCTCCCAAAAAGGTTCCGGTTCCTAACTTCACCGGCAAATGGTAGGATCTCCTACGTACAAGCTTGTACGGTTTGGTCCTCACCAGAATCTTACCGGTATTCCTCTTTTTCCGTGGGACATAACTTAGTCTTTCGTCCCATCCTTTCCTTGATCGAGAAAACAACTTCTTGAGAATCCTAGTAGCTTCCCCATCTTTAGCTTGGGGATGGTACAAGGTCCTTAGCATGCGAGGGACCCCATACTTGAACAAGTGACACTTCATCGCCTTAACGGTGTAGTGCTTGCAAACTCCACTCCTTATAATCCAAGGAGTATCTTCTTCCAACAGTTTCAAGGGAGGTTTTATCTTGATCTTAGGAGGTTCTTTCGGAAGAGACCTCCAACTCTCCGGTGCATTCCTGAGAAATTCAGAAATTTTAGTAGGGATTTCAAATGAAGTAGGAGAATGTACATTGTAAAGTTCTCCAAAGCTTGAGACAAGTTTCATGTTGGGTTGATAATCCACGCACGAAATCCCTCCCAACTCAGCTGGTCTTTCTTCCACCTTGACCACAGTCTCAGTAATTTGGCCAAGGTTCTCCGTATCTTCCAGTTCTACAGATTTTTCCTCCACCTCGGCCGATCTCTCTTTCACCTCGGCCGAGGTCTCAACAGTTAGATCGAAATCTTCCAAATCTTCTTCTCCCTCAAAAGCTTCGGGAGAAACTTCTCGTTTGATTGGAGGGATGCTTGGAACTTGCAGCACTTCCTTATGCTCCTCTACCGGCTTAGCATAGGATAGGGTGCTTTCCTTGAGCTCCTCCACCTTCTTCATCAACCTCTCCCATCTTGATTCAAGAGAATCTTCAAGGGGTTGCTCACAAATCTTTTTAGGGACATTCAATTCATCCCAAATCGCAAGTTCATGCTTAATGGCCTCTTCTCTTTCCCATTCATTGTTGAACCAATAGAAGGAGTACTTCTCCTCCAAGTATTCATAATGGTCCGCCCTAGCACTTTGTCTTGCTATCCAGGCTGGATCAAATGTAGTCATCGGAAATCCTGAAAACTACAAAACTCATAGAAAGAGTAGTTAGTAGCAACAGGGGCAACTGCCCCGAAAGCAAACCGCAACTGGCTCGGTCTAGACCAAGTCCCCGGCAACGGCGCCAAAAACTTGTTCGCTCCAAACGGTATGTGCAAGCTTTAAATTTATAACCCTAGATGTAAGCTTAAAACAAGGATGCGAACCCGCAGTGTACGGGTCAATCGTAGTAAAAAGCAAGAAATTTCAGGGGTCGATCACAGGGACTTAGTGAAACAAAGTCGGAATAGGTAAGCTTTAGCAATTACTAACCACAAAAGCAATTAAAACAATCAAGGATGATAAAAAGTAAATAAAGGAAATATGCAATTCTAGGGATTAAAGCATCTAGTTGGGGTTCCAACTCAAGATCTAAAGATAAGCGGACAAAGCTGAGGTTTTTGCAAGGGAAGGTGTTACTAAAGTGGAATAGATCACCGGGTAAGTCTCACTACTCACTAATCCCAAACCGTAACTCCTATTACCGGGTAAGTCTCAAGAAATTAAGGAAAAGAACTATAACCTCAAACTAACACTCCAACTAAGGGAATAGAATCAACCTTTGCCGGGTAAGTCTCAGGCTAACTCACAAAGATGGGATGAAAGCACATTCAAACCCCAATAAAGGATAAACCTTTATTACCTACACTTATGATCTTAGGTAAACAAACAAAGGAATTACCGGGTAAGTCTCATCCTAGACTTGCATTGAACCAGGAAAGGTGTAATAAGAATAGGATTTGGCAAACTCTAACACTTAACTCTCAGTTTCGGATTAGATGAGTCACCTCGGTCAGCTAAATTCCACCCCGGCCGAGATGTTCATCAACTGAGCGAGATGCTTTTAGGGTTAAGGTATAAGACTCGAGCTTTCAGGGTCCTACTGTGATTAAGATTATTCTATCATTGTTTTTTCCACAACCTTCAGCCAATCACCCTAGAATCACACAAAGAGATTAGCCACTCATCATCATGAAAGTATTAATCAAATATATGGGAAGAAAGAGAATAATTGAACAAGAAAACCTTAAGAGAAAGACTTCAATAACTGAATCAATTATAAAACCAACAAGCGTTCCTTGGATAGAAATCCAACAAGACAATCAACAAAGAAGGGAATCTAAGATGATCTTACAAAAACCCTTCAACAAGCTATAAAAGCTATAGACTTTCTTCCTTCAACCTTCAAAAAGGTTCTTCAAATCTCCCAACTGGAGTACGGCTGCCGCGGTGTATTCGGATGTATGCAGGATGTTCCGGGTGATAGCGGATGTTTCAGCCGTTAGCGGATGTCGGATTTGTGGGAAATCCGACCCTTTTTATAGGAAAATTACTCTCCAAAGATAAGATATCTTAGAAAGATCTCTTCCCATAAAAATAGGTAAAATATATGGTCTAACTTATCTTCTTCCTTCCAGGAATCCAGCCCAAAAATATAAGATCCTCTTTCCAAAGATAAAAGATCTCAGCCAAGAATAAAATATTCTCGCCGCGTCCCAAGTGTTCGCCTCGGTCGAGTCGGCTCCTCTGGATCACCTCGGTCGAGGTGATTCTGTAGTCAACCGAGGTGAATCACAACTGAATGTGAAATCTCTCAAATCTGGTCCAAAGTGAATCTTTAACCCAATTCCATGATTCCTGGATTATTCCTTAAGCTCCTGAATATAGCTCCAATGACTCCATAACTCCTTTTGCTCCTTTTTTATGCAAAACGTGCCATTTTACCTACGATTACAACAAAACTAGGTGTAGACCTCGATTCCCGCAAAGGTAGATGAAACGACAATATAATCACATAATATACATACAAACATGCAGATTATTGAAGATAAAACGTTTAAACAGGCCCCAAAATATAGACAATAATTCATGCTATCAGATATGCTGCGAGCTTGTGTGTTGGATTAAGGACAGAGATGGTCTTATTACCTCCCACTTGTTGAGTTCTCATACAACAACTGTTGGCATGCATCTATTGGGATGGCTCCCTATGAGGCATTGTATGGACGTAGGTGTCGTACACCTTTATGTTGGGATGAGCCTAGGAGTATCAGCGGGATAACTCCAAAGCAAATTCGTGATGATATGGCTCGAGTAGCACTGATTAGAGAGATGATGCTGGCTGCACAGAGTCGCCAGAAGTCATATGTAGACAAGAGGTGTTGGCTTCTTGAGTTCAATATAGGAGCTCATGTCTGGTTGAGAGTATCCCCGACGCGTGGCGCTAGACGCTTTGGCATAAAGGGGAAGTTGAGTCCCCGATATGTCGGTCCTCTTGAGATACTAGATAGAGTTGGGAGGACAGCCTACAAATTAGCTTTGCCTTTGAAGTTAGAGGGTTTTCACCCTGTGTTCCATGTGTCTCAACTGAGAGAGTACATACTAGATTCGAGGCACATCGTGAGTTATGATGATTTGGTGGTGGAGCCAGACCACACCTTTGCTGAGCTTTTTATTACAGTCCTAGAACGAGGTGTGAGACGCCTGCGTTCGAAGGACATACCTATGATGAGGATACAGTGGTCGAGACGTGGACCTGAGGAGGCTACATGGGAGACTGAGGATAGTATCTAGAGGAACTATCCAGAGTTTTATGCCAAAATAGATGCTCCTAGGGTCGATGAGTAGATTGGAGTGCTATCTTGGTGAGTATGTGATTATGTGTTTATGTGCTTTCATGCCTTGATGTGTTTATTCCATGCTAGTGTTGTTATGTGTTAGCATGAAATATTGTGATATTTTAGGCACGTTTTCTAAGTGTATTTCATCCATATTGGTGTTCATTGATAAAGCATTGAAGCAATTGTGATCTAGTTTGTCTATATTGTCGATATAGAGGTCTACATAAGCTTTGTGTTGATTGTAGGCAAATAAGAGCTAAAACCGAACGGATTGAAGGAGAATGAAGATGGATTGAGCATGTCCAAGGATTGAGGACACCACAAAGGAGCTAAGGAAGATGCTAGGATGAAGAATGACACAAAACAAAGGAGAATTACGAGCTACTTGTGTTCCACGCTCTAAAATACGGCCGTACTAGAGTCCACGCTCTAAACCACGGCCGTGAAACTTTGGCAACACAAGCGTGGAGCATTCCAGTGACTTACACTGCCGTGGAAGATGTGAAGTACCGTGATGAAATTCCACGCTCTAAACCACGCTCTAAACCACGGGCGTGGAATCTTAGGAAACCGTGATTTAGGCGATCTTCTAACGTACAATTTGAAGCCACGATCTTTTACGCAATGGGCTGGACTCATATTTTGTCTTGCCTTGTAAAAGGACGGAAAGAGAGAGATTCCGTCACCTTCGCTTACGCCTCCGCTTAGAGCACGTTGAGAACATCATCGCTTGGAGATTTGCTTCCTCGCATTGAGGGTTTTATTGGACGTACGGAGATTACGTCTTTTGTCCTTAGGTTTGATTAGAAGACGGATTAACATCCCGTTCTTCGTTCTTATCAAGGATTATGATTGTTTGTGTTATTCTGAATCTGCTTACATCATTGTTCTTGTTTGTGGATTTGAGATTGACTTGAGATTTATTCAAGGTTTTCGAAGGTTTTCATCTTTCATTCTTTTAAATCTTGAATTTGATATCATAATGGCTGTTGTTGGCTAAAACCCTTTAGCAATTCTAAGGTGAAGGGTTGATAGTTGTGGCTTAGATGATGATAGATCGATCGTAAACAGATTGGACCCTAAGAGTTAGAGAGAATCATCGACGTACTAAAATCACGGTGTGTTCTTGAGTTCCACGGCCGTGGAAGCTCAAGATCCACCCGTAATTTCCCTTAGTTTACGAACTTTTCTTTTACTTTAATCCAAATTTAAAGATTTGCTTTAACTTAGTCTTGACTTGCCTTTTTTAGGTAGTAGTGAAGCCTCAACAACCTCTACTTCGATTTCGAGTATCACAACCTTAATCAGTTTAGTTAGTCTTGATCCTTCGGTTACAAGTTTGGGTATTTGAGATTAATTCTTGTCTTTAGATCCCTTCTATATTGAAGCCTCAACAACCTTTATAGAGAGTGCCTTTAGATAAGTCATATAAATCCTTGGAACTTCACCGTACATTGCTTTACATTCGTATATCTTTGCAAACCTCAACTCTGTCCTTATATCTTTAGTATATCTTGAATCGATTGTCACAGCTGGATTCCTGGATCTTTAGGATTGTTGTTTTCCCAATATTTACAAAAGTTCATACATTTACTCGCTTGACAATTCTATAATTGAATTTAACCCCCCAAATCCCCGTGTTCGATACTCTGGAATTCTTGCTTAACTATATCGATCCGTACACTGCGGGTTCGCTTGCTTGATTCTAGTTTTATCAATTTAAAGCTTATTTGCACGCACGCTAAGTGGCGAACAAGTTTTTGGCGCCGTTGCCGGGGATTTGGTCTAGGCCGAATTCGGTTATCGGTTGTCAAGCTTGGGAGCTTCTCCCTTGTTATTTGATATCTTTTCGAGTGTATGCGTAGGTCTAGGAACAACGAAGACCTCTTACCTCTTGATCAAGAGCTTGAGAGGACTTTGAGGAGAAAGCTTAAGGAAAGAAAAATGGCTGAAGAAAGAGAACATGATTACCAAGTGGAGTTAGCAGAAAAGGAAGCTCAACTCCAATGGAGTGAGAAGACTCGCAGGGAAGAGATGGATCGTCATCAAACAAAGGTTGATTATCTATCGGACATGATGTTCCAATTGAGGCTGGAAATAAACAACCTCAAGGAGAAAAAGAGAAGAAGGAGACCAGGAAGATCGGTTAGAGCCAACTCATCTGATGAGGATAGCGACTCCTCCATGCCACCACTAGAGGAAATTGATCCAACGATCAATGTGAACCCGTTCTTTCCACGGCAAGCTGCCAATCGCCGTGTTCCAGCTAGAGGTGCGAGATTCGAACGTGTGGATGAGGAGCCAAGAACTCTTGGCCAAAGGATGGATCCAACGCAGCAACCACCCCGTTTAGGTGTCAACTTTGATGCTGATGATGCACAAGAGTTTAGCTTCAACCCGCAAGTTATTACCATTGTCCGCCAAAATCAATTTAGGGGAACAAGCGCTGAATCTCCACACCAAAATCTACAAAATTTTGAGATCATGATGGAGACAATGAAGCCAAAGAATGCAACTACCAACAGCTATAAACTCAAGCCTTTCTTTTTCTCCTTTGAAAGGGAAAGCATTGTCTCGGTATCAAGCTCTTCCAAGTGGGAAACTTGAAACATGGGAGGATCTTTCTTTGGAATTCCTCACTAAGTTCTTTCCGACATCCAAAACGGCGGAGTTGAGAGGTAAGATTAATGCATTTTCTATGAGATCTAACGAAAGTTTGTTTCAATCTTGGGAAAGATTTCAGGATTTGCTATTGGATTTCCCACATCATGGCATATCCAAATTGGCGCTATTGGAGATATACTATAAGGGGCTGGATGTGGAGACACAATTCAACCTCCAATCCCTTTCATGTGGTACATTCATGGACATGAGAGAAGATGACGCTTGGGACTTCATTGAGAAGCAAGCGCGAGTCATTGAGAAGTATTCTCATCGAAAAGTGGAGGCGAATCATGTGGATCAAGGAGCAAAGCTATCACAAGCGGCTCAAACTCAAATCTTTTCTCTCAATACGGAGATTAAAGAGTTGAAGGAAGCCATCAAAACCAACTTTCCAAAGCACAAGGAACAAGATGTGGGTTATTTAGGCAACAACAATAACCACAACGGGAATGAGAATACAAACCGCAACAACCGGAACAACAACCGGAATAATTGGAACAACAACAACAACAACCGGAACAACAATTGGAACAACAATAGGGGTTCAAACAACAACAATTGGCGTCTCAACCAACAAAATTCCGGTAACTCTTATTCTTCCAATTCAGGAAATTCACTAACTCCACCTTCCTCTTCTTCCACTCCTTTGAAAAGCCAGGGGCAAACAGCTAATGGTGGAAGTACTTCGGGGAAGGAGAAGCCCGATCCCATGTTGGAGACAATTTTGGGCAAGCTTCAAGGATTGGAGACTCGCATCATCAAGGTTGATGATCACATAACTAAAGTTGATAAAACCCAAAAGGTTTTAGAAAACCAAATGTTTAGTCATACGGAGGAAGTTCCTAGGAATCAAGGGAAACTTCCAGGAAAGACGGAGGACAACCCAAAAGGAAGGGTGATGGCAATCACAACTAGGAGCGGAGTAACAACTACCGACCCGCAGCCTAAGTTTGTAAAAGTCCCCGTTGAGAAAGACAAAGAAAAGGGGAAGGAGAAGGAAGATGTCTACGTTCCTCCTCCAGCTTACAAACCTCCCCTACCGTTTCCGCAATCTAGAGTAAGAGCGCGTCTAGACAAGCAATTCGGTAAGTTTATTGAAGTCATGAGCAAACTGATTATTAAAATACCTTTCATTGATGCAATTGTAGGTATGCCGGCTTATGGAAAGTTCTTAAAGGAGATCCTCTCTAACAAGAGAAAGCTAGAGGATTTTGGAGAGGTTATGATGAGTTCGGATTCGTCGGATCTCATCAAGACCATGAAAGAGAAGATGCCCCCAAAGCTAAAGGATCCAGGGTCATTTTGTATTCCCATAGGAGTGGGAGATGTCACATATGATGCATTATGTGATTTGGGAGCAAGCGTGAGCATCATTCCGCTTGCCTTATGCAGGAAAATTGGTTTAGGCGATCCTAAACCGGTAAAGATGACGTTGTACATGGCGGATCGATCCATAACTCGTCCCGTCGGAATTGTTGAAGACGTCCCGGTCAAGCTAGGTAAATTCTATGTCCCTATAGATTTTGTTGTGCTTGACATTCCTACAGATAGTCCGGTCCCGATCATTCTCGGAAGACCGTTTCTTGCAACATCCGGCTGCATAGTCGATTGCAAGAATGCTAGGCTCGCCTTTGACATAGGAGAAGAGAAGGTAGAATTCGTTCTTTCCACTTTGGTAAAGGAACCAGCCTTTGATGAGGATATATTCAATATCCAAGACGAAGAGCTATCTAGAGAGGAGGTAAGTTCTATTCTCTTCAAAGATCCCTTGCAAAAAGTTATTTCTATGAGCATAATAGATATAGGGGAAGAAGAGGAGTGCAATGAGGCAATTGAAGCCTTAGAGGCACAAAAAGAAGTGTGTGAAGAAGAGTTCGAGAAACTCCACGATGAGGCAGAAAACGTACGGATCCACGGTCAGACGGCCTATTCCACGGCCGTGGATTTCACCAACAAAAGCGTGGAGCACTCCAGAGGGTTACACGGCCGTGGAGGAAACATAGCCACCGTATTTACTTTCCACGCCCAAAATCACGGCCGTGGAGAAGGCAGGGATGCCGTAATTTTGGGTGAGTTTGAAGGAAATTGTGTCTCTTCTACAACTTCTCTTGATTCTTCTCCAACACCTTCTACATCCTTAAACACTTCTAAGGAAGCATCGGATACTCCTTGATAACACGATTTATGACTAGGTTTAGGTAATCATTTAGATAGATTTCTCACTCATTCATGCATGGTTTAGCACTAGTTCACGACGTTTGCACTCAATTCATGTATTTTGTCGAGATAGACGCCTACACGGACTTGTGCATTGCTTTGTAGGTATTTTGGGAGATTTAGGAGCTAAATCGATACGTTTGAGGATCGTTCATCAAGATGACACACCCTCGGACTCATTAGGATGCAAGCTAAGGGCTAAGAAGGACTCATGGAACCTTGTCAACACAAGCCATGCACCAAATCGAAGCTTAATGATCAAAGGCAAAGCTGAAGCACCAAACCACGGTTCACTGAAGGTCCACGGCCGTGGAACCACCCGTGGTTCTTGCCATGCGGTTGTGACAACTGTGCCACGATCTCTTGGCCAGCTCTTGCAAAGTTGTAGTATAAAAGTGGTCCTGCATTGGCTGAGAAAGAGATCTTTCATCTTTCATTCCACCATCCAATTCTCTACACACTCTCAAGAAGATTCCCTCAAGGACACAAGCTACCATTGGAGGAGAAGAGCTCCATTGGAGAAGAGAAGAAGAGCACACCATTGATAGACATTGATAGCTTTTGTAGTGAAGAATTTCGGAATCTGTTTCTAGAGTTGTATGAACCATTTAAACCTTCCTTTGGAAGGGTTGTGAGTCATTCTAATTCTGTTTTCAGCTTGGTTTTGTTTAGTTCACTTGTTCATCTCTTTCTCTTCATTATTTTGCAAATGGAAGCCATGATTTTATGTATGATGATTTTGATTGTTATGATGAAGGTAGTAGGCTAAATAGATGTGATTCTAGGGTAAAGAAAGGATGGTTATGGCTAGGACTATGATAGGATGGACTTAGATTTGCCCTTGGATGAGTCACTTACTTGGACGTAGCCTCTGTTGAAGTCCACGGTTTGTTCTTGCCAAACCACGGCCGTGGACTTGGTAGAACAGCCCGTGATTCTCCCTGGTTCGATGGATCTAGTTTTAGATTGTTAGGATGTTGAAATCCTAGAGTTTGTTGAGTTAAATCTACCCTAGGGTGACCTAGTGTTAGCAACTAAGTGTTAGGAGAGACTTACCCGGTAATCCTTACTCTTAGATTCCAAAGATAACAAACTCTAGGTAGTGGTGAGCCTCATAAGCCGCCATTGGACTAAGTGTGCTAGGATAGTTGTTTAGGACTAACCCTTTCGAGACTTACCCGGTGAGGATAGGTTAGATCCCTAGGTGATAATCCGGTTTTGTGTAGAGTTCCATCCCTTAGGTTCTTAGAGACTTACCCGGTGATGAGACCTTAGGGACGGACTAGTGGACCATGAGACCTACCCGGTGATTGATCCCAATCTAGAAAACACTAAATACCAACATATCATAGGTAATCCAAGGAATGGTTAGATAGCTTGAGTCCTATGGCATAACCGGAACTTCCAACCCCTAGAATCCGTTTTCTCTCTTTGATCTATATCTCGTTTTAGCTTGTTTGTTTGTGTTAATTTGTTAGCATAGTTGATTGTTCATTTTGCATGATTTGTGATCTTTGATTGATTACCTAAAAACCCACCAAAAACATTGAGATTTTCATTCCTTTATTTCTTTCTCTCTTCTTAGACTAGATCTTCACTAAACTTGATCATTAATCGAATCAATCTCACCTTAGTCTTTGTGTTCGACCTCGGAATACTATCCCTACTACAAACGTCCCGTACACTGCGGGTTCGCTAGGAGTTAGGAGAAATATAACGAGTTTATAAATTGTAAGACTTTTGCACATCTAATCCTAGAAGTGAACAAGTTTTTGGCGCCGTTGTCGGGGACTAGGTCTAGATTGAGTCTATTTTGTGATTGTTTATAGTGTAGATCTTTCTTGTTGCTTTTGATCTCTCTTTGGTTTGTGTCTTTTCTTTTCAGGACATCTCTTACTCTTTAGGTGTATGCGAAGATCTCGTGGCAAGGATTTAGCTCCATTCGATCCCGAACCGGAGAAAACCCTTTGATCTAGATCCAAGAGCGTTAAAAAGGGAAAAGAGTTGGCCGGAAGAGATCTCCAAGTTGAATTGGATGAAGTTTTAGAGCAAATAAGGCTAAGAGATGAGCTCTTGGAGGAAGAAAGGAGACTTGCCAATGAGAGGCAAGAAGCAACTAGGAGGGAGATTGATGAGATTAGGCAAGCCCTTGTACAAGGAGAGCTTAATCGTCAACAACCTCCACCTCCTCCACCACCACAACCGCAGCCGGCGGCGAATGTTAGGGTTGTACCCATTGCTATTGAAGAGGCACAAACATTAGGGAGACGTATGGATCCGGCACAAAGAGCACACCGTCCGGGTGTAAACTTAGGAGATCCCGCAACCCACAACTACGAGCTCCGCCCTCAAGTTCTACAAATGATCCGGCATAATCAATTTGGAGGGATGGAAGGAGAGTCTCCTCATCAACACTTGATGAATTATGAGATCTTGATGGAGACTCTTAGACCGCCAAGATTGGAGAGCAACAACCATAAGCTTAGGGCTTTTTCCTTCTCTCTTAAGGATAAAACCTTGGCTTGGTATCAATCTATTCTACAAGGGCGAGTTAGTACTTGGGAGGAAATGACAACCGAGTTTTTGACTAAGTTCTTCCCACCTTGCAAGACTACCGAGTTAAAAGGGAAGATAAATGCCTTTGTGATGAAGGATAGAGAGAGTTTGTTCAAGTCTTGGGAGAGGTTCAAAGACCTCCTCCTAGATTGTCCACACCATGGCATACCGAAAATTGAGCTATTGGAGATCTACTTCAAAGGACTTGATGAAGATAGCCAATTCAAGCTTCAATCTCTTTCCGGTGGGACTTTCATGGAGAAGAATGTAGATGATGCTTGGGAGTTTGTGGAGAAACAAGCTCTAGTGATTGAGAAATACTCCCATAGGAAGAGTGAAGGGAGAAAGGCGGGAGCATATGAGGTGAGTGAAGTCACCATGAGCAATTTCAAGCTTGATGCCATCAACAATGAATTGAAGTCTTTGAGGGAGTTGTGTGCTACAACTTTGAAGAACCAAGCAATTCCTCAAGTGCTTCCACAAGCTAACTTATCTTCCAAGGAGGAAGATGTGAACTAAATGGGAAGGGGCAACTACAACAACTATCAAGGCCCGAGGAACTTCAACAACAACCGGCAATTCAACAATTACCGGCCCAACCACAACCATCCCAGGTTTTCCTATTCTAACCCGGATTTACTCAACCTCCAAAGGATAGAACCAAAATGATGTTTGAGCAATTGCTTGGAAGGTTGAGTGGTCTTGAGAGCACCGTGACTTCCATTTCTAAGGCTCAAAAGGTGTTGGAAGCACAAGTGTTCCAAAAGGCGGGTGAAGCCCATAGAGATCCGGAAAGCTTCCCGGAAGGACCGAAGACAACCCAAGAGGCCAAGTGTTGGCCATTACTACAAGGAGCGGGTTGAGTATGAAAGATCCTTTGCCCAAGGACAATGCTAAAGGGAAGCAAGTAGTGGTAGAAGAGGAAAAATTGCAAGAAGATGGAGGCAAGATCAAGGATGTTGACCCGATTTATGTGGCACCATCTCCATACAAACCACCACTACCGTTCCCACAATCACGAGCAAGAGCTCGCTTGGACCAGCACTTTGGTAAATTCCTTGAACTTATGTCCAAATTGCATATTAATATTCCGTTCATGGATGCTATTTTAGGAATGCCGGCATATGGCAAGTTCTTGAAGGAAATACTCTCCAACAAAAGGAAGTTGGAGGAGTATGGGGAAGTAATGATGACAAAGAGGTCCTCGGAATTGATCCAAACAATGAAGAAGGAGATGCCTCCCAAGCTAAGAGATCCGGGTTCCTTTTGTGTCCCAATTGGAGTGGGAGAAGTGATGTATGAAGCCCTTTGTGATCTTGGGGCAAGTATAAGCATCATACCGCTTGCACTTTGCAACAAGGTTGGGTTAGGAGAGCCGAAACCGGTCAAGATGACCCTCTACATGGCGGACCGTTCTATCACTCACCCGGTTGGGATCTTGGAGGACATTCCGGTGCAACTAGGAAAGTTCTATGTGCCGATTGATTTTGTTGTCTTGGATATTCCGGCGGACTATCCGGTTCCCATCATCTTAGGAAGGCCTTTCCTAGCCACTTCCGGATGCCTAGTGGATTGCAAGAATGGGATCCTCTCCTTCAACATTGGAGAAGAGAACATCAAGTTCAAGCTATCCACAATGATGAAAGGGCCAACCCTTGATGAGGATGTCTTCAACATAGTCGAGCAAGAGGAGTCTAGAGAAGTTGTAAGCTCGATCTTGATCAAGGACCCCTTGGAGAAGGTTCTTACCCTAAGTATGATGGAGGAAGGTATTGAGGAGGCTTGCAATGAAGAAATCAAGGCCTTGGAAGCACTAGAAAAGGAGACAAGAGTTGGATTTGAGGTTCACGAAGGCATGCTGAATAGCTGTAAGTTCCACGGGCGTGGAATGTGTTCCACGGCCGTATAACTCTCTGGAAAGCTCAGAAGAGCAGGCTTGGCAACTTCCACGGCCGTGGAAGTAGAGCCAACCGTGGATCCAACCGTGGTTTCCCCAGAAGCAGCCCTCATTGATGATCAAGCTTCAAGGAGCCTTGAAGGGTCTTCATTTGCTTTGGATTCATCTTATCCAACGTTATTTGGATCGTCTCCACTCGATAAAGGTCCTCCTAAACTTGAACTTAAACCCCTCCCCTCTCATTTGAAGTATGCTTTTCTTGGTGATAATTCTACATGGCCGGTGATTGTTAATGCATGCTTGAGTGATAATGAACTTGCTAAGTTGTTGCATGAGCTAAGATTGCATAGGAAAGCCATTGGCTATACTATTGATGACCTTATTGGCATAAAACCTTCTTTGTGCATGCATAAGATATTGATGGAAGATAACCATAAACCCTCTATTGAACATCAAAAAAGACTAAATCCTATAATGAAAGAGGTAGTCAAAAAGGAGATCATTAAGTTGCTAGATGCGGGAATTATCTACCCTATCTCGGATAGTAAGTGGGTTAGTCCTGTTCATGTAGTTCCTAAGAAGGGTGGGATGACCGTAGTGACTAATGAGAATAATGAACTAATCCCGACTAGGACGGTTACGGGGTGGAGGATGTGTATTGACTATAGAAAGCTTAACATGGCCTCTAGGAAAGATCACTTCCCTCTCCCTTTCATTGACCAAATGCTAGAGAGGTTAGCTCAACATTCTCATTTTTGCTATTTAGATGGCTATAGTGGATTCTTCCAAATCCCTATCCATCCCGATGACCAAGAGAAAACCACATTTACATGTCCATGGGGAACTTTTGCATATAGGAGAATGCCATTTGGGTTGTGTAATGCACCCGCCACCTTCCAAAGGTGTATGATGGCTATCTTTTCGGAATACATTGAAAATATCATGGAAGTGTTCATGGATGATTTCTCTGTTTATGGTTCTTCCTTTGATAATTGCTTGGCTAACTTGTCATTAGTATTGCAAAGATGTGAGGAGACAAATCTTGTCTTGAATTGGGAAAAATGCCACTTCATGGTAAGTGAAGGTATTGTGTTAGGACACTTGGTGTCTAACCGTGGCATTGAGGTTGACAGGGCCAAGATTGAAACGATAGAGAAGTTGCCACCACCCACCTCGGTGAAAGGGGTAAGGAGTTTCCTAGGGCATGCCGGTTTCTACCGGAGGTTTATTAAAGACTTCTCTAAAATTTCTAAGCCTCTCACTAACCTACTAATGAAAGATGTTGAGTTTGTTTTCTCCAAGGATTGCCTTGAAGATTTTTGTAGGTTGAAGAACGCCTTGATCTCCGCACCTATCATGCAACCTCCGGATTGGAGTTTACCATTTGAGATCATGTGTGATGCAAGTGATGTAGCCGTTGGGGCTGTTTTGGGGCAAAGGAAAGAGGGGCGCACACATGCCATTTATTATGCTAGCAAGACGCTAGATGATGCCCAACTCAATTATGCTACCACCGAGAAGGAGTTGCTAGCGGTGGTGTATGCTTTTGAGAAATTCCGCTCATATCTTGTTGGAGCGAAGGTCATATTGTATACGGATCATGCTGCGATCCGTTATCTCCTTACCAAGAAGGATGCAAAGCCTAGGTTGATTCGGTGGATCCTTCTTCTTCAAGAGTTTGATTTGGAAATCCGGGACAAGAAGGGATCCGAGAACTCCGTGGCGGATCACCTTAGTAGACTCCCACCATTGGAGCTTGAAAGAGATGACATCCCTGTTGATGACTCATTCCGGGATGAGCAATTGCAAATGGTGGAAGAATGCTTGTTCCAAGTATCTAGAGGAAGTGAGCCATGGTTTGCCGACATTGTGAACTACTTAGTGTGTGAGGAAGTGCCTCCCGGTTTGACATATGCCCAAAGGAAGAATTTCTTCAAGGATGTGAGGCACTACTATTGGAGTGAGCCACTTTTGTTCAAAAGAGGGCCGGATGGAATGTTTAGGAGATGCATACCGGAGGATGAGGTAGAGTGTGTGATCCGCCATTGTCATTCCTTGCCATGTGGAGGGCATGCTAGCTCACACAAGACATGTGCTAAAGTGTTGCAATCGGGCTTCTTTTGGCCAAGTTTGTTCAAGGATGTGCAAATCTTTGTGGTAGCTTGTGATGCTTGCCAAAGGACGGGCAACATCTCAAGGAGGAATGAGATGCCCTTGAACAACATACAAGAAGTGGAAATATTTGATGTGTGGGGTGTGGACTTCATGGGATCCTTCCCTTCTTCATGTGGAAACCTCTACATCCTATTGGCGGTTGACTATGTTTCGAGATGGGTAGAGGCAATCGCCTCTCCTACAAATGATGCCAAGGTTGTGGTGCGGTTCTTCAACCGAGTGATCTTTCCTAGGTTCGGAACACCAAGGGTGATCATAAGTGATGGAGGGAAGCACTTCACCAATAGGAACTTTGGAGCACTTTTGGCTAAGTATGGGGTGACTCATAAGGTGGCAACACTTTACCATCCCCAAACTAGTGGCCAAGTGGAGATCTCCAACCGGGAGATAAAAGGGATACTTGAGAAGACGGTCTCTAGGACAAGAAAGGATTGGGCTATGAAGCTCGATGATGCCTTGTGGGCATATAGGACCGCTTTCAAGACACCAATTGGCACTACTCCTTACAAGTTGGTCTATGGCAAGTCTTGCCACCTTCCGGTAGAGATGGAGCATAGAGCTTATTGGGCCATTAAGTGGCTAAATTTTGACCTCAAGGAGGCGGGAGAGAAGAGGTTGCTTGATATGAACGTCCTTGAAGAGATCCGGTTGGATGCTTATGAGAATGCCCGGATCTACAAGGAGAGGACCAAACGGTGGCATGACAAGCGCCTCATCCCGAAGGAGTTGAGTGAAGGCGACCTTGTCCTTCTTTTCAACTCAAGGCTGCGGCTTTTCCCCGGAAAGCTAAAATCGAGATGGACCGGGCCATATGTGGTGAAGAAGATCTTTCCCCATGGAGCTATTGAGATAGGAGGGGAGCATTGTGGAAACTTTAAGGTGAATGGGCACCGGTTGAAGAAGTATATCCCGGGATCTCCGGTGGATATGATTTCCCCACTTCACCTAGAATGAGACGCCTCCGAGTTTGGTCAAGCTAATGACCTTAAAGAAGCGCTTGGTGGGAGGCAACCCATTGGTAACGTTTTTCCTTTTTCGTTTTTGTTTGTGATTTTTCTGTTTTTGTGTGTGTTTTGTGTGCTTTGTGTGTGTGCTAGAATCTTAGTAGCATCGGAAGCCTTGCTTGGCAAGTGAATGATGATGATGAACCCCTCATCAATTATGGGTGGAGCGGACGCGGAACTTGGACGGCTAGCGGTGCCTAGCGCGGGTCCCGACGCTTTGATGAACACTTGGAGCTCTCTACCATTGTTGATAGGATCATCCACCATCAATTCCACTTGAGAAATCCCAAATACCATAGCAAACCATTTTTACATTGTGAGAACCTTCTTTCACTCTTCTTTACTTCATTACACATTGGGGACAATGTGTTTCTAAGTATGGGGTGGGGTTTGCATGATCTTTTGCATGATTAGCATCTAGGGTAGTTTAATATTATCACATGTCTTGCATTGTATATATTCATTTCTAAAAATCCAAAAAAATCAGAAAATTTAAAAATTTTTGTGCTTTCTAAGCTTGGATATGACCCTAATGATGAATCTTGTCTTGTGGATTGGATATGAATGGCCTTATGTGTTAAATTGATGAATGTATATGTGGACTTGAAATACTTCTCTTGAATTCCATGAATGATTTGTGATCATGATGTTTGACTAGAATGGATTGAGTATTGAAGGTCAAAATTACATGATAGTTCTTGCACACCATCTAGGAATGAATAAGGCAATTCATCTTTCTCTACTTCTCATCTTGATCATGATGTTTGAGCACCTCAATTGATATAAATTTGACCTCTTTTGACCAATCCGGGAATAGGAGCATGTTAGTGTGTTGATGTGTGTGAAAAGCAAGTGTGGGGTGAAGATGTTGATGAAAGAATGTCATGAATAAAATGCTGAATTTGTTGTGAAAGTGTAGACAAAAACATAGGTTTGGGGACGTTGGTTTAAATGACAAGTAACTCGGTACACTTCACATAATCGGGTGTTGGTGCCTTGCCAAAGTCAAATAAACCAATAGTCCTAACGAGTTTTGGTATGTGTGCCCGGTGTGGATGCACCTCGAAAAATAGAAAAAGCCCGAGGATGGCTAATCACCAAGGTTTCGGCTTTTGTACACCAATACCATTGTCTCAAAAATAAGTGAAGGAAAAAGAAAAGGAAGAAAAGATGGAGAAAATATACACTTGAGGGAAGTTGATCAAGGACAAAATTGTGGAGTTAGTTCCATTCCCGGATTAGCATCACATAGCCCAGAAAAACCCCCGCCTAATCACAACGTTTCTTGGCCTTTTACTTCATAAGACCTTATGACCTATTTGCATGTTTGTAAGACTTAGTAATTTAGATTGAATATGCTCTTGATCATCTTGACTTCTTCATTTTTACATTTCATGCATGCTTTCGAGTTAAGTATAATTGTCCTTCAGTGCCTTCATTTATTTGATACATAATTGCTTGTCCGTTGCCATGAAACATGACTATGAAGGTGATCCAATAGTAGAAGCACAACCCCAAAAAGATTTTGCCATTTTTCTGCATATATAAATCATGTTATCTTATAGTCTATAGTTGAGAATTTGCTCGGGGACGAGCAAACCTTAAGTATGGGGTATTTTTGATAACACGATTTATGACTAGGTTTAGGTAATCATTTAGATAGATTTATCACTCATTCATGCATGGTTTAGCACTAGTTCACGACGTTTGCACTCAATTCACGTATTTTGTCGAGATAGACGTCTACACGGACTTGTGCATTGCTTTGTAGGTATTCTGGGAGATTTAGGAGCTAAATCGATACGTTTAAGGATCGTTCATCAAGATGACACACCCTCGGACTCATTAGGATGCAAGCTAAGGGCTAAGAAGGACTCATGGAACCTTGTCAACACAAGCCATGCACCAAATCGAAGCTTAATGATCAAAGGCAAAGCTGAAGAACCAAACCACGGTTCACTGAAGGTCCACGGCCGTGGAACCACCCGTGGTTCTTGCCAGGCGGTTGTGACAGCTGTGCCACGATCTCTTGGCCAGCTCTTGCAAAGTTGTAGTATAAAAGTGGTCCTGCATTGGCTGAGAAAGAGATCTTTCATCTTCCATTCCACCATCCAATTCTCTAAACACTCTCAAGAAGATTCTCTCAAGGACACAAGCTACCATTGGAGGAGAAGAGCTCCATTGGAGAAGAGAAGAAGAGCACACCATTGATATACATTGATAGCTTTTGTAGTGAAGAATTTCGGAATCTGTTTCTAGAGTTGTATGAACCATTTAAACCTTCCTTTGGAAGGGTTGTGAGTCATTCTAATTCCGTTTTCAGCTTTGTTTTGTTTAGTTCACTTGTTCATCTCTTTCTCTTCATTATTTTGCAAATGGAAGCCATGATTTTATGTATGATGATTTTGATTGTTATGATGAAGGTAGTAGGCTAAATAGATGTGATTCTAGGGTAAAGAAAGGATGGTTATGGCTAGGACTATGATAGGATGAACTTAGATTTGCCCTTGGATGAGTCACTTACTTGGACGTAGCCTCTGTTAAAGTCCACGGTTTGTTCTTGCCAAACCACGGCCGTGGACTTGGTAGAACAGCCCGTGATTCTCCCTAGTTCGATGGATCTAGTTTTAGATTGTTAGGATGTTGAAATCCTAGAGTTTGTTGAGTTAAATCTACCCTAGGGTGACCTAGTGTTAGCAACTAAGTGTTAGGAGAGACTTACCCGGTAATCCTTACTCTTAGATTCCAAAGATAACAAACTCTAGGTAGTGGTGAGCCTCATAAGCCGCCATTGGACTAAGTGTGCTAGGATAGTTGTTTAGGACTAACCCTTTCGAGACTTACCCGGTGAGGATAGGTTAGATCCCTAAGTGATAATCCGGTTTTGTGTAGAATTCTATCCTTTAGGTTCTTAGAGACTTACCCGGTGATGAGACCTTAGGGACGGACTAGTGGACCATGAGACCTACCCGGTGATTGATCCCAATCTAGAAAACACTAAATCCCAACATATCATAGTTAATCCAAGGAATGGTTAGATAGCTTGAGTCCTATGCCATAACCGGAACTTCCAACCCCTAGAATCCGTTTTCTCTCTTTGATCTATATCTCGTTTTAGCTTGTTTGTTTGTGTTGATTTGTTAGCATAGTTGATTGTTCATTTTGCATGATTTGTGATCTTTGATTGATCACCTAAAAACCCACCAAAAACATTGAGATTTTCATTCCTTTATTTCTTTCTCTCTTCTTAGACTAGATCTTCACTAAACTTGATCATTAATCGAATCAATCTCACCTTAGTCTTTGTGTTCGACCTCGGAATACTATCCCTACTACAAACGTCCCGTACACTGCGGGTTCGCTAGGAGTTAGGAGAAATATAACGAGTTTATAAATTGTAAGACTTTTGCACATCTAATCCTAGAAGTGAACACTCCTCAAGAGCCATTGGAAACTCCGATAGTGATGGAATTGAAACCAGTTCCTACGCATCTAAGGTACGTATTTCTTGGACCTAATTCTACCTTTCCGGTAATTGTTAGTTTCGAATTAAGCATAGATGAACATAGTAAGCTTATGGTTGTCCTAAAGATACATAGGAAAGCCTTAGGATATACTATAGAGGATTTAGTTGGAATCAAACCTTCCCTATGCATGCATAAGATCTTAATGGAAGAGGACGTTAGAACTTCACGACAACCTCAAAAGCGGTTAAATCCGACCATGAAGGAGGTTGTCAAGAAGGAAATTCTTAAACTACTTGATGCAGGTATCATCTATCCTATCTCCGATAGCAAGTGAGTGAGTCCCGTACAAGTGGTTCCGAAGAAGGGAGGAATGACGGTCATCACCAATAAAAACAATGAACTCATTCCTACACGAACCGTCACAGGATGGCGGATGTGTATAGACTACCGCAAGCTAAACAACGTGACGAGGAAGGATCACTTCCCACTACCCTTCATTGATCAATTGCTTGAAAGGTTAGCACAACATTCACATTTTTGCTATCTTGACGGTTATAGTGGTTTCTTTCAGATTCCGATACACCCGGATGATCAAGAGAAGACCACATTCACGTGCCCATGGGGTACGTTTGCCTATAGGAGGATGCCGTTCGGGCTTTGCAACGCTCCAGCCACCTTTCAAAGGTGCATGATGGCCATCTTCTCGGAATATATAGAGGAAATCATGGAGGTTTTTATGGATGACTTCTCCGTTTATGGTTCCTCTTTTGACTATTGTCTTTCTAACCTTGCTCTTGTATTACAAAGATGTGAAGACACTAACCTAGTTCTTAATTGGGAAAAGTGTCAATTTATGGTAAAAGAAGGCATTGTATTAGGACACTTAATCTCTAGTAGAGGGATTGAGGTGGATAAAGCTAAGATAGAGACAATAGAAAAGCTTCCTCCCCCAACTTCGGTGAAAGGGATAAGAAGTTTTCTAGGACATGCTGGATTTTATAGACGCTTTATAAAGGATTTCTCTAAAATATCAAAACCGCTTACTAATCTATTGATGAAGGATGCAGTTTTTGAGTTTTCGCAGGAATGCTTAGATGCGTTTAATATGATTCGGGAAGCTCTAATCTCAGCCCCGATCATCCAACCTCCGGATTGGAATCTTCCCTTTGAGGTTATCTGTGATGCAAGTGACGTAGCTATAGGAGCTGTCCTTGGACAAAGAAAGGAAGGGAGAACCCATGCTATCAACTACGCTAGCAAGACGCTAGATGAAGCGCAGCTCAACTACGCCACTACCGAAAAAGAATTCTTAGCTATCGTATATGCAATTGACAAATTTCGCTCTTATCTTGTAGGTGCAAAGGTGATTGTATACATGGATCATGCTGCGATCCGGTATCTCCTTGCAAAGAAGGATGCGAAGCCAAGGCTAATTAGATGGATTCTTCTCCTACAAGAATTCGATCTAGAGATCCGCGACAAGAAGGGTTCGGAAAATTCTGTTGCGGATCATTTGAGTCGTCTAACACATCTAGAGGACGACCATCTACCTATAGATTACTCCTTTCCGACGAGCATTTACATATCATAGAGGAGTGCATCGATGTGATCACCAAAGGTAACGAACCATGGTTTGCTGATTTTGTTAACTATTTGGTTTGTCAGGAATTACCGCCCGGATTATCCTACGCACAAAGAAAGAAGTTCTTTAAGGATGTTTGGGAATACTTTTGGAATGAACCTCTCCTCTTTAAGAGAGGTCCGGACGGCATTATTCGGCGATGTGTGCCGGAAGATGAGATGCAAAGTGTCATCCGCCATTGTCATTCACTACCTTGTGGAGGACACGCTAGTTCAAACAAAACTAGCGCTAAGGTATTACAATCTGGATTCTTTTGGCCTACTCTATTTAAAGATATGCAAACCTTTGTTTCCTGCTGCGATGCTTGTCAAAGAAAAGGAAATATATCTAGGAGGAATGAGATGCCTCTCAACAACATCCAAGAGGTGGAGATCTTTGACGTTTGGGGAGTAGACTTTATGGGACCTTTCCCATCATTTTGTGGAAACCAATACATACTTTTAGCGGTGGATTATGTTTCAAGATGGGTTGAAGCAATTGCCTCTCCCACCAATGATGCCATGGTAGTGGTTAAGTTCTTTAACAAGACCATCTTCCCACGATTTGGGACACCATGGACTATCATTACTGATGGAGGTTCTCACTTCATTGCCCGCCGTTTTGAAGCTCTTCTAGCTAAGTATGGGGTGACTCACAAGATCGCCACCCCTTATCATCCACAAACTAGTGGACAAGTGGAGATCTCAAACCGGGAAATCAAAGGAATCCTAGAGAAGACGGTTTCAAGGACTAGGAAGGATTGGTCTTTGAAACTAGATGACGCATTGTGGGCGTACCAGACTGCATATAAGACTCCCATCGGAACTACGCCATACAACCTTGTGTATGGGAAGTCTTGTCACTTACCGGTAGAGTTGGAGCACAAGGCGTATTGGGCAATAAAGTGGTTGAACTTTAGTATGAAGGAAGCGGGAGAGAAGCGTCTCTTGGACCTTAATGAGCTTGAAGAACTCCGCTTGAACGCCTACGAAAATGCCAAGATATATAAAGAAAGAGTGAAGCGTTGACATGATAAGCATATCATTCCAAAGGACCTCAAAGAAGGAGATCAAGTTCTCCTCTTCAATTCAAGGCTTCGTCTCTTTCTAGGTAAGCTTAAATCTCGTTGAACCGGACCTTTTCTAATCAAACGTGTTTTTCCCCATGGTGCAGTTGAAGTATGGGGTGAAAAGGGCGGAAGCTTTAAGGTGAACGGTCAACGACTCAAGAAGTATACACCGGAACTCCAAGCTGAAGAGTTCGCGCCCACCGCACTCGAATAAGTGCGAATATGGTCTAGCTACGGACCTTAAACAAAGCGCTTCTTGGGAGGCAACCCAAGGTATTGCACTTACGTTTTTGTTTTTGATTCATAGAGTAGTTTAGTTTAGACGTTTTGCTTTGTTTTTCCTTCGATGCCTTCCGGTATGTTCGTGTTTTTGGATGTAGGAACAGTGGAAAAGAAATGGGAAAGGAAAAGCTTGAAGAAAAGTGACGAAACTTGGACTTTGACACATTACAGAGAGTTCCACGGCCAAAACCACGGCCGTGACAGCTACAGTGACCGTAATTTTCAAAAGCCTGAGAAAAATCACCAAAACCACGGTTCCGTACATTTCCACGGCCGTAGAACCCCCCGATAGACCGTGAAGCAAATCCAATCACCAAAAAGATCCAAGCAACAATTCGAGCGGCAAATCACCGGAGAAGATGGAATTCAGATTCCAAAATTCTAAAACCTAGGTTTTTCGTTCTTTCCTTCTCTTTGTCAATTCGGCTTCGTTTTTGCTAGAATTTTTAGGAGAACTGATTGGAATTGGACGGAAATTAGTCTAGGGCTGCTTGTTGTTGAGTCCGTGTGATTCTGCTGAGTTTTGCAAAATCTCGAGACGAACCACGGTTTTTGGAATTTCCACGGCCATGGAACTTGAAGAACAGGCCGTGGTTTTCAACAGAATATGGATTTTGTAAGGAGAGTGTCTGGTAGAAACAAGGATAAGAAATGGAAAGGCAACCCCTCTTCCTCTTCTAGAGCACCACCCACTGAGCCTCCATCACCTCCATCCTCACCATCACCTCCTCCCCCTAGGATCCCTACTATCCATGAGGATCATCTAGATGCCTTAGAGAGGATCGAGGAGAGGACGGTCATAGGACCTAGATACTTACTGCTTGAGGAGTTAGAGCCTCTACATGTGATAGGGGACCTTACTTGGGTTTTGGATAGAGCCGGTTTAGTCATCTTCTCCGCTATTCGGGAAGATGCTTATGAGGAGATTACTAGAGAGTTTGTAGTTTCCTTTGAGCACAGTCATGTCGACAGGACAATTTCTTTCCGGCTGATGGAAAGAAACTATGAGTTTACGATTAGAGAGTTTGGAGCCTTCTTTGGGTTCCAGGAGACCTTTAATGGTCGATTCCCCAGTGGCGTGTACGCCAAGGATTTCTGGGAGTAGATTGCGATGATTTACGCCAGCGAGGACCGCTGGCAGCTTGCTGATACCAAGGCTAGATTGATCTATCATCTAGCCTTGAAGATTGCTCATAAAGTGCTTTCTGAGTGTCTCTTCCCTAGGAGGGAGACACCTCAGAAGATTAAGACGGATGAGCTGTTCTTGCTTTACAGTATGTTATATGGCAGGCCAGCTGACTGCGCCACCCTCTTAGCTGCTACTATGAGCAAGCTAAAGAATAAGAGGGCTGGCAACATTGGATATGGTGGGATGGTCACCCACCTTGCTAGACAGTTAGGGGTAGACTTCTCCGCCTGCACCCGCATTGTAGCTAGACCCCTAGGACTTCAGGCCCTCATGACTAGAGGCCTCATCTTCCCCACACATAGAGGTCCACCATATGCTGCTATGCCTTGGGAGAGTAGGACTGGGAGAGGCATTGAGTGGCTTCCTGAGTATTCCATTATGGCTGGACGCCATAACTGGAAGGAGACGTTCGCTGCTATGCATGCGAACAGATTAGTAGACCCTCCCTATGTTCCACCACCACCAGTTGTAGAGGAAGAGATGAGAGGGGATGACGAGTTTGAGGGAGGAGGAGCTGATCATGACTTTGGTACGTTTCCGGATCAGCCGGATGCATTTCCTGACCTTCCTAGATGCTCTCCACGCCTTGCTAGAGCATTTGGCTCTTCCTCTCGCCGTGCTAGTGTGAGCGAGAGGCCTACTTGGATGGCGGATCCTCCTACATGGTATAGCACTCAGCCGGATTGGATGGGAGCTCCACCTCCTTGGCATGCACAGCCACCACCTGCACCAGCACCTTCAGATGCACCGGCGTAGTACAGCCAGCCGCCTGGTTGGTACGAGTAGTTGCCAGAGTGGGCCACCGACCTTTCCAGCAGGGTCGGAGCCTTGGAGATCCGTGTAGATGCTAGGGATGCACAAGCCGACGATCATGACCGCATGATGAGAGACATATACCGCCAGCAGTTTGGGCGGAACTATGATCCAGGCTTCTTCCCGTTTCCACCACCGCCTCCACCGTAGTGAGGATGTTTGATGATCGACCGCTTTAGCCGCTCCACCACCATTTTGTGAGTTCTTTTTCTTTCTTTCTTTTCTTCTTTTTCTTTTTGAACATTAGGGACAATGTTTGTTCCAAGTATGGGGTGGGGTATGACTAATCGTTTGTAATAACTCTTACTCACTTTGTATGCTTTTATCGACACTACCTTGCATGGTTCATTCTATTGTTACACGTTTCATTATTGCATTGCATGAAAAAGCTTTTGAAAAACCCATAAAAATTGAAAAATTTTGAAAATTTTGTGCTTCTAAGGATAAAGATGATTTCTATGATAATCACTACTTGTGAATTGAGTTTTGATGACAATCGCATGCTTAAACAAATAGTGAATTTAAAAGAAATTGAATGAGTTGATTATCCCTCTTTTGCAAGTTTCATAATGTGATGAGTGTTACCTAAATCATATTGAGAAATCAAGGTTGAAATTACATGATAAGTTCTTATACTTCTTTTTGAGATGATTAAGGCACTTCGATTCTCTTTCTTCTTTCTTTGATCATTTAGCCCCTCAATGAAATAATGACCTCCTTTACCTATCCGGGAATTTGGAGGAGTTGATATATGGCATGTTTGATGTGGGAGGGCGATGAAAGCAATTATTTGCATTCAAAAGAATAGAAAGAAATTATAGGTTTGGGGAAGTCAATCATGACGATGAGAAACTCGGCACCATTCACATAGCCGGGTGTTTGTGTCTTGCCAAAGTCGGATTGAGCGATATTCCTAGCGGATTATGGTATGTGCATCAAGGGTTTGAGGTATCTCGTGAAAATGAGAAACGTCAATCTACTAGGCTTCGGTTTTTGTGCACCTCTATCCATAACTCCAAAAGTAAAGTCGAAAAATGAATTGAAAAGAACAAAGCGAAGCTCTAAGTTGAAAGTGTTGCACCACATTCCTTAACGTTTTCCTTCCCTTTCCGCATTCTTGACCTTATTTGAAAGTCCTTAAGATCAAGAGAATGATATATGACTTGGTGATCTAAATTGAAGTTTCTTATGATTGATTTTGATAATGTTTGAAGGTTATGATGTTTACATGGAAGTTTGATCAATTCATGAGTTTTCTTTACTCTTTACTCTTTGATTATGTGTATGAAAGTCTTATAAACGAATGAAGCAAGATTTGAGAATGATCTATTGACTAGAAAGCACATTCATCTAAAAGAAGTTTTGTTTTTGAGAGTGTACACATATTTCATCCTAACTTGAGTTTTAAAGCTTTTGAAAGACCTTGCTTAGGGACAAGCAAGTGGCAAGTATGGGGTTATTTGTTAGCATGAAATATTGTGATATTTTAGGCACGTTTTCTAAGTGTATTTCATCCATATTGGTGTTCATTGATAAAGCATTGAAGCAATTGTGAGCTAGTTTGTCTATATTGTCGATATAGAGGTCTACATAAGCTTTGTGTTGATTGTAGGCAAATAAGAGCTAAAACCGAACGGATTGAAGGAGAATGGAGATGGATTGAGCATGTCCAAGGATTGAGGACACCACAATGGAGCTAAGGAAGATGCTAGGATGAAGAATGGAACAAAACAAAGGAGAATTACGAGCTACTTGTGTTCCACGCTCTAAAATACGGCCGTACTAGAGTCCACGCTCTAAACCACGGCCGTGGAACTTTGGCAACACAAGCGTGGAGCATTCCAGTGACTTACACGGCCGTGGAAGATGTGAAGCACCGTGATGAAATTCCACGCTCTAAACCACGGGCGTGGAATATTAGGAAACCGTGATTTAGGCGATCTTCTAACGTACAATTTGAAGCCACGATCTTTTACGCAATGGGTTGGACTCATATTTTATCTTGCCCTATAAAAGGACGGAAAGAGAGAGATTCCGTCACCTTCGCTTACGCCTCCGCTTAGAGCAGGTTGAGAACATCATCGCTTGGAGATTTGCTTCCGCGCATTGAGGGTTTCATTGGACGTACGGAGATTACGTCTTTTGTCCTTAGGTTTGATTAGAAGACGGATTAACATCCCGTTCTTCGTTCTTATCAAGGATTGTGATTGTTTGTGTTATTCTGAATCTGCTTACATCATTGTTCTTGTTTGTGGATTTAAGATTGACTTGAGATTTATTCAAGGTTTTTGAAGGTTTTCATCTTTCATTCTTTTAAATCTTGAATTTGATATCATAATGACTGTTGTTGGCTAAAACCCTTTAGCAATTCTAAGGTGAAGGGTTGATAGTTGTGGCTTAGATGATGATAGATCGATCGTAAACAGATTGGACCCTGAGAGTTAGAGAGAATCGTCGACGTACTAAAATCACGGTGTGTTCTTGAGTTCCACGGCCGTGGAAGCTCAAGATCCACCCGTAATTTCCCTTAGTTTACGAACTTTGCTTTTACTTTAATCCAAAGTTAAAGATTTGCTTTAACTTAGTCTTGGCTTGCCTTTTCTAGGTAGTAGTGAAGCCTCAACAACCTCTACTTCGATTTCGAGTGTCACAACCTTAATCGGTTTAGTTAGTCTTGATCCTTGGGTTACAAGTTTGGGTATTTGAGATTAATTCTTGTCTTTAGATCCCATCTATATTGAAGCCTCAACAACCTTTATAGAGAGTGCATTTAGATAAGTCATATAAAGCCTTGGAACTTCACCGTACATTGCTTTACATTCGTATATCTTTGCAAACCTCAACTTTGTCCTTATATCTTTAGTATATCTTGAATCGATTTCCACAGCTGGATTCCTGGATCTTTAGGATTGTTATTTTCCTAATATTTACAAAAGCTCATACATTTACTCGCTTGACAATTCTATAATTGAATTTAACCCCCCAAATCCCTGTGTTCGATACTCTGGAATTCTTGCTTAACTATATCGATCCGTACACTGCGGGTTCGCTTGCTTGATTCTAGTTTTATAAATTTAAAGCTTATTTGCACGCACGCTAAGTGACGAACATTATGCCTTATGATCTTATTAGATCTTGCTATACTAGCATGATGTATGTATAGCTGGAGATGATTATTCCCTCCATGTTATTTGAGTACGATTTATATTTATAGCGGGAGATGGTTCTTTTCTCCATGCTATCTGAGTGGATTAGGATTCAGCTGGAGATGGTTCTTTCCTCCATGCTACCTTGATGGACATAGTTTCAATGGAGATGTAATTCCTCCATACGATGTATATACTTATGGATCGGCTAGAGATGTATTTCCTCTATGCCTATGTTATGTGTGGCTAGAGATGTGCTTCCTCTATGCCCTATGATGTGATATAGCGAGAGATGTGATTCCTCTCTGCCTTGGGTAGTGTTATATCCCTGTTTCCTGGAGTGGATGATTCCTCCATGTTGATACTTATGGTTATAGATCTGTATAGGTTATGACCTTCTGAGCGGAGATGTGATACCTCCGATAGAGAGAGTGAGTTATACCTCGACTTATGGGACCGAGAGGACTTGGGATCTTGCAGGTTTCGGGACGAAACCTGTTTTTAGGGGGGTGAGATGTAAGAGCCTAGTTGCTGAGAGCTAAGAGAGGGAGCAGAGGGGCCACGTTTATGCCTGAGCCGCCCCTGCGTGACCCAGGGGGCGCCCCTGCGCCTTACCTAGTCCGCCTACGGCTCACAGAGCCCGCCCCTACGGCTCTGTGTGTTGCATCCGTTTTCTTTGACTGCTTTGACTCGTGCTTTAGCCTTTTACCGTCCTATTTATACTTCTTCTTCTCCTCTTTGATGAGGGTTTACTTTCAGATCTCTCTCTCTCCTTACGTACTTCTCCTCTCTTCTTCTTCTTCTTCTTCCTTGGATCCTTGGTTGATCTTGTAAGGTTTGTGAGCTTTTGGTAAGAGATCTTGATAGCTTTGGTTGGTTTGGATGTTGTTGATGATGTTGTGCCTTACTGTTCCAGCTTGAGTTGTTGTTGTTGCTGTGTTGATTCCTGGAGAGCTTTGGTAAGCTTCCATGGCTTCTTTACCTTCTTTCTTCTTTTCTTCTTCTTTTCTCCCTTTCCTTAGCTTAGTTTGGCTTTCCTTAGGATTGGTTCTTGTTTAGCCAAGTTTGTCTTATGTTGATGCATATATATGTATGTCACACATGTATGTTGCTGCTGGAGTGAAGAGAAGTAAAGGAACAAGAGTAGAAGTGAAGAAGGAGCTGAAGTGGTGTCCTCTACACACTAGCCGCCCCTGCACCTGCCTTGTAGCCGCCCCTGCGCCTGCCTTGTAGCCGCCCCTGCGCCGGCCTGTGCACCGCCCCTGCGCCACCAGAGAGCCGCCCCTGCGCCTGCCTGTACCAGCTTGGTGTTTCCTTTGGTTTTGCAGGTGTGTGTTGCTTCTAGGCCTTCCTTAGGGTACCTTTGTTCCCTCCTTTCCTAGTATGAGTGCTTAAGATCATGCTAGATGTGTGAGGTTGAGTTTGATGATGTTTATGATCGGTTTATGCCTTGTATGGCTTTTGAGTTTTGTTAGGTTGTGTGTAAGGTTAAGGTTGATCCCTTGGATCCCTTTGGGTCTAGGTGTGACCCTTATATGGTTAGGAGTTTGATATATCTCCGTATGCCTTGTTTATAGGCTGTGCCATCCCTCCAGTGTAGAGGTGGTCTTGGTTGAGTTGTGATCGAGGTTGAGGTAAGTACGTAGGACTTACTTAGCTGCCATCCTTATATTAGGTGTTTGCATGAGTGGTGTGTGCCTTGTATGTTTGCTATGAGAGCATGTGATGTCGTATTTACCGACCTATGTTTTATTGATTGCCCCACTGTGTGGCCGTAATAACCTTTCCCTTTCATCCCATCGTGGAGTCTTGGAGGTTCTCTGATGTCAGGCCAGACCGGTTTACAGGAAGGGCGCAATCCACTCCCATAGGGTACACGGATTGTGTGACCGATACTAGTACGGCTAGCTAGCAGGCTCAAAGGCGAGGATGTATCGGTCCTCGTGTCATATAGTTTCATATATATTACATCTATACGATTTGAGTGAATGACCATTATATTGAGATGAATAAATGGGTAAATGAGTGAAAGCATGCTGATATGTTTATCTTTTCTTATGTGTGATTGTGCTTATGCATTACTCTATATACCTGTATGGTTAGCTAATGGTTTATTACCATGTTGTAGATGCCCTACAGGATAAGAATGCTGCTATAGGTGATCTAGCAGAGTGACAGGCCGAGGACGTCTCGTACATTAGGATGTGTGAGCTTTTGAGTCTGTTACCTTTCCTTCCCGCGTGAGGATGGTCTTTTGTTACCTCTTGTGTGAGGGTGTTATATTTCTTACTCGGCTATGATGTCTTATCTTTTGGGTTGTATAGTTTTATACAGTTTTATGTATTTGTTTTTATATCTGTCTGTGTCATGTTGTAAGGTCCAGTGAACTTGTTGTCAGGCTAGGGTTTGGATCCATTGTGTGATCCTAGCCCAATGTGGCACTCCGAGTCCCGCGGATTCGGGGTGTTACACTCATCCCCATCGCTTGCCATTTCATTGTCGTCAGTGACATGTCTTGACTCGTCAAACTCAATGTCAATGTCATTCGAGACCTCGTCTTCACTACATGGCGCCTGCTCCCCCTCATTACTCTTAGCCTCAGATGGCTCTTCATCCGATGATGTCAAGGCAATCTCTCCTTCCACCACTTTTCCCTTGCCTTTATCTCCCGGCACAAGTGTCCTGGCAACTAATGGTGCTGCCTGGTGAGTCCCTTCCCGGATGACAATGCCTTGGTTTTGCTTCCTTGGGTCCTTGACTTCAACTTGTGGCTTGACAACCTCCTCAACAACCGGCCTTGGAGATACATGCTTGGCAGGCTTAGTAGCCACAGTCTCTACATTCATCTTCTCATTGCTCAAATTCTCGGGCGCCTCAGTCCCAGAATTAGTCATGGTTCTTGGCCGGCTAGTCTTTGGCTTCGGCCCAATGTCTTTCCTTGTCATATGGAAAGTGCAAGCTTCATCTTTGTGACCAAATTGCAGGCATCAACGACAATATGTTGGCTCATTCTCTTAGAGCAAGGTGCAATCCAATGTGACACCATCATCAAAGTCAAGTGACACTTAACGAAGAACATCATTAGCAAAATTCACCTCTAAACCCACACGAGCATAAGAGCCTCTTTTCCTATCTTCAGTCACATGGTCCATGAATAGAGGTTTGCCACTCCATGAGCCAATCCTTCCAAGAATTTGGCATCCAAAATTCATTAGGTAGACCAGTGATTCTTACCCATAATGGCATGGTAGCTACATCTTTCTGGTTGAATGCAAACTTTTCCGGGACATGCTTGAGTAATAATGGCCGATTGTGAATGAAATATGGACCACCTTTGAGCACATTGTCCCTATCATCATCATTGAGAAAGCTGAAGATCATTTAGCCGGCTTCAACTCTAAACTTAGCCTTGACTACCCAAAGTTTCATCATTTAATTGATGGAAAAGTAGCCCGGATAGAAGCCAACATATTGGCCAAGCAAGGTGCTTCCTCATACTTGATGCTTCGGCATACCTTCTGAGCACTTGATGGCAACCCTAGTGGACGTTGGCTTAGTGTATTCAAGCTTGCCTCCCAGTCCAGAGTTGATGAACACCTTAGGCCGGGCGCCAGTCCATGCTTTCCTTTGCCCTGGTGGCTGGATGGCCTTACTCAAAGCAAGGTACTCTGACGTTGGCTTCCCACCCACAAGGACCTCTCTTTCAGTTGCCGTATCATCCTTACCATCATCGGACAGAACATCATGCTTCCTGGTGATAACTTCTAGTTCGCCCTCTCCGCCGGTCTCGCTATTGTCAAAAGCCAAAGGTTGGCTTTTTCCAGGTTTCTTGATTGGGCGTTCTCCCGTCCAGATGGAGGCATTGAAATTCCCAAAGGGACGGAAGAAGGCGCTAAAGGATCAGCCTTTGTGTTCGGCATGTCCGGATTTGACAAAGCGGACGTCCCCTTTGTGCCAGTGTTGGTCTCGCCAGCGTCGGGGTGAACAGTGGCATGCACCCCCTTAGAACTTTTTAAAGCGGATGTCCCCTTTGCGTTAGCGCCAGCCGGTGGCAAAGCCCATGTCCCTTTTGCTTGCGATTGTGAGCGATGATCCTCGCCGACAAGATTAGCGCTTGCACAGTGTTGTCGGCCTTGTCCCTGACACCTTCATACATGCCAACTGGCACCAGCTGTGTCTGTAACTTGTCAAAACTTGTCAATGGCGCATGGAAAGCGTCAAGCTTTTTGTCTCCCATGATCACCATGTCTTCCACCGAAGTTTGCTTGTTCCCTACGTCCGGCGCTTGGGTCCGAACTTTGGAAGCCGATGATGACATCGCCTCAAGACTAGTGTTCACCATAGAATCTCCACCACAAGCCTTAGTTGGAGATTTCTTATTCTTGACCATGGCGTCAAGCGCCACCCAAAACCCTAGTTCAAGCCTTGAACTTACGTGATTTTGTGTAACAAAAAATGCCTGTTGAGAGGATTGTTCACATCAACAGGCCAAGAGAAGAGAAGATCAGTGTGATTCGTGAGGATTCACAACGAAAAGGGAGGAGCTTGTGTGAGGGACGAATGCCGAAGCACCGAGTCGCCCACGAATCGCCTAGAGAGAGCGCTTAGAGAGAGGAGCGTATATTGAGAGCTCTTTCGAGGGGTAAACGGTAAAATTGAAGAAAGAATACCTGCTCGAGGCCCTGGACAGGCCCGGGGCCCAAGTGCCAAACGCGGCACCAGACGGTCTTAAATCACATTGCATCTCCATCATCCCACCATAACTCCTAAGTGACAAATAAAGAAATCATACCCCTATTACATCACTTTAGAACCTACTGTTACAAAATACAAATAAAGCAAGAATAGTGAATCAAACTCCATAAAACCGAACCCAAGTCCACCTTGCGTAGAACGTGTGCTCTAGTCTTGTCTTCCGAAATGGATCTCAACCTGCTCCTCGCCATTGGCTCCTATCTTTTTAAGCTTCGGAGGCCATTTCTTGGTTAGTAGGGGAAGGCATATGACCAACTGTTCAGCTCTCTTGCCCTCTTTCGATCGATCAGGCGGCACCGATTTGCTTCTCGTCTTTATGCGCGATGTACCATGCTTCTCAACTTTTGTTGACTTCCTCTGATGTGGCATTTGGGTATCCAGCTTCTACGTATCTCCCTGCGCTATGTACACATCATCCTGTTCAACTTTAATTGCATGAGAATTAGCCGCCAATGTTGACTTTTTAAAGCAAGAATTGTGGCCGTCCCGCATGCATAATATCGTGATCTCCACTCTCTTTTGTAGCCTGATAAGGAGCTGCATCTTTTGCTTTGTCAACGCATGGATCATGGTCATTAGATTTTTGCATGGTATCTTGTACCCCACCAGTAGCTGCTTCATGCAAGGTTTCATTCGAAGATGGTGCGCTAGTGATCACTTTCTCCACAGCCGGTGTAGCCGCCTTGCCCGCCTCGATCTCGTCATGGCTCACTTCCAGCGCATGCATAGGTGACACATCCTCCACACTTGACTTAGTTGACGGGTCTACATGGGCCTTCTTTGACTGGTCAACATGGTCACCTTGGTGATTAGCCTCCTTAATTAATTGTGGCCCGACTTTCTTTCCCTCATTTGCATATACCTTTGTACCGTCCCCAGTATCCCCATGATTCACACCGACGCCATCACTGGGTGGTTCCAGGCTGCGTTCCCTCTTCTCTTTGTTATTAAATGTGCATCCAGCCATGGCATGTCCGAATGAAAAGCACACCGGGCAATAATACGGCTCATTTTCATAGAGGACTTTGCAAACACTAACTTCACCATCTTCATACGCAATGTCGAACTCTGGGAATATTTCCTCGGTAAAATTAAGTTCAAGCAACACTCTAGCATATGTACCTCGCTTCCTATTCTCGGTGACCGGATCCATGAACATCGGGACGCCAAGTTTCGAAGCAAGCACCCCCAATATCTCCGCCGTCCAATAATCTTTCGGTAGCCCATGTATCCGTTCCCATATCGGAATCAATGCCATGCAACCCTTATTGAACGCAAACTTGTCCGGAATATTTTTAATGATGAGAGTTCGGCCATGAGCAATGTATGGACCCTCCTTGAGAACCTTGTCCCTATCGTATGCATTATCAAACAAGAAGAACATGAACCCGCCTTCGTCGTTGAACCTAGATGAAACTCTCCACGATTTACGCAATTGATTGATGGCGTAAAATCCCGGGTTTGTGCCCACAAATTGTCCTAGTAAAGAGTACCCCCAAACTTGTTCTTTCGGTATTGCTTTCGACCTTTTTAAAAGGAACGGTTCCTTCCTATCCTTACTCGCTTTCGAGTACTTCAATTTGCCCCCCAACTCCGGTATTCATGAACACCTTCGGTTTGTTGTTCTTCCATACGTTTGTAACTCGACCTTCACTGTTTGTATTAACCTGCTCTACCCTCTACTCATTTGAATTAAGTGAGGGAAATTCAGAAACTGGGAGATTCGCAACCATCCTTGTCGATTCCTTGCCTTTCCCAGTTAACTCCCCTATATCCGTAACCTCATTATCGCTTCTCTGGTTGGGTTGTACCTCCGTCAAATACTGCGTAACAGGTTTAAAGTTACGAGAATCAGCCCCTGTGTTACTATCTTGTGAATGAGAGTCATGCACCAATGAAATGTTGCCATGTAGAGTTGCCTTTTCTTTTCCTTTGGAAGAGCTGGGCCCGGGTGCAAGAACCTGCTTGCCAGCTTGGCTACCTTTTGCAATTGTAGTTGCCACATCTTCCAAGTGAGATGTCCCACCTAGTTCTTCATTAACTTGTAATGCCGTCCCAACATTGCCACGTGAGCAAGGGACCACACCGATTCCCAATCGAGCAAGCACATGTGCCTCCGCTTTTTGTCCAGATTCCTTGGCAGTTAGTCGCACGTGTTGGCCCCTTCTACCCATCTTCAGAGTCAAAGATAGTCAACCTTGGAAGAAGTGAAAGCTGGAGAGAAGAATAGACGGATGTGATTGATTTCGCTTCAAGATCCAACTATGCTCAGTGGTTGACTTTGGCAGCAGCAAAAACAAACCCTAGATTCGTACTACCGCCTCCAATGACCGGAGCCTCACCGGTAGCTCGCCGGAGTCAATGCTAGGACCAGTCAAGCCCAATTGTAATGGTTCGAACGCAAGCGTCCAGCCTAGAGCTCACCGAATGCTTCCTGTTTCCACACAAACACCAAGACTGGACCCCTTCTCTGACTGGATCTAACCCACTAACCTTTTTCCCGATATCCGGAGAAGTAGAACAGACTGACCAAACCCGACGAAGACCCGGACAATAAACGTAACGAACACAGTTGCAATTTGCCAAGCAGCCTAGTTCCGACCGGTTTGAACGTACCCCAGGATGATAGACCCCGACTAGAGCCCAGACAGTAACGATGAATCACTCCACGGCCCACACTAACAGCTCTGGCGAATAGACAAGCAGGCCAACTCTTTCCAATTACCGACCGTACCTAGCCCAAAAGCTGCGTCTCACCTCCAGCTAGGCTAGGTGACGACCAGTTCACACAACCCAGCAGCAGTCCAGTACCAACGTGAAAGAAAACAAACCAAGCGGACCACCAACCGACAAAAACGAACACCAAGTAAGAGAAGAGTGTCAAACCTGAACTCAAAGCGGGCCTGCAGTCCAAACAATCCCGAAATGGACCCAACCGAGCCGGAGTCCAGCTTGGGTGACTGTACAGCAGCCAAAATCGTTCCGGTTCAGAGCCTAGAGCTCCTCACCGGAGAGAAAGCCCGTCCCCGGAAATCGCCAACTATCGCCGGAGCGATGTCACAGAACTTTTAAAAGTTGAAAAGTCAACAAAGACTGCACCAAATCACTTGTTTTTTGATACAATCTGACGCTAGAATCGTGAATAATCAACCCATTTAACAATCTGAGAAGAAAAAGCGTGAGAATTACAAGAGCGTGTACATCAAATGAAGGCACTCTTTTAGCCGGAAATCTCCACCAAAAGGGAGAGTTTTCAACTCAACACCAACTATTGAGAGCTCTTTTGACAAGATGCTGGTTAATTCATAGATGTGTAAAAAGATGCCTATCCCTCACGAAGAGGTGTTCGGCATAACAAGCGTCTAAAAGAAAACATGAGTAAAGCTATGAAATGCAAGTCATGTGACTTAGCATGTACAACCCAGCAAAAAAAGTAAACAAAATATAAGGCCAGCCCAAAGTGGTGAGGTAGCAGTTGTCTTGACAATCATGTGGACCTAGTTGACAAGTTTTGACAAGCCCAGCCCATACTTGACAACCTCATGGCAAGTTGTGACAACATCCGGCCCCGTTTGACAATGTCCTGGCATGTTTTGACAACATTCGGACCCATCTCGACACCGTCCAGACAACGTGACAAGCTGCCGGCCCATTTTGACAAGGGACGACAATACTCGCCAGCGGTGGCACCATTGGCCCATTAGCGACAATCTTCTGCTCCGGCATTCACACCCATTACGGCCCATCTGACAAGGCCATGAAAACTTTATCCGATGGCATTCATACCCATCAGGCCCCATCTGGCATGGTTACGACAACTTTTGACAAGCTTCCGACAAGGCCAATTCTCCTTGTGCCTTCCTTCCTGGCCTTGAATCATCACGTCCCTCACATATTATGGTGATTGCTCGCCCATCCACCCTCAAGCCCCGGGAACGCCGAGTGTATTAGCCGGTGAACATGGACCTCGATCAATCTAATAGTCACCTTCTCCGGCAACAAGTTGCCTTCAAAGATGATGCTATTTCGTGCATGCCATAGATAGTAAATTGTGGCAACAAAAGCAAACCTCATAGCCATGATCATATGCTTCTTCTTCCCTCGTGCACGCCTGAGCCATCTCATGGCCAGCGTCAATGTACCTAGTCCGGCCGGCATCTTGAAGCTGCGCCTAACCTCTCTCCATACATGCCTCGAATACTTGCATCTAAAGATCAAGTGCTCATGTGACTCATCGCTTCGCCTACAAAGATGGCACACTGGATCAATGTCGAGAAAGCTCATTTTATCATGTGTTGATAGTTGTCCCAGGGCTGCCATCCAAGCTATGAATGCATGCCTTGGTGTGTGCCTCGTGTCCCATATTACATGGTGCCATGGTACTTGCTCCTCTCTTCTTCTTATGAGATTGTAAGCCTTCGTCACCTTAAACTTGTTGCCATGACAAAGCTCCTGGAGAGTGTCATCTAGTGAACGCCCATGTGCCATCAATTGGTCCCTGCCGGCTAGGATAGCTTTAATGAGAGGCGAGTCTCACCTATGTGGTCTCCAGTCCTCCGGCTCCACCACTTGTAAGTACCTATTATGGATCCATTTGACCCATAGGCTCTCTCGATCATCATGAATGTGCCAATAGTGTTTGCACATGAACGCATTGTTCCAAGCTCGAAGCTCCAATAAACCAAGGCCGCCTTCACTCTTTGGCTTGCATATCTTGTCCCATGCAACACTTGGTCTTGACCATAAGAACTGCCGGCATAGCTTTATAATTCTATCAATGACAAGGCCTGGAACTGGGAGCACCGAGAGCCGAAAGCTATCAATACCTTGTAGAACCGATGTGATGAGTTCTAGCCTGCCTACGAAGGATAAGTGTTTCTTGTTCCATGCATTAATGTTGTTACCAATCTTGTCAAGTAGGGGAGCATAATATTGAGAGCTCTTTCGAAGATGCTGGTTAATTCATAGATGTAGAAAAAAAGATGCATATCCCTCACGAAGAGGTGTTCAGCATAACAAGCGTCCAAAATAAAACATGAGTAAAGCTACTAAACTAATGCAAGTCATTAGACTTAGCATGTACAACCCAGCAAAAATATGTAAGCAAAATATAAGCCCAGCCCAAAGTGGTGAGCAAGTAGGCGTCCTTGACAATCATTCGGCCTCAGCTGACAAGCTTTGGCAAGCCCAGCCCGTAGGTGATAAGCTCATGGCACGTTGTGACAACATTCGGCCCGGTTAGACAATGCCCTAGCATGTTTTGACAACCCTCGGCCCATCTCGACACCATCCAGACAATCGTGACAAGCAGCTGGCCCATTTGACAAGGAAATGACAATGTTCGCCGGCGCCGGCGCCGGCGCCATCGGCCCAATTGTGACAATCTCCCGCTACGGCATTCACACCCATTACGGCCCATCTGGAAAGGCCATGACAGCCTCGCACGATGGCATTCATGCCCATCAGGCCCCATCTGGGCCCATCTGGCATGGTTACGATAACTTTTGACAAGCTTCCGACAAGGCCAATTCTCCTTGTGCCTTCCTTCCTGGCCATGAATCATCACGTGCCTCCCATATTATGATGCTTGTTGGCCCATCCACCCTCAAGCGCCGGGAACGCCGAGTGTATTAGCCGGTGAACATGGACCTCGATCAATCTAATAGTCACCTTCTCCGGCAACATGTTGCCTTCAAAGATGATGCTATTTCGTGCATGCTATATATAGTAAACTGTGGCAACAAAAGCAAACCTCATAGCCATGGTCCTAACTTCTTCTTCCCTCGTGCACGCCTGAGCCATCTCATGGTCAGCGTCAATGTACCTAGTCCGGCCGGCATCTTGAAGTTTCACCTAACCTCTCTCCATACATGCCTCGAATACTTGCATCTAAAGAACAAGTGCTCATGTGACTCATCGCTTCGCCTACATAGATGGCACACTGGATCAATGTCAAGGAAACTCATTCGATCATGTGTTGATAGTCGTCCCAGGGCCGCCATCCAGGCTATGAATGCATGCCTTGGTGTGTGCCTCGTGTCCCATATTACATGATGCCATGATACTTGCTCCTCTCTTCTTCTTATGAGATTGTATGCCTTCGTCACCTTAAAATTGTTGCCATGACAAAGCTCCTGGAGAGTCTCATCTAGTGGGCGCCCATGTGCTATCAATTGGTCACTGTTGGCTAGGATAGCCTTAATGAGAGGCAAGTCCAGCCTATGTGGTCTCCAGTCCTCCGGCTCTATCACTTGTAAGTACCTATTATGGATCCATTTGACCCATAGGCTTTCTCTATCCTCATGAATGTGCCAATAATGCTTGCACATGAACGCATTGTTCCAAGCTCGAAGCTCCAATAAACCAAGGCCGCCTTCACTCTTTGGCTTGCATATCTTGTCCCATGCTACACTTGGTCTTGACCATAAGAACTGCCGGCATAACTTTATGATTCGCTCGATGACAAGGCCTAGAACAGGGAGCACCGAGAGTCAAAAGCTATCAATACCTTGTAGAACCGATGTGATGAGCTCTAGCCTGCCTGCAAAAGACAAGTGTTTCTTGTTCCATGCATTGATGTTGTAGCCAATCTTGTCCAATAGGGGAGCATAATCAACTGCTCGTAGCACATGTGGGGCTATAGGGATGCCAAGGTACCTGAAGGGAAAGTTCCCTTGGGCGAACCTGGTGATCTCTTGCAATTCTCTTCTCTCATCCTCCGGCACTGAGGCTAAGTACATGGCTGACTTTGCTAGGCGGACTCTAATACCACTAAGCTCACCAAAACGGTTTATGCACCTCATTAGCACCTTGACTGAGGCTACATCACCTCTAGAGAATAGCACAACATCATGAGCAAAGGCAAGGTGAGTTAGCCTCAGTTGCTCACAATGTTGGTGATACCTAAACCCTTCCTTGGCCGTCTCAGCTTTGAGCAATCTTGAGAAAAACTCCATGCAACATACAAATAAGAGTGGTGACATTGGATCACCTTGCCTTAGGCCTCGCTTGCCTTGAAAGAAGCCATGTATGTCCTTATTGATATTGATTGAGTATGTAGGTGTAGTAACACATTCCATCACCCATGCTATGAATACCCCAGGGAAGCCTAGCTCCTCCAAGGCTCTCTTCACAAAGCTCCATGAGACCGTATCATAAGCCTTGGCTAGATCAATATTGAGGAAGCACCGGCGAGTGTCACGCTTGACATTGTACCTTCTAAGTAACTCTTGGACAATAAAGATGTTGTCACTTATGAGGCGTCCAGGGACAAACGCCGTTTGAGCAGGATCGATCAAGTATGTCAAGCATGGCCCCATTCTCTTGGTCATTATCTTGGTGATGATCTTGTACACCACATTACAACATGGAATTGGCCTGAAATGCTATACTCTGTTGGGCGCCTCTTTCTTTGGCACAAGCGAGACCACCGTATGGTTGAGCTGGGGTAGAAGCTTGCCATTGACAAAGAATTCCTTGATAACCACACATAACTCGCTTCCAACTTCATCCCAAGCTTCCTTGAAGAAGAAGGATGTATAACCATCCGGCCCTGGCGCCTTGTCATTGTCAATGTCCCAAAGCGCCTCCTTGATCTCCTTGTTTGACACCGGTTCAATGAGGCCGGCCTTGTCATTGGCATACACCTTGGGACCAATGGTGAACTCACCAACATTTGGCTCCTCAACTTGTCCCTCCGTCCCAAAGAGACCTTGGTAAAAGTTAAGGAACATGTCCACCACCTCGTCATTTGATGTTGTCACACGACCATCTTCGGTTGTCAATGAGGCTATGTGGCTAGCCACCCCTCTCGCCTTCATAATTCCATGAAAATAACTTGTTGGTCGGTCACTCAAGAGCAAGTGCTTTGTTTTGGCTTGTTGGGATAGAAAACTAAACTAAGCCATCCCCAGGCGCTCCGCCAGCGCTTTAGCCTTCATCATGCCTGACCTCTTTCCTTGTGACATTGGATCCTGCCGGAGCTCCTCGAGCGCCTGACCATAATCATTATTGGCAGCCTTGACCCTCTCGGCAATATGTGAGAAGTGAACTCGGTTGAGCTCCCTTAGTGGCCTCTTTAGTCTCCTAAGCAAGATGCATAGCCTATATTGATATGTGCTTGTCACATGGGTTCGCCATGTCGCCTTGACAACATCCTGGAATGACTCATGGTTAGTCCACATGTTAAAGAATTTAAATGAGCGCTTACTAGCCCCAGTTGGCTTATGTAGATGAGCTATGGCCGGCTTGTGGTCCGAGTAATGCCACCGGTCCAGGAACGTCGCTTGGCAATATACATCTTGCTCCATCCAAGTGTCATTCACCATGACTCGATCAATTTTGCTCCAAATGGTCCAATTCGTCCATGTGAAGAGGCTATCACTATTATATGGCACATCCACAAGGCCTTCTTCATGACAAAGATCATACAAGCCCTTAGTTTCATACATCCGGACCGGCTCACCATGTACTCATTCATGGCTATAGATGACATTATTGAAATCACCAAGTATTCTCCATGGCAACTTGTGGTCATGTAAGGTCACCTTGATGCCCAGCCATGCCTCTCTTCTCTTCACAACGCTATGCTCACCAAGTATAAAACACACTCCAAAGACCATTCCGGTCATCTTACATGTCACCATACATGTTATGATTTGGCCATGAATGCCTAGGATCTCCACACCAAAGTAATCTTCATTCCACATGACAAGTATCCCAGCTCTCTCGTCCACGTCGAAGTTATGCACATACCTCCACTTGCTAAACTTCCTCCTCATAATGACATTGACGTCCGTAATGGTGGTGTCAATTTTTGACTCCAAAACTCCACACAAGCGTACCTTGAACTCTTCTAGGAGAGCTCTCAACCCATTTTGTTTCCGAGGATGGTTAAACCCCTGTATATTCCATGAGGCGACACTCATTGGCCACCCTTACGACCATCCTTCTTCTTTTCCATGACCTTGGCATTGCTTGTCGCAGCCTTGTCAACCTTGTCAACTTGTGACGATGCCAGCCTAGTGCGACGACGAGGCTCATCATGCATGGCACCCTACTGAGCCTGGCCTTGCTTCTTTCCCTTATCAATCGACGCATTTACCTTCTTAATAAGGCGCCTTTGGGATTTAGACAACACTGGCGTGAACTCCTCCTCCTCACTTGTTATACCGTTGTCATCGGTGTTGTCATGGCTTTGTCTAGACTCGTCAGAGTCTATGTCCAGGTCAATCGATGCTTCATCATCACTACTCGTATCATGCTTGTCCTCCATGCTCTCATTGTCAGATGGCTCATCCTCAGATAAAGATGAGGCTACTTCTTCCTCTACCAATTTCCCTTTGCCCTTGTCTCCTGGCTCAAGCAATTGGCATGCGATGGTGCCGCCTGGTGAGATGGCTCCTTTATGACAATGCCTTGACCTCGCTTCTCGACCTGTGGCGCTGGGGCTTGTGGCTCAACTACATCAACCATAGCAGCCTTAGATGTTCCTTCCTTGGCACTTTGGATCAAAATGACCTCAACTTCATCGTGGCTCTTCTTTTGTGACTCATTCTTTGTCGTGTCAACCCTTGTCCTAGATCTATTCCTTGGCCGGCTAGACCTTCGATTTGGACCAATATCCTTCCTGGTTGTATGGAACGTGCAAGTATCATCTTTATGCCCAAATTGCAAGCACTAACGACAATAAGTCGGTTCATTTTCATATAGCAAGGTGCAATCCAGTGTGACACCATCATCAAAGTCAAGGGAAACCTCCCTTAGCACATCATTGGCAAAGTTCACCTCCACAAGCACTCGAGCGTACGAGCCTCGCTTCCTATCTTCAGTGACATGATCCATGAATAGAGGCTTACCAATCAAGGATCCAATCCTCCCAAGAATGGTAGGTGTCCAGAACTCATTGGGTAGTCCGGTGATTCTCACCCATAAAGCCATGGTTGCAACATCCTTGCGATTGAATGCGAACTTATCCGGTACATGCTTGAGTAATAGAGGCCGGTTATGGATAAAATAGGGACCACCTTTGAGCACATTGTCCCTATCATCATCATTGAGGAAGCTAAAGATCATCCAGCCTGCTTCAACACGAAACTTCGCCTTGACACCCCAAGGCTTCATCATCTCATTGATTGTAAAGTATCCTGGATATAAGCCAACGTATTGGCCTAGCAGGGTGCTACCCCATACCTGGTGCTTGGGCATTCCTTTGGAGCATTTGATGGCAACTCTAGTGGACGTTGGCTTCGAGCACTCAAGTTTGCCTCCTAGTCCAGAATTCATGAAGACCTTTGCCGGCGCTCCAGTCCATGCATTTCTTTGTCCAAGTGGTTGGGTCGACTTGCTCAGAGCAGGGTACTCTGACATTGGCTTCCCTCCCACCAGAACTTCCTTGTCCATCGCCTCATCATCCTTGCCATCATCAGATAATACATCTCGCTTGCCAGCCACAACTTCAAGGCCACCCTCATCGCCAGCCTCTCCATTGTTGAAATTCAAAGTATGGATTTTACCAGGTTTTTCATGGGCGTTCTCCCGTCCAGGGGGTACCTTTGAAGTCCCCAAAGGGATGGAGCCAGGCGGAAAAGTATCGTACTTTGTGTTCGTGTTGTGAGTTTTCGACAAAGGGGAAATCCCCTTTGCTGTCGCATCGGCGCCGGCAGCGTCGGGGTGAACAGTGCCATGCAAAGCACTCGTCTTTTTTGTGCCATCGCTTGTCGAATACACGGTGCCAGTCTCCTTGGCATGCGCCTGCAAGCCTTGCGTCTCCCCGACAAGGTTTTTGCTTGTCTCGACCTTGTCGGCCTTGTCATTGACACCATCAGACATGCCGGCTGGCATTGGCTTTGTCTACGCCTTGTCAACTCTTGCCAATTGGCCTTGAGGGTTGTCAAGCGACTCCCTTTCCTTGTCCGCCAAGCTTTTTGCCGGCGATAGTTTGTCTCTTTCATCCAGCGCCGGAGGTCGGACCTTTGTTGCCGACG
>BSUD01000006.1:83523036-83538036 GCA_033239045.1 Fagopyrum esculentum | reverse complement strand
CCAAATCCTATTATTATTACACCTTTCCTGGTTCAATGCAAGCCTAGGATGAGACTTACCCGGTAATTCCTTAGTTTGTTTACCCAAGATTATAAGTGTAGGTAATAAAGGCTCATCCTTTATTGGGGTTTGAGTGTGCATTCATTCCATCTATGTGAGTTAGCCTGAGACTTACCCGGTAAAGGTTGATTCTATTCCCTTAGTTGGTGTGTTGTTTTGAGATTATAATTCCTTTCCTTAGTACCTTGAGGCTTACCCGGTAATAGGAGCTTTCGGTTTGGAGTTAGTGAGTAGTGAGACTTACCCAGTGATCTATTCCACTTTAGAAACACCTTCCCTTTGCAAAATCTCAGCTTTGTCTTGAGATCTTTAGTTGGAACCACAACTAGATGCTTTAATCCCTAGGATTTGCATATTTCCCTTAATTGACCTTATTATCATCTCTTTGATTGTTTTAATCACTTTAGTGGTTATTAGTTGCATTGACGACCTATACTTGCTTTGTTTCACCTAAGTCCCTGAGATCGACACCCCGAAATTCTTGCTTTTACTATAATTGATCCGTACACTGCGGTTTCGCATCCTTGTTTTAAGCATATTTCTTGGGATATAAATTTAAAGCTTGCATACACCGTTTGGAGCGAACAAGTTTTTGGCGCCATGTGTGCCAGTTGTCGACTTAGACGACGAGGCTACAGAGGAGGAGGCAGTTGCAGCACCATCACGTCCTGCTAGGCGCAGAGTCCGTGGACAGAGGGATCTCGTAGCTCACCGACGGATTGACGAGCTGATGGATCAGATGATTGACTCTTACGCCGCCTTGTCCTTGGACATGTTTGAGATGAGGGAGAGCCAGCACTACCAGCGCTGGATGTTGGAGATACAGTTCTAGCATACTATGGGCTACCCTTTTGATCCATCCCAGCATCCTTACGTCCCGTATCCACCACCACCACCAACAGATCAGGATTAGAGCTTGCAGGGATTTCTTTTATTTATTTATTATAGAGCTTAGCTTATGTCCGGTGAGTGCTCTGTTTTCTAGACTTATTTTGACCCATTGGGACAATGTGTCCCAAGTATGGGGTATTTGGATGTACCTTATTTGACATTTTGTGTATGCTTGTATGACTATGACTATTTATGATTTTTCTTATGCTCTATGTGTTTATCTGAGACTACATGCATGCATACAAGTTATTTGATTGAGAAAAACGTCAAAAACTGGTTAAGAAAAAAAATTTTATGACCTCGACCGGGATGACTCTTGCCAAACGAGGTACTTCATCTCGGTTGACTTAGAACATCTCGACCGAGGCGGTTTAACTGAAAGAGTGTTCAATACTTTATTTTTATCCAAATTGGTTTTGAAATCTTTATATGTTTGCAGATTGGTTTTGAAATCTTTATATGTTTGAAAGGTTTTATGATATATTTAAGTTGCTAAATGCTTTGTTTTAAATTTTGGCATGTTTAATACTTTATATTTATCCAAATTATGTTAAATTTGAAGGTTGACACCACATGACGAGTTGTATCACTTTCTTCCTGGGATGATTAAGGCAATTCATTCTCTTCTCTTCTTCTTCTTGATCATGCTTTAGCCTCTCATATACATAATTGCCTCCCTTTTTCTATCCGGGAATTTGGAAGCAAGCAAGTGAAAAGCAAGTGAAAGAAAAGTTGAGATGTTGGCTGGAAGTTTTAGAAAGAAACAAATAGGTTTGGGGAAGTCAATCATGATGATGAGTAACTCGGCACCATTCACATAGCCGGGTGTTTGTGTCTTGCCAAAGTCGGATTGAACGATATTCCTACCGGGTCATGGTATGTGCATCAAGGGTTTGAGGCATCTCGAGAAATTGATGATTGCTGATCTCCTAGACTTCGGTTATTGTGCACCTCTATCTATGCATCCCAAAAAGTAAAAAGTAAAATAAGCAAAGCTTATTGGTGGAAGATGTTGAAGTCCAAAGCAAGTGAAGTAAAGATCCCTTTCCCGGATTCTAGCACCACATTCCCTATATACATCCCACCCTCACACGTTTCTTGACCTTCTCTTGAAAAGCCCTTGAGACCTCGAACTTGTTGATTGACTTGGTGGTTTAAACTGGATTATACATGATTAATTTCGATAATTATGATTTATTATACATTCTATGATTTTATGCAAAGATGAACAACTTTCTTATATTTATAAAATGTTTTGATCATGTTTTGATTTTAAACACCATGAAGCATTCTCTTAGAGTGATCTATGAGTGGAGCACACCACCAAAAATTTTTTGAAATGCTTTTCATTGATCTTTATGACTTATAATCCATTCTATCTTGTACTTAAGATTTCGAACTTGCTTGGGGACAAGCAAGGGACAAGTATGGGGTATTTTGATAGCATGTATTATAGTCTATATTTTGGGACTTGTTTAGACGTTTTATCTTCAATAATCTGCATGTTTGAATGTATATTATGTGATTATATTGTCGTTTCATCTACCTTTACGGGAATCGAGGTCTACACCAAGTTTCGATGTAATCGTAGGTAAAATAGCACATTTTGGATCGAAATGGAGATAAGGAGCAAAGGAGTCATATGAGCTACATTCGGGAGCTTAAAAGAGAACTCAAGGAGCAAGGAAACTTTGGACCAGATTTGAGAGATTTCACCTTCAGCTGAGGTTCACCTCGGTCAGCTACAGTGTCACCTCGACCGAGGTGATCTAGAGGAGCGCCCCGAACGAGGCGAATACCTTGATGCGGCGAGATATATTTTATTTGGCTGAGATCTTTTATTTTTGCAAGGAGAGATCTTATATTTTTGGGCTGGATTTCTGGAAGGAAGATCATATATTTGGGAGATCTATTTTGGATATAAGATATATTTTATTAGGATATTATCTTTTTAAGATATTATTATCTTTGTAAGATAATTCTCCTATATAAAGGGTTGGATTTTCCACAAATTCAGATCTGATATACCATCCAATCTTTGAAGAATGCTTGGAGGCTGAAAATAACCAGTAAGGAGAGGATTTTCTAGAAGTTTTGAAGGAAGGAAGGAAGATTGAAGATCAATCAAGGAAGGATTGATAGTTTGGATATAGCTTTTGAGGGGATTTGTAAGATTTTCTTAGATTCCCTTTTGTTTGGTTGTCTTGTTGGATTTGTGATCCAAGGAACGCTGATTTGTTTGATATTTGATTCAGTTATTGAAGCCTTGTTCTTAAGGTTTTTGTGTTCAAATATTCATTCCCTTCTCAAATATATTTGATTATTGCTTTCATGATGATGAGTGGCTAATTTTCTTGTGCGATTCTAGGGTGATTGGTTGAAAGTTGTGTGAAAGACGATGATAGAATGATCTTAATCCCAGTAGGACCCTGAAAGCTCGAGTCTTTATCCTTAACCCTAGAACATCTCGTTCAGTCGATGAACATCTCGGCCGGGGTGGAACTTGACTGACCTAGGTGACTTTTTCTGATCCGTAACTGAGAGTTAAGTGTTAGAGTTTGCCAAATACTATTCTTATTACACCTTTCCTGGTTCAATGCAAGCCTAGGATGAGACTTACCTGGTAATTCCTTAGTTTGTTTACCCAAGATCATAAGTGTAGGTAATAAAGGCTCATCCTTTATTGGGGTTTGAGTGTGCCTTCTTTCCATCTTTGTGAGTTAGCCTGAGACTTACCCGGTAAAGGTTGATTCTATTCCCTTAGTTGGTGTTTTGTTTTGAGATTATAATTCCTTTCCTTAGTACCTTGAGACTTACCCGGTAATAGGAGCTTTCGGTTTGGAGTTAGTGAGTAGTGAGACTTACCCGGTGATCTATTCCACTTTAGAAACACATTCCCTTTGCAAAGTCTCAGTTTTGTCCCCTTATCTTGAGATCTTGAATTGGAACCACAACTCGATGCTTTAATCCCTAGAATTTGCATATTTCCCTTAGTTGACCTTATTATCATCTCTTTGATTGCTTTAATAACTTTAGTGGTTATTAGTTGCATTGACGACCTATACTTGCTTTGTTTCACCTAAGTCTCTGAGATCGACACCCCGGAATTCTTTCTTTTACTATAATTGATCCGTACACTACGGGTTCGCATCCTTGTTTTAAACATATTTCTTGGGATATAAATTTAAAGCTTGCAACCACCCTTTGGAGCGAACATTTTACCCTACTAATGACAGCACCACGATGGTAATTCAACCTAGTACGAGAGGAACCGTTGATTCGCGCAATTGATCATCACGTTTGTTTGAAAAGCTAGTGGCAAGAAGCTACAGTGCGTTAGATTATGACTGAACGCCTCTAAGTCGGAATCTGGGCCAGAAGCGACGCATGTGCTCGCCGCCCGATTGCCGACCTACAGTAGGAACTTCGTTCCCCAAGGGCACGCGTCATAGGCCCAGCCCGCGCGTCGGATGTGCCGTACGGGCCGCCTTGAAGCATAATTTCCTCCAAGCGACGGGTTGAATCCTTTGCAGACGGCTTAAATACGCGACGGGTATCGTAAGTGGCAAATTGGCCTTGCTACCACGATCCACTGAGATTCAACCCTATGTCGCTTCGATTCGTTCCCCCCCCAATTCCCTTCTAAAAAAACCAAGTCCCCCTTTAACTAATACACCCCACCCCAAAAAACAACGCTCTTTCAAAAAACGAGGCTACAATATCGGGGCCTCCTAACTTATATCTATCTATCTCGGACTGTGTGGGCGCTTCATATATATCTCACCCCCTAAGTATGTAGGTACCCAGAATGCATCTTGTCATAGTGGGTTTTGGACTTGTCACATTATGACAGCCTTGCCAAGATGGGTTTAGACAGGTGTTGACCTCGTCAAGATGAGCGTTGCCTTTGTTAAGATCGGTGTTGGCCTTAAAGCAACATGGATGTTTGCCTTGTCAACATAGGTGTTTGCCTTGTGAAGGTGGGTTAAGATGGGTGTTGGCCTTGTAATGCCAAATACCAGCCTTGTCACGGCCTTGTCATAGCCGACGCTAGCGTTTTCATGCCCAAGATTGGCTTGCCATGTTTGAGAGTTGCATTGTCATGGCCCAGCCATGCCCGACGTTGGGCTTGTCATGTCCAAGAGAGTGGCCTTGTCATGTCCGAGAAAGTGGTCTTGTCATGCCCGATGTTGGCCTTTTCATGTCCGAGAGTGGCCTTTTCATGTCCGAGAGTAACCTCGTCATGCACGACGATGTCGTTGCCATGCCCGACATTGGCCTTGTCATGCCTGGCAATGGCCTTGTCATGCCCGACGTTGGCCTTCCCATGTCCAATGCTGGCCTTGTCATGTGTGAGAGAGTGGCCTTGTCATGCCCGACGATGGCCTTGTCATGACCTTGTCATGCCCAACGATGGCCTTGTCATGCCCGACGATGGCCTTGTCATGCCCGAGGATGGTCTTGTCATGACCTTGTCATGCTCGACGATGGCCTTGTCATGCCCGACGCTGGCCTTGTCATGTCCGAAAGTTATCTTGTCAAGCCCAACGATGGCCTTGTCATGGCCGACGATGGCCTTGCTAGGTCCGAGAGTTTCCTAGTCATGCCTAACGTTGGCCTTGTCATGCCTGACGTTGGCCTTGTCTTGCGCGACGATGGCCTTGTCTTGTCCGACGTTGACCTTGTCATGCCCGACGATGGCCTAACCATGCTCGACGCTGGACGTTTCATGTCCGACGCTGACCTTGCCATGCCTAACGATGGTCTTGTCATGTCTGAGAGTTGCCTTGTCATGACCTTGTCATGCCCGGCGTTGGCCTTTTCATGCCCGACACTCGCCTTTTCATGCCCGACGATGGCTTTCCATGTCCGAGAGTGTCCTTGTCATGCCCGAGGAAGGCATTGCCATGCCCGACGCCGGCCTTGTCATGCCCAACGCTGGCCTTGTCATGCTCGACGTTGGCCTTGTCATGCCCGACGATGGCGTAGTCATGCCCGACGCTGGCCTTGCCATGCTCCACGATGGCCTTGTCATGCCCAACGCTGGCCTTGCCATGCCCGACGATGGCCTTGTCATGCCTGACGCTGGCCTTCCCTTGCCCGACGCTGGCCTTGTCATGTCCAAGAGAGTGGCCTTGTCATGTCCGAGAGTGGCCTTGTCATGCGCGACGATGGCCTTGTCATGCCCGACGATGACCTTGCCATCCCTGACGCATGCCTTGTCATGCCCGACGCTGGCCTTGTCATGGCCGACGATGGCCTTGCGAAGTTCGAGAGTTGCCTTGTAATGCCTGACGCTGGCCTTGTCCTGCCCAATGTTTGCCTTGTCATGTGCGACGGTGCCTTGTCTTGCCCAACGCTGGCCTTGTCATGCCCGATGATGGCCTTGTTGATGAAGGATCATCAAAGCTAAGTCAAGGTCCCTTAACAAGGGCTCAAGCTAAACTACAAGCTGAGATGAATGCATTGCTTCTAACCATGAACCATGAACTACCTAACTCACCTTCCAAGAGCCAATGAGCCTTGATGATGATCATGGTCCACCAAGGAACAAGCTGCACGCCTAAGGGTTCTACATAAGGGTGAAATGTTCCAAATTGGCTTAATAAGCTTATTTGGCTGTTTTAAGTGTATTTAAGTCTTTTTAGAATAAAAGCCCAAACTTATGTCTTGATGGGCCTTTAATTAATTATTTCACTTCATTAACATATTAAACACTATATATATGTTATTAGGCGTGCTAGGTCAGGGAGATACCCAGAAGATACACGTTAAACACAGTTTTTGTGCTACTGTTGCAGATTGGCGATTTCCAAACTGTTGGAGAGCTTTGTGATTGTGATTTTTGGCTTAACTCTTCTTGTTTGGGTTAATCTCCTTAGGGATTAGTGTTGCAAGTTGTTTATAAGCATCCTCTTGGTGCTTTCAATCTCCATATTTATTGTGTCAAGTTGTAGAAGCAAGGTTGTTTAGTCTTTGGGATTGGTTCTTGAATTCATTGTTCAAGGGTTCTTCCATAATTCTATTCAGTTCTTCTTAACCATCTATCTTTATATTTTCGTGCTTCTCATTCCTCCATATCTAAGTTTCATTCCATTGTTTCCAGGTTGTTCGTCTAGATCGTCAAACGGGCTAATTCCCGCATCAATTGGTATCAGAGCTTTGGGGACGTTCAACCATCATCAAAAAAGTTATAAAATCACAAAAAGAGTTTGTTTTGATCATTGCAATTGATCATTGTCTTTTGTTAGTCTTTTTTTTTCTTCAGATTTTTGCTCTTCTATTATAAGTTGATTGAATTCTAACTTGTTTGTTGTTCTCGATCAGCGAATTGAGCACCGAAGTCATCAACAAACACCAACACCACCACACCAGCCCCACTACCACTTTCACGCCGCCAAAACCTTCCCTAACCTACTGTTTTCGTAAACCCTAATCCTGTAACAACCATATCTTTCCATATCTTTCCTTAATCCTACAACAACCATATCTTTTCATATTTTTTTTCCATAATACTGCTTCAACCATATCTTTCCATATCTTATCTCTAACCATATTTTATCTTGTTAGTTGTTTCCTTAATTACTCTCTGTTTTTTAATTTCTGTTTTACTTTTGCTGAGTTAAAAAAAAGGAGTTGTCTTCCACGATCTAAAAAAAAAGAAAGAAAGAAGAATTCAGCTTTGTGTTGGCATTGTATTTAGCTCTAAGTTATTGAACTAACAACATTGTTATTACAAAGAGTTGATAAAGAGAAAGAAGATTTCAAGGGGAGTTCAAGAAACCTACATTTCAAGCCTTTGTCATTCAGCCACCCTACCCTAAACCGACCTTAGTTGTTGATTTATGTGTTTGAGGTTGCAAGTTGAGGCACTTACGAGTAAGGTTCTTTTAACTTATCTTGAGTCTATATTTCGGGTCATTTTGGTTGTACATCTAATTCATACAACTAGTCCATTCTTTGAGTCATTTTTCTTTCTTTTGTTGAGTCAGCCTAGGACATACCTTGATTAATTCAATTGTTGTTTCGTGTTAGCTTATATTTGACTAGGCACTACCCACACAAGGTTGTTAATTCTTACAAGGTGAGCCATCAACAAAGTCTTATCACATCAAGTGAGAGTGAGGGATAAACACTTGAGACACACACTATAGAGGATTTTGTTTTGATCTAATCTAAAGTGTTTGCTTGTTTTATTGTGTTTAACAAGATGTCTAGTGATCATCATACCGAGAAGCAAATGGAGTCTAGTCCGACAAATTTGGTTAGCATGATGAAGGCTATGATGCAAGAAGAATTTAAAGCCATTGAAGATAGGCTTACGGGTTTACAAGGGCAAATAACCGAGCTTAAGATTAATAAGGCTAAAGAAGACACCTCATTTCCCCTAACTAAGGCACTAGGCCATCACTTTGAGAAAGAAGTAGGTTCTAAACCCTTAACTATAGGCCATCGACAAGTACCTCTTGGCAGCCAACAAGAAGCTTTCAACGAAGCCAAGAAGACTCCCATTAATGCTTTATAGGGGCATCATTCTAACCCTAAACCTCCTATTCATGATAACAGTCATTATGCTAATTTCTCTCTTAGCACCACACAAGATGGAGATAATGAGGAGTCCGAAGATGATGGCTATGATTATGCACAAGAAAGAAGGCAAGAGGAAACATGGAGGCAAGACGAGGAATGGATGAGAAATGAGGAAAGAAGGATGGAACAAAATAGGAGGCGTGAAGATAGGAGACGAGAAGATGAGAGGGATCAAGATGGGAGGTGTGAGTGTAGATGGAGGCAAGAAGAAGACTGTGAAGGGAGGAGAGACAATAGACAACAAAGAAGAAGGCGAGATCATGAGCAAGATGATCTAGGCAAGGTGAAGATAAAGATTCCATCCTTTGAACGCAAGTGTGATCCGGATGTGTACATGGCTTGGGAGACAAAGATTGAGCAAATATGGGTATGCCATAACTTTCCCGAGAATAAAAAGGTACATTACGCAGCCCTTGAGTTCACTGATTATGCTTTGATATGGTGGAATGAGCTTGTGAAGGAAAGGAGGAAAAACATGGATCCACAAGTTGCAACATGGGCACAGATGAGGGCAATCATGCGAACTCAATTTGTTCCCCTACACTATAGGAGGGACTTGAGGCAAAAGATGAAAAACATGAGGCAAGGTTCAATGAGTGCCGAGGAGACCTACAATGCCATGCAAACGGCTATGGTGAAGGCCAATGTTAGTGAGGATGAAGAGGAAACTATGGCAAGGTATCTCCGTATCCTTAAATCAAATTTTGCTAACGAGGTCGATTTGTTTCCATACTCTACTATGACAGAATTACTACATCTCGCCGTCAAAGTCAAGAAGAAGATAAAAGGGAGGAGTCAAGACGTAAAGAGATCATTTAAGACCTCAAATGCATGGAAACAACAAGGAGGGCACCGACACGGAGGATACAACCACGAAGCCCCCAAAACAGCCCCCGAGCAAGCTCCCACACGCCCAACCTACCCTAAGACGCCTACTGCAGCCCCTAAACCACCTCAAGGGAGTACTTATAACTTTTCTTCTTCTAGGGCTAGAGAAGTTGTGTGTTTGAAGTGTCAAGGTAGAGGACACATGAAGAAAGATTATCCGAATAGGAGAACTTTGCTAATAAATCATTTAGGCCAATATCAGTCAAAATCTGAGCATGAACTTGAATTTAAGGAAATTGAGCCTAGTGATGATGTTGATTCGGATGATGGAATAGTATATAAACAAGGGGGTTGCTTGCTTGCTCAACGTGTGTTGTATGATCACCCTAGTTCATTCCTAGCTAATAATTATGTGCTATGTGATTTTGATGTTCCAAACGAGTCTATTGCTTGTTTTGAATCTGATTTTGAGCATGATGAGTCTCTTGAATGTGTAGATACTGATTTTGAGCATGATGAGTCTCTTGAACGTATTGAATCTGATTTTGAGCATGATGAGCCTGTTTTGGATGTTTGCTTGTCACATGATAATGCTTTGATAGCTAGGAGAGCCCTTTGTATATAACCTGTCCCTTGTGAGGATAACCAAAGGGAAAACTTGTTTCACACTAGATGTTTGGTTAAAGGGAAGGTTTGTAATGTTATAATTGATGGGGTAGTTGTTGTAACATAGCTAGCACCGAATTGGTTAATAAGCTGCAATTAACAACTTTCTATCACCCTAGGTCTTATATGTTTCATTGGATGAATGAATGTGGAGAATTGAGGTAAATAAGAAAGTTAAGGTCACATTCACTTTAGGCCATTATGAGGATAATGTTTTGTGTGATATTGTGCCTATGCAAGCTTGTCATATCTTATTAGGTCGTCCTTGGCAATTTGATAGGAGAGTCTTACATGATGGTTACACTAATAGGTATACTTTCACTTTTAATGGAAAACTTGTAACCTTAAAGCCTATGACTCCCTTACAAATAGACGAGGCATTTGAGAAGAAAAAGGAAAGTGAACAAGGGGTTGACCAAGCTAAAAAGGGGAGTGAGCCAAATAATTCCAAAACCGAACCTATAGAGCCCTTTTAGCTTCAACTAATACACAAATGCCCTCTACTTTGGTAGTAGCCAAATTTGAGTTTTAAAGTGCTTATCTTCCTCTAGAAATCACTTTGATGACCTTATGTAAGAAGTTAGCCCTAGTGAGTGATGAAACTAAGGCAAATCTTCCACCTAGCATTGTAGCCATACTTGAGGAGTTTAAGTATGTGTTTCCTTTTGAGATACCCCATGGCCTACCACCCTTGAGAGGCATAGAGCATCAAATAGATCTCATTCTGGGAGCAACCTTACCGATTAGGCCAGCCTATAGAATGAACCCTAATGAGAGCCAAGAGGTTAGAAACCAAGTGCAAGAGATCTTAAATAAGGGTTATGTGAGGGAAAGCCTTAGTCCATGTGTTGTCCCCGTGCTTTTAGTGCCTAAGAAAGATAATACTTGGAGGATGTGTGTTGATTGTTAGGCCATCAATAACATAACCATTAAGTATCTCCACCCTATCTCACGCCTTGATGATATGTTAGATGAGCTTCATGGTTCCACTATGCTTAGTAAAATTAATCTTAGGAGTGGATACCATCAGATTAGGATGAAGGAAGGGGATGAGGGAAAACTGCTTTTAAAACCAAGTTTGGTTTATATGAGTGGCTTGTTATGCCATTTGGACTTACTAATGCTCCTTCTACTTTCATGAGATTAATGAACCATGTTTTGAGAAAGTTTATAGGTAAATTTGTTGTTGATTACTTTGATGACATTCTCATTTACAACAAATCACTAGAGGAGCATGAAAGACATCTTAGGGAAGTTGTTTCTACTCTTAGAGATGAACACTTGTGTGCCAATCTTAAGAAATGTGACTTTTGCACTAATGAAGTTATTTTTCTTGGGTTTGTAGTGAGCATAGACGGTTTACAAGTGGATGCAGAGAAGATCAAGGCCATTCGAGATTGGCCTGTTCCGAACTCTATTAGTAATGTTAGGAGTTTTCATGGTCTTGCTAGCTTCTATAGGCATTTTGTGCGTGATTTTAGCACCATTGCAGCCCCATTGACAGAAATATGCAAGAAGAACATGCCATTTGTGTGGGGTAGTGCTCAGGACCATGCATTCAACAAGCTTAAGGAAGTTCTCACTCATGCACCTTTGCTTGCTCTTCCAGATTTCAACAAGCCATTTGAAGTGGAGTGTGATGCATACGGAACTGGAATTGGAGGTGTTCTTATGCAAGAAGGTAAACCTATTGCTTTTTATAGTTGGAAACTCAAACGAGCATGTCTTAACTATTCTACTTATGATAAGGAGTTATATGCTTTGTTTAGAGTACTTAAGACATGGCAATACTTCTTGTGGCCTAGAGAGTTTATCTTGCATTTTGATCATGAATCTTTAAAACACTTTAGGAGTCAAGATAAACTAGATAGGCGACATGGTAGTTGGATGGAGTTCATTGAGACTATTGCTTATGTTATCAAGTATAAAAAGGGAAAGGACAATGTAGTTGCTGATGCATTATCTAGGAGACACTCTTTGTTGACCACCCTTGATTCTAAAGTGCTATGTTTCGTGTATATTAAGGAATTATATGTTGATGATGCTGATTTTGGTGAAACCTACAAGATATGTGTGGCTAAGGGTGCTCTAGATAAGTTCTACTTGTTTGATGGTTTCTTGTTTAAGGCTGATAAGGTTTGTATCCCTAGGTGTTCTCTTCGGATATTATTAGTTGATGAAGCCTATAAAAGAGGATTAATGGGGCATATTGGGAGAGATAAGACTTATGCTATGCTTACTTCACACTTCTTTTAGCCTCATATGATTAGGGATGTAGAACATGCTGTTAAGAGATGTTTAGAATGCCTTAGAGCCAAATCCAAGGTGAAACCCCATGGTTTGTACACGCCTTTGCCAATCCCTACAACCCCTTGGGAGGATATTAGTATGGACTTTATTGTGGGATTGCCTAGGACTAAGAGGGCAGAGACTCAATATTTGTGGTTGTAGATCGATTCTCTAAGATGGCTCACTTTATAGCTTGTCATAAGACTGATGATGCTACCAATGTAGCCAACTTGTTGTTTCAGGAAGTAGTTAGGTTGCATGGAGTTCCGAGGACTATAGTTAGTGATAGGGATGTTAAATTTCTAAGTTACTTTTGGAAAACTCTCTAGGGAAAGCTAGGACCTAAGCTATTGTTTTCTACTTCTAGTCACCCTCAAACCAATGGCCAAACTAAGGTAACTAATAGGACACTAACTATTTTGATAAGGGCTGTTATTAAGAAGAGTCTTTAGGAATGGGAAGATACCTTACCTCATGTCGAATTTGCTTATAATAGGGTTGTGCATTCTTCAACTTCCATTTCTCCTTTTGAGTGTGTGTATGGGTTTAATCCACTAACCCCGTTTGATATTACACCGTTGACTAAGAAGGAGTGAGTAGATTCCAGTGCTAAAACGCAGGTTGAACACATTCGGGAGTTGCATGAGAGGACACGCCAGAAGCTTGAGGAGAAGGGCAAGTACAATGCTGCGAAAGCTAACCACGGACGCAAGAAGATCACATTCGAGCCAGGTGATCTCGTGTGGTTGCACTTAAGGAAGGAGAGGTTTCAACAATTGAGGAAATCCAAGCTCTCTCCAAGAGGAAATGGACCTTTCAAGGTCTTACACAAGGCGGGTGATAATGCTTATGTTTTCGAGTTGCCGGATGATTACGTATGCGATCCTACATTCAATGTGCGTGACTTGAGTCCATTCCCACCGTCGAGCTATAATCATTGTGATTCGGGGTCGAATCCATTTCAAGAAGGGGAGAATGATGAAGGATCATCCAAGCTAAGTCAAGGTCCCTTAACAAGGGCTCAAGCTAAACTACAAGTTTAGATGGATGCATTGCTTCTAACAATGAACCATGAACCACCTAACTCACCTTCCATGAGCCAATGAGCCTTGATGATGATCATGGTCCAGCAAGGAACAAGCTGCAAACCTAAGGGTTCTACGTAAGGCTTAAATGTTCCAAATTGGCTGAATAAGCTTATTTGGCTGTTTTAATTGTATTTAAGTCTTTTTAGATCAAAAGCCCAAACTTATGTCTTGATGGGCCTTTAATTAATTATTTCACTTCATTAACATATTAAACACTATATATACATTATTAGGAGTGCTAGGTCAGGGAGATACCCAGAAGATACATGTTAAACACAATTTTTGTGATGTAGTTGCAGATTGGCGATTTCCAGCCTGTTGGAGAGCTTTGTGATTATGATTTTTTTGCTTAACTCTTCTTGTCTGGGTAAATCTCCTTAGGGATTAGTGTTGCATGTTGTTTATAAGCATCCTCTTGATGCTTTCAATCTCCATATTGATTGTGTCAAGTTTAAAAGCAGGGTTGATTAGTCTTTTTAATTGGTTCTTGAATTCATTGTTCAAGGGTTCTTCCATAGTTCTATTCGGTTCTTCTTAACCATCTATCTTTATATTTTCGTGCTTCTCATTCCGAGAGTGGCCTTGTCAAGCCAGATGATGGCATTGCCATGCCCGACGCTTGCCTTGTCATGGCCTTGTTATGCCCGACGCTGGCCTTGTCATGCTCGCCGATGGCCTTTCCATTTTCGAGAGTTGCCTTCTCATGCCCGACGATGGCCTTGTCATGCCCGACGCTAGCCTTGTCATGCCCGACACTAGCCTTGTCATACCCGACGATGGCCTTGCCATGCCCGGCGCTGGCCTTGTCGTGTCCGACAATTGCCTTGTCATGCCCGACGTTGGCCTTGCCATGTTCTTGTCATGCCCGACGATGGCCTTGTCATGCCCGGCGTTGGCCTTGTCATGTCCGAGAGTTGCCTTGTCATGACCAACACTGGCCTTCTCATGTCCGAGAGTGGCCTTCCCATGCCGGACGATGGCCTTGTCATACCCGACGACGGGCTTGCCATGTCCGAGAGTGGCCTTGTCATGCCCGACGCTGGCCTTGCCATGCCTGACGATGGCCTTGTCATGTCCGAGAGTTTCCTTGTCATGACCTTGTCATGCCCGACGATGGCCTTGCCATGCCCGATGATGGCCTTGCCATGTCCATCGTTGGCCTTGTCATGGCCGACGATGGCGTTGACATGCCCGTCGCTGGCCTTGTCATGCCCTACGATGGCCTTCTCATGCCCGACTATGGACTTGCCATGCCCGACGCTGGCCTTGTCATGCCCAACGTTGTCCTTGACATCCCCGACGATGGCTTGCCATGTCACAGAGTGGCCTTGTGATGATCGTTTCATGTCTGACGCTGGCCTTATCATGCCCAATGCTGGCCTTGTCATGCCCGACGATGGTCTTGCCATGTCCGACGCTGGCCTTGGCATGTCCGAGAGTTGCCTTGTCATGACCTTGCCATGCCCCACGCTGGCCTTGTCATGCCCGATGAGGGCCTTGCCATGTCCAACACTAGCCTTGCCATGGCCTTGTCATGCCCGACGCTGGCCTTGTCATGCCCGAAGATGGCCTTGCCATGACTGAGAGT
>BSUD01000006.1:83420536-83518036 GCA_033239045.1 Fagopyrum esculentum | reverse complement strand
CAAAGTTTATCCCATGCAACATTTGGCTTTGACCATAGAAACTGCCGGAAAAGCTTGATGACTCTATCAATCACAAGCCCTAGAACTGGAAGAACTGAGAGCCAAAAGCTATCAATGCCTTGTATGACTGAGGTAATGAGCTCAAGGTGGCCGGCACATGACAAAAGCTTCTTGTTCCAGGCGTTTATGTTCTTGCCAATCTCGTCAAGTAATGGGGTGTACTCCGCCGCTCGGAGAGTATGAGGAGCAATGGGTATCCCCAAGTAGCGAAAAGGGAAGCTACCTAAAGTGAAGCCAGTGAGCGCTTGCAACTCAGCCGCTTCACTCTCCGGCAGTGAGGCAAGGTACATGGAAGACTTCGGCAAGCTAACTCTCAACCCACTTAGTTCACCAAACCGATGAATGCAACTCATAAGGACCTGGACTGCGGTAGCATTTCCTCGAGAAAAAAACACCACATCATCAGCGAAGGCAAGGTGTGTTAGTCTCAACTCTTTACAATGATGGTGATATCTAAACCCGGGCTTAGCCATCTCAGCCTTGAGCAATCTTGAGAGAAACTCCATACAACATACAAATATGAGCGGTGACATTGGATCACCTTGCCGCATCCCCCTCTTGCCTTTAAAGAAGCCATGAATGTCCTTGTTCCCTTTGATGGAGTAAGTAGGTGTGGTGACACACTCCATGATCCATGCAATAAATTTCATCGGGAACCCAAGCTCAACTAGAGCTCGCTTCACAAAGCTCCAGGAGACCGTGTCATAGGCCTTGGCTAGATCAATATTAAGGAAGCACCGGCGAGTATCTCGCTTGACATTATACCTCCAGAGCAGCTCCTGGACCAGGAATATGTTGTCACTCATCAGGTGCCCGGGGACAAATGTCGTCTGGGCCAGGTCAATAAGGTATGTCAAGCAATGTTCCATGTGTTTAGTCATGATCTTAGTTATGACTTTGTAAACCACATTGCAACATGAGATCGTCCTATAGTGCTCAATTGTACTAGGCGACTCTTTCTTAGGCACAAGCGAGACCACTGTATGGTTTAACTGGGTAAGGAGCTTGCCATGTACAAAGAACTCCTTGACGGCCACACATAGCTCACTCCCAACAACCTCGTATGCTTCCTTGAAGAAACATGAAGTGTATCCATCGGGCCCCGGCGCCTTGTCATTGTCAATGTCCCACAATTCATCTTTGATCTTCTGGTTTGACACCGGCTAATGAGCCCATCCTTGTCATTCTCATGCACTTTTGGTCTGATATCAAACTCGCCCTCTCTTGGTTCCTCAAATCTTCCCTCCGCCCCAAAGAGACCTTGGTAGAAGTTAAGGAACATGCTAATGACCTCTTCACTAGATGTTGTCACACCTCTAGTTTCAGTTGTCAACGAGGATATGTGACTAGCCAACCCTCTAGCCTTCATGATCCCATGGAAGAAACTTTTTGGCCGGTCACTAAGGAGAAAGAATTTGTTTTTGGCTTGTTGATCTAAGAAGCTAAACTCAGCCATCCCCAGGCGCTCCGCCTTGGCTTTAGCCTCCATCATGCTTGTTCTCTTTGTGGTTGACATTGGGTCCAACCTAAGCTCCTCCAACACTTGAGTAGAGGCTATATTTGCACCTTTAACCCTCTCGGCAATATAGGAGAAGTGCACTTGGTTGAGTTCCCTCAAAGGCATCTTCATTCTCCTGAGCAAAGTGCACAACCTGAATTGGTACGTGCCTCTAACTTGAGTGCGCCAAGTATCCTTGACAATATCCTGAAAAGATTCATACTTAGTCCACATGTTAAAGAACTTGAATAAACTCTTACTAGCTCCTGTTGGCTTGTGAAGGTGAGCAATAGCCGGCTTGTGATCCGAGTAGTGCCATCGATCCAGGAAAGTAGCTTGACAATAGACACCTTGCTCCAGCCAAGCATCATTCACCATGACTCGGTAAATTTTGCTCCATATGGTGTCATTAGTCCAAGTGAAGAGGCTATCACTATTGAACGGCACATCAACCAAACCTTCTTCATGACAAAGGTCATATAACCCCTTGATTTCATACATTCGGACTGGCTCCCCATGCACTCGCTCATGGGTTTGTAAGACATTGTTGAAGTTACCTAGGACCATCCAAGGGAGCTGATTGTCACGTAGACTCTTCTTAATTCCCAGCCAAGCTTCCCTCCTTTTCACCACAATATGCTCCCCTAGGATGAAGCATACACCAAAGATCATGCCGCTCATTTTACATGTAACTATGCACGTGATGAATTGCACATGAGTACATAGAATATCCACATGGAAGTAGTCATGTTTCCACATCACAAGTATCCGGCAATGCTCATCCAACGAGAAGTTGTGTACAAACTTCCAATGGTGAACTTTCTTCTCATGATCAAATCCATATTCGTAACTTTAGCATCTATATATGTCTCTAGCACACCACACAAACGTACCTTGAACTCCTCAAGAAGAGCCCTCAAACCATTTTGTTTCCGATGTTGGTTGAACCCCTGGATGTTCCAAGAAGCGACACTCATTGGGAACCTTTATGGGCGCCCTTCTTCTTCTCCATGGACTTAGCATTTCCAGCCCTCAAAGTATCATCCTGGGACGATGCAAGCCGAGTACACCGGCGTGGCTCGTCATTCATCACTTTCTCATGGACCCTTGCTTGCTTCTTGTCCTTCTCAATTGAAGCATTTAATTTCTTATGAGCCGGCGTTGGGACTTGGACATTACTTGGGTAAACTCCTCATCCTCATCCTCATCACTTGCCATATCATTGTCATCATGGTCTTCAGTGGCTTTTCCAGCCTCGTCAGACAATGTCAATGTCCTCCGAGACCTCGTCTTCACTACTAGTAGCCTGCTTCTCCTCATTACTATCGGCTTTGGATGCTTCCTCATCCGATGATGTCAAGGCAATGTCTTCTTCCACAACCTTTTCCTTGCCTTTATCTTCAGGCGCAAGTGTCTTAGCAACTGGTGGTGGCGTCTGGTGAGTACCTTCCCTAATGACAACACCCTGGTTTGGCTTCCTTGGCTCCTTGTGCACTACTTGAGGCTTGACAACCTCCTCAACCACTGACCTTGGAGGAGAAGGCGTAGGAAGCTCGGTTAGCATAGCCTCCACATTATTTTTCTCTTTTACTACATTCTTAGGCGCCTCATTCCCTGGCTTGGCCATCATCTTTGGCCGGCTGGCCCTTTGCTTTGGCCCAATGTCTTTCCTTGTCGCATGGAAAGTGCAATCTTCACCTTTATGGCCAAATTATAAGCACCGGCGACAATATGTTGGCTCATTCTCATAGAGTAAAGTGAAATCTAGAGTGACGCCATCATCAAAGTCAAGTGAAACTTAACGAAGAACCTCATTAGCAAAGTTCACTTCCAAAAGCACACGAGCATAGGAGCCTCTCTTCCTGTCCTCAATCACATGGTCCATGAATAGAGGCTTGCCAATCAATGATCCTATTCTCCCTAGGATCTCTGGAGTCTAGAATTCATTAGGTAATCCAGTAATTCTTACCCATAATGGCATTGTAGCCACATCTTTCCGGTTGAAAGCAAACTTGTCCGAAACATGCTTGAGTAACAATGGCCTATTGTGAATGAATTAAGGACCACCTTTTAGCATATTGTCCCTATCATCATCATCATTGAGGAAGCTGAAGATCATCAATCCGGCTTCAACTCTGAACTTAGCCTTGACTCCTCATAGAATTTGATCCCCCAAATCCCTGAGTTCGATACTCTGAAATACTTGCTAATTTATGCCGATCCGTACACTACGGGTTCACTTGCTTTTATTCTAGTTTTATAAATTTAAGACTTGATTGCACGCACGCTTTTGGGCGAACAAGTTTTTGGCGCCGTTGCCGGGGATTTGGTTTAGGCCGAATTCGGTTATCGGTTGTCAAGCTTGGGTGCTTTGCTCTTGTTTGATATCTCTTTTGAGTGTTCTTGTAGGTTTGTGTTCTTAGGTACATACGAAGTTCTTGTTCCGGCAATAGAATAGAGTTTCGCCAAAGAACAAGATTTTGGCGCCGTTGCCGGGGAGTTGGTCTAGACCAATTTTGGTCTTCGGTTGTCTGGCTTGAGAGCTTTTTGCTTTTAATCTTTTCGGTATGAGTTTTTGAGTTTTCAGGTTCACCAATGGCTGCATGGAGCAATGAACCTGCATTTGATCCAGCCTGGTTTGCATGGCAAGGTGCTAGGGCAGACCATTATGAATATTTAGAGGAGAAGTATGCCTATTATTGTATTAGCGACGAAAGAGAAAGAGAGGAAGCCATTGAGGATGAGCTCGCATATTGGGATGAACTTAATCCCCCTCATACATTTTATGAGCAACCTCCTCAAGTGCAAACTCCACAACAACCATCCGAGGATGGGAGACAGATGATGCTGGAAAAGATATTAAAAGTGTTGGACAAGATGGAAGACAAAATAAAGGCTATTTCTGAAGCTCAAAAAGCCTTGGAAAATCATTTATCCAGCAAGAAAGAATTCCAAGTCTTGAGCATTCCTCCTATTGAACCCAATGTTCCTCTACAAGTTCTAGAAGAAGAAGAAGAGGAAGAAGTGGAGAACCTTGACCAAATTACTGAAACTATGGGCAAGGTTAAAGAAGATCCAGCTGAGTTGGGAGATATTTCATGTGTGGATCATCATCCCAACATGAAACTTTTCCCAAGCCTTGATGAACTTTACAAGGTACATTCTCTTACTTCTTTTAAAATTCCTATTAAGATTTCTAATTTTTTCAGGAATGCACCGGAGAGTTGGAGGTCTCTTCCAAAAGAACCTCCCAAGGTGAAGATGAAGCCTCCATTAAAACTGCTGGAAGTAGATGCTCCTTGGACTACAAGGAGTAAATTTAGCAAACGCTTCAACGCCAATGCCAATAAGTGTCTTTTGTTCAAGTATGGGGTCATTCACATGACGAAGACCATACATCATCCCCAAGCTGGAGATGGGGAAGCTAGGAGGATTCTCGAGAAACTAATTTCTTGATCTAGGAAAGGATGGGACACAAGGCTGAATTATGTCCCATTAAAGCATAGGAAAGCTAGGAGGATTCCGGTTAGAATCAAACCGTACAAGCTTGTACGTGGGAGATCTTACCACTTGACGGTGAAATTAGGAACCGGAGATTTCTTGGAGGAGTGCAATGATGGATTTGATGAGCAATTCAAGATGTTCAAGGTGCATTGAGTCATCTATGGACATAGGTCCAGCTAACGACGTTAAACCAAGCGCTTCTTGGGAGGCAACCCAAGGTAATGCATTCTTGCTTTTTGCTTTTCTTTTTCTTAGATTAGAGTAGTTGTTTTTGTTTGTTTTTCTTCGATACCTTCCGTTATCTTTGTGTTTTTGGATGTCAGGAATAAAGAATAAGCAAGAGAAGATGAGAAAAGTCGAAAAGAATGACGAAACTTGTATTTTTGGCACAATCAGAGAGTTCCACGACCTAAACCACGACCGTGGTTATGCATTAAGTCGTGGAAAGTGATTTTGGAGAGCAATAGAAAGTTCCACGGCCAAAACTACGGCCGTGGAAATTCCCGACCGAAAAAAAAAAGAAATTTTTTTTTTTTCGGAAAAATTTTCGGCGGAAAGACGTTCCCCTTCTACATTCTTTGACGTCGATTGGAGTATTCGGAATTCCCTATTGAGATTCTATAGATTCCCATCACGACCGCCAGATTGATGATTCGCCTTGCCTAATTTGCCATCTTACATTGTGAGTATCCTTTTCCATCTTTTCTTTTGTTCACATTGGGGACAATGTGAGTTTTAAGTATGGGGTGGTTGCAATATCATTCACATGTTTTTATGTCTTGCATCATAGGATTTTGAAAATTTTTGTGCTTCTAGGATGGATATGATCTCTATAATAACATTTGTTTAGTGGAATAGCTATGAAGATTCTTATATGTTTGAATTGATTTATGACATATGTGGGATTTGAATACTTTGTTAGAATTTCATGCATGTTTGATAATTTACTTTCATTCTAAATCACGTTGAGTGTTGAAGGTTGAAACCGCATATAAGTTCTTACACTTCTTATTGAAATGATTAAGGCACCTCGATTTTCTTACTTCTTTCCTTGTTCATTTAGCGCCTCAATGAAATAATTGCCCCCCTTACCTATCTGGGAATTAGGAGGAGTTGTATTTTGGCATGTTTGATGTGGGAGGGCCATGAAAGCAATTGTTTTCAAACAATAGAAATTATAGGTTTGGGGAAGTCAATCATGATGATGAGTAACTCGGCACCATTCACATAGCCGGGTGTTTGTGTCTTGCCAAAGTCGGATTGAGCGATATTCCTAACGGATTATGGTATGTGCATCAAGGGTTTGAGGCATCTCGAAATTGAGAAACGCCAATCTCCTAGGCTTTGGTTTTTGTGCACCGCTGTCCATACTTCCAAAAGTAAAGTCGAAAAAGAATTTGTGCAAAAAGTAAAGAGCAAAGCTCTAAATTTGTGGTTAGTTTAAATAGTAAAAAGAAAAAGAGTTTGTGTTGTTCCTTTTTCCCGGATTCATACACCACATTCCTTTATAAGTTTCCCACTTATTCACGTTTCTTGACCTTTGCTTGAAAGACCTTAAGATTTTTGAGTATGTTGTTTGGCTTTGTGGTTTAAATTTGAATCCTCATGATTGATTTTGATTTATTGCAAGTTATGATGCACGCTATGATTTTCTTACAAAGTGTGATTATCCTTTTCATGATGTAATTCCTTTTGATCATATGATGATTTTCATTAGCTATGAAGCAACCATTTGAGGGTGATCTATGAATAGAAGCACAACCAAAATATTGTGGTTTTTCTTTATATTTGCATATTCATAATCCATGTCATCTTTTATTTTAAGTTTGAACCTTGCTTGGGGACAAGCAAAAGGCAAGTATGGGGTATTTTGATGACATGAATTATGACCTAATTTTAGGCATGTATTTATATAGATTTTCCCTTTATTTTGCATGCATAGACATACATTCATGGCATTTATGGTTATATTCACCTACTTTATAGGAATAGAAGTCTACATAGAGTTTTATTGCATTTGTAGGTAATTTGGCGAATTATGGAGCAAAATAGCACATTTAAGGATTAAGCCTTGAAGCGGGACAAAAAGGAGCAATAAAAGGAAGTTAGGATGCGCCCAAAGTATCTTCTGATACCGTCCGACGCGGCCCAAATTATCTTTTGATACCGCCTGGCGCGCCAAAGTATTCTCTGATACCAGCGGCTCGACTTCTTTTCAGCCCAAATATTTAAGGTTTCATCGTTAAACCCTAGTTTTATCCCTACAAATATTCGAGAGCCTTCAACATTGAAGGGGAGCCAAAATTTCCAACAGGGGAGACTTAGAGGGAGTCAATTTCTCCAAAGGGAGACTAGATGGAGTCAAATTCTCCAAAGGGAGATTAGAGGGAGCGAAAATGTCCAAGAGGGCGACTTAGGAGGAGCCAAAATCTCCAAAAGACTTGGGACGGTGACAACCTCAGGACTTTGACATCGCTTTGGGGAGGATTCGCTAAGGCTTTGTACAACCTCGCTTGGAGAAAGTTAACCTTAGGGTTTTGCGAGGAACGTGGCGAAAGCGCCGGCAATTTGGATTCCGGAAAATGGTGTGTGACGGAAGTTGCGCCCTTTTTCTAGGTTTTGTTATTGAAGACGGATTGACATCCCGTTCTTTATACTTACCCTAGAGTTTGTGAGGTTTTGTGTTATATTCTGAATCCATTGAATAATCCAAGTTGTGTCTTAGATTTAAGATTAACTTTGAGTTATAATTTAGTTTCGAAGGTTTTCATCTTTCATTCTTCTTAAATTGATTTTTGATATCATGACAATGGTTATTAGCTAAAACACTTTAGCAATTTTAAGGTGAAGGGTTGATAGTTGTGGCTTAGATAATGATAGAACGATCGTAATTTGATTGGACCCTGAGAGTTAGAAAAATATCATCGACACCCTAAATCACGGCCTGTTCTTAGGTTTCCACGGCCGTGATTCTCAAGAACTACCCGTGATTTACTTCAGTTTACGAACCTTGCTTTTACTTTGATCCAAGGTTAAAGATTAGCTTTAATCTAGTCTAGGTTTATCCTTTTCTAGGTAGTAGTGAGACTCATCACCCTCTATTTCGATTTCGAGTGTTACAACCTTAATCGTTTTAGTTAGTCTTGATCCTTGGGTTACAAGTTTGGGTATTTGAGATTAATTCTTGTCCATAGATCTTTTCTATACTGAAGCCTCACCAACCTTTATAGAGACAGTCTTTGGGTTAGACATATAGGGTTTTGGAACTTCACCGTACATTACCTTACCTTAGTATACCTTTGCAAACCTCAACTCTGTCCTTATATCTAAAGTAGATCTTGAATCGATTGCCACAGTTGGATACTTGGATCTTTAGGATTGTTGTTTTCCCAATATTTGCAAAGCTTCTATACTTTACTTGCTCGATAATTTGTGAACTGAATTTGATCCCCCAAATCCCTGAGTTCGATACTCTGGAATACTTGCTAATCTATGTCGATCCGTACACTGCGGGTTCACTTCCTTTTCTTCTAGTTTTATAAATTTAAGACTTGATTGCACGCACGCTTTTGGGCGAATAAGTTTTTGGCACCTTTGTCGGGTATTTGGTTTAGGTCGAATTCCGTTATCGGTTGTCAAGCTTGGGAGCTTTGCTCTTGTTATTTGATATCTCTTTTGAGTGTTCTTAAAGGTTTGAGTTCTTAGGTACATACGAAGTTCTTGTTCCGGCAACGGAACAGAGTTTCGCCAAAGAACAAGTTTTTTGCGCCGTTGCCGGGGAGTTGGTCTAGACCAATTTTGGTCTTCGGTTGTCGGGCTTGAGAGCTTTTTGCTTTTAATCTTTTCGGTATGAGTTTTTGAGTTTTCAGGTTCACCAATGGCTGCATGGAGCAATGAACCTGTATTTGATCCAGCCTGGTTTGCATGGCAAGGTGCTAGGGCAGACCATTATGAATATTTAGAGGAGAAGTATGCCTATTATTGTATTAGCGACGAAAGAGAAAGAGAGGAAGCCATTGAGGATGAGCTCGCATATTGGGATGAACTTAATCCCCCTCATACGTGTTATGAGCAACCTCCTCAAGTGCAAACTCCACAACAACCATTCGAGGATGGGAGACAGATGATGCTGGAAAAGATATTAAAAGTGTTGGACAAGATGGAAGACAAAACAAAGGCTATTTCTGAAGCTCAAAAAGCCTTGGAAAATCATTTATCCAACAAGAAAGAATTCCAAGTCTTGAGCATTCCTCCTATTGAACCCAATGTTCCTCTACAAGTTCTAGAAGAAGAAGAAGAGGAAGAAGTGGAGAACCTTGACCAAATTACTGAAACTATGGCCAAGGTTGAAGAAGATCCAGCTGAGTTGGGAGATATTTCATGTGTGGATCATCATCCCAACATGAAACTTTTTCCAAGCCTTGATGAACTTTACAAGGTACATTCTCTTACTTCTTTTGAAATTCCTATTAAGATTTCTAATTTTTTTCAGGAATGCACCGGAGAGTTGGAGGTCTCTTCTAAAAGAACCTCCCAAGGTGAAGATGAAGCCTCCATTAAAACTGCTGGAAGTAGATGCTCCTTGGACTACAAGGAGTAAATGGGCGATCGTCTCTGATCGAAAGACAGATAGTGAGACTCCATGGTGTACCGAGGGCGATCGTCTCTGATCGAAATGGGCGATTCACCTCGAGGTTTTGGCAGCAGATCCAGACTGCTTTGGGGATGAATCTACATTTTACGACTACGATTTACACCGAGACTAACGGACAGTCAGAGAGGACCATTCAGACTTTGGAGGATATGATGCGAGCTTGTGTGTTGGATTGGGGACAGGGATGGTCTGACTACCTTCCACTTGTCGAGTTCTCATACAACAACAGCTGGCATGCATCTATTGGGATGGCTCCCTATGAGGCACTATATGGACGTAGGTGTCGTACACCTTTATGCTGGGATGAGCCTAGCAGTATCAGTGGGATAGCGCCAGAGCAGATTCGTGATGATATGGTTCGAGTAGCGTTGATTAGAGAGAGGATGCTGGCTGCCCAGAGTCGCCAGAAGTCATATGTAGACAAGAGGCGTCGGCCTCTAGAGTTCAGTGTAGGAGCTCATGTGTGGTTGAGAGTATCCCCGACGCGTGGCGTTAGACGTTTTGGCATAAAGGGGAAGTTGAGTCCCCGATATGTCGGTCCTTTTGAGATACTGGATAGAGTTGGGAGGGCAACCTACAGATTAGCTTTGCCTCCGAGATTAGAGGGTGTTCACCCTGTGTTCCATGTGTCTCAGCTGAGAGAGTACATACCGGATCCGAGGCACATCGTGAGTTATGATGATTTGGTGGTAGAGCCAAACCATACCTTTGCTGAGCATCCTATTGCAGTCCTAGAACGAGGTGTGAGACACCTGCGTTCGAAGGACATACCTATGATGAGGATACAATGGTCGAGAAGTGGACCTGAGGAGGCTACATGGGAGACTGAGGATAGTATCCAGAGGAACTATCCAGAGTTTTATGCCGAGATTGATGCACCTAGGGTCGACGAGTAGATCTTAGTGCTATCTTGGTGAGTATGTGATTATGTGCTTATGTGCTTTCATGCCTTGATGTGTTTATTCCATGCTAGTGATGTTATGCCTTATTATCTTATTAGATCTTGCTATACTAGCGTGATGTATGTATAGCTGGAGATGATTATTCCCTCCATGCTATTTGAGTACCATTTATGTTTATAGCGGGAGATGGTTCTTGTCTCCATGCTATCTGAGTGGATTAGGATTAAGCTGGAGATGGTTCTTTCATCCATGCTACCTTGATGGACATAGTTTCAGTGGAGATGTGATTCCTCCATACGATGTACATACTTATGGATCGGCTAGAGATGTATTTCCTCTATGCCTGTGTTATTTGTGGCTAGAGTTGTGCTTCCTCTATGCCCTATGATGTGATATAGCGAGAGATGTGATTCCTCTCTACCTTGGGTAGCGTTATGGCCCTGATTCCTGGAGTGGATGATTCCTCCATGTTGATACTTATGGTTATAGATCTCTATAGGTTATGACCATCTGAGCGGAAATGTGATACCTCCGATAGAGAGAGTGAGTTATACCTCGGCTTATGGGACCAAGAGGACTTGGGATCTTGCAAGTTTCGAGACGAAACTTGTTTTTAGGAGGGTGAGATGTAAGAGCCTAGTTGTTGAGAGCTGAGAGAGGGAGCAGAGGGGCCATGTTTATGCCTGAGCCGCCCCTGCGTGACCCAGGGGGCGCCCCTGCGCCTTACCTGGTCCGCCCCTGCTGCTTTGTGTGCTGCAGCCGCTTTCTTTGACTGCTTTGACTCGTGCTTTACCCTTTTACCGTCCTATTTATACTTCTTCTTCTCCTCTTAGATGAGGGTTTACTTTCAGATTTCTCTCTCTCTCTCTCCTTACGTACTTCTCCTCTCTTCTTCTTTTCCCTTGGATTCTTGGTTGAGCTTGTTTAAGTTGTGAGCTTTTGGTAAGAGATCTTGCTAGCTTTGGTTGGTTTGGATGTTGTTGATGATGTTGTGCCTTATGGAGCCAGCTGAAGGATGTTGTTGTTGCTGTGTGACTTCCTGGAGAGCTTTGGTACGCTTCCATAGCTTCTTTACTTCATTTCTTCTTTCCTTTTTCTTTTCTATCTTTCCTTAGCTTAGCTTACTTTTCATAAGATTAGATCTTGTTTTAGCCAAGTTTGGCTTATGTTGATGCATATATATGTATGTCACACATGTATGTTGTTGTTGGAGTGAAGAGAAGTAAAGAAACGAGAGTAGAAGTGAAGAAGGAGCTGAAGTGGTGTCAACTGCGCCACTAGAGGGCCGCCCCTGCGCCTGCCTGCACCAGCTTGGTGTTTCCTTCGGTTTTGCAGGTGTGTGTTGCTTCTAGGCCATTCTTAGGGTGCCTTTGTTCCCTCCTTTCCTAGTATGAGGGTTTAGGATCGTGCTAGATGTGTGAGGTTGAGTTTGATGATGGTTATGATCGGTTTATGCCTAGTATGGCTTCTGAGGATCGTTAGGTTTGAGTGAGGTTGAGGTTGATCCTTTGGATCCCTTTGGGTCTAGGTGTGACCCTTATATGGTTAGGAGTCTGATATATCTCCTTATGCCTTGTTTATAGGTTGTGTTATCCCTCCAGTGTAGAGGTGATCTTGGTTGAGTTGTGATCGAGGTTGAGGTAAGTCCATAGGACTTACTTAGCTGTCATCCTTATATTGGGTGCTTGCATGAGTGGTGTGTGCTTTGTATGTTTGCTATGATAGCATGTGATGTCGTATTTACCGACCTATATTTTATTGATTAGCCCGTATGCGTGGCTGTGATAACCTTTCCCTTTCATCCCGCCATAGAGTCTAGGAGGTTCTCTTGAGTCAGGCCAGACCGGTTTACAAGAAGGGCGCAATCCACTCCCATAGGGTACACGGATTGTGTGACCAATACTAGTACGGCTGGCTAGCAGGCTCAGAGGCGAGGATGTATCAGTCCTCGTGTCACATAGTTACATATATATTATATTTATACGGTTTGAGTGAATGACCATTATATTGAGATGGATAAATGGGTAAATGAGTGAAAGCATGCTGATATGTTCATCCTTCCTTATGTGTGATTGTGCTTATGCATTACTCTATATATGTGTATGGATAGCTAATGGTTTATTACCATGTTATAGATGCCCTACAAGATAGGCATGCTGCTAGGTGATCTAGCAGTGTGGCAGGTCGAGGACGTCTCGTACATTAGGATGTGTGGGCTTTTGGAGTCTGTTATCTTTTCCTCCTGTATGAGGATGGTCTTTTGTTACCTCCTGTGTGAGGGTGTTATGTTTCTTACTCGGCTATGATGTCTTATCTTTTTGGTTGTACAGTTTTATACAGTTTTATGTATTTGTTATTATATCTTTCAGTGCCATGTTGTAAGGTCCAATGAACTTGTTGTCAGGCTAGGTTCAGGATCCATTGTGTGATCCTAGCCCAATGTGGCACTCCGACTCCCACGGATTCGGGGTGTTACAAGTAGGTTATGTCATTCAAGCGATAACCCCAGTTCGAGACGTAGACCCACACCCAACCGGTCCATATAGGACCCCTTCCGGGCTCCATGAACGAGAAAGTGGAGTCACATGAACTGAGCTCACAAATTTCCTCCGTGCAAGAATTAGTTACATAAAGCATCCAATACTTGTATGTTAGTAGCAAGAAGGGGGTACTGTTAGCATGAAATATTGTGATATTTTAGGCACGTTTTATAATCGTATTTGATTCATATTGATAGTCTTTGATGGAGCTTTATGCATATATGAGCTAGTATTACCTATATTGTCGATATGGATGTCTACACGAGTTCTATGTTGATTATAGGTGATTTGGAGCTATTTCCGAACGAAATCGAGCGAAGGAGAGTTGAGTTGATGTACCTCTAGATCAAGGACACCTTTTGGAAGCAATTTGGAGTATTAGATTGAAGAATGCACGAATGAAGGCAAAAATCACGGTTTGACCCTAGATTACGGCCGTGGATTGTGATGCAGAATTCGATGTTCATTCCAGGGGATATTACGGCCGTGGAAGCTACCCGTATAAGTTTCCACGCCTCAGAATTACGGTCGTGGAATCTTCCACGACCGTGATCTTGGCAAATCCTTTCGCCACGTTTCGAAGCCATGATCTTTTGAAGATCGGGCCGGGCCGACGTTTTGCCCTGCATTATAAAAAGGACGGATGAAGCAAGATTCCGTCACCTCGCCTTACCTCGTTATCTAGCTTACGACCCTTCAAACCCTAAGTTGAGCGGCAAGAACGCAAGCTTAGCAACACACAAACCTTCATTCTTGGAGGTGATTTTGGGAGATCTCATTGAAGATCAAAGTTCGTGATTGGAGAATTGCTGTTAGCGATCTTCGCGTTGAGGAAGATCGAAGTTCTTGGAGGATTTTGCAAGAAAACTCCTCATCTTGCTTAGGTTTGATTTAGGATCGGATTGACATCCCGTTTCCTTTCTTTCCTAAGATTGTGATTGTTTATTCCGAATTGAATCTTTTGATAAACACTTGTTCTTGATTGTGATTCTGAGATTCGTTCGAAGATTATTGAAAGTTCTTGAAAGTTCCCATCTTTTATCTTATAAATCTTGAATTGATATCAAATGACTGTTATTGGCTAAAAACCCTTAACAATTCTAAGGTGAAGGGTTGATAGTTGTGGCTTAGATGATGATAGATCGATCGCAAATAGATTAGACCCTGAGAGTTAGAGAATTATCATCGACAACCCTAAATTACGGGTTGTTCTTGAGTTCCACGGCCGTGGAACCTCAAGATCCAACCGTAATTTCCATGAGTTTACGAGCCTGCTTTTACCTTAATCTAAAGTTAAAGATTTGCTTTAGCTTAGTTTAGACTTGTCTTTTCTAGGTGGTAGTGAAGCCTCAACAACCTCTACCTCGATTGTGAGCCTCAACAACCTCAATCGGATAAGTTAGTCTTGACCTTTAGATTATAGGTTTGGGTATTTGATACTAATCCTTGCTTTTAGAACCTCTTTATATTGAGCCTCAACAACCTGTATAAGGAGTATCTTTTAGGTGAGTTACATAAGGTTTTTGGAACCTCAACCGTACGATTACCTTACATTAGTGTACCCTTGCATATCTCTACTCTGTCTTTATATTATTAGTATATCTTGAATCTGTTGCCACAACTGAATACCCGGATCTTTAGGATTGTTGTTTTCCCAATATTTGCAAAACTCTCATATTTATTGCTTGATAACCTGAAATCGAATTTGTTCCCACCCAAATCCCTGTGTTCGATACTCTGGAATTCTTGCTTAGCTACCTCGATCCGTACACTGCGGGTTCGCTGCTTGATTCTAGTTTTATAAATTTAAAGCTTATTTGCACACACCTCTAGGGGCGAACAAGTTTTTGGCGCCGTTGCCGGGGATTTGGTTTCGGCCGAATTCGGTAACCGGTTGTCAAGCTTGGGAGCTTGCTCTCGTTATTTGATTCTTTTTGAGTGTATGCGCAGATCTAGAAACACCGAAGATCTCTTACCTCTTGATCAAGAGCTAGAGAAAACCTTGAGACGAAGACGCAAAGAAAAGAGGATGGCTCAAGAAAACGAAAACGATCTTCAAACTAAGTTAGCGGAGAAGGAAGCTCAACTCCGATGGAATGAGAATCTCCTCCAGGATGAGATGGATCGTCATCAAACTCAAGTTAACGGTCTACAAGACATGATCGTTCAAATGAAGATAAAGATGAGCGATCTTGAAGACAAGGTGGGAAAGAAGTCCTCGAGAAGAAGGACAAGGTCTAGAAGAAGAGGTAACTCATCCGCTGATGATAGTGACTCTTCCATGCCTGCGCTAGAAGAGATTGATCCCACGATCAATATAAATCCTTTCAACACACAAGGAGCTGCTAACCGCCGCATTCCACCTAGGAATGTGAGAGTCGAACGTGTGGATAATGAGCCAAGAACTCTTGGCCAGCGGATGGATCCAACACAACAACCGCGCCGCTTAGGTGTGAACTTTGATGCTGAAGATGTACAAGGGTTTAGTTTCAACCCTCAAGTTATCACTCTTGTTCGCCAAAGTCAGTTTGGCGGTACAAGCGCTGAATCTCCACACCAACACTTACAAAACTTTGAGTGCATGATGGAGACAATGAGGCCAAAGAGCGCCACTACCAACAGCTATAAGCTCAAACCTTTCTTTTTCTCTTTGAAAGGGAAAGCGCTATCTTGGTACCAAGCTCTTCCTAGTGGAAAGCTAGAGACGTGGGAAGACCTCTCCGCAGAGTTTCTCACCAAGTTCTTTCCGCCCTCCAAAACGGCGGAACTTAGAGGTAAGATTAATGCTTTTTCTATGAGACCTAACGAAAGTTTGTTTCAATCTTGGGAAAGGTTTCAGGATTTGCTCTTGGATTGCCCTCATCATGGCATATCCAAGCTTGCCTTGCTGGAAATTTACTACAAGGGGCTGGATGCGGGAACGCAATTCAACCTTCAATCCCTCTCATGCGGAACGTTCATGGACATGAGAGAAGATGACGCTTGGGACTTCATTGAGAAGCAAGCAAGAGTCATAGAGAAGTATTCCCACCGGAAGATGGAGGGAAATCGTGTGGAGCAAGGAGCGAAGCTCACACATGAAGCTCAAAATCAGATTTTCTCCCTCAACAATGAGATCAAGGAGTTGAAGGAGGCTATCAAGACCAACTTCCCAAAGCAGCAAGAGAAGGATGTTGGCTATTTGGGCAATAACAATGGCGGTGAGAACACCAACCGCAACAACAATAACCGGAACAATAACCGGAACAACAATTGGAATGGAAACAACAACAACCGGAACAACAACAATTGGAACAACAATCGTGGTTCGAACAACAACAATTGGCGCTCCAATCAACAAAATTCCGGTAACTCCTACCCCTCCAATTCCAATTCACTAACTCCACCCTCTTCTTCCTCTACTCCTTTGAAAAGCCAGGGTGCCGGAAGATGAGATGCAAAGTGTCATCCGTCATTGTCATTCACTACCTTGTGGAGGACATGCTAGCTCGAACAAAACTAGCGCAAAGGTATTGCAATCCGGATTCTATTGGCCTACTTTATTTAAAGATGTGCAATCCTTTGTTTCTTGTTGCGATGCTTGTCAAAGAACAGGCAATATCTCTAGAAGGAACGAGATGCCCCTCAACAACATCCAAGAGGTGGAGATTTTCGACGTTTGGGGAGTCGATTTCATGGGACCATTCCCTTCTTCATGTGGAAACCAATACATACTATTGGCGGTAGACTACGTCTCTAGATGGGTCGAAGCAATTGCCTCTCCCACGAATGATGCCATGGTGGTGGTTAAGTTCTTCAACAAGACCATCTTTCCGCGATTCGGGACGCCAAGGACGATCATTAGTGATGGAGGTTCTCACTTCATAGCCCGTCGCTTTGAAGCTCTTCTAACCAAGTATGGGGTTACTCACAAGATCGCTACCCCTTACCATCCACAAACGAGTGGACAAGTTGAGATCTCAAACAGGGAGATCAAGGGAATTCTAGAGAAGACGGTTTCAAGGACTAGGAAGGATTGGTCCTTGAAACTAGATGATGCATTATGGGCGTACCGGACTGCGTACAAGACTCCCATAGGAACCACACCATACAACCTTGTGTATGGGAAGTCTTGTCACTTGCCGGTAGAGCTGGAACACAAAGCATTTTGGGCTATCAAATGGCTGAATTTCGGCATGAAGGAAGCGGGAGAGAAGCGTCTCCTAGACATCAACGAGCTGGATGAACTCCGTTTGAACGCCTATGAAAACGCTAAGATCTACAAGGAAAGAGCAAAGCGTTGGCATGATAAGCATATCATTCCAAAGGACTTCCAAGAGGGAGATCAAGTCCTTGTTAGCATGAAATATTGTGATATTTTAGGCACGTTTTGTAATCGTATTTGATTCATATTGATAGTCTTTGATGGAGCTTTATGCATATATGAGCTAGTATTACCTATATTGTCGATATGGATGTCTACACGAGTTCTATGTTGATTATAGGTGATTTGGAGCTATTTCCGAACGAAATCGAGCGAAGGAGAGTTGAGTTGATGTACCTCTAGATCAAGGACACCTTTTGGGAAGCAATTTGGAGTATTAGATTGAAGAATGCACGAATGAAGGCAAAAATCACGGTTTGACCCTAGATTACGGCCGTGGATTGTGATGCAGAATTCGATGTTCATTCCAGGGGATATTACGGCCGTGGAAGCTACCCGTATAAGTTTCCACGCCTCAGAATTACGGTCGTGGAATCTTCCACGACCGTGATCTTGGCAAATCCTTTCGCCACGTTTCGAAGCCATGATCTTTTGAAGATCGGGCCGGGCCGACGTTTTGCCCTGCATTATAAAAAGGACGGATGAAGCAAGATTCCGTCACCTCGCCTTACCTCGTTATCTAGCTTACGACCCTTCAAACCCTAAGTTGAGCGGCAAGAACGCAAGCTTAGCAACACACAAACCTTCATTCTTGGAGGTGATTTTGGGAGATCTCATTGAAGATCAAAGTTCGTGATTGGAGAATTGCTGTTAGCGATCTTCGCGTTGAGGAAGATCGAAGTTCTTGGAGGATTTTGCAAGAAAACTCCTCATCTTGCTTAGGTTTGATTTAGGATCGGATTGACATCCCGTTTCCTTTCTTTCCTAAGATTGTGATTGTTTATTCCGAATTGAATCTTTTGATAAACACTTGTTCTTGATTGTGATTCTGAGATTCGTTCGAAGATTATTGAAAGTTCTTGAAAGTTCCCATCTTTTATCTTATAAATCTTGAATTGATATCAAATGACTGTTATTGGCTAAAAACCCTTAACAATTCTAAGGTGAAGGGTTGATAGTTGTGGCTTAGATGATGATAGATCGATCGCAAATAGATTAGACCCTGAGAGTTAGAGAATTATCATCGACAACCCTAAATTACGGGTTGTTCTTGAGTTCCACGGCCGTGGAACCTCAAGATCCAACCGTAATTTCCATGAGTTTACGAGCCTGCTTTTACCTTAATCTAAAGTTAAAGATTTGCTTTAGCTTAGTTTAGACTTGTCTTTTCTAGGTGGTAGTGAAGCCTCAACAACCTCTACCTCGATTGTGAGCCTCAACAACCTCAATCGGATAAGTTAGTCTTGACCTTTAGATTATAGGTTTGGGTATTTGATACTAATCCTTGCTTTTAGAACCTCTTTATATTGAGCCTCAACAACCTGTATAAGGAGTATCTTTTAGGTGAGTTACATAAGGTTTTTGGAACCTCAACCGTACGATTACCTTACATTAGTGTACCCTTGCATATCTCTACTCTGTCTTTATATTATTAGTATATCTTGAATCTGTTGCCACAACTGAATACCCGGATCTTTAGGATTGTTGTTTTCCCAATATTTGCAAAACTCTCATATTTATTGCTTGATAACCTGAAATCGAATTTGTTCCCACCCAAATCCCTGTGTTCGATACTCTGGAATTCTTGCTTAGCTACCTCGATCCGTACACTGCGGGTTCGCTGCTTGATTCTAGTTTTATAAATTTAAAGCTTATTTGCACACACCTCTAGGGGCGAACAAGTTTTTGGCGCCGTTGCCGGGGATTTGGTTTCGGCCGAATTCGGTAACCGGTTGTCAAGCTTGGGAGCTTGCTCTCGTTATTTGATTCTTTTTGAGTGTATGCGCAGATCTAGAAACACCGAAGATCTCTTACCTCTTGATCAAGAGCTAGAGAAAACCTTGAGACAAAAACGCAAAGAAAAGAGGATGACTCAAGAAAACGAAAACGATCTTCAAACTAAGTTAGCGGAGAAGGAAGCTCAACTCCGATGGAATGAGAATCTCCTCCAGGATGAGATGGATCGTCATCAAACTCAAGTTAACGGTCTACAAGACATGATCGTTCAAATGAAAATAAAGATGAGCGATCTTGAAGACAAGGTAGGAAAGAAGTCCTCAAGAAGAAGGACAAGGTCTAGAAGAAGAGGTAACTCATCCGCTGATGATAGTGATTCTTCCATGCCTGCGCTAGAAGAGATTGATCCCACGATCAATATAAATCCTTTCAACACACAAGGAGCTGCTAACCGCCGCATTCCACCTAGGAATGCGAGAGTCGAACGTGTGGATAATGAGCCAAGAACTCTTGGCCAGCGGATGGATCCAACACAACAACCGCGCCGCTTGGGCGTGAACTTTGATGCTGAAGACGTACAAGGGTTTAGTTTCAACCCTCAAGTTATCACTCTTGTTCGCCAAAGTCAGTTTGGCGGTACAAGTGCTGAATCTCCACACCAACACTTGCAAAACTTTGAGTGCATGATGGAGACAATGAGACCAAAGAGCGCTACTACCAACAGCTATAAGCTCAAACCTTTCTTTTTCTCTTTGAAAGGGAAAGCGCTATCTTGGTACCAAGCTCTTCCTAGTGGAAAGCTAGAGACGTGGGAAGACCTCTCCGCAGAGTTTCTCACCAAGTTCTTTCCGCCCTCCAAAACGGCAGAACTTAGAGGTAAGATTAATGCTTTTTCTATGAGACCTAACGAAAGTTTGTTTCAATCTTGGGAAAGGTTTCAGGATTTGCTCTTGGATTGCCCTCATCACGGCATATCCAAGCTTGCCTTGCTGGAAATTTACTACAAGGGGCTGGATGCGGGAACGCAATTCAACCTTCAATCCCTCTCATGTGGAACGTTCATGGACATGAGAGAAGATGACGCTTGGGACTTCATTGAGAAGCAAGCAAGAGTCATAGAGAAGTATTCCCACCGGAAGATGGAGGGAAATCGTGTGGAGCAAGGAGCGAAGCTCACACATGAAGCTCAAAATCAGATTTTCTCCCTCAACAATGAGATCAAGGAGTTGAAGGAGGCTATCAAGACCAACTTCCCAAAGCAGCAAGAGAAGGATGTTGGCTATTTGAGCAATAACAATGGCGGTGACAACACCAACCGCAACAACAATAACCGGAACAATAACCGGAACAACAATTGGAATGGAAACAACAACAACCGGAACAACAACAATTGGAACAACAATCGTGGTTCGAACAACAACAATTGGCGCTCCAATCAACAAGGTTCCGGTAACTCCTACCCCTCCAATTCCAATTCACTAACTCCACCCTCTTCTTCCTCTACTCCTTTGAAAAGCCAGGGGCAATCATCAAATGGAGGAAACAATACGCGAAAGGAAAAGCCGGATCCCATGTTGGAAACGATCTTGGGAAAGCTTCAAGGGTTGGAGAACCGCATCATTAAGGTTGATGATCAAATTTCTAAGGTTGACAAAGCTCAAAAGGTTTTGGAGAATCAAATGTTCAACCATGCGGAGGAAGTTCCTAGGAATCAAGGGAAACTTCCAGGAAAGACGGAGGACAACCCTAAAGGAAGGGTAATGGCGATTACAACTAGGAGCGGAGTGACTACCACCGATCCGCAACCTACGTTTGTTGAAGTCCCCGTGGAGAAAGGCAAAGAAAAAGGGAAGGAGAAGGAGGACGTCTATGTTCCACCTCCAGCTTTAAAACCTCCCCTACCGTTCCCTCAATCTAGAGCGCGAGCGCGCCTAGACAAGCAATTCGGTAAGTTCATAGAACTCATGAGCAAACTGCATATTAATATACCTTTCATTGATGCTATTGTAGGTATGCCGGCTTATGGCAAGTTCTTGAAGGAGCTCCTCTCTAACAAGAGGAAGCTAGAAGATTTTGGAGAAGTCAAGATGAGTTCGGATTCTTCGGACCTCATCAAGACTATGAAGGAGAAAATGCCCCCAAAGCTGAAGGATCCGGGGTCATTTTGCATTCCCATAGGAGTGGGAGAGGTCACATATGACGCTTTGTGTGATCTAGGAGCAAGTGTGAGCATCATACCACTTGCGTTGTGCAGGAAGATCGGTTTAGGCGACCCTAAACCGGTGAAGATGACGTTATACATGGCGGATCGATCCATTACTCGTCCCGTCGGCATTGTAGAGGACGTCCCTGTTAAGCTAGGCAAGTTCTTTGTCCCCATTGATTTTGTTGTGCTTGACATTCCTGCAGATAGTCCGGTCCCGATCATACTCGGAAGACCGTTTCTTGCAACTTCCGGCTGCATGGTCGATTGTAAGAATGGAAAACTCGCTTTTGACATTGGGGAAGAGAAAGTAGAGTTCGTTCTTTCCACTCTAGTGAAGGAGCCGATCTTTGATGAGGATATTTACAACATCCAAGACGAAGAAGGCTTGTCTAGGGAGGAGGTAAGTGCGATTCTCTTTAACGATCCTTTGCAAAAGGTTATCACTATGAGTCTAACCCATGAAGGAGAAGAAGGAGAGTGCAAAGAGGAAATTGAAGCCTTGGAAGCACAAGAAGAGATGCATGAAGTGGAGTTTGAAAAACTCCACGATGAGGCTGAAAATACAAGATTCCACGGCCATACTCTGTATTCCACGGCCGTGGATTCCACAACCAAATTCGACCTCCATTCCAGAGGATATTACGGCCGTGGAAAAACAGGGGAAAACGTGATTTTGACCGTGGAAAATAGTGATCAGCACGCTTCTTCAACTTCTCCTAATTCTTCTCCAAACCATTCAACTTCCCTAGAAACCTCTAAGGAAACATCGGAAGCTCCTCAAGCATCATTGGAAGCTCCGAAAGCAATGGAACTCAAACCACTTCCTACTCATCTAAGGTACGCTTTTCTTGGATCTAACTCCACCTTCCCGGTTATCGTTAGTTCCGAATTAAGCATAGATGAACATGAACAGCTCATGATTGTCCTTAGGAAACATAGAAAAGCCATAGGCTATACTATTGAGGACTTAGTAGGAATTAAACCCTCTCTATGCATGCATAAGATACTAATGGAGGAGGACTTTAGAACTTCAAGACAACCTCAAAGGCGGTTAAATCCGACCATGAAGGAGGTTGTCAAGAAGGAAATTCTTAAACTTCTTGATGCAGGTATCATCTATCCTATCTCCGATAGCAAGTGGGTGAGCCCAGTTCAAGTAGTTCCGAAGAAGGGAGGAATGACGGTCATCACCAATAAGAACAACGAACTCATTCCTACCCGAACTGTGACTGGATGGCGAATGTGCATAGACTACCGCAAGCTCAACAACGCAACGCGGAAGGATCACTTTCCATTGCCATTCATCGACCAAATGCTTGAAAGGTTAGCACAACATTCATACTTTTGCTACCTTGACGGTTATAGTGGTTTCTTTCAGATCCCGATACATCCGGATGATCAAGAGAAGACCACATTCACGTGCCCTTGGGGTACGTTCGCTTATAGGAGGATGCCGTTCGGACTTTGCAACGCCCCAGCCACCTTTCAACGGTGTATGATGGCCATCTTCTCCGAATACGTAGAGGAAATCATGGAAGTCTTCATGGACGACTTCTCCGTTTACGGTTCCTCTTTTAACGATTGTCTTTCTAACCTTTCTCTTGTTTTGCAAAGATGTGAAGACACTAACCTAGTCCTTAATTGGGAGAAGTGTCAATTCATGGTTAAGGAAGGAATCGTTTTAGGTCACTTAGTCTCTAGTAGAGGGATAGAGGTAGACAAGGCTAAAATAGAGACCATAGAGAAACTTCCTCCCCCAGTTTCGGTGAAGGGAATAAGAAGTTTTCTAGGACATGCTGGATTTTATAGACGTTTTATCCAAGACTTTTCTAAGATATCAAAACCTCTCACTAATCTATTGATGAAGGATGCGGTTTTTGAGTTTTCGCAGGAATGTCTAGATGCGTTCAACACCATCCGGCAAGCTCTAATTTCAGCACCCATTATCCAACCACCGGATTGGACTCTCCCTTTCGAGATTATGTGCGATGCTAGTGACGTAGCCATTGGAGCTGTTCTTGGGCAACGAAAGGAAGGACGAACCCATGCCATATACTACGCTAGCAAGACGCTAGACGAAGCCCAGCTCAACTACGCCACTACGGAGAAGGAATTTCTAGCCATTGTCTACGCTATTGACAAGTTTCGCTCTTATCTTGTAGGTGCAAAGGTGATTGTCTACACGGATCATGCTGCGATCCGGTACCTCCTTGCAAAGAAGGATGCGAAGCCAAGGCTGATTAGATGGATTCTTCTCCTACAAGAATTCGATCTTGAGATCCACGACAAGAAAGGCTCGGAAAATTCTGTTGCGGATCATTTGAGTCGCCTAACACATCTAGAGGACGACCATTTACCCATTGATGACTCCTTTCCGGACGAACACCTACACATCATTGAGGAGTGCATCAAGGTAATCTCCAAGGGTGACGAACCATGGTTTGCTGATTTCGTTAATTATTTGGTTTGCCAGGAAATACCACCCGGACTATCATATGCGCAAAGGAAGAAGTTCTTCAAGGACGTCCGGGAATACCATTGGAACGAGCCTCTTCTCTTCAAGAGAGGTCCGGATGGCATCATTCGGCGATGTGTGCCGGAAGATGAGATGCAAAGTGTCATCCGTCATTGTCATTCACTACCTTGTGGAGGACACGCTAGTTCAAATAAAACTAGCGCAAAGGTATTGCAATCCGGATTTTATTGGCCTACTTTATTTAAAGATGTGCAATCCTTTGTTTCCTGTTGCGATGCTTGTCAAAGAACAGGCAATATCTCTAGAAGGAACGAGATGCCCCTCAACAACATCCAAGAGGTGGAGATTTTTGACGTTTGGGGAGTTGACTTCATGGGACCATTCCCTTCTTCTTGTGGGAACCAATACATATTATTGGCGGTAGACTACGTTTCTAGATGGGTGGAAGCCATTGCCTCTCCCACAAATGATGCCATGGTGGTGGTTAAGTTCTTCAACAAGACCATTTTTCCGCGATTCGGGACGCCAAGGACGATCATTAGTGATGGAGGTTCTCACTTCATAGCCCGTCGCTTTGAAGCTCTTCTATCCAAGTATGGGGTTACTCACAAGATCGCCACCCCTTACCATCCACAAACGAGTGGACAAGTTGAGATCTCAAATAGGGAGATCAAGGGAATTCTAGAGAAGACGGTTTCGAGGATTAGGAAGGATTGGTCCTTGAAACTAGATGATGCGCTATGGGCATACCGGACTGCATACAAGACTCCCATAGGAACCACACCATACAACCTTGTGTATGGGAAGTCTTGTCACTTGCCGGTAGAGCTAGAGCACAAGGCGTTTTGGGCTATCAAGTGGCTGAATTTCAGCATGAAAGAAGCGGGAGAGAAGCGTCTCCTAGACATCAACAAGCTGGATGAACTCCGTTTGAACGCCTACGAAAACGCTAAGATTTACAAGGAAAGAGCAAAGCGTTGGCATGATAAGCATATCATTCCAAAGGACTTCCAAGAAGGAGATCAAGTTCTCCTCTTCAATTCGAGACTTCGCCTCTTTCCAGGTAAGTTAAAATCTCGTTGGACTGGACCTTTTCTAATTAAGCGTATTTTCCCCCATGGTGCAGTTGAAGTATGGGGTGAAGCTAGCGGAAGTTTTAAGGTGAACGGTCAACGACTCAAGAAGTACTCACCGGAACTCCAAGCTGAGGAGTTCACACCTACCGCACTCGAATAAGTGCGAGTATGGTCTAGCTACGGACCTTAAACAAAGCGCTTCTTGGGAGGCAACCCAAGGTATTGCATTTTCGTTTTTGCTTTCGATTCATAGATTAGCTTAGAATAGAAGTTTTTGCTTTATTTTTGCCTCGATTTCTCCCGGTATGTTCGTGTTTTTGGTTGTAGTATCGATGGAAAAAGGGAAAGGAAGGATAATGTCGAAGAGAAGTGACGAAATTTGGAATTTGAAGCTTTACAGAGAGTTCCACGGTCTAAATTACGGTCGTCATTGCTACAGTGGCCGTAATTCTCAAAAGCCTGTGAAAAATCACCAAAATTACGGGTCCGTACATTTCCACGGCCGTGGAATGCCCCGATAGACCGTGATTTTTGAAATTTTGCCTGCGAGTATAAAAGCCACACTTCACCACAAAAACACCACAAAAACCCCCAATTTCCACGCCCTAAACGCCGAAAAGACGCAGCCCCTCCCAAATCTTCGTTCTCTAATCGTTTTTAACGATTCTTCTTCCTAAACCGAAGCAAATCCGACCAAGAACAAGATCCAAGCAACAAATCGCGCGGAAAACGATCAACAAACTCGCATTTTGGATTTCTCAATCCGAAAAAAGAGGTTTTTGCTCTCTTCTTGATTTTAGCCGTTTTTGTTCGTTTTTGTTAGAGATTATTAGGAAGAACTGATTGAGATTGGAAGAAACTAGATTAGGACTGATTGTGGTGGAGTTTGATTGCTGATTTGCTGAGAATCGAGAATTCTGTGTCGAATCACGGTCTGTATAGGTTCCACGGCCGTGGTTTTGGGAAGAACAGACCGTAATTTGTAACAGAATGGACTTCGTGAGGAGAGTTTCGGGAAGGATTAAGGAAAAGAAGGGGGAACAGAATAAGAAGAGAAAGGGCAACCCTTCCACATCTAGGGCACCACCACCCTCATCCCCTTCACCACCATCCTCACCTTCACCTCCATCTTCACCCCCTCCTTCTAGCATACCGATCATACACGAAAACCACCAAGCTGCATTTGAGAGGATCGAGAAGAGGGCAGTAATTGGCCCTAGATACTTGTTGTTGGAGGATCTACATCCTCTCAACATTGTAGATGACCTTACATGGCTCTTGGATAGAGCCGGTTTGCTTGTCTTCACGAATATTCGTGAAGACGCTTATGAGGAGATCACCCGAGAGGTTGTGACGTCTTTCGAGCACAGCCCTGTTGATAGAACCGTCTCCTTCCGTCTCATGAACCGAGACTACCAGTTGAGTATAGTTGAGTTTGGGACCATTTTTGGGTTCCACGAGACCTACAACGGTCGCATCCCTAGGAACGTGTCCGCTAAGGATTTTTGGGGAGATGTAGCCATGATCTATGCCGACGAGGACCGTTGGCATCCAGCTGACACCAAGGCCAAATTGATGTACCATTTGGCCTTGAAGATAGCTCACCGTGTTCTTTCGGAGTGTCTCTTCCCTAGGACGGAGACACCCCAAAAGATCAAGACGGATGAGCTATTCCTTCTCTATGCTATGCTTCACGGATGCCGCGCCGATTGTGCTACCCTTTTGGCGGCGACTATGAGTAAATTGAAGAACAAATCGAGAGGGAACATTGGGTACGGTGGGATAGTGACCCACATAGCTAGGACTTTTGGAGTGGATTTCTCAGCTTGCACACGTATACCGGCAGTTCCATTAGGGCTACACGCTTTCATGGTTAGGGGACTCATCTTCCCCACACATAGAGGTCCGCCTTACGCGGGCATGCCCTGGGAGAGTAGGATTGGCAGGGGTATTGAGTGGCTGCCGGAGTATTCCATTGTGGCAGGACGCCACAACTGGAAGGAGACGTTCGCTGCGATGCATGCGAACAGGCTTGTAGCTCCCCCTTACGTTCCACCGCCGGTTGTAGATGAGGAGGATATGGGAGATCCGTATGAGAGTGGTGCAGGAGCAGAGCAGGAGTTCGGCTCGTTTCCGGATCAGCCGGATCAGCAGGATGTACCTAGACGCTCTCCGCGTCCGACTGGAGCTTCAGGCTCGTCATCTCGCCGCGCTAGCGTGAGCGAGAGACCCACGTGGATGACTACACCTCCCACCTGGTACGAGACACCTCCTCCTTGGTCCACTACGCACGCAGCACCACCACCACCACCACCACCAGCAGCAGCACCAGCAGACGCTCCCGGATGGTATGATCGCGCTCCGGGATGGTATGAGAGGATGCCGGAGTGGGCTACCGGACTTTCAGAGAGAGTCGGAGCATTAGAGATCCGGGCGGACGCTAGAGATGGACGTTTGGACGACCTCGACCACATGATGAGGGACGTCTATCGCCAGCAGTTTGGGCGGTACTATGACCCGAGTTTCTCTCCATTCCCACCTCCACCGGCACCGCAGTGATTGATGACCGGACTTGCTCGTTTTAGACATCCCCGCCGCCATTTGTGAGTTTTCTTTTCTTTTCTTTCTTTTGTTCTTTCTTGTGAACATTAGGGACAATGTTCGTCCTAAGTATGGGGTGGGATGTACTAAATGTTTGTAATAACTCTACTCTATATGTTGCTTCTATTCCGAGACTATTATTGCATGTTCATCATATGTCACACGTTTCATTCTTGCATTGCATGAAAAAGAACTTTAAAAACCCATAAAAACTGAAAAAAAAAATTTTGAAAAATTTGATGCTTCTAATGAATTGAGATGAATTCTATGATAAACACTACTTGTGAATTAAGTTGATAACAATTGCATGCTTGAAAGGATAGTAATTCGAAAAGAAATTGAATGAATAGATTTTACCTCTTTTGCAAGTTTTATAATGTGAAAATGTTACCTAAATTATGTAAGAAATCGAAGTTGAAATCACATTATAAGTTCTTATGCTTCTTTTTGAAATGATTAAGGCAATTCGATACTTTCTTTCTTCTTTCCTTTGATCATCTAACTCCTCATTGAAATATTAGCCTCCCTTACCCATCCGGGAACTTGGAAAGTGAATGAGATAAAGGCATGTTTGATGTGGGAGGGCCATGAGAGCATATATTTGCAATCAATTGAATAGAAGGAAATTATAGGTTTGGGGAAGTCAATCATGACGATGAGTAACTCGGCACCATTCACATAGCCGGGTGTTTGTGTCTTGCCAAAGTCGGATTGAGCGATATTCCTAGCGGATTATGGTATGTGCGCTAAAGGTTTGAGGCATCTCGCAAAAATGAGAAACGCCAATCTCCTAGGCTTCGGTTTTTGTGCACCTCTATCCATAACTCCAAAAGTAAAGTCGAAAAATGAAAAGTAAGAGCGAAGCTCTAAGTGAAGAGTTGCGGAAACCGCAAAAGAAGAAGAAGGTAGTAGTCCATTTTCCCGGATTTATGCACCACTCTCCCTTAAAGTTTCCCTTCCCTTCCATACTCTAGACCTTTTCCTTTGAAAAGTCCTTAAGATCAAAAGAATGTTATATGGCTTGGTGATCTAAATTGAAGTTCTTATGATTGATTTTGATAATGTTTGAAGGTTATAATGCTTGCTTGGAAGTTAAATTGTTTCATGAGCTTTCTTTACCTCTTACTCTCTAATTAAGTGCGTGAAAGTTTGAAAACGAATGAAGCAAGGTTTGAGAATGATCTATTCTTTAGAAGTCACTTTCATCCAAAAGAAGGTACACATATTTCATCCTAACTCTTGATTAAAGCTTTTTGAAAGACCTTGCTTAGGGACAAGCAAGTGTTAAGTATGGGGTTATTTGTTAGCATGAAATATTGTGATATTTTAGGCACGTTTTATAATCGTATTTGATTCATATTGATAGTCTTTGATGGAGCTTTATGCATATATGAGCTAGTATTACCTATATTGTCGATATGGATGTCTACACGAGTTCTATGTTGATTATAGGTAATTTGGAGCTATTTCCGAACGAAATCGAGCAAGGGAGAGTTGAGTTGAAGTACTTCCAGATTTAGAACACCTTTTGGAAGCAATTTGGAGTATTAGATTGAGGAATGCACGAATGAAGGCAAAAATCACGGTTTGACCCAAGATTACGGCCGTGGATTATGATGCAGAATTCGATGTTCATTCCAGGGGATATTACGGCCGTGGAAGCTATCCGTATTTGTTTCCACGCCTCAGAATTACGGTCGTGGAATCTTCCACGACCGTGATCTTGGCGAATCCCTTCGCCACGTTTCGAAGCCATGATCTTTTGAAGATCGGGCCGGGCCGACGCTTTGCCCTGCATTATAAAAAGGACGGATGAGGCAAGATTCCGTCACCTCGCTACATCTCGCTTTACCCCGCTACCTAGCTTACGACTTTTCAAAACCCTAAGTTGGGCGGCAAGAACGGAGCTTAGCAAGACAAAAAACCTTCATTCTTGGAGGTGATTTCTGGGGGGATCTTATTGAAGATCAAAGTTCGTGATTGGAAGATTGTGGTGAGCGTCCTTCGCGTTGAGGAAGATCGAAGTTCTTGGAGGATTTTGCAAGAAATCTTCTCTTCTTGCTTAGGTTCGATTTAGGATCGGATTGACATCCCGTTTCCTTTCTTTCCTAAGATTGTTATTGATTGTTTGATTTGAATCTCTTGACAAACACTTGTTTTCGATTGTGATTTTGAGATTCGTCTGAAAGGTTATTGAAGGTTCTTGAAAGTTCCCATCTTCTATCTTATAAATCTTGAATTGATTTCAAATGGCTGTTATTGGCTAAAAACTCTTAACAATTCTAAGGTGAAGGGTTGATAGTTGTGGCATAGATGATGATAGATCGATCGCAAACAGATTAGACCCTGAGAGTTAGAGAAGTGTCGCCGACAACCCTAAATTACGGGTTGTTCTTGAGTTCCACGGCCGTGGAACCTCAAGATCCAACCGTAATTTCCATGAGTTTACGAGCCTTGCTTTTACCTTAATCCAAAATTAAAGATTTGCTTTAGCTTAGTTTAGACTTGTCTTTTCTAGGTGGTAGTGAAGCCTCAACAACCTCTACCTCGATTGTGAGCCTCAACAACCTCAATCGGATAAGTTAGTCTTGACCTTTAGATTATAGGTTTGGGTATTTGATACTAATCCTTGCTTTAAGAACCTCTTTATATTGAGCCTCAACAACCTGTATAAGGAGTATCTTTTAGGTGAGTTACATAAGGTTTTTGGAACCTCAACCGTACGATTGCCTTACATTAGTGTACCTTTGCATATCTCTACTCTGTCTTTATATCATTAGTATATCTTGAATCTGTTGCCACAACTGAATACCCGGATCTTTAGGATTGTTATTTTTTCCAATATTTGCAAAACTCTCATATTTACTGCTTGATAACCTGAAATCGAATTTGTTCGCCCGAGAGGTTGTGACGTCTTTCGAGCACAGCCCTGTTGATAGAACCGTCTCCTTCCGTCTCATGAACCGAGACTACCAGTTGAGTATAGTTGAGTTTGGGACCATTTTTGGGTTCCACGAGACCTACAACGGTCGCATCCCTAGGAACGTGTCCGCTAAGGATTTTTGGGGAGATGTAGCCATGATCTATGCCGACGAGGACCGTTGGCATCCAGCTGACACCAAGGCCAAATTGATGTACCATTTGGCCTTGAAGATAGCTCACCGTGTTCTTTCGGAGTGTCTCTTCCCTAGGACGGAGACGCCCCAAAAGATCAAGACGGATGAGCTATTCCTTCTCTATGCTATGCTTCACGGATGCCGCGCCGATTGTGCTACCCTTTTGGCGGCGACTATGAGTAAATTGAAGAACAAATCGAGAGGGAACATTGGGTACGGTGGGATAGTGACCCACATAGCTAGGACTTTTGGAGTGGATTTCTCAGCTTGCACACGTATACCGGCAGTTCCATTAGGGCTACACGCTTTCATGGTTAGGGGACTCATCTTCCCCACACATAGAGGTCCGCCTTACGCGGGCATGCCCTGGGAGAGTAGGACTGGCAGGGGTATTGAGTGGCTGCCGGAGTATTCCATTGTGGCAGGACGCCACAACTGGAAGGAGACGTTCGCTGCGATGCATGCGAACAGGCTTGTAGCTCCCCCTTACGTTCCACCGCCGGTTGTAGATGAGGAGGATATGGGAGATCCGTATGAGAGTGGTGCAGGAGCAGAGCAGGAGTTCGGCTCGTTTCCGGATCAGCCGGATCAGCAGGATGTACCTAGACGCTCTCCGCGTCCTACTGGAGCTTCAGGCTCGTCATCTCGCCGCGCTAGCGTGAGCGAGAGACCCACGTGGATGACTACACCTCCCACCTGGTACGAGACACCTCCTCCTTGGTCCACTACGCACGCAGCACCACCACCACCACCACCACCAGCAGCAGCACCAGCAGACGCTCCCGGATGGTATGATCGCGCTCCGGGATGGTATGAGAGGATGCCGGAGTGGGCTACCGGACTTTCAGAGAGAGTCGGAGCATTAGAGATCCGGGCGGACGCTAGAGATGGACGTTTGGACGACCTCGACCACATGATGAGGGACGTCTATCGCCAGCAGTTTGGGCGGTACTATGACCCGAGTTTCTCTCCATTCCCACCTCCACCGGCACCGCAGTGATTGATGACCGGACTTGCTCGTTTTAGACATCCCCGCCGCCATTTGTGAGTTTTCTTTTCTTTTCTTTCTTTTGTTCTTTCTTGTGAACATTAGGGACAATGTTCGTCCTAAGTATGGGGTGGGATGTACTAAATGTTTGTAATAACTCTACTCTATATGTTGCTTCTATTCCGAGACTATTATTGCATGTTCATCATATGTCACACGTTTCATTCTTGCATTGCATGAAAAAGAACTTTAAAAACCCATAAAAATTGATAATTTTTGAAAAATTTGATGCTTCTAATGAATTGAGATGAATTCTATGATAAACACTACTTGTGAATTAAGTTGATAACAATTGCATGCTTGAAAGGATAGTAATTCGAAAAGAAATTGAATGAATAGATTTTACCTCTTTTGCAAGTTTTATAATGTGAAAATGTTACCTAAATTATGTAAGAAATCGAAGTTGAAATCACATTATAAGTTCTTATGCTTCTTTTTGAAATGATTAAGGCAATTCGATACTTTCTTTCTTCTTTCCTTTGATCATCTAACTCCTCATTGAAATATTAGCCTCCCTTACCCATCCGGGAACTTGGAAAGTGAATGAGAAAAAGGCATGTTTGATGTGGGAGGGCCATGAGAGCATATATTTGCAATCAATTGAATAGAAAGAAATTATAGGTTTGGGGAAGTCAATCATGACGATGAGTAACTCGGCACCATTCACATAGCCGGGTGTTTGTGTCTTGCCAAAGTCGGATTGAGCGATATTCCTAGCGAATTATGGTATGTGCGCTAAGGGTTTGAGGCATCTCGCAAAAATGAGAAACGCCAATCTCCTAGGCTTCGGTTTTTGTGCACCTCTATCCATAACTCCAAAAGTAAAGTCGAAAAATGAAAAGTAAGAGCGAAGCTCTAAGTGAAGAGTTGCGGAAACCGCAAAAGAAGAAGAAGGTAGTAGTCCATTTTCCCGGATTTATGCACCACTCTCCCTTAAAGTTTCCCTTCCCTTCCATACTCTAGACCTTTTCCTTTGAAAAGTCCTTAAGATCAAAAGAATGTTATATGGCTTGGTGATCTAAATTGAAGTTCTTATGATTGATTTTGATAATGTTTGAAGGTTATAATGCTTGCTTGGAAGTTAAATTGTTTCATGAGCTTTCTTTACCTCTTACTCTCTAATTAAGTGCGTGAAAGTTTGAAAACGAATGAAGCAAGGTTTGAGAATGATCTATTCTTTAGAAGTCACTTTCATCCAAAAGAAGGTACACATATTTCATCCTAACTCTTGTTTAAAGCTTTTTGAAAGACCTTGCTTAGGGACAAGCAAGTGTTAAGTATGGGGTTATTTGTTAGCATGAAATATTGTGATATTTTAGGCACGTTTTATAATCGTATTTGATTCATATTGATAGTCTTTGATGGAGCTTTATGCATATATGAGCTAGTATTACCTATATTGTCGATATGGATGTCTACACGAGTTCTATGTTGATTATAGGTGATTTGGAGCTATTTCCGAACGAAATCGAGCGAAGGAGAGTTGAGTTGATGTACCTCTAGATCAAGGACACCTTTTGGAAGCAATTTGGAGTATTAGATTGAAGAATGCACGAATGAAGGCAAAAATCACGGTTTGACCCTAGATTACGGCCGTGGATTGTGATGCAGAATTCGATGTTCATTCCAGGGGATATTACGGCCGTGGAAGCTACCCGTATAAGTTTCCACGCCTCAGAATTACGGTCGTGGAATCTTCCACGACCGTGATCTTGGCAAATCCTTTCGCCACGTTTCGAAGCCATGATCTTTTGAAGATCGGGCCGGGCCGATGTTTTGCCCTGCATTATAAAAAGGACGGATGAAGCAAGATTCCGTCACCTCGCCTTACCTCGTTATCTAGCTTACGACCCTTCAAACCCTAAGTTGAGCGGCAAGAACGCAAGCTTAGCAACACACAAACCTTCATTCTTGGAGGTGATTTTGGGAGATCTCATTGAAGATCAAAGTTCGTGATTGGAGAATTGCTGTTAGCGATCTTCGCGTTGAGGAAGATCGAAGTTCTTGGAGGATTTTGCAAGAAAACTCCTCATCTTGCTTAGGTTTGATTTAGGATCGGATTGACATCCCGTTTCCTTTCTTTCCTAAGATTGTGATTGTTTATTCCGAATTGAATCTTTTGATAAACACTTGTTCTTGATTGTGATTCTGAGATTCGTTCGAAGATTATTGAAAGTTCCCATCTTTTATCTTATAAATCTTGAATTGATATCAAATGACTGTTATTGGCTAAAAACCCTTAACAATTCTAAGGTGAAGGGTTGATAGTTGTGGCTTAGATGATGATAGATCGATCGCAAATAGATTAGACCCTGAGAGTTAGAGAATTATCATCGACAACCCTAAATTACGGGTTGTTCTTGAGTTCCACGGCCGTGGAACCTCAAGATCCAACCGTAATTTCCATGAGTTTACGAGCCTGCTTTTACCTTAATCCAAAGTTAAAGATTTGCTTTAGCTTAGTTTAGACTTGTCTTTTCTAGGTGGTAGTGAAGCCTCAACAACCTCTACCTCGATTGTGAGCCTCAACAACCTCAATCGGATAAGTTAGTCTTGACCTTTAGATTATAGGTTTGGGTATTTGATACTAATCCTTGCTTTTAGAACCTCTTTATATTGAGCCTCAACAACCTGTATAAGGAGTATCTTTTAGGTGAGTTACATATGGTTTTTGGAACCTCAACCGTACGATTACCTTACATTAGTGTACCCTTGCATATCTCTACTTTGTCTTTATATTATTAGTATATCTTGAATCTGTTGCCACAACTGAATACCCGGATCTTTAGGATTGTTGTTTTCCCAATATTTGCAAAACTCTCATATTTATTGCTTGATAACCTGAAATCGAATTTGTTCCCACCCAAATCCCTGTGTTCGATACTCTGGAATTCTTGCTTAGCTACCTCGATCCGTACACTGCGGGTTCGCTGCTTGATTCTAGTTTTATAAATTTAAAGCTTATTTGCACACACCTCTAGGGGCGAACAGGTACCAAAACACACAGCCTATATTATAATGGTACATGTAATGGATATTGACCCCCAACCTCATCAATTAAGGCATGCAAAGCACACACTTTCACCTTTCCTAATCCATATCATGGTATACCTTAGACTAACAGACAATCAGGGCATGCTAACAGTCAGGAACTCATGCTATGTTATCTCCTAGAAGCTTAATGCAAACACACATGCTGGTGCACTACAGTCACGCTCATTCATATCATACCGGAACACCCATCTTATGCGGGAAGATATCAAACATGATCCTACTAACATGTATCTTAATAAGCTTGATGATCACTTCCATTTGTATTCCATTGTTATCAAAGATGATTGCGTTTCTTGCATGCCAAATGAAATATACACTAGTAGTGAATGAGATTACCTTGATTTTTTTGTCTCCAATCCTTTCTCTTGCTATCTTTTCGGAGCCATTTGATCCCACTTTTGATAGTAGACATCTCCCTCCCCATATTGCACCATCTTCTAATCTCATCCCATATACCTTTTGGGTCCTGAAACGCGAAGAAGATGTTTTCATTTGTTTCAAGATGATGGTTACACCATCTACACCGAACATCCACGTCCAAAAACGGAAAACGGTCTCTTGTAGACAATCTCCCAAGGTGAGCAAGCCAAAGCGTAAAATTATGCTTGGGTATGTTCTTGTTAATCCAAATCACCTTGGCCCAGTTCACTTTCATACCGGATGGTCTAAAGATATTGTACGCCTTTTCGACCTTGAACTTCTCGCCTTCGTACCACGATGCCATCCATTGTGTAGCACCTCCATGTCTCCCGCTTTTGCTCGAACTATATCTCTCGCTAGAAGCATGTTTTTGATGAGGCCGGAATCCCATTTATGTGCTATCCAATCCTTCGGGTTAGTAATCTCGAGATATTGATGATGAATCACCAAACCCATAGGCTATCCTTCTTCTATCAATGTTCCAAAAATATTTGCACATGAATGCTTTGTTCCAGACCCGTAAGTCCAGTAGGTTGAGTCAACCCTCCTCTTTTTGTAAGCAAGCTCTCTCCCATGCAACAAGCAGTCTTTTCCATAGAAAGTTCTGACAAAGTAAGATGACTGAATCAACAACCGTGGGAGGCACTGCCATGAGGGAAATCCAGAAGCTTTCAACTCCTTGTAGCATTGCTTTAATCAGCTCCAATTTCTCTACAAAAGATAGGTTTCTTTTGCTCCAATTGCTTATTTACCCACTAATCTTGTCTATAAGACGCAAGTAGTGGAAAACTCTCAGTTGATGTGGAGCAATAGGTATCCCGAGGTATTTGAAGGGGAAGGCACCAACTTGGAATCCGGTTAAATCCACAATAGCTTGAACTTCTGCACTTGGCACTGATGCAAGAAAGATAGCTGACTTTTCAACACTCACAGCGAGGCCCGAGATTTTTTCAAAGTCAGCCAAGCACCAGAGCAGCGTAGTCACTGAAGCCGTATCTCCTCTACAGAATAGCACCACGTCGTCAGCAAACGCAAGGTGCGCAATCCTAAGCTTTGAGCAGTGTTGATGGAATTGGAAAGGCGGCCTTGTTGTTCGGGCTTTTACGAGGCGCGAGAAAAGCTCCAATCCAATAACAAAGAGTAAAGGAGAGAGCGGGTCTCCTTGCCTTTAAAATGTCCATACAGTCACTTGTTGATCTTGATCAGGTACAAAGTCGTTGTGACACACTCCATAACCCATGAAACGAATTCGGTACGAAATCCAAGCGTTTCAAGAGCGAACCTCATGAACTTCAACGAAATCGAGTCATATGCTTTAGCAAGGTCCACTTTCATGAAGCATCTTCGTGTATCCCTCTTAACCTCGTATCTTCGAAGAAGCTGTTGCACAAGGAAAATGTTATCCGACATATGTCTCCCTTTTACAAACGCATATTGAGTGGGATCAATCAGCCCACACAAGATGGGCGTTACCCGGTTTGCAAGTATTTTGAATATCACCTTGTAGATAACGTTACAGCACGAGATGGGCCGGTAGTGTTCAACCTTTGTTGGTGCCGAGTTTTTGGCAAAAAGGGCGATGACTGCATGGTTTGTCTGTTTTAAAAGCTTCCCATTCCGAAAAAATTCTTTTACCGCCGAGCATAGGTCTATCGCAGTGATGTTCCATGTAGCTTTAAAGAAGTGTGCAGAATACCCGTCCGGTCCCGGGGCTTTCTCATTTCCAATGCTCTAGAGGGCCTCCTTTATACCCTCATTTGACACTGCAACTGTGAGTATAACTTTGTCCTCATTTGAAACGGTAGTTCCTGAAGAAAAGACTCCCTCCTCCGGACTAGTAACCTCCTTCTCTGTGCCCAGGAGCCTCATATAAAATTCAAGGAACTCTGCCACAACTTCATTTATGGATTGTGTGACCCAGCCCTCTCTTGACAGTACTGACGCAATGAAGTTCCTCTTTTCCATTCATTTTCATTAGACAATGGAAGTAGGCTGTTGTTCGGTCACTTGAAAGCACATATTTGGATTTAGTCTGCTGCGACATGAAACTAAGCTCCGCCGCATTCAGTCTCTTCACCTTATCCCTTGCCTCCTCCACATTTTTTCGTTCTTGGCCTGAGTCTGGATTCAATAGGAGATTTTCCAATGCATCGTTAAATTTCTCATTGGCTATCGAAGCTTTGGATGAGATATATGAGTAGTGTAGTCGGTTTAGCTCCTTCAGTGGCCCCTTGAGTCCTTTTAGCATCTTGCACAACCTTAGTTGATAGGAAAATCGACCTCGGCAGTTCTATTTAGCCCGGACAATCTCATCAAACTTCTCATGACTCATCCACATGTTGAAAAACTAAAAGCTTCTTCGTCCATCTTCCGTCCTCTGTGTCATTTCGGTGATAGCCGGTTTGTGGTCCGAGAGGTGCCATTTATCCGGGAAGGTAACACGACAATACAACCCACAATTAGCCCATTCTTCATTGATCATTGCTCGGTCCAATTTAGTCCAAAGTCTACCATTAGTCCATGTGAATTTGTTGTTGCTCGTGTATGGAGCATCAACAAACCCAAACTCTCTGCAACAGTCCATAAATCCTCTACATTCATACATGGACACCGGCTCGCCATTGAACCTCTCATCCGAATAAAGGACATTGTTAAAGTCTCCACTCATGAGACAAGGGACATTATGGCTGCTCACAAGCCTACTGAGGCCTTCCCAGATCAATTTCCGTGCACCTGTATTGTGTTCACCATAGACAAGAATAAAACAAAAAACAACATTACTAACTTGACATACACATACACATGAGATAAACTGTATCGTAATCTCAAGTATTTGCACGTCCAGCTTAGCCTTATCCCACATCATGAGGATGCGACATCGTTCATCGAGGTCGAAGTTTGTGACAAAGCTCATACCTGAGAATTGATTCGCCATGATTTTATTAATGTCGGTGATCCGACGATCGATCCTTGTTTCCAACACACCACAAATAAAAGCATCGTACTCCCTTACGAGAGCTTTTACACCATTTTGTATCCGGGGTTGGTTGAACCCTTGTATGTTACATGTGATGATCGTCATTTGGAATCACCAGCAAGTTCCTTACCCTTACCTTTCATCTTTTATTATTCATATGACCTTCAGCGGTAGTCTCTGGATTAGCCTTCTCCTTGGTCACATTCCCCACTTTCCCCTCCACAATCTCCACCTTGCACGGCCATTTCTTGTTCTGGGCAGGTAAGCAGACAGTTAGTTCGTCTTCTTTCCTTCTTATTTCTCTCCCATTAGAGGGCGGCACTGACTTAGTTCTATTCTTCTTTGTAGTCCTGTCTCTCTGGGCATTCCTGGCACTCGACTGCTCCTCTCCAACGTCTCGCATGTCACCATGCACTGCCCCATTCATGATTATCTTACCATTACAATCCTTCTCTCCATCCTCCTTCCTTTTCCTTGTATCTCCCACGTTTTCCGCATTATTGGTCCGATCCTTCACTGATTGTTGACAATCAGTCTCAACTGTCTCTTTCTCAAGCACTTTCAAACCGGCCGTTGTAGTGTCTATCTCAGGGCAAGTATCGTGGCCTTCCTTGTCCTTTGCTGCCACATTAGGCTCCGTATCCACTCCATTTGCATTTCCATCTGTCCCAGTACACCGTTGGTGTTGGGGGGGTGTCAAGTGCACTCCCACTTGTTCCAGCTCCAAAGTTATCCTTTGATAAACTACTCTCTTCCCTCCCTTGCTCCTCAATCTGGTTCTTGCCTTCCACACCCTCTGGATTCTTTTTGATTTTAGCTTTCCCATTCTCCCTATTGTTGAAAGTACATCCTACCTAAGCATGGCCAAATTGGAAGCACCCTGAGCAGTAATAGGGTTCGTTCTCGTACAATACCTTAAAAACGCTCACTTCCCCATCTTCAAAAGCAATCTTGAACTCTCGAGTGATCTCTTCTGCAAAGTTTAGTTCGACCAAGACCCTTGCGTATGTTCCTCATTTCCGATTTTCCGTAACCGGGTCAATGAACAACGGCGTTCCTAGTTTAGAAGCATGGTCACCAAGTGTTTCTGCCGTCCAGTGATCCTTTGGCAGTCCATGAATTCATGCCCAAACCGGGATAGAGGCCATGCACTCTCTGTTGAAGGCAAACTTTTCCGGAATATTCTTTACAATGAGTGTCCTTCCATGCACTAGATATGGCCCTTCTTTGAGGATCTTATCTCTGTCATACGCATTGTCCAACAGGAAGAATGTAAACCCACCCTCCTCCTTGATCCTTGATTGTAAACCCCAGGACTTTCAAAGATTGGTGATGGCATGAAATCCCGGATAGGATCCAACAACCTGTCCAAGCAATGAGAATCCCTAGACTTGCTCCCTTGGGATGGCTTTAGCACTTTTTAGAAGGAAGGGTTCTTTGCAGTCTCTGCTATTGTTAGCATGAAATATGACGATATTTTAGGCACTTGTTTTAGTTGTTTTTCCCTCTTTATAGTGTTCTTAGATATGTGTTCGAAGCAATTGTGAGCTAGTTCACCCACTTTGTCGATATAGAGATCTACACTAGCTTCTTTGTGTTTTAGGTGAATAAAGCTTGGATTGGAGCAAAATAAGAAAGAAAAGGAGTGTTTGATCACGTTTGATGGCAAGGAGATGCATTAGAGAGGGTAAGGAAGGAGCATGGATGGAAGATTGCACGAAACAAAGGCAAAGAAAGAGGAAAAGCAAGTCCACGCCCTAAATTACGGCCGTGGAGAAGGAGATTGAAGTCCACGCTCTAAACCACGGCCGTGGATTTGACATCATGAACGTGGAAGAGAGTTTGGAGCATTCCAGAGAGTTACAAGGTCAAAACCACGGCCGTGGAAATCCTATGGCACCGTAATCTGCTTCCTCGCCCTAAATTACGGCCGTGGAAAGTACTACATGACCGTGATCTTGGCAAATATTACGATAAATCTTAATTGCCACATCATCAAAGTAAATGGGATTTTATCGTAATCCGTCCTCAGTCTATAAAAGGAGTAGAGAAAGAAGTTTTCGGTATCTCCGCTTACAAGGTGCATTCCGTGCTTATCCTTGCTTAGGGTTTCGAAGCCGACGGCGATAGTTCTTGAAGATTGAAGGTTATTTGCGACAGAAGTTGGTGATTTCTTAGGTTTGATTCCGCAAACGATTGACAACCGTTTTCCGTTGTTGCCTGAGATTATAGTGAGGATTCTTATTCCATATTCTGAGTTCATAAACATATTCCTTTGTTATTTGGATTTCGAGATTGACCTTGAGTTTTATTTGAGTTTTCGAGGGTTTTTCATCTTTTATTCTTCTTAATTTGAATATTGATATCATGACAATGATTGTTGGATAAAACCCTTTAGCAATTCCAAGGTGAAGGGTTGATAGTTGTGACTTAGATGATGATAGATTGATCGTAAACAGATTGGACCCTGAGAGTGTGAGAAACTCGTCGACAAACCTAAATCACGGCCTATTCTTGAGTTCCACAGCCATGGAACCTCAAGAACTACCCATACTTTTACCTGATCTACGACCTTTGCTTTTGCTTTAATCCAAAGTTAAAGATTTGCTTTAACCTAGCTTTGGCTTGCCTTTCCTAGGTAGTAGTGAGACTCAACATCCTCTATTTCGGTTTCGAGTGTCACAACCTTAACCGTTTGAGTTTATCTTGATCCTTTGGGTTTGGGCTTGGGTATTTGAGACTAATTCTTACCTCTAGATCCATTCTATAATGCAGCCTCAACAACCTTTATAGAGAGTGTCTTTGGGTGAGTTATATAGGGTTTTGGAACTTCACCGTACATTACTTTATTTTAGTATACCTTTGCAATTTTCAACTCTATCCTTATATCTATAGTATGTCTTGAATCAATTGTCATAATTAGTCACCTGGATCTTTAGGATTGCAGTTTTCCCAATATTTGCAAAGCTTCTACACTTTTCATTGCTCGATTACTTGAAGCTGATTTTGTTTCACCAATTCCGTGATATCGATACTCTGGAATACTTGCTAATCTACGCCGATCCGTACACTGCGGGTTCTCTTGCTTTTATTCTAGTTTTATAAATTTAAAACTTATTTGCACGCACGCTTTGAGGCAAACAAGTTTTTGGCACCGTTGCCGGGGAATTGGTCAAGACCATTTCCGGTTTTCGGTTGTCGAGCTTGGGAGATTTTGCTCTTTATATTTGACATCTTTTTGTGAGTGCTTTTTGCAGGCTCTTTAGGTATATGCGAAAGACTAGATCTACCAAAGATCTAGTTCCTTTCGATCCAGAATTTGAGAGAACCTTAAGAAGAAATTTGAAAGAGAAAAAGATGGCTGAAAATAATGAAAGAAACATCCAAGCTGAGTTGGAAGAAGCTCAACTTCAACTTAAGTTGAGTGAGAAAGCTCGTGTGGACGAGGCAACGAGTCATCAATTCCAAATTGACGAACTCAAAGCTATGATATTGGACATGAAGTTGGAGCTGAATGATGCAAAGAAGAAGAAGAAGGTCAAGAAACCAACTAAGTCCACTAGAGATGATTCATCCGGTGATAAAGATCCGGACATGCCGGAACTTGAGGAAATCGATCCGGTGATTCATCCCATTCATAACAACCCAAGACCACCGGTTGTTCCTCGCATTCCAGCTAGAGATGTGAGAGTTGCTAATGGCGTGGATGAACCACGAACTCTCGGGCAAAGAATGGATCCAATTCAGCAACCACGCCGTCTAGGTGTGAATTTCGGAGCTAAAAATATCCAGGAATTCAGCTTTAACCCGCAAGTTATTAGCATGGTTTGCCAAAGTCAATTTGGTGGAACTAGTGCTGAATCTCCACACCAACATTTACAGAATTTTGAGATTCTAATGGAAACATTGAAGCCGAAAAGGGCAACTAACAATAACTATAAAATCAAGTCGTTTTTCTTTTCTTTGAAGGACAAAGCATTGGCTTGGTATCAAGCTCTTCCAGCTACAAAGCTAGCCACATGGGAGGATCTATCTTCAGAGTTCCTCACCAAGTTCTTTCTGTCATCGAAGACGGCGGAGTTGAGAGGTAAGATTAATGAATTTTCTATGAAAACTAACGAAAGTTTGTTTCAATCATAGGAAAGATTTCAGGACCTCTTATTGGATTGCCCACACCATGGCATTTCAAAGCTTGAGTTGCTAGAGATTTACTACAAGAGGTTGGATGTGGACACACAATTCAACCTCCAATCTCTCTCTTGTGGTATATTCATGGACATAAGAGAGGATGATGCTTGGGACTTCATTGAGAAGCAAGCCAAAGTGATTGAGAAGTATTCCCACCGGAAGATTGAGTCAGGAGTGAAGCTAACACAAGCTGCACAAACTCAAATCTTTTCCCTCAATACCGAAATCAAGGAGTTGAAGGAAATCATTAGAGCTGGGTTTCAACAACCGAAGGAGAAAGATTTTGGCTACTTCGGCAACAACAACAATCACCAAGGGAACCGGAACAACACCCAAAACAACAATTGGAACAACAATACTTGGAATAACAACAACAACAACTGAAATTCCAACAACAATTAGCGTTCCACCAACAACAACAAAATTCCGGTAAATCCCTATTCAAATTTTGGAAATTCACTAACATCTCCTTCTTCTTTTACCCCTTTAAAAAGTCAGGGGCAAACATCGAATGGTTCGAACAATAATGAGAAGGAGAAGCCCGATCCCATGTTGGATACAATTCTAGGAAAGCTTCAAGGGCTAGAGTGCTACATAACTAAGGTTGATAAAGCTAAAAAATCTTTAGAAAACCATATGTTCAGCAAGGCTGAAGGAGTTCCTAGGGATCAAGGAAATCTTCCCGGGAAGACGGAGAACAACCCAAAGTAAAGGGTGATGGCTATCACCACTAGGAGTGGCGTTACAACAACCGATCCGCAACCCAAGTTTGTGGAAGTTCCAGCTGAAAAGGAGAAAGATAAGGGGAAGGAGAAGGAAGATGTCTACGTTCCTCCTCCAACTTATAAACCTCCCCTACCATTCCCACAACCTAGAGAAAGAGCGCGCCTAGACAAGCAATTCGGTAAGTTTATTGAACTCATGAGCAAATTGCATATTAATATACCTTTCATTGATGCAATTGTAGGTATGCCCACTTATGAGAAGTTTTTGAAAGAGCTCCTCTCTAACAAGAGGAAGCTATAGGACTTTGGAGAAGTCAAAATGAGTTCGGAATCTTCGGAGCTCATCAAAACGATGACTGAAAAGATTCCCCCAAAGATGAGAGATCCGGGGTTATTTTGCGTTCCAATTAGAGTAGGAGAATTCACATGTGATGCTCTTTGTAACTTGGGAGCAAGTGTGAGCATTATTCCACTTGCTTTGTGTAGGAAGATCGGTTTAGGTGAACCTAAACCGGTGAAGATGACGCTATACATGGCGGATCGATCCATAACTCGTCCGTCGGTGTCGTTGAGGACGTCCCAGTCAAGCTCGGTAAGTTTTACATTCCAATTGATTTTGTAGTGCTTGACATTCTTGCAGATTGTCCGGTTCCGATCATACTCAAAAGACTATTTCTTGCAACATCCGGTTGTATAGTGGATTGCAAGAATGCTAGATTGGCGTTTGACATAGGTGAAGAGAAGGTTGAGTTTGTTCTCTCAACTTTGGTGAAAGAGCCAGCTCTTGGAGAGGACATGTTCAATGTTTATGATGAGGAAGCATCTAGAGAACAAGTGAGCTCGATTCTATTCAAGGATCCATTGCAAAAGGTTATCACCATGAGTATCATGGAGAAAGGAGAAGAAGAGGATTGCAATGAGGAGATTAAAGCCTTGGAGAAGCTAAAAGAAGTGCATGAGGAAGAGTTTGAAAAACTCTACGATGGGTCAGAAAACGTGAGGTGTAACGACCAGTTTTTTTTCGTTACGCTTTGATAGGGTTAGAGAAGTTTAGGAAACAAATAAAAATTTAGTGAGACTAGGACATACCAGTTTATTTATGGAAGTCGTTTAATTAAGTACCTTGTTCTAAGTTTCGCGATGAAACTTATATTAAGGGGGTACTGATGTAATATCCGGAATTTTTATTCCGTTTAATTCCGAATCAATTCGGACTTCGAGCCGTTGACGGTTTCCCATTCTATCTAGTATTTCTTTCTTCATAAATTTTATCATTTTATGTAGAATTTAATTCACATAAAATGATAGAATTATATCAAACCCTAATTCTTATAATTATTCATCATTTTATGTAGAATTTAATTCTTATAATTCACATAAAATGATAGAATTATATCAAACCCTAATTCTTATAATTAATTCTTAACGACGACTTTAGGCGAGATCATGACAAGTCTGAGACGAGACTGTGACAAAGCTGTGACGAGACCATGACAGAGCTGAGACAAGGTCATGACGAAGCCCGACAACTCTGTGACGGCCTGACAAAGCCATGACGAGTTTTTGACAAGTTTTGACAAACTTTCAGCCCACCTAATTCTTGCCTTGTTTCAACCCACTTTTTCTTTATTCAATTTATTTTTTCCAGTCCAGCCTTGCATTTCCTTCCGTAACCCTAGAAAACAACAGCCCATGGATCTCCTATCTCGCATCTAGACCTCAGCCAACCCATGAGGACAACCGGCCTAGGACGTAGCAGCTGTTCTCTCGCCCTTAGTGATCCACCTGTAACGCACTGTCCATCACGCCACATAAACCTAGCCGGCACCTTCCTCTGTCGTCTCCTTCGCCTCCCATGTTGCAAGCCAGAAGACAACCGCTCCAGCAGCCTACCAACATGAGGACAGTAGGGTGAGCCTTGTTCCCCTTACCCGATCTTCCCTCCTTCTCTGCGTACCAGGAGCTCTCCAGACGCGAGCCTACACGAAGCCATTCAGAAGGGGCTGGAACAGTGACGCCTCCAAGTTGATCCCCAGCCCGTCTCCTCCCCAATCTCAGCAAAGTCTCTCCTCTTGTGGATGTGCACGCAACAGCAGCACATGGGGCCACCTTCTGTCTTCTTCCTCGTACTAGTTTGCTTGCCAAGTCACTCTTTTCTGGTAAATAACACACCTCCCTTCCCTGCATTACCATGTATCTATATGTGTTGATTAGAACCCCTGTTTGTGTCGGGAAACCTGCTAGAACTGCCTCAGAAGATAGCTAGAAGAGCTGAGGTTTTCTGAGAGTTCGGAAGTGAGGAACATCCAACATCGAGTTCTGATTTTAGTAAGTTATACTTATCCTTTGCTGCTGAATTTTGGATATATTGTAGATAAGATTTTATAGTAGAACATATAAAAATTTGGGATAAATCCAGCGAGTGGTTTAGGATTTATGAATTTTCAAAGATTGGGTCGTAAGCAGTTTTTTTTTCTATTGTGCTGAAATTTCTGAAGTGTTGGAAAAACTGCGAGTTTTGTGATCCAGATTTGGGTAAGTTAGAAGCCTCCTTTATTGCTGATTTTCGGATATGTTATAGTTGGTATTTCATTGTAGAACATACTGAAGTTTGAGAGGAATTTGAGTTGCAGTTTAAGAGTTATGGCGTCCCAAAGTAGAGACCTTGAGCAGTTTATAGGTTATGCTCAATGTTGTCTAAAACTGCTTGTGACCCAGTTTTGTGATATAGATTTGATTGGGTTATATTTCTCGGTTAGACTTGAGTTTTGGATATCTCATATTTAAGACTTCATAGTAGAATATATAAAAATTTGAGAGGATTCCATCGAGAGGTTTAGGAGTTATGATTTTTCAAAGTCGAGGTTGTAAGCAGTTTTCTCGATGGTTGCTGAAATGTTCTAAAATGTTAGAAAAACTGTTTGTGATGCAGTTTTGTGAGGTAGATTTGGAGGGGTTATTGACCTCTGTTGGACTTGATTTTTGGATATGTTGTTGATGGATATGTATAGGAACATGTAGTAAAAGTGGAAAGCGGTCCGTTGGGTTAATCCAGATTTAGGATATTTCGAAGTTGGGTATAAGTATAGTTTAGTTTAGAAGAGTTGTGTTAGGTTTTAAGTGTCGATCAATCTTATGCGTTTATGTTCTTGTGAGGATGTTGAGCCTAGAAGTGTAAGGACTTCTAGTTGACTAGATTGTTGTTTGATTCGTGTGCCTTGTCTTGAACAGGTGTTGTGCGTTTTCCCGAGGGGAACTTGAGAGTGCGCTAATCGGTTGCGCTTGGAGACTGGTAAGTCCACGGACTTACTTAGCTGACTTCTCGTATGAGTGTAATGTGTATGAGTGGTGTTTGTTAGTTATGATAAACAACGGAACCGGATTAGGCCGACTTTATTATTTACGTAATTGGCTCAAGTGTATGATAACGGGTCGTGACATCATCTGCCTAGCTCTTGCGAGAGTCTAGGAGGTTCCCTGCGACCAACCCAGTCAGGTAGACGGTCAAATGCATTAGTACCATTCCGCGTTGGTAAACAGGACATGGGCGAGGTTTGGGAATCCCTCGTGTCACAAAATAAGTTTCATTAGTAATGACATATCACCTAATTAAAGATAATAAAAGAATTGACTGATACATGTTGATTGTGTATGATGTGTGATTGTGCTTTTACCTTTATACTTATGCATACAATGTTAGCTAACGGTTTATACCGCTTTTAGATGCCTTGCAGGTTTGATAGCATGAATTATTGTCTATATTTTGGGGCCCGTTTAGACGTTTTATCTTCAATAATCTGCATGTTTGGATGTATATTATGTCATTATATCATCGTTTCATCTACCTTTGCGGGAATCGGGGTCTACACCAAGTTTCGTTGTAATCGTAGGTCAAATGGCACGTTTTGCATCAAAATGGAGCTAAAGGAGCTAAGGAATTATTGAAGCTACATTCAGGAGCTTAAGGAAGAATCCACGAAGCATGAAAATGGATTGAAGATTTACTTTGGACCAGATTTGATGAGATTTCACATTCAGTTGAGTCACCTCGGTGAGCTACAGTACCATCTCGACCGAGGTGATCCAAAGGAGTTGCTCGACCGAGGCGAACACCATGGACGTGGCGAGAGATATTTTATTCTTGGCTGAGATCTTTTATTTTTGGAAAGAGGATCTTATATTTTTAGGCTGGATTCCTGGAAGGAAGAAGATAATTCAGCTCATATATTTTACCTATTTTATGGGAAAATATCTTTCTAAGATATCTTATGTTTGGGAGGGAATTTTCCTATAAAACGGGTCGGATTTTCCACAAATTCGATCGTGCTTAGCAAGTCGAACATCCGCTTAGGGCTGAACACCCCGCATACGACCCACTATAGCTGGGAGATTTGAAGAACCTTTTTGAAGGTTGAAGGAAGATTGAAGGAAGAAAGTTGATAGCTTTTATAGCTTTTGTGAAGGGTTTTGTAAGATTCTCTTAGATTCCCTTCTTGTTGATTGTCTTGTTGGATTATGATCCAAGGAACGCTTGTTTGTTTGATAATTGATTCAGTTATTGAAGCCTTGTTTTTAAGGTTTTCTTGTTCAATTATTCACTTTCTTCCCTTATATTTGATTATTGCATTCATGATGATGATTGGCTAATTTCGTTGTGTGATTCTAGGGTGATTGGCTAAAGGTTGTGGGAAAAACAATGATAAAATAATCTTAATCACAGTAGGACCCTGAAAGCTTGAGTCTTTATCCTTAACCCTAGAACATCTCGCTCAGTCGATGAACATCTCGGCCGGGGTGGAATTCGTCTGACCGAGATGACCCTTTCTGATCCGAAACTGAGAGTTAAGTGTTAGAGTTTGCCAAATCCTATTCTTATTATACCTTTCCTGGTTCAATGCAAGCTTAGGATGAGACTTACCCGGTAATTCCTTTGTTTGTTTACCTAAGATCATAAGTATAGGTAATAAAGGTTTATCCTTTATTGGGGTTTGAGTGTGCTTTCATCCCATCTTTGTGAGTTAGCCTGAGACTTACCCGGTGAAGATTGATTATATTCCCTTAGTTAGAGTGTTAGTTTGAGGTTATAGTTCTTTTCCTTAATTCCTTGAGACTTACCCGGTAATAGGAGTTACGGTTTGGGATTAGTGAGTAGTGAGACTTACCCGGTGATCTATTCCACTTTAGTAACACCTTCCCTTTGCAAAATCTCAGCTTTGTCCGCTTATCTTTAGATCTTGAGTTGGAACCACAACTAGATGCTTTAATCCCTAGAATTGCATATTCCTTTAATTGACTTTTTATCATCTTTGATTGTGTTAATCGCTTTTGTGGTTAGTAGTTGCATTGACAACCTATACTTGCTTTGTTTCACTAAGTCCCTATTATCGACCCCTAGAATTTCTTGCTTTTTACTACGATTGACCCGTACACTGCGGGTTCGCATCCTTGTTTTAAGCTTACATCTAGGGTTATAAATTTAAAGCATGCACACACCGTTTGGAGAGAACAAGTTTTTGGCGCCGTTGCCGGGGACTTGGTCTAGACCGAGCCGGTTGCGGTTGGCTTTCGGGGCGCTTGCCCCTGTTTCTACTAACCATTCTACTTGAGTGACTTTCGCAGGTTCTTTTTCTTAGGTTTATGCGAAGAACCCATGCTGGGAAGGAAATCTTTCCTTACGATCCCGAACCAAAAAAGACATACAAAAGACGCTTGATAGAAGCGAAGATGGTCAACCAAGACAATCGCGATCTTGAGGCCGAATTGAAGGAGGCGTTAGAACAACTACGCCTCAGCAAGGAAGAACTGAGACTGGAAAGGGAAGAAACTCGCACAAGGACTGAGGCGATCGAAGCAGATATGGCGGCTTTACGAGACCAGAATCTACCTCGACCGAACCCAGATCCTCGACCGAGGCAAGATCCCGTTCCAGATCCTCGACCGAGGCAGAATCCAGTACCTGTTGCCCCGGCCGAAATGCTTCCACCTCGGATGCCAGTCCGAGATGCTATTTTTGCAGGTATTCCACAAACCCTAGGGCAGAGGATGGACCCTAATAAACAACTGAGGCGTCCAGGAGTAACCTAGGTGATCCAGTGGACTATGATTATGAGCTTCGGCCGCAAGTTCTTTCCATGATTCGCCAATGCCAGTTTGGAGGGCTAGAGAGGGAATCTCCGCATCAACATCTACAAAACTATGAGATCTTGATGGAGACCTTGAGACCTTCAAGAATAGAAAACAACAACTACAAGCTAAGGCCTTTCTACTTCTCTTTGAAAGATAGAGCACTTACTTGGTATCAATCTCTTCCTCCAGGAAAAATCAATACTTGGGAGGAGATGACAACGGAATTCTTGACTAAATTCTTTCCCCCCTCTAAAACCGCTGAAATGAGAGGGAAGATTAATGCATTCCTCATGAAGGACAAGGAGAGCTTGTCCAAGTCATGGGAGAGATTTAAAGACATTCTTTTGGATTGCCCACATCATGGGATTCCAAAGATATAGTTGTTGGAGATATACTTCAAGGAACTGGACGGAAACACCCAGTTCAACCTTCAACTACTATCTGCCGGCACGTTCATGGGCATGCCGATTGACGAAGCTTGGGAGTTCATAGAGAAGCAAGGTTTGCACATGGAGAAATACTCCCACCAAGGAGCTGAAGGTGGAGTTAAAAGAGTCAACTTCCAAGATGCTCCGCCTAACAATGATCAACTCACTTCTTTGAAGAATGATGTGAAGCAATTGAAAGATCTTTTGGTTGCTCAAACCAAGAAGGAAGATCAAGGATAAAGGAACAACAATAGTTACCGGAACAACAACAACGGTTCCTGGAACAACAACTACAACAACAATAAAGGATCCAACATCAATAATTGGAGGGCAAACAACCAAAATTCGGGTAACCCTTACTCTAACTCCAATTCGAATGACTCCTCTAATCCTTTCCTCTCTTCTTCTTCTTCTTCTTCTACTCCATTAAAGAGCCAGGAGCAAGGATCGAGTTTGTCCCAGCCGGAAAAGAAAGATGCGGTGCTGGAGGCCATCTTGATCAAGCTCAACTTTATGGAGACATCCATGACTTCGTTTTCAAAGGCACAAAAAGCCTTAGAACAACAATTCTTTAACAAGGCGAATGAAGCGCCAAGAGATCCAGTGCCTCGGTTGATGCTAGTACAGACAAGGAGTGGATTGAAGACTGCAGATCCAGTGCCTCGGTCGATGCTAGTACAGACAAAGACCACCTCGGTCCAGGTACAGTCGAAGAACACTTCGGCCGAGATACCAACCGAGGTGGAGCCACGGAAAGCGGAGGAGAAAACTGAAGTTTATATTCCACCTCCTGCATATAAACCACCACTTCCATTCCCCAATCAAGGGCCAAAGCACATCTAGACAAGCATTTTGGTAAGTTCCTTGACTTGATGAATAAACTACACATTAATATCCCTTTTCTTGATGATATTCTAGGGATGCCCACCTATGGGAAGTTCTTGAAAGAGATCCTATCAAGGAAGAGGAAGTTGGAAGACTTTGGTGAAGTAAGGATGACATCTAAATCCTCGGAGCTTATTCAAATCATGAAGGAGAAGATGCCAACCAAGCTGAGAGATCCTGGCTCATTTTGCATTCCCATTCAAGTTGGGGATGTCACTTGTGAAGCCTTATGTGATCTAGGAGCCAGCGTGAGCATCATTCCGCTGGAGCTATGTGTTAAGATCGGACTTGGAGAGCCCAAGCCGGTGAAGATACGGTTATACATGGCGGACCGCTCCATTACCCATCCCGTGGGCATTTTGGAAGACGTTCCGGTCAAGTTAGGTAACTTCTATTTACGTATAGACTTTGTTGTGCTTGACATTCCCGCGGATTATCCCATTCTTATCATTCTCGGGAGACCATTTCTAGCAACTTCGGGTTGCAATGTGGATTGTAAGAACGCCAAGTTAAAATTCAACATTGGCGGAGATGAAGGGGAATTTGAATTGCTTGCGGCTATGAAGGGAGAGCAGCTAGGAGATGATATCTTCAACATCTATGATGAAGAAGAATCAAGAGAATTTGTGAGCTCTATCCTTATTAAAGATCCACTTGAAAAAGTTAATAGTTTTAGCTTAATAGAGGAAGGTATAGATGCTTCTTGTGATGCAGATATACAGAGCTTAAAGGCGCTGGAAGAAGATCGAGGAGCTAAAATTGAAAGACTAATCCAGGAGAAGAAGATCTCCAGTTTTGGTTCCAGTTGCAGTACCTCGACCGAGGCACTTTCTGGACCAAGCGAGGTGACTGAAGAACATCTCGGTCAACCTCTCTGGACCTCGACCGAGGAAATACCACCCGGTTTGATGTACGCTCAAAGGAAGAAATTCTTCAAGGATGTACGCCATTACTACTGGGATGAACCGCTGCTATTCAAGAGAGGGCCGGATGGGATGCTTCGAAGATGCATTCCGGAAGATGAAGTTAATAGTGTCATACAGCATTGTCACTCACTTCCTTGTGGAGGGCATGCTAGCGCCAACAAGACATGCGCTAAGGTATTACGCTCCGGTTTCTTTTGGCCTACATTATTTAAGGATGTGCAAACGTTTGTTGTCTCTTGTGATGCATGCCAAAGAACAGGGAACTTATCTAGACGGAATGAGATGCCACTCAACAACATACAGGAGGTTGAGATCTTTGATGTATGGGGAGTAGATTTTATGGGACCTTTCCCATCATCTGGAGGAAACCTCTACATTCTTCTAGCAGTTGACTACGTCTCTAGATGGGTTGAAGCCATTGCTTCTCCCACTAATGACGCCATGGTGGTTGTGAAGTTCTTTAACAGGACTATCTTTTCACGTTTTGGGACTCCACGCATCATCATCAGCGATGGAGGGACGCATTTCATCAACCGGAAGTTTAAGGCACTTCTATCGAAGTATGGGGTAACCCAGAAGGTAGCAACCCCTTATCACCCTCAAACTAGTGGACAGGTCGAGATCTCGAATAGAGAAATTAAAGCAATCTTGGAGAAGACCGTCTCTAGAACTAGGAAAGATTGGTCCATGAAGTTGGACGACGCTCCTTGGGCTTACAGGACCGCATTCAAGACTCCCATTGGTACCACCCCTTATAATTTGGTATATGGGAAGTCTTGTAATTTGCCTGTTGAGTTAGAACACAAGACGTATTTGGCGATCAAATGGTTGAACTTTGACATCAAGGAAGCCGGTGAGAAGCGGCTATTGGATATCAATGAGTTGGAGGAGCTGCATTTGAACGCCTATGAGAATGCAAAGATCTATAAAGAAAGGAAGAAGAGATGGCATGACAAGCGTATCATTCCTAAGGAGCTTAAAGAATGAGACTTAGTTCTACTCTTCAACTCCCGCCTCCGTCTCTTTCCAGGTAAGTTGAAATCTAGATGGACCGGACCTTATGTTGTGAAACATGTTTTCCCTTTTGGTGCAGTTGAGATTTGGGGAGAAACGAGTGGAAGCTTCAAGGTCAATGGTCATAGACTTAAGAAATACAAACCGGAAGTTCCGGTTGAGGAGGTTGCACCGCTATACCTTGTTTGAGAGATGCCGTACGGTCCAGCTAGCGACCTTAAATCAAGCGCTTCTTGGGAGGCAACCCAAGGTATTGCTTTCTTTTCCCTTTTTCTAGTCTAGCTTTAGATAGTTTGCTTTTGCTTTGCTTTGTTTTGTTTTTTGGCGTCCTAGACAAACAACAGGTGACATCTAAGGAACGAATACAACCCAGGAGCAAAACTGGAAGGACAGAAGTTCGAGAATTTGAGAAGACGGAGTTTGACTGAGACACATCTCGGTTGCTGTCATAGCACCTCGACCGAGATGATTTTTGAGCAACCGAGGCGACTAGGGTTTCTGAAGATCCACCTCGGTCCGTACCACCTCGGTCCAGTCGAGACCATCTCAACCGAGGTGGCAACAATTCTAGAAAAGGGTATAAAAGGGGGGCTGAGATTTCTCTCTCCTCCCTTTATTCCCTTCTCGACCGAAACGGCAGATTCACCTCGCTTCTTCGTTCTTCGCTCGTTTTCGACGATTCTTGCTTCCAAACTGCAAGGAAAGGGTAGAGGATCAATTTTCTACCATCAATATGCAGCAAAAACGAACCGAATCGAGCAAATATGGGGTAAAATAAAAAAAACCCCTAACTCTCTCTTCTTCCACTTATTCCTTTCGATTTGGGCTTTGGTTGCCCCCGCATTATGCTGAAAAAGGATTAAGTACCCCATAGGAACCTTTGGTAGTGATTTTGGGGGAAAAGAACTGATTTTTGAGAGTTGCAATCGAATAGTTTTTCGTCTCGGTCCAGTCGGCCTTCGCCTCGGCCGAGGTGTTCTTGAGACTTGTCAGAGAGACCGAGGTGGTCTGACAGATTGCAGAAAATGAGTTCTGACAGGCAGTTAGTGTTGAGAGACAGATCTTCTCCTTCTCCTTCTTCTTCTTCACACCGTTCTAGACCGATGATCCATGAGCGTCACCAGGTCGACTATGACCGCATAGCGGCCCGTCCAGTGGTTGCACCACGTTTCTTGGACATATCTGCTTTCGACTGCCTCTATGTTGATGATGATCTAAGGCGGATGATTTCCATGATGGGGTTGGAGCAGTTCACTGAGATTAAAGCTCCGGCCTACCTTGAGCCGACCCTGGAGTTTGTCAGCTCCGTTACCTACTTGCCCACCTAGCGCGCCATCAAGTACCGGTTGATGAACCGGAATTATTTAGTTCCCTTGGACTACTGGCGGGATATCTTTGGCTTCCCGGCCCCTATTGTTACTGACTTTCCCTCTCGAGCTGTAGCTCGAGAGTTTTGGGGACAAATTGCTCATGTGGTTGAGCGCAGACAGATGGAGACCTGGAGATTCGAGGGAGAAGATTATATTCCATCTAGCATTTAGACTTGCTCATCGGATTTTCAGCGAGACACTTCTGGCGCGTACTGAGACGCCCCAGAAGATCAGACAGGGTGAGCTTCTGAGTCTGTACTGCATGGTGACCGGAGGAGTTCCGGACTTTGGGATGATGCTGGCGGAGGATCTGCATAAGATCAAGGCGAAGGCGAAGGGAGATATCTGCTGCGGAGGGATAGTGACTCATATAGAGAGTTACATGGATCTTGACTTGAGTGCATGCACTATGGTGGCGGCTGCCAAGCCGCTCGGACTTCAGGAGATGATCACACGGAGGATACTGGTTCCTCGCGGTCTTACTACGCCATATGTGGCGATGCCTTGGGAGAAGACTGCACCCCAGGGTATTAGGTGGTCAGCTCAGTTCTCCGTATATGATCCACATTACTAGCAGACTGCATGGATCCCATTGATGGAGGACGCCAGAGAGGCAGCAGCAGCTCAGGGGCCAGCTGAGGAGGATGAGGCTGAGGAGGATGAGGATGATGATGATGATGAGGATGGCGGTGCTCCCATGGATACAGTCACAGATATAGCTGGGACTAGTGCGCCGGTCATTGATCTAGATGACGACGAGACTGAGGAGGAGCCGGCCGCAGCACCAGCACGTCCCGCTAGGCGTAGGGTATGAAGGCAGAGGGATTCAGTTGCTCACCGTCGGATCGATGATCTGACGGATTAGATGATAGATTCCTATGTTGCCCTGTCCCTGGAGATCAGAGAGATGCAGGAGAGACTACATTACCAGCACACGATGACTGAGATTCAGTTTCAGCATATCGTGGGCTATCCTTTCGACCAATCTCAACACCCGTACGTGCCACCACCACCACCGGATCGGGATTATTGAGAGCTAGCAGGATTTTCTTTATTTATTTATTATGCAGCTCAGCTTTATCCGGTGAGTACTTTGTTTCCTTAGACTTATTTTGACCCATTGGGACAATGTGTCCCAAGTATGGGGTATTTGGATGTACTTATATGACTTCTATGGATGTATGACTTGACTCGATGGATATTTATGTTTTATTTTGCTCTATGTGCTTATCTGAGATTACATGCATGCATACAGGTTATTTGATTGAGAAAAACGTCAAAAACTGGTTTGAAAATTTTTTTTATGACCTCGACCAAAGTGATTCTGACCAAACGAGGTACTTCATCTCGGTTGACTTAGAACATCTCGACCGAGGCGGTTTAACTGAGACAGTTTTTGAAACGATTTTTGTGCTTTTCATCTGGATATGACCTCAATGATGATTTTGTTTGCTGACTGGTTTTGAAATATTTATATGTTTGAAAGGTTTTATGATATGTTTAAGTTGCTAAATGCTTTGTTTGAAATTTTGGCAAGTTTAATACTTTGTTTTTATCCAAATTATGTTGAACTTGAAGGTTGACACCACATGATGAGTTCTCTCACTTTCTTCTTGGAAAGACCAAGGCAATTCATTCTCTTCTCTTCTTCTTCTTGATCATGCTTAGCCCCTCATATACATATTTGCCTCCCTTTACCTATCCGGGAATTTGGAAGCAAGCAAAAGTGAAAAGCAAGTGAATGAAAAGTTGAGATGTTGGCTGAAAGATAGAAAGAAACAAATAGATTTGGGGAAGTCAATCATGATGATGAGTAACTCGGCACCATTCACATAGCCGGGTGTTTGTGTCTTGCCAAAGTCGGATTGAGCGATATTCCTAACGAGTCATGGTATGTGCATCAAGGGTTTGAGGCATCTCGAGAAATTGATGATTGATGATCTCCTAGGCTTCGGTTATTGTGCACCTCTGTCCATGCATCCCAAAAAGTAAAGTAAAAAAGTAAATAAGCAAAGCTTATTGGTGGAAGATGTTGAAGTTCAAAAGTGAAAGTGAAGTAAGATCATTTTCCCGGATTCTAGCACCACATTCCCTATATACATCCCACCCTCACATGTTTCTTGACCCTTCTCTTGAAAAGCCCTTGAGACCTCGAGCTTGTTGATTGACTTGGTGGTTTAAACTGGATTATACATGATTAATTTCGATAATTATGATTTATTATGCATTCTATGATTTTATGCAAAGATGAACGACTTTCTTATATTTATAAAATGTTTTGAGCATGTTTTGATTTTAAATTCCATGAAGCATTCTCTTAGAGTGATCTATGATTTGAGCACACCACTAAAATGTTTTGAAAGACTTTTCATTGATTGTTATGATTTATAATCCATTCTATCTTGTATTTTATATTCAGAACTTGCTTGGGGACAAGCAAGGGCTAAGTATGGGGTATTTTGATAGCATGAATTATTGTCTATATTTTGGGGCCCGTTTAGACGTTTTATCTTCAATAATCTGCATGTTTGGATGTATATTATGTGATTATATCGTCCTTTCATCTACCTTTGCGGGAATCGAGGTCTACACCAAGTTTCGTTGTAATCATAGGTAAAATGGCACGTTTTGCATCAAAATGGAGCTAAAGGAGCTAAGGAGTCATTGGAGCTACATTCAGGAGCTTAAGGAAGAATCCAGGAAGCATGAAAATGGATTGAAGATTTACTTTGGACCAGATTTGATGAGATTTCACATTCAGTTGAGTCACCTCGGTCAGCTACAGTACCATCTCGACCGAGGTGATCCAGAGGAGCTGCTCGACCGAGGCGAACACCTTGGACGCGGCGAGAGATATTTTATTCTTGGCTGAGATCTTTTATTTTTGGAAAGAGGATCTTATATTTTTAGGCTGGATTCCTGGAAGGAAGAAGATAATTCAGCTTATATATTTTACCTATTTTATGAGAAAATATCTTTCTAAGATATCTTATCTTTGGGAGGGAATTTTCCTATAAAAAGGGTCGGATTTTCCACAAATTCGATCGTGCTTAGCAAGCTGAACATCCACTTAGGGCTGAACACCCCGCATACGACCCACTATAGCTGGGAGATTTGAAGAACCTTTTTGAAGGTTGAAGGAAGATTGAAGGATTAAGTTGATAGCTTTTATAGCTTTTGTGAAGGGTTTTGTAAGATTCTCTTAGATTCCCTTCTTGTTGATTGTCTTGTTGGATTGTGATCCAAGGAACGCTTGTTTGTTTTATAATTGATTCAGTTATTGAAGCCTTGTTCTTAAGGTTTTCTTGTTCAATTATTCACTTTCTTCCCTTATATTTGATTATTGCATTCATGATGATGATTGGCTAATTTCCTTGTATGATTCTAGGGTGATTGGCTGAAGGTTGTGGGAAAAACAATGATAGAATAATCTTAATCACAGTAGGACCTTGAAAGCTCGAGTCTTTATCCTTAACCCTAGAACATCTCGCTCAATCGATGAACATCTCGGCCGGGGTGGAATTTGTCTGACCGAGGTGACCCTTTCTGATCCGAAACTGAGAGTTAAGTGTTAGAGTTTGCCAAATCCTATTCTTATTATACCTTTCCTGGTTCAATGCAAGCTTAGGATGAGACTTACACGGTAATTCCTTTGTTTGTTTACCTAAGATCATAAGTATAGGTAATAAAGGTTTATCTTTTATTGGGGTTTGAGTGTGCCTTCATCCCATCTTTGTGAGTTAGCCTAAGACTTACCCGGTAAAGGTTGATTCTATTCCCTTAGTTGGTGTGTTGGTTTGAGATTATAGTTCCTTTCTTAGTACCTTGGGACTTACCCGGTAATAGGTTTTTTGGCTTGGGATTAGTGAGTAATGAGACTTACCCGGTGATCTATTCCACTTTAGTAACACCTTCCCTTTGCAAAATCTCTGCTTTGTCCGCTAATCTTTAGATTTTGAGTTGGAACCACAACTAGATGCTTTAATCACTAGAATTGCATATTCCTTTAATTGTGTTAATCGCTTTTGTGGTTAGTAGTTGCATTGACAACTTATACCTGCTTTGTTTCACTAAGTCCCTGTGATAGACCCCTGAAATTTCTTGCTTTTTACTACGATTGACCCGTACACTGCGGGTTCGCATCCTTGTTTTAAGCTTACATCTAGGGTTATAAATTTAAAGCTTGCACACACCGTTTGGAGCGAACAAAGTTAAGACAGTTGTAGAGAGATCCAGAGGGAATGGTCAGCCGGGTCCACGTACTCATTAAGTTGGGGACGAGGTTGTCTTATGTACTTCATATGCATCGTTTTAGTACCTTTCCTTTGTAAGGCTGATACATATTTTTCATGTATATATTTTTTAAAGTTTTCAAATGTTTTAATACTTTTGTGCCTTGTTGTAAGATCCTAGTAAAATTGTTGTCAAACTAAGGTCGGGACCCATTGTGAGGTCCTAACCAGTAGCTCCCCGAGTTCTTATAATTCGGGGTGTTACATGAGGAATCACGGCCAGTCGTGCTATTCCACGGCCGTGGTTTCACCCAACATGACCGTAATCAGCTATTCGGAGAGCTCCAGTAAGTTACACGGCCAAAACCACGGGCGTGGAACCACTAGTGATACCGTAATTGACTTCCATGCCCTAAACCACGGCCGTGGAAGTAACAGTGGTGCCGTAATTCAAGGGATTTCTGAGGATGATCACGTCCTTTCCACAAATACTCTTGAGTGTTCTTCCACCACTCCTACACCCTTAGAGACTTCTAAGGAAGCATTGGACACTCCTTAAGAGTCATCAAAAGCATCAATAGCAATGGAATTGAAGGGGATAATAAGTTTTCTAGGACATGCCGGATTCTATAGACGTTTTATCAAAGACTTTTCTAAGATATCAAAACTGCTTACTAATCTATTGATGAAGGATGTAGTTTTTGACTTTTCGCACGATTGTTTAGATGCATTCTATAAGATTCGGGAAGCTCTCATCTCAGCCCCGATTATCCAACCTCCGGACTGGAATCTTTCATTCGAGGTTATTTGTGATGCGAGTGACGTAGCTGTTGGAGCTGTGCTTGGGCAAAAGAAGGAAGGACGAACCCATGCTATCTACTATGCCAGCAAGACGCTAGACGAAGCGCAGCTAAACTACGCCACAACTGAAAAGGAATTTTTAGCTATTGTATATGCCTTTGAAAAGTTTCGTTCTTATCTTGTAGGCGCAAAGGTGATTGTATACACGGATCATGTTGCGATCCGGTATTTACTTGCCAAGAAAGATGCGAAACCAAGACTGATTAGATGGATTCTTCTCCTACAAGAATTCGATCCAGAGATCCGTGACAAGAAAGGCTCGGAAAATTCTGTTGCGCATCATTTGAGTCGTCTACCACACATTGAAGACAACGATCTACCTATAGATGACTCCTTTACGGACGAGCATTTACACATCATTGAGGAGTGCATCGACAAGATATCAAGAGGTAATGAACCATGGTTTGCTGATTTTGTTAACTATTTGGTTTGTCAGGAAATACCTCCCGGATTATCCTATGCACAAAAGAAGAAGTTCTTCAGGGATGTCCGGTAATACTTTTGGAATGAACCTCTACTATTCAAGAGAGGTCCTGATGGCATCATTAGGAGATGTGTGCCGGAAGACGAAATGCAAAGTGTCATTCATCATTGTCATTCACTACCGTGTGAAGGACATGCTAGTTCCAATAAAACTAGCGCTAAGGTATTGCAATCTGGATTCTTTTGGCCTACTTTGTTTAAGGATGTGCAAACCTTTGTTTCGTGTTGTGAAGTCGAAAAATTATGTGCAAAAGTCTAGAGCAAAGCTCTAAGTTGGTGGAAGTTCAAATGGTAAAAAGAAAAGAGTTTGTGTTGTCCTTCTTCCCGGATTCATACACCACACCCCATTGCAAGTTTCCCACCTTCTTCCGCATTCTTGGCCTTATTTGGAAGTCCTTGAGATCATAAGAGTGTTATTTGAATTGGTGATCTAAATTGAAGTTTTACATGCTTGATTTTGACAATGCTTGAAGGTTATGATGCTTGTCTTCAAGTATTTGCAATTTATGAAGTTTCTTTGTTTTGCATATTTTAGTTTATGGATATAAGCGTTTTCAAGGATGAATGAAGCAAGGTTTGAGGATGATCTATTGACTAGAAGCACACCAACCAAAAAGATTGTTTTGTTTTGCATTCATATTTCATTCTATTTTATGTTCTAAGCTTTTAAAAACCTTGCTTGGGGACAAGCAAGTGGCAAGTATGGGGTATTTTGTTAGCATAAAATATGACGATATTTTAGACACTTGTTTTAGTTGTTTTTCCCTCTTTATAGTGTTCTTAGATATGTGTTCGAAGCAATTGTGAGCTAGTTCACCCACTTTATCAATATAGAGATCTACACTAGCTTCTTTGTGTTTTTAGGTGAATAAAGCTTGGATTCGAGCAAAATAATGAAGGAAATAAGTGTTTGATCACGTTTGAAGGCAAGGAGATGCATTAGAGAGGCTAAGGAGGGAGCATGGATGGAATATTGCACGAAACAAAGGCAAAGAAAGAGGAAAAGCAAGTTCACGCCCTAAATTACGGCCGTGGAGAAGGAGATTGAAGTCCACGCTCTAAACCACGGCCGTGGATTTGGCATCATGAACGTGGAAGAGAGTTTCGAGCATTCCAAAGAGTTACACGGTCAAAACCACGGCCGTGGAAATCCTATGACACCGTAATCTGGTTCCACGCCCTAAATTACGGCCGTGGAAAGTTCTACATGACCGTGATCTTGGCAAATATTACGACGTATCTTAATTGCCACATCATCAAAGTAAATGGGCATTTATCGTAATCCGTCCTCACTCTATAAAAGGAGTAGAGAAAGAAGTTTTCGGTATCTCCGCTTACAGGGTGCATTCCGTGCTTATCCTTGCTTAGGGTTTCGAAGCCGACGGCGATAGTTCTTGAAGATTGAAGGTTATTTGCGACAGAAGTTGGTGATTTCTTAGGTTTGATTCCGGAAATGATTGAAAACCGTTTTCCATTGTTGCGTGAGATTATAGTGAGGATTCTTATTCCATATTCTAAGTTCATAAACATATTCCTTTGTTATTTGGATTTCGAGATTGACCTTGAGTTTTATTTGAGTTTTCGAGGCTTTTTCATCTTTTATTCTTCTTAATTTGAATATTGATATCATGACAATGATTGTTGGATAAAACCCTTTAGCAATTTTAAGGTGAAGGGTTGATAGTTGTGGCTTAGATGATGATAGATTGATCGTAAACAGATTGGACCCTGAGAGTGTGAGAAACTCGTCGATGAACCTAAATCACAACATGTTCTTGAGTTCCACGGCCGTGGAACCTCAAGAACTACCCGTAATTTTACCTGATCTATGACCTTTGCTTTTGCTTTAATCCAAAGTTAAAGATTTGCTTTAACCTAGGTTTGACTTGTCATTCCTAGATAGTAGTGAGACTCAACATCCTCTATTTCGGTTTCGAGTGTCACAACCTTAACCGTTTGAGTTTATCTTGATTCTTTGGGTTTGGCCTTGGGTATTTGAGACTAATTCTTACCTCTAGATCCTTTCTATAATGCAGCCTCAACAACCTTTATAGAGAGTATATTTGGGTGAGTTATATAGGGTTTTGGAACTTCACCGTATATTACCTTATTTTAGTATACCTTTGCAATTCTCAACTATGTTCTTATATCTATAGTATATCTTGAATTGATTGCCACAATTAGACATCTGGATCTTTAGGATTGTTGTTTTCCCAATATTTGCAAAGCTTCTACACTTTTTATTGCTCGATTACTTGAAACTGATTTTGTTTCCCCAATTCCCTAAGATCGATACTCTGGAATACTTGCTAATCTACGTCGATCCGTAAACTGCGGGTTCGCTTGCTTTTATTCTAGTTTTATAAATTTAAAACTTATTTGCACGCACGCTTTGAGGCTAACAACTCTCCTTAGAGAATTTTAGTTGGCCACCCACCCCCACATTCATAAACACCTTTGGTCTTTTGTTAGCCCAGGCCTTTTCGGCTCTATCCCCTCCTGAGGTCCGCCATTTCCATGGGTATGTGGTTTCTTTTCCTTGCCTGGAAGACTCGGGAATGCTTCTTGGGGTAGATTCGCAATCATCAGCGCCGATTGTGTCATCAGGTTACAATCAACGACCTTACTTCCTGCATCCTCTACAGTAGTCTTGGGCTGTTCCGTAATCTCCGTCAACAGTGAGGAAGAGTTGTCCACTTGCAGATTACCAGTCCAAAAGCACAGACGTTGGTGCTAGAGATCAAACACAGGTAACGGACAGTGATCTCTTCAGAAACAAAGAATCTCACAGCAGGAACATGTATAACAAAACAACTAAAACTTAACAAACAAACAAATCAGACCTAAAAGACATGCACGATAAACTGAGGACTAACCCGACCGGTATCGAGCAAAGAGCTCTTTACCGGAGAAGTACGTACGTCAGTTGTATACTTCCCCCACCAGGTTTGTTTCCTCTTTATCAACTAGTCCGAACCAGAAGCTCAAACCAACAGCTGTCAGTGTATGTGCAGAAGACACTCACCGGAAAAACGTACCCACCACTAGGCAACGCCGGTCACCCTAGCCGGCGTAGACAGTTGCCAATCTTCCTTGCTTATCCCTCTTCACGTGTACAAGCCTTGGGTCTTCCCGGTTCTGAGCACAGGGCTAGTCCCCGGAAGGATATAAGTCTCGCCGGAAATCGCCTTTCCTCGTCAGCCTAAAATCTCGGAATTGTTGAACCCTTGAAAAGTCAGCCTTTGACTTTTCCATGCCTGACGTGCAAACTTCTGGAGCAATCTCCCCTTGCGTGCTATGACATTCCCCACTAGCAACTTTCTGCATATCTTCATTCGAATTAATCTTGCATGTAGCCTTGAACTTATTACCTTGCGCTTGCGTGGCCTCCACTTTCTGCATTTCTTCATGCAAATTATCATTGCATTAACGTGTTGTCTAGACTTTGCATGGGCTCCACGTCGTCCTCAGTTGGTGCAACCGACAGGCCCACCGCAATCTCATCCTGGCATGCATACAGTATGTGCATGGGTAACTTATCCTCCTCAATTGACTTAGTTGACCAGTCCACTAGGTGAGTGCCGACTGAGTCATCTTCCACTTCCTTATATTCATCACCTTTCCCAGAAACTTCCACAATTGAATTAGTAGCCTTCTGTTGCATATTGGAAAGATCCTCCTTGTTACCCTATGTTGCAATTACCTTTGTGACGTTACTGATAACACGATTTATGACGTTAGTTTAAGCATCTATTTAAATAGTTTTTCTTGTTATTCATGCATAGTTTGGCATTAGTTCATGACGTTTACGTTTGATTCATGCATATTGTCGAGATAGACGTCTACACGAACTATTGTCGGTTTTGTAGGCATTTTGGGGAGCATTTGGAGCTTAATCGATACATTCGAGGATCATTCCTCGTGATGACACACTTATGGACTCATTAAGAAGTAAGCTAGGAGTTAAGGAGAACACATAGGACCTTGTTGATAGAGAAGTACTCCCATAGGAAGAGTGATGGGAGGAAACCGGAAGTTTATGAAGTGATTGAAGTCACCATGAGCAACTACAAGCTCGATGCAATCAACAATGAGCTAAAGTCTTCGAGGGAGTTGTGTGCCACAACCTTGAAGAATCAAGCTAGTCCTCAAGTGCAAGTGCAAGCCAACTTGGCTTCCAAAGAGGAGGACATTAACTACATGGTAAGGGGCAACTTCAACAATTATCAAGGCCCTAGGAACTTCAACAACAACAACCGGCAACTCAACAATTACCGGTCAAATCACAACCATCCCGGGTTCTCCTGTTCTAACCCGGATGGTGCCTTAAACCCTCCCGCTTCCACAAGCGCAACACCAGCACCTAAGGCTTCACAAGAGCCTCCACCCGGTTTTGCTCAACCTCTTAAGGATAAAACCAAGATGATGTTTGAACAATTGCTTGGAAGGTTGAGTGGACTTGAGAGCACGGTGACTTCCATTTCGAAGGCTCAAAAGGTGCTAGAAGCACAAGTTTTCCAAAAGGCGGGTGAAGCACAAAGGGATCCGGGAAAGCTTCCCGGAAGGACTGAAGATAATCCAAGAGGCCAAGTGTTGGCCATTACAACAAGGAGTGGGTTGAGCATAAAGGATCCCTTACCCAAGGATAATGACAAGGGAAAGCAAGTAGTGGTGGAAGAAGAACCATTGCAAGAAGAAGGAGGCAAGAGCAAGGATGATGAGCCAACATATGTGGCACCACCTCCATACAAGCCACCACTACCATTCTCACAATCACGAGTAAGAGCTCGTTTGGACAAACATTTCGGTAAATTCCTTGAACTTATATCTAAATTGTATATTAACATTCCATTCATGGATGCTATTCTAGGTATGCCGGCCTATGGAAATTTTTTTAAGGAGATACTCTCCAACAAGAGGAAGTTGGAGGAGTATGGAGAAGTGAGGATGACAAAGAGATCTTCGGAGTTGATTCAAACTATGAGGGAGGAGATGCCTCCTAAGCTAAGAGATCCGGGATCTTTTTGTGTGCCAATTGGGGTTGGAGAAGTGCAATATGAAGCCCTATGTGATCTTGTTGCAAGTGTAAGCATTATCCCGCTTGCACTTTGCAACAAGGTTGGCTAGGAGAGCCAAAGCCGGTCAAGATGACCATCTACATGGCGGACCGTTCAATCAATCACCCCGTAGGAATCCTAGAAGACATACCGGTTCAGCTTGGGAAGTTTTATGTGCCGATTGACTTTGTTGTTTTGGACATCCTGGTGGACTATCCGGTTCCTATCATTTTGGGAAGGCCGTTCTTAGCCACCTCCGGGTTCTTAGTGGATTGCAAAAATGGAATCCTCTCCTTCAACATAGTAGAAGAGAATATCTAGTTCAAGCTATCCATAATGATGAAGGGGCCAGCCCTTGGTGAAGATGTGTTCAACATTGTCGAGCAAGAGGAATGTAGAGAAGTTGTGAGCTCAATCTTGATCAAGGATCCCTTGGAGAAGGTTCTTAGCTTGAGTTTGATGGAGGAATGAGTTGAAGATGATTGCAATGAAGAAATCAAGGCTTTGGATGCATTGGAAAAGGAGACAAGTGCTGAATTTTAAGTGCACGAAGTAATCCTGAACCACTGTAGAAACCACGGCCAGGGAGGGAGAACCACGAACGTAATTTTGGCCGTGGAACTCTCTGGAATGCTCAAATGTGCCAGCTTCTCAGATTCCACGACCGTGGTTGTTGTTAACACGATTTATGACTTAGGATTAGACACTCATTTAGATAGATTTTCCGCTCATTCATGCATGGTCTAGCATTAGTTCACGACGTTTGCACTCAAATCATGTATTTTTGTCGAGATAGACGTCTATGCGGACTTTTGCTTGCTTTGCAGGTATTTTGGGAGATTTAGGAGCTTAATCGATACATCCAAGGGTCGTTCCTCGAGATGACACACCTTCGGACTCATTAAGATGCAAGCTAGAGGCTAAGGAGGACTCATGGGACAATGTTGTTGCATGTCATGCACCATATCGTAGCTTAATGATCCAAAACAAGCCGAAGCACCAAAACCACGGTCACTGGCACTTCCACGGCCGTGGAAATGGACCGTGGTTTTTGCCAGACGGTTGTGACAGCTGTGCCACGATTCTCATGGCCGACTCTTGAAAAGTTGTGTATAAAAAGTGGTCCTGCAAGGCTGAGAGAGGGCATCCAATCAACATCCAAAAATTCCACATTCTCTACCACATTCTCAACAAGAAGATTCTCTCAATAGGAAGCTTGGATTGGAGCAACTCTTGGAGGAGAAGAAAAGCTCCATTGAAGAAGAAGAGAAGAGCACAAGTACAACACCATAGTTCTTGATAGATTTTTAGAAGTGAAGATTATCGGAATCATTTTCTAGGGTTGTAAGAATCGATTAAACCTTCTTTTGAAGGATTGTGAGTCTTTCTAAATCTCGTATTCAACTTTGTTTACTTTGATTCACTTGTTTATCTCTTCCTCTTCATTATCTTACAAATGGATGCCATGATTTTATGTTTGATGATTTTGATTGCAATGATGAATGTTGTTGGCTAGGTAGAAGTGATTCTAGGGTAAGGAAAAGAGGGTTATGGCTGGGACTATGATAGGATGAACTTAGATTTGCCTTTGGATGATTCGTTTACTTGAACAGAGCCACTGTTGGAGTCCACGGTTTGTTCTTGCCAGTCCACGGCCGTGGAAGTAGATGAACAGCCCGTGGTTTGCCTGATTCGTTTGAGTTGATGAGTCTAAGTTCTAGAATGTTAGAATGTTGAAATCCTAGTGTTTGTTGAGTTAATTCTATCCTAGGGGGACCTAGTGTTAGCAACTAAGAGTTAGAAGAGACCTACCCGGTGATTCTTGCTCTTAGATACCGAAGATGACAAACTCTAGGTAGTAGTGAGCCTCACAAGCCGCTATTGGACTATGTGTGCTAGGATAGGTATTTAGGACTTGCCTTTCCGAGACTTACCCGGTAAAGAGAGGTTAGATCCCTAGAATACTATCCGGTTTGTGTAGAATTCCTATCCTTAGGCTCTTTGAGACTTATCTGGTGACAAGACCTTAGGAACGGACTAGTGGACCATGAGACTTACCCGGTGATTGACCCCAATCTAGAAACACTTACTCCCAACATACTTTAGTAATCCAAGGAATGATTAGATAGCTTGAGTCCTATGCTATAACCGGAATTTCCAACCCCTAGAATCTGCATTTTCTCTCTTTGATTACATACTTCTCGTTTGCTTTGTTTACTTGTGGTGTTAGCTAGTTGATTGTTTACTTCGTATGATTTGTGATCCTTGATTGATCACCTAAAAACCAACCAAAAACATTGAGATTTTCATTTCTTTATTCCTTTCTCCTTTCTTAGTCTAGGCTTTCACTATCTTTAGTCACTAATTAAATCAATCTCACCTAAGTCTTTGTGTTCGACCTCGAAATACTATCCCTACTACAAAACGACCCGTACACTGCGGGTTCGCTAGGAGTTAGGAGAAATATAACGAGTATAAATTTAAGACTTATTGCGTGCACACATCCTAAGCGTAACAGTTGTGCCAGAGGCCGTGGTTTTGCCCGTGGTTTCTCCAGAAAGTGCCTTAATTGTTGATCAAGCTTCAAGGAGCCTTGGAGAGTCTTCCATGGCTTTGGAATCATCTCAACCTACATTGTATGGATTGTCTCCAACCGATAAAGGTCCTCCTAAACTTGAACTTAAGCACCTCCCTTCTCATTTAAAGTATGCTTTTCTTGGTGAAAATTCTACTTATCCGGTGATTGTTAATGCATCTTTGAATGATGATGAACTTGATAGATTGTTGCATGAGTTGAGATTGCATAGGAGAGCTATTGGTTATACCATTGAAGTTGGCATTAAACCTCCCTTGAAGCATTTTGTAGGTTGAAGAATGCCTTGATCTCCGCCTCTATCATGCAACCTCCGGATTAGAGCCTTCCGTTCGAGATAATGTGTGATGCAAGTGATGTGGCCGTTGGGGCTATTTTGGGACAAAGGAAAGATGGGCTTACGCATGCCATCTATTACGCTAGCAAGATGCTAGAAGATGCCCAACTCAACTATGCCACAACAAAGCTGGAGTTGCTAGCGGTGGTGTATCCTTTGAGAAGTTCCGGTCATATCTTGTGGGAGCCAAGGTCATTGTGTACACGGATCATGCTGCGATCCATTATCTCCTCACAGAGAAGGATGCCAAGCCTCAACTCATTCGGTGGATCCTTCTCCTCCAAGAGTTTGACATGGAAATTCGGGACAAGAAGGGTTCCGAAAATTCAGTGGCGGACCATCTTAGTAGGCTACCACCATTGGAGATTGAGAGAGATGACATCCCGATTGATGACTCATTCCGGGATGAGCAATTGCAAATGATGGAGGAGTGTTTACTTCAAGTGTCTAGAGGGAGTGAGCCATGGTATGCGGATATAGTGAACTACCTTGTGTGCGAAGAGGTGTCACCCGGTTTGTCATATGCCCAAAGAAAAAAGTTCTTCAAGGATGTGAGGCATTACTATTGGATCGAGCCTCTCTTGTTCAAGAGAGGACCGGATGGAGTCTTTAGAAGGTGAATCCCGGAGGATGAGGTGGAGAGCGTGATCCGTTATTGTCACTCCTTGCCATGTGGAGGTCATGCTATCTCACACAAGACGTGTACAAAGGTATTGCAATCCGGTTTTTATTGGCCTCACTTGTTTAGGGATGTGCAGAATTTTGTGGTGGCATGTGATTCTTGCCAAAGGGCGGGCAACATCTCAAGGAGGAATGAGATGTCCTTGAACAACATACAAGAGATTGAAGTGTTTGATGTGTGGGGTGTGGACTTCATGGGGTCATTCCCCTTTTCATGTGGCAACCTCTACATTCTATTGGCGGTAGACTATGTGTCGAGATGGGTGGAGGCAATCGCCTCTCCCACAAATGATGCCAAAGTTATGGTGTGGTTCTTCAACCGAGTCATCTTCCCTAGGTTTGGAAAACCAAGAGTGATCATAAGTGATGGAGGGAAGCATTTCACCAATAGGAACTTTGGGACACTTTTGGCTAAGTATGGGGTGACTCATAAGGTGGCAACACCTTACCATCCCCAAACTAGTGGCCAAGTGGAGATATCCAACCGGGAGATAAAGGGGATACTTGAGAAGACGGTTTCTAGGACAAGAAAGGATTGGGCTATGAAGCCCAATGATGCTTTGTGGGCATATAGAACCGCCTTCAAGACACCGATTGGCACCACTCCCTACAAGCTAGTTTATGGAAAGTCTTGCCACCTTCCGGTGGAGATGGAGCATAGGGCGTATTGGGCCAAAAGGTGGCTAAATTTTGACCTCAAGGAAGCCGGTGAGAAGAGGTTGCTAGACATCAATGCTCTTGAGGAGATCCGGTTAGATGCCTATGAAAACGCCCGGATTTACAAGGAAAGGACCAAGCGTTGGCATGACAAGCGTCTCATCCAAAAGGAGTTGAGTGAAGGTGACTTAGTCCTTCTCTTCAACTCAAGGCTGCGACTCTTCCCCGGAAAGCTAAAGTCAAGATGGACGGGTCCTTATGTGGTGAGGAAGGTCTTTCCCCATTGAGCGGTTGAGATAGGAAGGGAGCATTGTGGAGATTTTAAGGGGAATGGGCACCGTTTGAAGAAGTATATCCCGGGAGCTTCGGTGGACATGATTGCCCCACTTAACCTTGGGTGAAACGCTCTCGAATTTGGTCAAGCTAATGACCTTAAAGAAGCGCTTAATGGGAGGCAACCCATTGGTAGACATTTTTCCCTTTCCGTTTTTGTTTTCGTTTTTGTTATTGCTTTTGTCTTTGTTTTGGTGTGTTTGTGTGTCTTGTGTTTGTGTGCTAGAGTCTAAGTATAATGAAAGCCTTGCAAGGCATGAGGAAGGTGATGATGATGATCCCGCATCAAACGTGGGTGGAGCGGACGTGGGACTTGGACGGCTAGCGGTGCTTAGCCCGGGTCCCGACGCCATAATGAACATCAAGAGCTCTCTACACCTTTGATTGATCATCCATCATCACTCCACATGAGTGAACCAAAATACCAAAGCAACACCATTTCTACATTGTGAGGACTCTCTTTCACTCTTCTTTACTTAATTTGCACATTGGGGACAATGTGTTTCTAAGTATGGGGTGGGGTTTTCATAATAACTTGCATGATTAGCATCTAGGATAATTTCATATTGTCACATGTGTCTTTATGTTTTTGCATTGTACATACATATTTCGAAAATTCCAAAAAAATCTGAAAATGTTTAAAAAAAATTAGTGCTTCTAAGTTTGGGTATGACCCTTATGATGAGATTGTTTTGTGAATTGGCTATGGATGGCCTTATGTGTCGAATGGATGTATGCATATGTGGACGTGAATTACTTATCTTGAAACCCATGTATGGATTGTGATCATGATGTTTGCCTTGATTGGATTGAGGATTGATAGCCGAAATTACATGCTAGTTCTTGCACATCATTTAGAAATGATTAAGGCAATTCATCTTTCTCTACTTCTCATCTTGATCATGTTGTTTGAGCACCTCAATTGATATAAAAAATTTGACCTCTTTTGACCCATCCGGGAATAGGAGCATTCTAGTGTGTTGAGTGTGTGAAAAGCAAGTGTGGGATGTAGTTGTTGATGAAAGAATGTTGTGAATGAAGTGCTGAATTTGTTGTGAAAAGTGTAGAAAAAATATAAGTTTGGGGACTTTGGTTTGATGACGAGTAACTCGGCACCATTCACATAATCGGGTGTTTGTGCCTTGCCAAAGTCGGATAAACCAAATGTCCTAACGAGCCTTGGTATGTGTGCCCGGTGTGAGGCACCTCGGAAAAATCCCGAGGTCCGCTAATCACCAAGGTTTCGGCTTTTGTACACCAATGTCATTGTTTCAAAAATAAGTGAAAGAAAAAGAAAATGAAAAAGAAAAGAAAACAAAGAAAAGATGGATAAAAAATATACACTTGTGGGGAAGTTGATCAAAAATGAAATTGTAGAGTTAGTTCCTTTCCCGGATTAGCATCACATGAGCTAGAATAATTCCCACCTATTCACAACATTTTTTGGCCTTTTCTTTCCTAAGTTCTTGTGATCTATTTGCATGTGTGTTAGACTTAGTGATCTAGATTGGATATACTCATGATCATCTTGACTTCTTCATTTCCACCTTGCATGTATGCTTTTGAGTTAAGTATAATTGTCTTTCCATGCCTTCATTCGTTTGATGCATGATTGCTTGTCCATTGCCATGAAACATGACTATAAAGGTGATCCAATTTTAGAAGCACAATCCCAAAAAGATTTTGTTGTTTTTCTGCATGCATAAATCATGTCATCTCTTAGCCTATAGATGGATCTTGCTCGGGGACGAGAAAATCTTAAGTATGGGGTATTTTGACAACACGATTTATGACGTTAGTTTAAGCATCTATTTAGATAGTTTTTCCCGTTATTCATGCATAGTTTAGCATTAGTTCATGACGTTTACGTTTGATTCATGCATATTGTCGAGATAGACGTCTACGCAAACTATTGTCGGTTTTGTAGGCATTTTGGGGAGCTTTTGGTGCTTAATCGATACATTCGAGGATCATTCCAAGTGATAAAACACTTATGGACTCATTAAGAAGCAAGCTAGAAGCTAATTAGAACACATAGGACCTTGTTGGTGCATGCCTTGTACCAACTCATGGCTTAACGATCAATAGAGAGTTGAACCACGGCCCAGACCCAGATTCCACGCCCGTGGTTTTGACCGTGATTCTCTCTGGACAGTTGTGACAACTGTCCTATGATCTCCATAACCGACTCTTGCCCTTGATGGAGGATATAAGTGGTCTTGCAGGCTGATGCTAGAGGATCCTCTCCCACACTTTCTCATTCTACAACATTCATTGGAGGCTACTCTTGGAGGGGAGCAAAAACACTCTCATTTGGAGAAGAAGAAGAAGAAGAACATTAGTTTTAGAGTTTTCATAGTTTTTGAGAGATTTTTGAGTGAACTTGTTGAAAATATTTCCAAGGCTTTGTAAGGAACGATTTGAACCTTCTTTTGAAGGGTTGTAAGTCTTTCTTAGCATACATTCAGTATGGTTTTCTTTTTCTACTTGATTCATTACTCTTTCATTTCATTTTCTTGCTATGGAAGCCATGAATGTATGCTTGTTAAGTTTGATTGTTAAAATGCATGTTGTTGGCTAAGTAGTTGAGATTCTAGGGTAAAGGAATAATGGTTATGGCTTGAACTATGATAGAATAGACTTAAATGTATCTTTGGATGATTTGCTTGCTCGTACTTGAAGTGCTGCTGAAAATCACGGGTTGTTCTTCCTCTTCCACGGCCGTGGTTCTGATGATTTGCCCGTGATTTGATTATGTTATGCTTGTATTGATAAATCTGAATGTTAGGATGTTAGATTGTTGAAATCCTAGTGTTTGTTAAGCTTAATCTAGCCTAGGATGACCTAATGCTAGCAAACTAAGTGAGGGAAGAGACCTACCCGGTGATTTCCGACCTTAAGTACCAATGATGATGAACTCTAGGTAGTAGTGAGCCTCACAAGCCGCTATTGTACTGAATGTGCTAGGATTGATGTTTAGGACTTGCCTTCCCGAGACTTACCCGGTAAGGAAAGGTTAGACCCCTAGATAGCAATTCGGTTTGTGTAGATTTCCCAACCTTAGGCTCCTAGAGACTTACCCGGTGATAGGATCTTAGTTGCGGGATTAGTGGATCATGAGACCTACCCGGTAATTGATCCCATTTAGGAAACATTCCTTCCCAACATACTATAGCAAGCCCAAGGTTGATTAGAAGCTTGAGTCCAATGTCATAAACGGAATTCATAACCCCTAGAATCCGTTTTTCTCTCTTTGATCACATATCTCGTGTTTGTTTTGCTTGTTTGTGTTGCTAGTTTAGTTGTTCGTTTGATTTGTTAATCTTGCATTATTTGTGATCCTTGTTTGATCATCACAAAACCAATCCAAAAACATTGTGATTTTCTTTTCTTTATTCCTTTCTCTTTTCTTGGACTAGATTTACACTATCCTTAGTCACTTATTTGATTCGATTTCAACTTAGTCTTTGTGTTCGACCTCGGAATACTATACTTGCTACAAAACGACCCATACATTGTGGGTTCGCTAGGAGTTAGGAAAAAAAAGCTCATCCTGGCGTGCATAGAGTACATGGATGGGTAACTTATCCTCCTCAATTGACTTAATTGACCGGTTGACTAGGTGAGTGCCCGTTGAGTCATCTTCCACTTCCTTATATTCATCACCTTTCCCAGAAACTTCCACAATTGAATTAGTAGCCTTCTGTTACATATTGGAAAGATCCTCCTTGTTACCCTCTGTTGCAATTACCTTTGTGACGTTACCAACCCCATTAGCAGCATGGTTTGCACTGTCACCTGTCCCAATCACCACGTTCTTCACCTTGTTACCATCTCTAGATTGCTCCTTGTTATGCTCAGTCGTCTCTTTATTATTAAACGTGCAACTTACCATCGAATGTCCGAACGAAAAACAAGCCGGGCAATAATACGGTTCATTCTCGTATAGCACCTTGCAAAAACTAACTTCACCATCCTCATACGCAATATCAAACTCCCAAATTATTTCCTCGGCAAAGTTAAGTTCAAGCAAGACCCTAGCATACGTACCTCATTTTCTATTCTCGGTGACCGGGTCGATGAACATCGGTACACCAAGCTTCGAGGCAAGCTCTCCCAACGTCTCCGCCGTCCAATAATCCTTAGGGAGAGCATTTATCTATGCCCAAATAGGGATGGATTCCATGCAACCCTTATTGAATGCAAATGTATCCGGTATATTCTTGATGATAAGGGTGCGACCATGGGCGACATAAGGTCCTTCCTTGAGCACCTTGTCCCTATCACATGCATTGTCGAACATGAAGAACATGAATCCTCCTTCCTCTTTGAACCTAGAAGAGACTCCCCAGATTTCCGCAGTCGATTGGTGGCATAGAATCCCGGGTTTGTGCCCACAAATTGTCCAAGCAATGAATACCCCCATACTTGTTCTTTCGGTATGGCTTTCGATCTCTTTAATAGGAATGACTCTTTCCTATCCTTGCTTGCCTTTGAATACTACAGTTTACCGCCAACTCCGACATTCATAAACACCTTCGGTTTACTGTTCATCCAGACGTTCCTCGTTTGCACCTCACTGTTTGTACTATTCTGCATTGGCTTATGGTCCTTTGAATTAAGCTTCGGGAACTCAGTAAGTGGGCTATTGGCAACCATCCCAGTCATCACCGTATCTTGACCCGTTAACTTCATATCACCAACTGCCTCAGTACCATTCGAATGGGTTGAGCGAGCCTCCATCAGGTTCTGGGTATAAGAAATGTCGATGCAGAGAGAAGTCCTTGTGTTGCCTTCCTTTTCATGAGATGCATGCACCAATGAGCTTGTGCCACACGGAATAGCATTTTCCTTTCCTTTAGAGGAGCTGGGCCGGACAATAATTCCCTGCGTGCCAGCGAGGACTCCTTTTACTATATTATCCTCCATTTCTTGATGTGAAGGCCCACCTGATTCTTCATTCTCTTTCAAACCCAACCTCACCTTGTCACCATGGACTGGGACCACTCCGATCCCTAGAGGAGCTGAGACTTGCACGCCCTCTTTTCCCCCAGGTTCCCTTGCAGATGATGACACGTGGTGATGCTTTTTACCCATCTTCAAAGTCAAAGTAATTCAACCTAGGAAGATGCAAAAGCTGGCAGGGAGATGAAGGGTTGTGATTGAGCAAGGAATCCAGTTCTTTGTCATGGCTAGCGATGGCCTTGCCAGGTCCGAGAGTTGCCTTATCATTCCCGACGCTAGCCTTGTCTTGTCGGACGCTGGCCTTGTCATGACCGACGTTGGCCTTGTCATGCCCAACAATGGCCTTTCCATGCCCGACGATGGCCTTGTCATGTCCGACGCTGGCCTTGCCATGCCCGATGATGGCCTTGTCATGTCCAAGAGTTGCCTTGTCATGACCTTGTCATGCCTGATGCAGGCCTTTCCATGCCCGACGCAGGCGTTGCCATGTCCGAGAGTGGCCTTGTCATGCCCGAGGATGGCATTACCATGCCCGACGCCAGGCTTGTCATGCCCACTGGCCTTGTCATGCCCGACGCTGGCCTTGTAATGCCCGACTATGGCCTTGCCATGCTCGAAGCTGGCCTTGTCATTCCCGACGCTGGCCTTGCCATGCCCGACGATGGCCTTGTCATGTCCGAGAGGTTCCTTGTCATGTCCAACATTGGCCTTGTCATGCCCGAGGCTGGCCTTGTCATGCCCAACGATGGCCTTGTCATGTCCGAGAGTTGCCTTGTCATGACCTTGTCACGCCCGATGCTGGCCTTGTAATGCCCAATGCTTCCCATGCCCGACGCTGGCCTTGTCATGTCCGAGAGAGTGGCCTTATCATGTCCGAGAATAGCCATCACATGCCCGACAATGGCCTTGTCATGACCTTGTCATGCCCGACGATGGCCTTGCCATGCCCGACGATGGCTTTGTCATGCCCGACGTTGACCTTGTCATGCCCGATGTTGGCCTTGTCATGGCCAATGATGGCCTTTCTAGGTCCGACGCTGGCCTTGTCATGCCCGATGATGGCCTTGTCATGCCCAACGTTGGCCTTGTCTTGTGCGACGATGGCCTTGTCTTGCCCATCGGTGGCCTTGCCATGCCCGACATTGGCCTTCTCATGTAAGACGATGGCCTTGCTATGCCCGACACTGGCCTTGTCATACCCGACGTTGGCCTTGCCATGCCCGACGATGGCCTTGTCATATTCGAGAGTTGCCTTGTCATGACCTTGTCATGCCCGACGCTGGCCTTGTCATGCCCGACGCTAACCTTGTCATGCCCGATGATATCCTTGCCATGCCCGACGCTAGCCTCGCCATGCCCGAGAGTGTCCTTGTCATGCCCGACGACGGCCTCGTCATGTCCGAGAGTGGCCTTGACAAGCCCGACAATGGCATTGCCATGCCCGACGCTGGCCTTGTCATGCCCGACGTTGGCCTTGTCATGTTGTACGATGGCCTTGCCATGTCCGAGAGTTTCCTTCTCATGCCCGACGATGGCCTTATCATGCCCTACGATGCCCTTGTAATGCCCTACGCTGGTCTTGTCATGCCTGACGTTGGCCTTGTCATGGCCTTGGCATTCTCGACGCTGGCCTTGTCATGCCCGATGATGGCCTTGTCATGCCCAACGTTGGCCTTGTCTTGTGCGACGATGGCCTTGTCTTGCCCATCGGTGGCCTTGCCATGCCCGATATTGGCCTTCTCATGTAAGACGATGGCCATGCTATGCCCGACACTGGCCTTGTCATACCCGACGTTGGCCTTGCCATGCCCGACGATGGCCTTGTCATATTCGAGAGTTGCCTTGTCATGACCTTGTCATGCCCGACGCTGGCCTTGTCATGCCCGACGTTGACCTTGTCATGCCCGATGATAGCCTTGTCATGCCCGACGCTAGCCTCGCCATGCCCGAGAGTGGCCTTGTCATGCCCGACGACGGCCTCGTCATGTCCGAGAGTGGCCTTGACAAGCCCGACAATGGCATTGCCATGCCCGACGCTGGCCTTGTCATGCCCGACGTTGGCCTTGTCATGCTGTACGATGGCCTTGCCATGTCTGAGAGTTTCCTTCTCATGCCCGACGATGGCCTTATCATGCCCTACGATGCCCTTGTAATGCCCTACGCTGGTCTTGTCATGCCTGACGTTGGCCTTGTCATGGCCTTGGCATTCTCGACGATGGCCTTGCCATGCCCGGCGCTAGCCTTGTCGTGTCCGACAGTTGCCTTGCATGCCCGATGTTGGCCTTGCCATGCCCAACGATGGCATTGTTATGACCTTAGCATGCCCAACGATGGCCTTGCCATGCCCGGCGTTGGTCTTGTCATTTCCGAGAGTTTCCTTGTCATGTCCGAGAGCTGCCTTGCCATGCCCGATGTTGGCCTTCTCATGTCCGAGAGTGGCCTTGCCATGCCCGACGATGGCCTTGCCGTGCCTGACGATGGCCTTGCCATGCCCGACGATGGCCTTGCCCTGTCCGACGATGGCCTTTCCATGCCCGAGAGTGGCCTTGTAATGCCCGACGATGGCCTTGCCATGCCCAGCAATGGCCTTGCCATGCCGGACAATGGCCTTGCCATGCCGAACGATGGCCTTGCCATGCCCGACGTTGGCCTTGTCATGCCCGAAGCTGGCCTTGTCATGGTCGATAATGGCCTGGCCAAGACCGAGAATTGCCTTATCATGCCCGAAGCTAGCCTTGTCATGCCCAACGTTGGCATTGTCTTGCGTGACGATGACCTTGTCTTGCCCGACGATGGCCTTGCCATGCCCGACGTTGGCCTTGTCATGCCCGAGGATGGCATCGCCATGCCCAACACAAGGCTTGTCATGCCCGACGCTGGCCTTCTCATTCCCGACGCTGACCTTGTCATGCCCGACGATGGCCTTGCCAATCCCGATGATGGCCTTGCCATGCCGGACGATTGCCTTGCCATGCCCGACGTTGGCCTTGTCATGCCCGAAGCTGGCCTTGTCATGGCCGACGATGGTCTGGCCAGGTCCGAGAGTTGCCTTATCATGCCCTTAGCTAGCCTTGTCATGCCCAACGCTGGCATTGTCTTGCGCGACGATGACCTTGTCTTGTCCGACGATGGCCTTGCCATGCCCGATGTTGGCCTTGTCATACCCGAGGATGGCATTGCCATGCCCAACACAGGGTTTGTCATGCCCGACGCTGGTCTTCTCATTCCCGACGCTGGCCTTGTCATGCCCGACGATGGCCTTTCCATGCTCGACGATGGCCTTGTCATGCCCGACGCTGGCCATGTCATGCCCTACGATGACCGTGTCATGTCCGAGAGTTGTCTTTTCATGACCTCGTCACGCCCGACGTTTGCCTTGTCATGCCTGACGCTAGCCTTGTCATGCCCAACAATGGCCTTTTCATGCGTGACGCTGGCCTTACCATCCCCGACGTTGGCCTTGTCATGTCCGAGAGAGTGGCCTTGTCATGTCCGAGAGTGACCTTGTTATGCCCAACGGTGGCCTTGTCATGACCTTGTAATTGCCGACGATGGCCTTGTCATGACCTTTTCATGCCCGAGGATGACCTTGTCATGCCCGAGGATGGCCTTGTCATGACCTTGTCATGCCCGACTATGGTCTTGCCATGCCCGATGATGGCTTTGTCATGCCCGACGCTGACCTTGTCATGCCCGACGTTGGCCTTGTCATGGCCAATGATGGCCTTTCCAGGTCCGACGTTGGCCTTGTCATGACCGACACTGGCCTTGTCATGCCCAACGTTGACCTTGTCTTGCGCGACGATGGCCTTGTCTTGCCCATAGGTGGCCTTGCCATGCCCGGCATTGGCCTTCACATGTAAGACGATGGCCTTGCTATGCCCGACATTGGCCTTGTCATTACCGACGCTGGCATTGCCATGCCCGACGATGGCCTTGTCATATTCGAGAGTTGCCTTGTCATGACCTTGTCATGCCCGACGCTGGCCTTGTCATGCCCGACGCTGACCTTGTCATGCCCGATGATAGCCTTGCCATGCCCGACGCTAGCCTCGCCATGCCCGAGAGTGGCCTTGTCATGGCCTTGTCATGCCCGACGACGGCCTCGTCATGTCCGAGAGTGGCCTTGATAAGCCCGACGATGGCATTGCCATGCCCGACGCTGGCCTTGTCATGCCCAACGTTGGCATTGTCATGCTGTACGATGGCCTTGCCATGTCTGAGAGTTTTCTTTCTCATGCCCGACGATGGCCTTGTCATGCCCTACGATGCCCTTGTCATGCCCTGCGCTGGCCTTGTCATGCCTGACGTTGGCCTTGGCATGCCCGACGATGGCCTTGCCATGCCCGGCGTTGGCCTTGTCGTGTCCGACAATTGCCTTGCATGCCCGACGTTGGCCTTGCCATGTCCAACGCGGGCCTTGTCATGGCCTTAGCATGCCCAACGATGGCCTTGCCATGTCCAACGCTGGCCTTGTCATGGCCTTAGCATGCCCAACGATGGCCTTGCCATGCCCGACGTTGGCCTTGTCATGTCCGAGAGTTTCCTTGTCATGTCCGAGAGCTGCCTTGCCATGCCCGATGTTGGCCTTCTCATGTCCGAGAGTCGCCTTGCCAAGCCCGATGATGGCCTTGCCGTGCCTGACGATGGCCTTTCCATGCTCGACGATGGCCTTACCCTGTCCGACGATGGTCTTTCCATGTCCGAGAGTGGCCTTGTAACGCCCGAGATGGCCTTGTCATGCCCGACGATGGCCTTGCCATGCCGGACGATGGCCTTGCCATGCCCGACGTTGGCCTTGTCATGCCCGAAGTTGGCCTTGTCATGGCCGACGATGGTCTGGCCAAGTCCGAGAGTTGCCTTATCATGCCCGAAGCTAGCCTTGTCATGCCCAACGCTGGCATTGTCTTGCGCGACGATGACCATGTCTTGCCCGACAATGGCCTTGCCATGCCCGACGTTGGCCTTGTTATGCCTGAGGATGGCATCGCCATGCCCAACACAGGGCTTGTCATGCCCGGCGCTGGCCTTCTCATTCCCGATGCTGACCTTGTAATGCCCGACGATGGCCTTGCCAATCCCGACGATGGCCTTGCCATGCCGGACGATTGCCTTGCCATGCCCGACGTTGGCCTTGTCATGCCCGAAGCTGGCCTTGTCATGGCCGACGATGGCCTGGCTAGGTCCGAGAGTTGCCTTATCATGCCCGAAGCTAGCCTTGTCATGCCCAACGCTAGCATTGCCTTGCGCGACGATGACCTTGTCTTGCCCGACGATGGCCTTGCCATGCCCGACGTTGGCCTTGTCATGCCCGAGGATGGCATCGCCATGCCCAACACAGGGCTTGTCATGCCCGACGCTGGCCTTCTCATTCCCGACGCTGACCTTGTCATGCCCGACGATAGCCTTGCCATGCTCGACGATGGCCTTGTCATGCTCGACGCTGGCCTTGTCATGCCCGACAATGACCGTGTCATGTCCGAGAGTTGTCTTTTCATGACCTCGTCATGCCCGACGTTTGCCTTGTCATACTTGACGTTGGCCTTGTCATGCCCGGCAATGGCCTTTTCATGCCTGACGCTGGCCTTACCATGCCCGACGTTGGCCTTGTCATGTCCGAGAGAGTGGCCTTGTCATGTCCAAGAGTGGCCTTGTTATGCCAGACGGTAGCCTTGTCATGACCTTGTAATGGCCGACGATGGCCTTGTCATGACCTTTTCATGCCCGAGGATGACCTTGTAATGACCTTTTCATGCCCGACGATGGCCTTGCCATGCCGAACGATTCCCTTGCCATGCCCGATGTCGGCCTTGTCAAGCCCGAAGCTGGCCTTGTCATGGCCGACGATGGCCTGGCCACGTCCGAGAGTTGCCTTATCATGCCCGAAGCTAGCCTTGTCATGCCCAACGCTGGCATTGTCTTGCGCGACAATGACCTTGTCTTGCCCGACGATGGCCTTGCGATGCCCGATGTTGGCCTTGTCATGCCCGAGGATGGCATCGTCATGCCCAACGCAGGGCTTGTCATGCCCGACGCTGGCCTTCTCATTCCCAACGCTGACCTTGTCATGCCCGAAGATGGCCTTGCCATGCCCGACGATGGCCTTGTCATGCCCGAAGCTTGCCTTGTCATGCCCGATGATGACCGTGTCATGTCCGAGAGTTGTCTTTTCATGACCTCGTCATGCCCGACGTTGGCCTTATCATGTCTGACGCTGGCCTTGTCATGCCCGACAATGGCCTTTTCATGGCTGACGCTGGCCTTACCATGCCCGATGTTGGCCTTGTCATGTCCGAGAGAGTAGCCTTGTCATGTCCGAGAGTGGCCTTGTCATGCCCGACGATGGCCTTGTCATGACCTTGTAATGGCCGACGATGGCCTTGTCATGACCTTTTCATGCCCGAGGATGACCTTGTCATGCCCGACGATGGCCTTGCCAAGCCTGGCGATGGCCTTATCATGCCCCACGCTGGCCTTGTCATGACTGACGATGGCCTTGCCAGGTCCGACGCTGGCCTTGTCATGCCCGACGCTGGCCTTGTCATTCCCAACTCTAGCCTTATCTTGCGCGACGATGACCTTGTCTTGCCCGACACTATCCTTGTCATGCCCGACGTTGGCCTTGTCATACAAGACAATGGCCTTTGCATGCCCGACGTTGGCCTTGCCATGCCCGACGTAGGCCTTGTCATGTTCGAGAGTTGCGTTGTCATGACCTTGTCATGCCCGATGCTGGCCTTGTCATGCCCGACGCTGGCCTTATCATGCCCGAGAATGGCTTTGCCTTGCCCGATGCTGGCCTTGTCATGCTTGAGAATGATTTGCCATGCCCGACGCTAGCCTAGTCATGCCCGAGAGTGGCCTTGTCATGGCCGACGATTGCCTCGTCATGTCCAAGAGTGGCCTTGTCAAGCCCGACGATGGTATTGCGATTGATAACACGATTTATGACTTAGGTTTAGGTAATCATTTAGATAGATTTCTCGCTCATTCATGCATGGTTTAGCATTAGTTCACGACGTTTGCACTCAATTCACGTATTTTGTCGAGATAGACGTCTACACGGACTTGTGCATTGCTTTGTAGGTATTTTGGGAGATTTAGGAGCTAATACGTCACGTTTGAGGATCGTTCATCAAGATGACACACCCTCAGACTCATTAGGATGCAAGCTAAAGGCTAAGGAGGACTCATGGAACCTTGCCAACACAAGCCATGCACCAAATCGAAGCGTAATGATCAAAGGCAAAGCTGAAGGTACAAATCACGGTTCACTGACTGATCACGGCCGTGGAAATGCCCGTGGATTTTGCCAAGTTTTCGTGACAGCTGTGCCACGATCTCTTGGCCAGCTCTTGCAAGGTTGTAGTATAAAAGTGGTCCTGCATTGGCTGAGAGAAGCATCTTGGAGCAGCTCTCCATTATCCACTATCATCCAATCAAAATATTCTCTCAACAAGAAGATTCTTGGAAGAAGGAGGTAGAAGGAAGCTACCATTAGAGAAGAGCTTGATTGGAGAAGGAGAAGAACACACCATTGATAGATTTGATAGCTTTGTAGTGAAGAATTTCGGAATCAATTTCTAGACTTGTATGAACCATTTGAACCTTCTTTAAGAAGGGTTGTGAGTCATTCTAATTCCATTTTCAGCTTGGTTTTGTTTACTTCACTTGTTCATCTCTTTATCTTCATTATCTTGCAAATGGAAGCCATGATTTTATGTTTATTGATTTCGATTGATAGAATGAATGTCGTAGGCTAAATAGATGCGATTCTAGGGTAAGGGAAGGATGGTTATGGCTAGAACCATGATAGGATGGACTTAGATTAGCCCTTGGATCACTTGTATGCTTGAACGTAGCTTCTGTTAGGAATCACGGTTTGTTCTTGCCAAACCACGGCCGTGGACTTGGTAGAACAACCCGTGATTTTCCCTAGTTTGATGGATCTAGCTCTAGTTAGTTAGAATGTTGAAATCCTAAGTGTTTGTTAAGCCAAGTCTATCCTAGGCTGACCTAGTGTTAGCAACTAAGTGTTAGGAGAGACTTATCCGGTAATCCTTACTCTTAGATTCCAAAGATGACAAACCCTAGGTAGTGGTGAGCCTCATAAGCCGCCATTGGACTAAGTGTGCTAGATTGTTGCTTAAGACTAACCCTTCCGAGACTTACCCGGTAAGGATAGGTTAGACCTCTAGGTAACAATCCGGTTTGTGTAGAATTTCGTCCCTTAGGTTCTTAGAGACTTACCCGGTAATGAGATCTTAGGGACGGACTAGTGGACCATGAGACCTACCCGGTGATTGATCCCAATCTAGAAATACTTATTCCCAACATATCAAAGTTAATCCGAGGAACGATTAGATAGCTTGAGTTCTATGCCATAACCGGAGTTTTCAACCCCTAGAATCCGCTTTTCTTTCTTTGATCTACATCTCGTTTTATCTTGTTTAGTTTGTTTGATTTTGTTGAATTGTTAGCATAGTTGATTTGTTTATTTTGCATGTTTAGTGATCCTTGATTGATCACCTAAAAACCCACCAAAAACAATTGAGTTTTTCATTTCTTTATTTCTTTCTCTTTTCTTAACCTAGATCTTCACTAGACTTAATCATAAATCGAATCAATCTCACCTTAGTCTTTGTGTTCGACCTCAGAATACTATCCCTACTACAAACATCCCGTACATTGCGGGTTCGCTAGGAGTTAGGATAAATATAACGAGAATATAAATTTAAAACCCATTGCGTATCACATCCTGAGCGTAACAAGTTTTTGGCGCCGTTGCCGGGGACTAGGTCTAGATTGAGTCTATTTTGTGATTGTTTATTAGTGTAGCTCTTTCTTGTTGCTTTTGATCTCTTTTTGGTTTGTGTCTTTGCTTTTCAGGACATCTCACTCTTTAGGTGTATGCGAAGATCTCGTGGCAAGGATTTAGCTCCATTCGATCCCAAACCGGAAAAAACCCTTAGCTCTAGATCCAAGAGCATTAAAAAGGGAAAAGAGATGGCCGGAAGAGATCTCCAAGCTGAATTGGATGAGGCTTTAGAGCAAATTAGGATAAGGGATGAAGCCTTGGAGAATGAAAGGAGACTTGCCAATGAGAGGCAAGAGGCAACTAGAAGGGAGATTGAGGAGATTAGGCAAGCTCTTGTGCAAAGAGAGCTTAACCGTCAACAACCTCCTCCACCTCCACCACAACCGCAGCCGGCGGCGGTAAATATTAGGGTTGTGCCCATTGCTATGGAAGAGCCACAAACGTTGGGGCAACGTATGGATCCAGCACAAAGAGCACACCGTCCGGGTGTGAACTTAGGAGATCCCGCATCCCATGATTACGAACTCCGCCCTCAAATTCTACAAATGATCCGGCATAATCAATTTGGAGGGATGGAAGGAGAGTCTCCTCATCAACACTTGATGAATTATGAGATCTTGATGGAGACTCTTAGACCGCCAAGATTGGAGAGCAACAACCATAAGCTTAGGGCCTTTTCCTTCTCCCTTAAGGATAAAGCCCTAGCTTGGTATCAATCTATTCCACAAGGGCGAGTTGGTACTTGGGAGGAGATGACGACCGAGTTTTTAACTAAGTTCTTCCCACCTTCCAAGACTACCGAGTTAAGAGGGAAGATCAATGCCTTCGTAATGAAGGATAGAGAGAGTTTATTCAAGTCTTGGGAGAGGTTCAAAGATCTTCTCCTAGATTGTCCACACCATGGCATACCGAAAATTGAGCTATTGGAGATCTACCTCAAACTACAACAATTATCAAGGCCCAAGGAACTTCAACAACAACCGGCAATTCAACAATTACCGGCCTAACCACAACCATCCCGGGTTTTCTTACTCTAACCCGGATGGAGCCTTGAACCCTCCCACTTCCTCAAGCATAACCCCACCACCAAAAGCTTCACAAGAACCTCCACCCGAATTTACTCAACCTCCAAAGGATAGGACCGAAATGATGTTTGAGCAATTGCTTGGAAGGTTGAGTGGTCTTGAGAGCACCGTGACTTCAATTTCTAAAGCTCAAAAGGTATTGGAAGCACAATTGTTCCAAAAGGCGGGTGAAGCCCATAGAGATCCGGGAAAGCTTCCCGGAAGGACCGAAGACAACCCAAGAGGCCAAGTGTTGGCTATCACAACAAGGAGTGGGTTGAGCATGAAAGATCCTTTGCCCAAGGACAATGCTAAAGGGAAACAAGTGGTGATAGAGGAAGAGACTTTGCAAGGAGATGGAGGCAAGAGCAAAGATGTAGAGCCAACCTATGTGGCACCGCCTCCCTACAAGCCACCACTACCGTTCCCTCAATCACGAGCAAGAGCTCGTTTGGACAATCACTTTGCTAAGTTCCTTGAACTAATGTCTAAATTGCATATTAACATTCCGTTCATGGATGCTATTTTAGGAATGCCGGCATATGGCAAGTTCTTTAAGGAAATACTTTCCAACAAAAGGAAGTTGGAGGAGTATGGGGAGATAAGAATGACAAAGAGGTCCTCGGAATTGATCCAAACGATGAAGGAGGAGATGCCTCCCAAGCTAAGAGATCCGGGTTCCTTTTGTGTCCCAATTGGAGTGGGAGATGTGAAGTATGAGGCCCTTTGTGATCTTGGTGCATGTGTAAGCATCATACCGCTTGCACTTTGCAACAAGGTTGGGCTAGGAGAGCCGAAACCGGTTAATATGACCCTCTATATGGCAGACCGTTCTATCACTCACCCGGTTAGGATCTTAGAAGACATCCCGGTGCAACTAGGAGGATTCTATGTGCCAATTGATTTTGTTGTCTTGGATATTCCGGCGGACTATCCGGTTCCCATCATCTTAGGAAGACCTTTCCTAGCCACTTCCGGATGCCTAGTGGATTGCAAGAATGGGACTCTCTCCTTCAACATTGGAGAAGAGAACATCAAGTTCAAATTGTCCACAATGATGAAAGGGTCAACCCTTGATGAGGATGTCTTCAACATAGTCGAGCAAGAAGAATCTAGAGAAGTTGTGAGCTCGATCTTGATCAAGGATCCCTTGGAGAAGGTTCTTACCTTAATTATGATGGAGGAAGGTGATGAGGAGGCTTGCAATGAAGAGATCAATGCCTTAGAAGTATTAGAAGAGGAGACAAGGGCTCAAGATGAAGGCCACGAAGAGGAGCTGAACAGCTGGAACTTCCACGGGCGTGGAAGTGGTTCCACGGCCGTCAAACTCTCTGTAAAGCCTCAACAAATGAGCCAGGCAAGGTCTACGGCCGTGGATTTGGAGCAAACCGTGGAGTTGGCCGTGGTTTCCCCTGAATCAGCCCTTATTGATGATCAAGCTTCTAGGAGCCATGGAGAGTCTTCATTTGCTTTGGATTCATCTCATCCAACCTTGTTTGGATCGTCTACACTCGATAAAGGTCCTCCTAAACTTGAACTCAAACCCCTCCCCTCTCATTTAAAGTATGCTTTCCTTGGTGATAATTCTACATATCCGGTGATTGTGAATGCATGCTTGAGTGATTATGAACTTGCTAAGTTGTTGCATGAGCTAAGATTGCATAGGAAAGCCATTGGCTATACTATTGATGATTTGGTTGGCATTAAGCCTTCTTTGTGCATGCATAAAATATTGATGGAAGATAACCACAAACCCTCTATTGAACATCAAAGGAGATTGAATCCTATAATGAAAGAGGTAGTCAAAAAGGAAATCATTAAGTTGCTAGATGCGGGGATAATCTACCCTATTTCGGATAGTAAGTGGGTTAGTCCCGTTCATGTAGTTCCTAAGAAGGGTGGAATGACCGTAGTAACCAATGAGAACAATGAACTAATCCCAACTAGGACGGCTACGGGATGGAGGATGTGCATTGATTATAGGAAGTTGAACATGGCCTCTAGGAAAGATCACTTCCCTCTCCCTTTCATTGACCAAATGCTAAAAAGGTTAGCTCAACACTCTCATTTTTGCTACCTAGATGGCTATAGTGGATTCTTCCAAATCCCTATCCACCCCGATGACCAAGAGAAAACTACCTTTACATGTCCATGGGGTACTTTTGCATATAGGAGAATGCCATTTGGGTTGTGTAATGCACCCGCCACCTTCCAAAGGTGCGTGATGGCTATCTTTTCGGAATACATTGAAAATATCATGGAAGTGTTCATGGATGATTTCTCTGTTTATGGTTCTTCCTTCGATAATTGCTTAGCTAACTTGTCATTAGTATTGCAAAGATGTGAGGAGACAAATCTTGTCTTGAATTGGGAAAAATGCCACTTCATGGTAAGTGAAGGCATTGTGTTAGGACACTTGGTGTCTAACCGTGGCATTGAGGTTGATAGGGCCAAGATTGAAACAATAGAGAAGTTGCCACCACCTACCTCGGTGAAAGGGGTAAGGAGTTTCTTAGGGCATGCCGGTTTTTACCGAAGGTTTATTCAAGACTTCTCTAAAATTTCTAAGCCTCTCACTAACCTACTAATGAAAGATGTTGATTTTGTCTTTTCCAAAGATTGTCTTGAGGCTTTTTGTAGGTTGAAGAACGCTTTGATCTCCGCACCTATCATGCAACCTCCGGATTGGAGTTTACCATTTGAGATCATGTGTGATGCAAGCGATGTGGCCGTTGGGGCTGTTTTGGGGAAAAGGAAAGATGGGCGCACTCATGCCATTTATTATGCTAGCAAGACGCTAGATGATGCCCAACTCAATTATGCTACCACCGAGAAGGAGTTGCTAGCGGTGGTGTATGCTTTTGAGAAGTTCCGCTCATATCTTGTTGGAGCGAAGGTCATAGTTTATACGGATCATGCTGCGATCCGTTATCCACTTACCAAGAAGGATGCAAAGCCTAGGTTGATTCGGTGGATCCTTCTTCTTCAAGAGTTTGATTTGGAAATCCGGGACAAGAAGGGATCCGAGAACTCCGTGGCGGATCACCTTAGTAGACTCCCACCATTGGAGCTTGAAAGAGATGACATCCCGATTGATGACTCGTTCCGGGATGAGCAATTGCAAATGGTGGAGGAATGCTTGTTCCAAGTGTCTAGAGGAAGCGAGCCATGGTTTGCCGACATTGTGAACTACTTAGTGTGTGAGGAAGTGCCTCCCGATTTGACATATGCTCAAAAGAAGAAGTTCTTCAAAGATGTGAGGCATTACTATTGGAGCGAGCCGCTTTTGTTCAAGAGAGGGCCGGATGGGATGTTTAGAAGATGCATACCGGAGGATGAGGTGGAGAGTGTGATCCGCCATTGTCACTCCTTGCCATGTGGAGGGCATGCTAGCTCACATAAGACATGTGCTAAGGTGTTGCAATCGGGCTTCTTTTGGCCAAGTTTGTTCAAGAACGTGCAAAGCTTTGTGGTAGCTTGTGATGCTTGCCAAAGAACGGGCAACATCTCAAGGAGGAATGAGATGCCCTTGAACAACATACAAGAAGTGGAAATATTTGATGTATGGGGTGTGGACTTCATGGGACCATTCCCTTCTTCATGTGGCAACCTCTACATCCTATTGGCGGTTGATTATGTATCAAGATGGGTGGAGGCAATCGCTTCTCCTACAAATGACGCCAAGGTTGTGGTGCGGTTCTTCAACCGAGTGATCTTTCCTAGGTTTGGAACACCAAGGGTGATCATAAGTGATGGAGGGAAGCACTTCACCAATAGGAACTTTGGGGCACTTTTGGCTAAGTATGGGGTAACTCATAAGGTGGCAACACCTTACCATCCCCAAACTAGTGGCCAAGTGGAGATCTCCAACCGGGAGATAAAGGCCATTCTCGAGAAGACGGTATCTAGAACTAGAAAGGATTGGGCTATGAAGCTCAATGATGCCTTGTGGGCATATAGGACCGCTTTCAAGACACCAATTGGCACCACTCCTTACAAGTTGGTCTATGGCAAGTCTTGCCACCTTCCGGTAGAAATAGAGCATAGAGCGCATTGGGTCATCAAGTGGCTAAATTTTGATCTCAAGGAGGCGGGAGAAAAGAGGTTGCTTGATATGAACGCCCTTGAGGAGATCCGGTTGGATGCATACGAGAATGCCCGGATCTACAAGGAGAGGACCAAGCGGTGGCATGACAAGAGGATCATCCCCAAGGAGTTGAGTGAAGGAGACCTTGTCCTTCTCTTCAATTCAAGGCTGCGGCTCTTTCCCGGAAAGCTCAAATCAAGATGGACCGGGCCATATGTGGTGAAGAAGATCTTTCCCCATGAAGCTATTGAGATAGGAGGGGAGCATTGTGAAAAATTTAAGGTGAATGGGCACCGGTTGAAGAAGTATATCCCGGGAACTCCGGTGGATATGATTGCCCCACTTTACCTTGAGTAGACGCTCCCGAGTTTGGTCAAGCTAATGACCTTAAAAGAGCGCTTGGTGGGAGGCAACCCATTGGTAACGCATTTTCCCTTTTCTCGTTTTGTTTTTGTTTTTGATTCTTCTATTTTTGTGTGTGTTTCGTGTGCTTAGTGTGTGTGCTAGAACATTAGTGGCATTGGAAGCCTTGCTTGACATATGAATGATGATGATGAACCCCTCATCAATTATGGGTGGAGCGGACGCGGAACTTGGACGGCTAACGGTGCCTAGCGCGGGTCCCGACGCCTTGATGAACACTTAGAGCTCTCTACCATGGTTGATAGGATCATCCAACATCAATTCTACTTGAGAATCCCAAATACCATAGCAAACCATTTCTACATTGTGAGAACCTTCTTTCACTCTTCTTTACTTCATTTACACATTGGGGACAATGTGTTTCTAAGTATGGGGTGGGGTTCGCATGATCCTTTACATGATGAGCATCTAGGATAGTTTAAAATCTTCACATGTCTTGCATTGTATATACTCATTTCGAAAATCCCATAAAAATTCAGAAAATTTAAAAATTTTTGTGCTTTCTAGGCTTGGATATGACCCTAATGATGAATCTTGTCCTGTGGATTGGCTATGGATGGCCTTATGTGTTAAATTGATGATAGCATATGTGGACTTGAAGTACTTCTCTTGAATTCCATGGATGATTTGTGATCATGATGTTTGCCTAGAATGATTGAGTATTGAAGGTCGAAATTACATGATAGTTCTTGCACACCATCTAGGAATGAATGAGGCAATTCATCTTCCTCTACTTCTCATCTTGATCATGATTGTTTGAGCACCTCAATTGAGATAAATTTGACCTCTTTTGACCCATCTGGGAATAGGAGCATGTTAGTGTGTTGATGTGTGTGAAAAGCAAGTGTGGGGTGAAGATGTTGATGAAAGAATGTCATGATTAAAATGCTGAATTTGTTGTGAAAGTGTAGCCAAAAATATAGGTTTGGGGGCGTTGGTTTAAATGACAAGTAACTCGGTACACTTCACATGATCGGGTGTTGGTGCCTTGCCAAAGTCAAATAAACCAATAGTCCTAACGAGCTTTGGTATGTGTGCCCGGTGTAGATGCACCTCGAAAAATAGAAAAAGCCCGAGGATGGCTAATCACCAAGGTTTCGGCTTTTGTACACCAATGCCATTGTCTCAAAAATAAGAAAAAGAGAAGAAGGAAAAGATAGAGAAAAATATACACTTGAGGGAAGTTGATCGAGGACAAGATTGTGGAGTTAGTTCCATTCCCGGATTAGCATCACATAGCCTAGAAAAATCCCCACCTAGTCACAACGTTTCTTGGCCTTTTAGTTCATAAGTCTTCATGACCTATTTGCATGTTTGTAAGACTTAGTAATCTAGATTGGATATGCTCTTGATCTTCTTGACTTCTTCATCTTTACATTTCATGCATACTTTCAAGTTAAGTAAAATTGTCTTTCCATGCCTTCACTTGTTTGATACATGATTGCTTATCCTTTGCCATGAAACATGACTATGAAGGTGATCCAATAGTAGAAGCACAAACCCAAAAAGATTTTGCCATTTTTCTGCATACATAAATCATGTTATCTTGTAGTCTATAGTTGAGCATTTGCTCGGGGACGAGCAAACCTTAAGTATGGGGTATTTTTGATAACACGATTTATGACTTAGGTTTAGGTAATCATTTAGATAGATTTCTCGCTCATTCATGCATGGTTTAGCATTAGTTCACGACGTTTGCACTCAATTCACGTATTTTGTCGAGATAGACGTCTACACGGACTTGTGCATTGCTTTGTGGGTATTTTGGGAGATTTAGGAGCTAAAATGTCACGTTTGAGGATCGTTCATCAAGATGACACACCCTCGGACTCATTAGGATGCAAGCTAAAGGCTAAGGAGGACTCATGGAACCTTGCCAACACAAGCCATGCACCAAATCGAAGCGTAATGATCAAAGGCAAAGCTGAAGGTCCAAATCACGGTTCACTGACAGATCACGGCCGTGGAAATGCCCGTGGATTTTGCCAGGTTTTCGTGACAGCTGTGCCACGATCTCTTGGCCAGCTCTTGCAAGGTTGTAGTATAAAAGTTGTCCTGCATTGGCTGAGAGAAGCATCTTAGAGCAGCTCTCCATTATCCACTATCATCCAATCAAAATATTCTCTCAACAAGAAGATTCTTGGAAGAAGAAGGTAGAAGGAAGCTACCATTGGAGAAGACCTTGATTGGAGAAGGAGAAGAACACACCATTGATAGATTTGATAGCTTTGTAGTGAAGAATTTCGGAATCAATTTCTAGACTTGTATGAACCATTTGAACCTTCTTTAAGAAGGGTTGTGAGTCATTCTAATTCCATTTTCAGCTTGGTTTTGTTTACTTCACTTGTTCATCTCTTTATCTTCATTATCTTGCAAATGGAAGCCATGATTTTATGTTTGTTGATTTCGATTGATATAATGAATGTCGTAGGCTAAATAGATGCGATTCTAGGGTAAGGGAAGGATGGTTATGGCTAGAACCATGATAGGATGGACTTAGATTAGCCCGTGGATGACTTGTATGCTTGAACATAGCTTCTGTTAGGAATCACGATTTGTTCTTGCCAAACCGCGGCCGTGGACTTGGTAGAACAACCCGTGATTTTCCCTGGTTCGATGAATCTAACTCTAGTTAGTTAGAATGTTGAAATCCTAAGTGTTTGTTAAGCCAAATCTATCCTAGGCTGACCTAGTGTTAGCAACTAAGTGTTAGGAGAGACTTATCCGGTAATCCTTACTCTTAGATTCCAAAGATGACAAACCCTAGGTAGTGGTGAGCCTCATAAGCCGCCATTGGACTAAGTGTGCTAGATTGTTGCTTAAGACTAACCCTTCCGAGACTTACCCGGTAAGGATAGGTTAGACCTCTAGGTAACAATCCGGTTTGTGTAGAATTTCGTCCCTTAGGTTCTTAGAGACTTACCCGGTAATGAGATCTTAGGGACGGACTAGTGGACCATGAGACCTACCCTGTGATTGATCCCAATCTAGAAATACTTATTCCCAACATATCAAAGTTAATCCGAGGAACGATTAGATAGCTTGAGTTCTATGCCATAACCGGAATTTCCAACCCCTAGAATCCGCTTTTCTTTCTTTGATCTACATCTCGTTTTATCTTGTTTAGTTTGTTTGATTTTGTTGAATTGTTAGCATAGTTGATTTGTTTATTTTGCATGTTTAGTGATCCTTGATTGATCACCTAAACGATGGCCTTATCATGCCCCACGCTGGCCTTGTCATGACCTTGTCATGCCCGACGATGGCCTTATCATGCCCCACGCTGGCCTTGTCATGACTGACGATGGCCTTGCTAGGTCCGACGCTGGCCTTGTCATGCCCAACGCTGGCCTTGTCATTCCCAACTCTAGCCTTATCTTGCGCGACGATGACCTTGTCTTGCCCGACGCTATCCTTGTCATGCCCGACGTTGGCCTTGTCATACAAGACAATGGCCTTGGCATGCCCGACGCTGGCCTTTGCATGCCCGACGTTGGCATTGCCATGCCCGACGTAGGCCTTGTCACGTTCGAGAGTTGCGTTGTCATGACCTTGTCATGCCCGATGTTGGCCTTGTCATGCCCGACGCTGGCCTTGTCATGTCCGAGAATGGCTTTGCCATGCCCGACGATGGCCTTGTCATGCTTGAAAATGGCTTTGCCATGCCCGACGCTAGCCTCGTCATGCCCGAGAGTGGACTTGTCATGGCCGACGATTGCCTCGTCATGTCCAAGAGTGGCCTTGTCAAGCCCGACGATGGCATTGCGATGCCCGACACTAGCTTTGTCATGGCCTTGTCATGCCCGATGCTGGCCTTGTCATGCTCGAAGATGGCCTTGCCATGTCATGCCCGACGTTGGCCTTGTCATGCCCGACGCTGGGCTTGCAATGCCCGACGATGTCCTTGCCATGTCCGAGAGTGGTTTTGTCATGCCCGACGCTGGCCTTGTCATGTCCGAGAGTTGCCTTGTCATGACCTTGTCATGCCCGACGTTGGCCTTGTCCTACCCGATGATAGCCTTGCCATGCCCGATGCTGGCCTTAACAGGGCCTTGTCATGCCCGACGTTGGCCTTGTTATGCTCAACGATTGCCTTGCCATGTCCGAAAGTTGCCTTCTCATGCCCGACGATGGCCTTGTCATGCCCTACGATGGCCTTGTCATGCCCTACGATGGCCTTGTCATGTCGTACGCTGGCGTTGTCATGCCCAACATTGGCCTTGTCATGGTCTTGTCATCCCCAACGATGGCCTTGTCATGCCCGGCCTTGGCCTTGTCATCTCCGAGAATTGCCTTGTCATGCCCGACCCAGGCCTTCTCATGTCCAAGAGTTACCTTGCCATACCCGATAATGGTCTTTCCATGCTTGACGATGGCCTTGTCATGCCCGATGATTGCCTTGCCATGCCCGAAGCTGGCCTTGCCATGCCTGATGCTGGCTTGCCAAGTCCGACGATGGCCTTGCCATGTCCGAGAGTGGCCTTGTCTTGCCCGACTGATGCCTTGCCGTGCCCGACGATGGCCTTATCTTGCGCGACGATGACGTTGTCTTGCCCGACGCTAGCCTTGTCATGCCCGACGATTGCCTTGTCATGCCCGATTATGGCCTTGCCTTGCACGACGCTATCCTTGCCATGGCCTAGTCATGCCCAACGATGGCCTTGCCATGCCCGGCGTTGGCCTTGTCATATCCGAGAGGTGCCTTGTCATGCCCGACGCTGGCCTTCTCATGTCCGAGAGTGGCCTTGCCATGCCCGACGATGGCCTTGCCGTGACTGGCGATGGCCTTGCCAGGCCCGACGATGGCCTTTCCATGCCCGACGATGGCCTTGTCATGCCCGAAGTTGGCCTTGTCATAGCCGACGATGGCCTTTCCAGGTCCAAGAGTTGCCTTATCATGCCCGACGCTGGCCTTGTCATGCCGAATGCTAGCCTTGCCATGCCCGACGGTTGCCTTGTCATGTCCGACACTGGACTTGCCATGCCCGAAAATGGTCTTGTCATGTCTGAGAGTTGCCTTGTCATGACCTTCTCATGTACGACGCTGGCATGTCCATGCCCAACGCTGACCTTGCCGTGTCCGAGAGTGGCCATGTCATGCCTGAGGATGGCATCGTCATGCCCGACGCGGGCCTTGTCATGCCCGTCGCTACCCTTGTCGTTCCCGACACTAGGCTTCTCATGCCCGACGATGGGCTTGCCATGCTCGACCATGGCCTTGTCATGCCAGATGCTGGCCTTGACATGCCCGACGATGACCTTGTCATATTTGAGAGCTGCCTTGTCATGACCTTGTCATGCCCGACGTTGGCCTTGTCATGCCCGACATTGGTCTTTTCATGCCATACGTTGGCCTTACCATGCTCGACGTTGGGCTTGTCATGTCCGAGAGATTGGCCTTGTCATGCCCGCGTGTGGCCTTGTCATGCCCGACGATGGCCTTGTCACGACCTTGTAATGCCCGACGATGGCCTTGTCACGACCTTGTCGTGCCCGAGGATGACCTTGTCATGACCTTTTCATGCAGGACGATGGTCGTGCCATGCCCGACGATGGCCTTGCCATGCCCGAAAAGGGCCGTGTCATGCCCGACGTTGGTCTTGTTATGCCCGACGCTGGCCTTGGCATGACCGATGATGGCCTTGCCAAGTCCGACGCTAGCCGTGGCATGCCGGACGCTGGCCTTGTCATGCCCAACGCTTGCCTTATCTTGCGCCATGATGGCCTTGTCTTGTCCAACACTAGCCTTTTCATGCCCAACGCTGGCCTTTTCATGCAAGACGATGGCCTTGCAATGCCCGACGCTGGCCTTTGCATGCCCGACGCTGGTCTTGCCATGCCCGACGATTGCCTTGACATGTTCGAGATTTGCCTTGTCATGACCTTGTCAAGCCCGATGTTGGCCTTTTCATGCCCGACGCTGGTTTTGTCATGCCCGACAATGGCCTTGCCATGCCTGACGCTGGCCTCCTCATGCCCGAGAGTGGCCTTGTCAAGGCCTTGTCATATCCGACGATGGCCTCGTCATGTCCGAGAATGGCCTTGTCACGCCCGACGATGGCATTGCGATGCCCGACGCTGGCCTTGTCATGCCCGACGTTGGCCTTGTCATGCTGGACGATGGCCTTGCCATGTCATACCCAACGTTGGCCTTGTACTGCCCGACGATGGCCTTGCCATGCCCGACGATGGCCTTCCCATGTCCGAGAGTGGCCTTATTATGCCCGACCCTAGCCTGGTTATGCCCGACCCTGGCCTTGTCATGCCCGACGATGGCCTTGCCATGCCCAACACTAGCCTTGTCATGTCCGAGATTGCCTTGTCATGGCCTTGTTATGCTTGTTGATGGCCTTGCCATGCCCGACACTGGCCTTGCCATGGCCTTGTCATGCCCGACGCTGGCCTTGTTATGCTTAACGATAGCTCTGCCATGTCCGAGAGTTGCCTTCTCATACCCGACGATGGCCTGGTCATGCCCTACGATGGTCTTGTCATGCCCTACGTTGGCGTTGTCATGCCCGACGATGGCCTTGTCATGCCCGACGATGGCATTGTCATGCCCGACGATGGCCTTGCCATGCCCGACTCTGGGCTTGCCATGTCCGACGATGGCCTTGCCATGTTCGATAGTGGCCTTGTCATGGCCGACAATGGCATTGCAATGCCTGACGATGGCCTTATCTTGCGCGACGATGACCTTGTCTTGCCCGACGCTAGCCTTGTCGTGCCTGACAAATACCTTGTCATGCCCGATGATGGCCTTGCCATGCCCGACGCTATCCTTGCCATGGCCTTGTCATGCCCGACGATGGTCTTGCCATGCCCGGCGTTGGCCTTGTCATGTCCGAGAGGTGCCTTGTCATGTCCGACGTTGGCCTTCTCATGTCCGACGCTGGCCTTGCCATGTCCAATGATGGCCTTGCCATTTCCGAGAGTGGCCTTGTCATGCCCGACGTTTGCCTTGCCATGCCCGACGCTGGCCTTGTCATGTCCGAGAGTTGCCTTGTCATGACCTTGTCATGCCCGACATTGGACTTTTCATGCCCGACTATGGTCTTGCCATGCCCGATGTTGGCCTTGAAGGAGCCTTGTCATTCCCGACGCTAGCCTTGTAATGCCCGACCATGGCCTTTCCATATCCGAGAGTGGCATTGTCATGACCTTGTAATGCCCGACGATGGCCTCGTCATGTCCGAAAGTGGCCTTGTCAAGCCCGACGATGGCATTGCGATGCCCGACGTTGGCCTTGTCATGCCCGACGCTGGCCTTGTCATGCTCGACGATGGCCTTGCCAAGTCATGTCTGACGTTGGCCTTGTCATGCCCAACGCTAGTTTTGCCATGCCCGACGATGGCCTTGCCATGTCCGATGATGGCTTTTCCATGCTTGACGATGGCCTGGTCATGCCCGATGATTGCCTTGCCATGCCAGAAGCTGGCCTTGCCATGCCCGATGCTGGGCTTGCCATGTCCGACGATGGCCTTGCCATGTCCGAGAGTGGCCTTGTCCTGCCCGACGATGACCTTGCCATGCCCGACGATGGTTTTATCTTGCGCGACGATGACGTTGTCTTGCCCGACGCTAGCCTTGTCATTCCCGACAATTACCTTTGTCATGCCCGATGATGGCCTTGCCATGCCCGACGCTATCATTGCCATGGCCTAGTCATGCCCGACGCTGGCCTTCTCATGTCCGAGAGTGGCCTTGCCATGCCCGACAATGGCCTTGCCGTGACTGGCGATGGCCTTGCCATGCCTGACGATGGCCTTGTCATGCCCGAAGCTGGCCTTGTCATGGCCGACGATGGCCTTTCCAGGTCCGAGAGTTGCCTTATCATGCCCGACGCTAGCCTTGTCATGCCGAATGCTAGCCTTGCCATGCCCGACGGTTGCCTTGTCATGTCCGACGCTGGACTTGCCATGCCCGAAAATGGTCTTGTCATGTCTGAGAGTTGCCTCGTCATGACCTTGTCATGTACGACGCTGGCATGTCCATGCCCAACGCTGACCTTGCCATGTCCGAGAGTGGCCATGTCATGCCTGAGGATGGCATCGTCATGCCCGACGCGGGCCTTGTCATGCCCGTCGCTACCCTTGTCTATCCCGACACTGGACTTGTCATGCCCGACGATGGACTTGCCATGCTCGACCATGGCCTTGTCATGCCAGATGCTGGCCTTGACATGCCCGACGATGACCTTGTCATGTTTGAGAGCTGCCTTGTCATGACCTTGTCATGCCCGACGTTGGCCTTGTCATGCCCGACATTGGTCTTTTCATGCCATACGTTGGCCTTACCATGCTCGACGTTGGCCTTGTCATGTCCGAGAGATTGGCCTTGTCATGCCCGCGAGTGGCCTTGTCATGCCCGACGATGGCCTTGTCACGACCTTGTAATGTCCGACGATGGCCTTGTCACGACCTTGTCGTGCCCGAGGATGACCTTGTCATGACCTTTTCATGCACGACAATGGTCGTGCCATGCCCGACGATGGCCTTGCCATGCCCGAAAAGGGCCGTGTCATGCCCGACGTTGGTCTTGTTATGCCCGACGCTGGCCTTGGCATGACCGATGATGGCCTTGCCAAGTCCGACGCTAGCCGTGGCATGCCGACGCTGGCCTTATCATGCCCAACGCTGGCCTTATCTTGCGCCATGATGGCCTTGTCTTGTCCGACACTAGCCTTTTCATTCCCGACGCTGGCCTTGTCATGCAAGACGATGGCCTTGCAATGCCCGACGATGGCCTTTGCATGCCCGACGCTGGTCTTGCCATGCCCGACGATGGCCTTGTCATGTTCGAGAGTTGCCTTGTCATGACCTTGTCAAGCCCGATGTTGGCCTTTTCATGCCCGACGCTGGTTTTGTCATGCCCGATAATGGCCTTGCCATGCCCGACGCTGGCCTCCTCATGCCCGAGAGTGGCCTTGTCAAGGCCTTGTCATATCCGACGATGGCCTCGTCATGTCCGAGAATGGCCTTGTCACGCCCGACGATGGCATTGCGATGCCCGACG
>BSUD01000006.1:83388201-83420526 GCA_033239045.1 Fagopyrum esculentum | reverse complement strand
GCCTTGTCATGACCTTGTCATGCCCGACGTTGGCCTTGTCATGCCCGACATTGGTCTTTTCATGCCATACGTTGGCCTTACCATGCTCGACGTTGGCCTTGTCATGTCCGAGAGATTGGCCTTGTCATGCCCGCGAGTGGCCTTGTCATGCCCGACGATGGCCTTGTCACGACCTTGTAATGTCCGACGATGGCCTTGTCACGACCTTGTCGTGCCCGAGGATGACCTTGTCATGACCTTTTCATGCACGACAATGGTCGTGCCATGCCCGACGATGGCCTTGCCATGCCCGAAAAGGGCCGTGTCATGCCCGACGTTGGTCTTGTTATGCCCGACGCTGGCCTTGGCATGACCGATGATGGCCTTGCCAAGTCCGACGCTAGCCGTGGCATGCCGACGCTGGCCTTATCATGCCCAACGCTGGCCTTATCTTGCGCCATGATGGCCTTGTCTTGTCCGACACTAGCCTTTTCATTCCCGACGCTGGCCTTGTCATGCAAGACGATGGCCTTGCAATGCCCGACGATGGCCTTTGCATGCCCGACGCTGGTCTTGCCATGCCCGACGATGGCCTTGTCATGTTCGAGAGTTGCCTTGTCATGACCTTGTCAAGCCCGATGTTGGCCTTTTCATGCCCGACGCTGGTTTTGTCATGCCCGATAATGGCCTTGCCATGCCCGACGCTGGCCTCCTCATGCCCGAGAGTGGCCTTGTCAAGGCCTTGTCATATCCGACGATGGCCTCGTCATGTCCGAGAATGGCCTTGTCACGCCCGACGATGGCATTGCGATGCCCGACGCTGGCCTTGTCATGCCCGACGTTGGCCTTGTCATGTTGGACGATGGCTTTGCCATGTCATACCCAACGTTGGCCTTGTAATGCCCGACGATGGCCTTGCCATGCCCGACGATGGCCTTCCCATGTCCGAGAGTGGCCTTATTATGCCCGACCCTGGCCTGGTTATGCCCGACCCTGGCCTTGTCATGCCCGACGATGGCCTTGCCATGCCCAACACTAGCCTTGTCATGTCCGAGATTGCCTTGTCATGGCCTTGTTATGCCTGTTGATGGCCTTGCCAAGCCTGACGCTGGCCTTGCCATGGCCTTGTCATGCCCGACGCTGGCCTTGTTATGCTTAACGATGGCTCTGCCATGTCCGAGAGTTGCCTTCTCATTCCCGACGATGGCCTGGTCATGCCCTACAATGGTCTTGTCATGCCCTACGTTGGCGTTTTCATGCCCGACGATGGCCTTGTCATGCCCGACGATGGCATTGTCATGCCCGACGATGGCCTTGCCATGCCCGACTCTGGGCTTGCCATGTCCGACGATGGCCTTGCCATGTTCGAGAGTGGCCTTGTCATGGCCGACAATGGCCTTGCAATGCCTGACGATGGCCTTATCTTGCGCGACGATGACCTTGTCTTGCTCGACGCTAGCCTTGTCGTGCCTGACAATTACCTTGTCATGCCCGATGATGGTCTTGCCATGCCCGACGCTATCCTAGCCATGGCCTTGTCATGCCCGACGATGGTCTTGCCATGCCCGGCATTGGCCTTGTCATGTCCGAGAGGTGCCTTGTCATGCCCGACGTTGGCCTTCTCATGTCCGACGTTGACCTTGCCATGTCCAATGATGGCCTTTCCATTTCCGAGAGTGGCCTTGTCATGCCCGACGTTGGCCTTGCCATGCCCGACGGTGGCCTTGCCATGTCCGAGAGTTGCCTTGTCATGACCTTGTCATGCCTGACATTGGACTATTCATGCCCGACTATGGTCTTGCCATGCCCGATGCTGGCCTTGAAGGAGCCGTGTCATTCCCGACGCTGGCCTTGTCATGCCCGACCATGGCCTTTCCATATCCGAGAGTGGCATTGTCATGACCTTGTCATGCCCGACGATGGCCTCGTCATGTCCGAGAGTGGCCTTGTCAAGCCCGACGATGGCATTGCGATGCCCGACGTTGGCCTTGTCATGCCCGACGCTGGCCTTGTCATGCTCGACGATGGCCTTGCCAAGTCATGTCCGACGTTGGCCTTGTCATGCCCAACGCTGGCTTTGCCATGCCCGACGATGGCCTTGCCATGTCCGATGATGGCTTTTCCATGCTTGACGATGGCCTGGTCATGCCCGATGATTGCCTTGCCATGCCCGAAGTTGGCCTTGCCATGCCCGATGCTGGGCTTGCCATGTCCGACGATGGCCTTGCCATGTCCGAGAGTGGCCTTGTCCTGCCCGACGATGACCTTGCCATGCCCGACGATGGTTTTATCTTGCGCGACGATGACGTTGTCTTGCCCGACGCTAGCCTTGTTATGGCCGACGATTGCCTTGTCATGCCCGATGATGGCCTTGCCATGCCCGACGCTATCCTTGCCATGGCCTAGTCATGCACGACGATGGCCTTTCCATGCCCCCGGCGTTGGCCTTGTCATATCCGAGAGGTACCTTGTCATGCCCGACGCTGGCTTTCTCATGTCCGAGAGTGGCCTTGCCATGCCCGACAATGGCCTTGCCGTGACTGGCGATGGCCTTGCCATGCCTGACGATGGAGTTGTCATGCCCGAAGCTGGCCTTGTCATGGCCGACGATGGCCTTTCCAAGTCCGAGAGTTGCCTTATCATGCCCGACGCTAGCCTTGTCATGCCGAATGCTAGCCTTGCCATGCCCGACGGTTGCCTTGTCATGTCCGACGCTGGACTTGCATGCCCGAAAATGGTGTTGTTATGTGTGAGAGATGCCTTGTCATGACCTTGTCATGTCCGACGCTGGCCTGTCCATGCCCGACGCTGACCTTGCCATGTCCGAGAGTGGCCTTGTCATGCCTGAGGATGGCATCGTCATGCCCGACGCGGTCCTTGTCATGCCCGTCGCTACCCTTGTCGTTCCCGACGATGGGCTTGTCATGCCCGACGATGGACTTGCCATGCTCGACCATGGCCTTGTCATGCCCGATGCTGGCCTTGACATGCCCGACGATGACCTTGTCATGTTCGAGAGTTGCCTTGTCATAACCTTGTCATGCCCGACGTTGGCCTTGTCAAGCCCGACACTGGTCTTTTCATGCCTTACGCTGGCCTTACCATGCTCGACGTTGGCCTTGTCATGTCCGAGAGATTGGCCTTGTCATGCCCGAGAGTGGCCTTGTCATGCCCAACGATGGCCTTGTCACGACCTTGTAATGCCCGACAATGGCCTTGTCATGATTTTTTCGTGCCCGAGGATGACCTTGTCATGACCTTTTCATGCACGACGATGGCCGTGCCATGACCGACGATGGCCTTGCCATGCCCGAAAAGGGCCGTGCCATGCCTGACGTTGGCCTTGTTACGCCCGACGCTGGCCTTGGCATGACTGATGATGGCCTTGCCAAGTCCGACGCTGGCCGTGGCATACCGGACGCTGGCCTTGTCATGACCAACGCTGGCCTTATCTTGCGCGATGATGACCTTGTCTTGCCCGACGCTAGCCTTTTCATGCCCGACGTTGGCCTTGTAACGCAAGACGATGGCCTTGCCATGCCCGACACTGGCCTTTGCATGCCCGACGCTGGTCTTGCCATGCCCGACGATGGCCTTGTCATGTTCGAGAGTTGCCTTGTCATGACCTTGTCATGCCCGATGTTGGCCTTTTCATGCCCGACGCTGGTTTTGTCATGCCCGACAATGGCCTTGCCATGCCCGAAGCTGGCCTCCTCATGCCCGAGAGTGGCCTTGTCATGCCTGAGGATGGCATCGTTATGCCCAACGCGGGCCTTGTCATGCCCGTCGCTACCCTTGTTGTTCCCGACGCTGGGCTTGTCATGCCCGACGATGGACTTGCCATGCTCGACCATGGCTATCATGCCCGATGCTGGCCTTGACATGCCCGACGATGACCTTGTCATGTTCGAGAGTTGCCTTGTCATGACCTTGTCATGCCCGACGTTGGCCTTGTCATGCCCGACACTGGTCTTTTCATGCCTTACGCTGGCCTTACCATGATCGACGTTGGCCTTGTCATGTCCGAGAGATTGGCCTTGTCATGCCCGAGAGTGGCCTTGTCATGCCCGACGATGGCCTTGTCACTACCTTGTAATACCCGACAATGGCCTTGTCATGACCTTTTCGTGCCCGAGGATGACCTTGTCAGGACCTTTTCATGCACGACGATGGCCCTGCCATGCCCGACGATGGCCTTGCCATGCCCGACGATGGCCTTGCCATGCCCGAAAAGGGCCGTGCCATGCCCGACGTTGGCCTTGTTATGCCCAACGCTGGCCTTGGCATGACCGATGATGGCCTTGCCAAGTCCGACGCTGGCCGTGGCATACCGGACGCTGGCCTTGTCATGCCCAACGCTGGCCTTATCTTGCGCGATGATGGCCTTGTCTTGCCCGACGCTAGCCTTTTCATGCCGTTGGCCTTGTCACGCAAGACGATGGCCTTGTCATGCCCGACGTTGGCCTTTGCATGCCCGACGCTGGTCTTGCCATGCCCGACGATGGCCTTGTCATGTTCGAGAGTTGCCTTGTCATGACCTTGTCATGCCCGATGTTGGCCTTTTCATGCCCCGACGGTGGTTTTGTCATGCCCGACAATGGCCTTGCCATGCCCGAAGCTGGCCTCCTCATTCCCGAGAGTGGCCTTGTCAAGGCCTTGTCATATCCGACGATGGTCTCGTCATGTCCGAGAATGGCCTTGTCACGCCCGACGATGGCATTGCGATGCCCGACGCTGGCCTTGTCATGCCCGACGCTGGCCTTGTCATGCTGGACGATGGCCTTGCCATGTCATACCCGACGTTGGCCTTGTAATATCCGACGATGGCCTTGCCATGCCCGACGATAGCTTTCCCATGTCCGAGAGTGGCCTTATCATGCCCGACGTTGGCCTGGTTATGCCCGACCCTGGCCTTGTCATACCCGACGATGGCCTTGCCATGCCCGACACTAGCCTTATCATGTCCGAGATTGCCTTGTCATGGCCTTGTTATGCCCGTTAATGGCCTTGTCATGCCCGATGCTGGCCTTGCAATGGCCTTGTCATGCCCGACGCTGGCCTTGTTATGCTAAACGATGGCTCTGCCATGTCCGAGAGTTGCCTTCTCATACCCGACGATGGCCTTGTCATGCCCTACGATGGTGTTGGCATGCCCTACGTTGGCGTTGTCATGCCCGACGATGGCCTTGTCATGCTCGACGATGGCCTTGTCATGCCTGACGAAGGCCTTGCCATGCCCGACTTTGGGCTTGCCATGTCCGACGACGGCCTTGCCATGTTCGAGAGTGGCCTTGTCATGCCCGAGAATGGCCTTGCAATGCCTGACGATGGCCTTATCTTGCGCGACGATGACCTTGTCTTGCCCGACGCTAGCCTTGTTGTGCCTGACAATTGCCTTGCCATGCCCGATGATGGCCTTGCCATGCCCGAAGCTATCCTTGCCATGGCCTTGTCATGCCCGACGATGGTCTTGCCATGCCCGGCGTTGGCCTTGTCATGTCCGAGAGGTGCCTTGTCATGCCCGACGCTGGCCTTCTCATGTCCGAGAGTGGCCTTGCCATGCTCGACGATGGCCTTTCCGTTCCCGGCGTTGGCCTTGTCATGTCCGAGAGTTGCCTTGTCATGTCCGAAGCTGGCCTTCTCATGTCCGAGAGAGGCCTTGCCATGCCCTACGATTGCCTTGCCATGCCTGACGATGGCCTTTCCGTTCCCGGCGTTGGCCTTGTCATGTCCGAGAGTTGCCTTGTCATGTCCGACGCTGGCCTTCTCATGTCCGAGAGAGGCCTTGCCATGCCCTACGATTGCCTTGCCATACATGACGATGGCCATGTCATGCCCGACGATGGACTTGCCATGTCCGACGCTGGCCTTGCCATGTGCAACGATGGCCTTGCAATTTCTTAGAGTGGCCTTGTCATGCCCGACGTTGGCCTTGCCATGCCCGACGCTGGCCTTGTCATGTCCGAGAGTTGCCTTGTCATGACCTTGTCATGCCCGACATTGGACTTTTCATGCCTGACTATGGTCTTGCCATGCCCGATGCTGGCCTTGAAGTAGCCTTGTCATTCTCGACGCTGGCCTTGTCATGCCCGACCATGGCCTTGCCATATCCGAGAGTGGCCTTGTCATGACCTTGTCATGCCCGACGATGGCCTCGTCATGTCCGAGAGTGGCCTTGTCAAGCCCGACGATGGCATTACGATGCCCGACGTTGCCCGACGTTGGCCTTGTCATGCTCGACGATGGCCTTCCCAAGTCATGTCCGACGTTGGCCTTGTCATGCCCGACGCTGGCTTTGCCATGCCCGACGATGGCCTTGCCATGTCCGAGAGTGGCGTTGTCATGCCCGACGCTGGCCTTGTAATGCCCGACACTGGCCTTGTCATGCCCGACGATGGCCTTGCCATGCCGGACGCTAGCCTTGTCATGTTCAAGATTTGCCCTGTCATGCCGGACGTTGGCCTTGTCATGCCCGACGATGGCCTTGCCATGCTCGACGCTGACCTTCGGATGGCCTTTTCTTGCCCGACGCTAAGCTTGTCGTTCCGACGCTTGCCTTGTCATGCAAGACGAAGGCCTTTGCATAGCTGACGCTGGCCTTGCCATGCCCGACGATGACCTTGTCATGTTCGAATGTTGCCTTGTCATGACCTTGTGATGCCCGATGTTGGCCTTTTCATGCCAGACGCTGGGCTTGCCATACCTGACGCAGGCCACATCATGCCCGAGAGTAGCCTTGACATGGTCTTGTCATGCCCAAAGATGGCCTCGTCATGTACGAGAGTGGCCTTGTCAAGCCCGATGATTGCATTGCGATGCCCGACGTTGGCCTTATCATGGCCTTGTCATGTCCGACGCTGGCCTTGTCATGCTCGACAATGGCCTTGCCATGTCATGCCCGACGTTGGCCTTGTCATGCCCGACGCTCGCCTTTCCATGCCCGAAGATGGCCTTGCCATGTCCGCATTGGCCTTGTCATGCCCGACGTTGGCCTTGTCATGCCCGCATCGCCTTGCCATGCCCGACGCTGGCCTTGTCATGGCCTTGTCATGTGTGACACTGGCCTTGTTATGTTCAACGATGGCCTTGCCATGTCCAAGAGTTGTCTTCTCATGCCCGACGATGGCCTTGTCATGCCCTACGACTGCCTTGTCATGCCCTACGCTGGCGTTGTCATGCCCGACGCTGGCCTTATCATGGCCTGGTCATGCCCGACGATGGCCTTGACATGCCCGGCGATGGCCTTGTCATGTCCGAGAGTTGCCTTGTCATGCCAGACGCTAGCCTTCTCATGTCCGAGATTGGCCTTGCCATGCCCAACGATGGCCTTGCCATGCCCAACAATGTCCTTGCCATGCATAACGATGGCCTTGTCATGCCCGACGATGGACTTGCCATGCCCGACGCTGGCCTTGTCATGCCCGACGCTGGCCTTGCCATGTGCGACAATGGCCTTGCCATGTCCGAGAGTGGCCTTGTCTTGCCCGACGATGGCCTTGCCATGCCCGATGCTGGACTTGTTATCTTTGAGAGTTGCCTTGTCATGACCTTGTCATTGTTAGCATGAAATATTGTGATATTTTAGGCACGTTTTCTAAGTGTATTTCATCTATAATGGTAGTCATTGATTAAGCATTGATGCATTTGTGAGCTAGTTTGTCTATATTGTCGATATAGAGATCTACACAAGCTTTATGTTGATTGTAGGCAATTAAGAGCTATTTCCGAACGGATTGAGCGAGAATGGAGTTTGATTGAGCATGTCCAAGGATTGAGGACATCTCTAGGAGCTAAGGATGGTGCTAACTTGAAGAATGGCACGAGAATAAGGAAAATCACGAAGTACCTCTAAACCACGCTCTAAAATACGGCCGTACTAGATTCCACGTTCAAGTCCACGGCCGTGGAACTTGGCAAGAGAAGCGTGGTGCATTCCAGCAACTTACACGGCCGTGGAGGGTTGTGACAAACCGTGACCAACTTCCACACTCTAAATTACGGGCGTGGAACCCTTCCACGACCGTGATCGTGACGATCTTTTACGCAATATTTTAAGCCACGATCTTCTACGCAATGGGCCGGGCTCATATTTTATCTTACACTATAAAAGGACGGAAGAAGGGAGATTCCGTCACCTTCGCTTACACTTGAACTTACCCTAGTTTCACGTCCTTGTGGAGATCGTCGTTGAGAGATTTTGCACTTTGCTCGATTGAGATTTCCGGATTGACGGAAAGAGAGAAGATTTGGAAGATTGTTCGTAAGGAGATTTCGCTTCTTATTTAGGTTTGATTAGAAGACGGATTGACATCCCGTTCTTCGTTCTTATCTAAGATTGTGATTGTTTATGTTATTCCGAATCTATTGACGTTATTGTTCTTAATTTGTGGATTTGAGATTGACTTGAGATTTATTCAAGGTTTTCAGAAGTTTTCATCTTTCATTCTTTTAAATCTTGAACTTGATATCAATATGACTGTTGTTGGCTAAAACCCTTTAGCAATTCTAAGGTGAAGGGTTGATAGTTGTGGCTTAGATGATGATAGATCGATCGTAAACAGATTGGACCCTGAGAGTTAGAAAGAATCGCCGACGAACCTAATCCACGGTCTGTTCTTGAGCTTCCACGGCCGTGGAACTCAAGAACTACCCGTAATTTTGTGTCAGTTTACGAACTTGCTTTTACTTTAATCCAAAGTTAAAGATTTGCTTTAACTTAGTCTTGGCTTGACCTTTTCTAGGTGGTAGTGAAGCCTCAACAACCTCTACCTCGATTCTGAGTCTCACAACCTTAATCGGTTTAGTTAGTCTTGATCCTTGGATTATAAGTTTGGGTGTTTGACGTTAGTTCTTACCTTTAGAACCTTTCTATACTGAAGCCTCAACAACCTTTATAGAGAGTGTCTTTTAGGTGAGTCATATAAGGTTTTTGGAACTTCACCGTACGATTACCTTACATTCGTATACCTTTGCATACCTCAACTCTGTCCTTATATCTTTAGTATATCTTGAATCGATTGCCACAGCTGGATTCCTGGATCTTTAGGATTGTGGTTTTCCCAATAATTTGAAAAGCTTCATACATTTACTTGCTTGATAATCTATAACTGGATTTAACCCCCCAAATCCCTGTGTTCGATACTCTGGAATTCTTGCTCAACTATATCGATCCGTACACTGCGGGTTCACTTGCTTGATTTCTAGTTTTATAAATTTAAGACTTATTTGCACGCACGCTAAGTGGCGAACAAGTTTTTGGCGCCATTGCCGGGGATTTGGTCTAGGCCGAATTCGGTTATCGGTTGTCAAGCTTGGGAGCTTCTCCCTTGTTATTTGATATCTCTTCGAGTGTATGCGCAGGTCTAGGAACACCGAAGACCTCTTACCTCTTGATCAAGAGCTTGAGCGGAATTTAAGGAGAAAGCGTAAGGAGAAACAAATGGTTGAAGAAAGAGAACGTGATCTCCAATCGGAGTTAGCGGAAAAGGAAGCTCAACTCCAATGGAGTGAGAAGACTCGTAGGGAAGAAATGGATCGTCATCAAACAAAGGTTGATGATCTATCGGACATGATGTTCCAAATGAGGTTGGAGATAAACAACCTTAAGGAGAAAAAGAAAAGGAGGAGACCGGGAAGATCAGTTAGAGCCAACTCATCCAATGAGGATAGCGACTCCTTCATGCCACCGATAGAGGAAATTGATCCCACGATCAATGTGAATCCATTCTTTCCACGGCCAGCTGAAAATCGCCGTGTTCCACCTAGGAATGCGAGGGTCGAACGTGTGGAAGAAGAGCCAAGAACTCTTGGCCAAAGGATGGATCCAACGCAGCAACCACGCCGTTTAGGTGTGAACTTTGATGCTGACGATGCACAAGGGTTTAGCTTCAACCCTCAAGTTATTAACATTGTTCACCAAAACCAATTTGGTGGAACAAGTGCTGAATCTCCATACCAACATCTATAAAACTTTGAGATTATGATGGAGACAATGAAGCCTAAGAACGCAACTACCAACAGCTACAAACTCAAGCCTTTCTTCTTCTCCTTGAAGGGGAAAGCATTGTCTTGGTATCAAGCTCTTCCAAGTGGAAAGCTTGAGACATGGGAGGATCTTTCCGCGGAGTTCCTCACTAAGTTCTTTCCGCCATCCAAAACGGCGGAACTAAGAGGTAACATTAATGCATTTTCTATGAGATCTAACGAAAGTTTGTTTCAATCTTGGGAAAGATTTCAGGATTTGCTATTGGATTGCCCTCATCATGGCATATCCAAGCTTGCATTGTTGGAGATATACTATAAGGGGTTGGATGTGGAGACACAATTCAAGCTCCAATCCCTCTCATGTGGTACATTCATGGACGTGAGGGAAGATGACGTTTGGGACATCATTGAGAAGCAAGCGCGAGTTATAGAGAAGTATTCTCACCGGAAAGTGGAAGGGAATCGTGTAGAGCAAGGAGCAAAGCTCACACATGAAGCTCAAACTCAAATCTTTTCTCTCAACAATGAGATTAAAGAGTTGAAGGAAGCTATCAAGACCAACTTTCCAAAGCAAAACGGAAAGGATGTTGGTTACTTGGGTAACAACAACAACGGTGGTGAGAATACAAACCGCAACAACAACAACCGGAATAACAACCAGAATAATTGGAACAACAACAACAACCGGAACAACAATTGGAACAAGAATAGGGGTTCAAACAACAACAATTGGCGTCCCAATCAACAAAATTCCGGTAATCCTTATTCTTCCAATTCAAATTCACCAACCCCACCTTCCTCTTCTTCCACTCCTTTGAAAAGCCAGAGGCAAACATCTAATGGTGGAAGCACTTTGGGGAAAGAGAAGCCCGATCCCATGTTGGAAACGATTTTGGGGAAGCTTCAAGGGTTGGAGACTCGCATCATCAAGGTTGATGATCACATTACTAAGGTTGATAAAGCCCAAAAGGTTTTAGAAAACCAAATGTTCAGCCATGCGGAGGAAGTTCCTAGGAATCAAGGGAAACTTCCAGGAAAAACGGAGGACAACCCAAAAGGAAGGGTGATGGCAATCACAACTAGGAGCGGGGTGACAACTACCGATCCGCAACCTAAGTTTGTAGAAGTCCCCATTGAGAAAGAGAAAGAAAAGGGGAAGGAGAAGGAAGATGTCTACGTTCCTCCTCTAGCTTACGAACCTCCCCTACCGTTCCCTCAATCTAGAGCAAGAGCGCGTCTAGATAAACAATTTGGTAAGTTTATAGAACTCATGAGCAAATTGCATATTAATATACCTTTCATTGATGATATTGTAGGTATGCCGGCTTATGGCAAGTTCTTAAAAGAGATCCTCTCTAACAAGAGAAAGTTAGAGGATTTTGGAGAGGTTAAGATGAGTTCGGATTCTTCGGATCTCATCAAGACCATGAAAGAGAAGATGCCCCCAAAGCTAAAGGATCCGGGGTCATTTTGTATTCCCATAGGAGTGGGAGATGTCACATATGATGCATTATGTGACTTGGGAGCAAGTGTGAGCATCATACCACTAGCATTATGTAGGAAGATCGGTTTAGGCGACCCTAAACCGGTGAAGATGACGTTGTACATGGCGGATCGATCCATAACTCATCCCGTCGGTATTGTAGAAGACGTCCTGGTCAAGCTAGGTAAATTCTATGTTCCTATAGATTTTGTTGTGGTTGACATTCCTGCAGATAGTCCGGTCCCGATCATTCTCGGAAGACCGTTTCTTGCAACGTTCGGCTGCATAGTCGATTGCAAGAATTCTAGACTTGCCTTTGACATAGGAGAAGAGAAGGTAGAGTTCGTTCTTTCCACTCTAGTGAAGGAACCAATATTTGATGAGGATATATTCAATATCCAAGATGAAGAAGGGTTGTCTAGAGAGGAGGTAAGTGCTATTCTCTTCAAAGATCCTTTGCAAAAGGTTATTACTATGAGTCTAATGGATGTAGGAGAAGAAGAGGAGTGCAATGAGGCAATTGAAGCCTTAGAAGCACAAGAAGAAGTATATGAAGAGGAGTTTGAGAAACTCCACGACGAAGTAGAAAACGTGAGAATCCACGGTTATACACTATATTCCACGGCCGTGGATTTCACCAACAAAAGCGTGGCTCACTCCAGAGGGTTACACGGTCGTGGAAGAAACAGAGCACCCGTAACTACATTCCACACCCAAAATCACGGCCGTGGAGGATACAGAGAAACCGTAATTTTGGCCGTGGACGAAGGCAAATGTGTCACTTCTTCAACTTCTCTTGATTCTTCTCCAACACCTTCTACTTCCTTGGATGCTTCTAAGGAACCATCGGATACTCCTCAAGAGCCATTGGAGACTCCGATAGTCATGGAACTAAAGCCACTTCCTACTCATCTAAGGTACGCAATTCTTGGACCAAATTCTACCTTTCCGGTTATTGTTAGTTCCGATTTAAGCATAGATGAACATAGTAAGCTCATGGTTGTCCTTAGGAAACATAGAAAAGCTTTAGGATATACTATAGAGGACTTAGTTGGAATTAAACCTTCCCTATGTATGCACAAGATATTAATGGAAGAGGACTTTAGGACTTCGCGACAACTTCAAAGGCGGTTAAATCCGACCATGAAGGAGGTTGTCAAGAAGGAAATTCTTAAACTTCTTGATGCAGGTATCATCTACCCTATCTCCGATAGCAAGTGGGTGAGTCCGGTACAAGTGGTTCCGAAGAAGGGAGGAATGACCGTCATCACCAACAAGAATAACGAACTCATTCCTACCCGAACCGTAACAGGATGGCGGTTGTGCATAGACTACCGCAAGCTAAACAACGCTACGAGGAAGGATCACTTCCCACTACCCTTCATCGACCAAATTCTTGAAAGGTTAGCGCAACATTCGCACTTTTGCTATCTTGACGGTTATAGTGGTTTCTTTCAGATTCCGATACACCCGGATGATCAAGAGAAGACCATGTTCACGTGCCCGTGGGGTACGTTTGCCTATAGGAGGATACCGTTCGGGCTTTGCAATGCCCCAGACACCTTTCAAAGGTGCATGATGGCCATCTTCTCCGAATACATAGAGGAAATCATGGAGGTCTTTATGGACGACTTCTCCGTTTACGGTTCCTCTTTTGACAATTGCCTTTCTAACCTTGCTCTTGTATTACAAAGGTGTGAAGACACTAACCTAGTTCTTAACTGGGAAAAGTGTCAATTTATGGTAAAGAAAGGAATTGTATTAGGACACTTAATCTCTAGTAGAGGGATTGAAGTAGATAGAGCTAAGATAGAGACCATAGAAAAGCTTCCTCCCCCAACTTCAGTGAAAGGGATAAGAAGTTTTTTAGGACATGCTGGATTTTATAGGCGTTTCATAAAGGATTTCTCTAAAGTATCAAAGCCGCTAACTAATCTATTGACGAAGGATGTAGTTTTTGATTTTTTGCAGGAATGCTTAGATGCGTTTAACATGATCCGGGAAGCTCTAATTTCAGCACCTATCATCCAACCTCCGGATTGGAATCTTCCCTTTGAGGTTATGTGCGATGCTAGTGACGTAGCTATAGGAGCTGTTCTTGGACAAAGAAAGGAAGGGCGAACCCACGCTATCTACTACGCTAGCAAGACGCTAGATGAAGCGCAGCTCAACTACGCCACTACGGAAAAGGAATTTTTAGCCATTGTTTATGCTATTGACAAATTTCGCTCTTATCTTGTAGGTGCAAGTGCAAAGGTGATTGTGTACACGGATCATGCTGCGATCCGGTATCTCCTTGCAAAGAAGGATGCGAAGCCAAGGCTAATTAGATGTATTCTTCTCCTACAAGAATTCGATCTAGAGATCCTTGACAAGAAGAGTTCGGAAAATTTTGTTGCGGATCATTTGAGTCGCCTAACACATCTAGAGGACGACCATCTACCTATAGATGACTCCTTCCCGGATGAACATTTACACATTATAGAGGAGTGCATCGATGTGATCTCCAAAGGTAACGAACCATGGTTTGCTGATTTTGTTAACTATTTGGTTTGTCAGGAGATACCGCCCGGATTATCCTACGCACAAAGAAAGAAGTTCTTTAAGGATGTTCGGGAATACTTTTGGAATGAACCTCTCCTCTTTAAGAGAGGTCCGGATGGCATTATTCGGCGATGTGTGCCGGAAGATGAGATGCAAAGTGTCATCCGCCATTGTCATTCACTACCTTGTGGAGGACATGCTAGTTTGAACAAGACTAGCGCTAAGGTATTGCAATCTGGATTCTTTTGGCCTACTTTATTTAGAGATGTGCAAACCTTTGTTTTCTGCTGCGATGCTTGTCAAAGAACAGGAAATATCTCTAGGAGGAATGAGATGCCTCTCAATAACATCCAAGAGGTGAAGATTTTCGACGTTTGGGGAGTTGACTTTATGGGACCGTTCCCATCATCTTGTGGAAACCAATACATACTCTTGGCGGTAGATTACGTTTCTAGATGGGTGGAAGCAATTGCCTCTCCCACCAATGATGCCATGGTAGTGGCTAAGTTCTTTAACAAGACCATCTTCCCATGATTTGGGACACCAAGGACTATCATTAGTGATGGAGGTTCTCACTTCATTGCTCGGCGCTTTGAAGCTCTTCTAGCTAAGTATGTGGTTACTCACAAGATCGCCACCCCTTATCATCCACAAACTAGTGGACAAGTTGAGATCTCAAACCGGGAGATCAAAGGAATCCTAGAGAAGACGGTTTCAAGGACTAGGAAGGATTGGTCCTTGAAGCTTGATGATGCATTGTGGGCGTACCGGACTGCGTACAAGACTCCTATAGGAACCACACCATACAACCTTGTGTATGGAAAGTCTTGTCACTTACCGGTAGAGTTAGAGCACAAGGCGTTTTGGGCCATCAAGTGGTTGAATTTCAGCATGAAGGAAGCGGGAGAGAAGCGTCTCTTGGATCTTAATGAGCTTGAAGAACTCCGCTTGAACGCTTATGAAAACGCCAAGATTTACAAAGAAAGAGCAAAGCATTGGCATGATAAGCATATCATTCCAAAGGACTTCAAAGAAGGAGATCAAGTTCTCCCCTTCAATTCAAGGCTTCGTCTCTTTCCAAGTAAGCTTAAATCTCGTTGGACCGGACCTTTTCTAATCAAACGTATTTTCCCCCATGGTGCAGTTGAAGTATGGGGTGAAGCGGGCAGAAGCTTTAAGGTGAACGGTCAACGACTCAAGAAGTATACGCCGGAACTCCAAGCTGAAGAGTTCGCGCCCACCGCACTCGAATAAGTGCGAATTTGGTCTAGCTACGAACCTTAAACAAACCGCTTCTTGGGAGGCAACCCAAGGTATTGCATTTACGTTTTTTGTTTTGATTCATAGATTAGCTTAGTTTAGACGTTTTTGTTTTGTTTTTCCTTCGATTCCTTCCGGTATGTTCGTGTTTTTGGATGTAGGAATAGTGGAAAAGAAAAGGGGAAGAGAAAGTTTGAAGAAAAGTGACGAAACTTGGACTTTGGAGCATTACAGAGAGTTCCACGGCCTAAACCACGGTCGTGGAACCCTCTGAGACTGTAATTTATAAAAGCCTTTGAAAAATCACAAAAACCACGGTTCCGTACATTTCCACGGCCGTGGAACCCCCCGACAAACCGTGATTTTCAAAAATTTTTACGGCCACTATATAAACCACGTTTCTTCACAAAACACAACACCACAACCCATTCCACGCCCAAAAACACCGAAATCCCTCCCCTCACCTCAAATCTTCGTTCATTAATCGTTTTTAACGATTCTTTGACCTAAACTGAAGCAAATCCGACCACCAACAAGATCCAAGCAACAATTTGAGCGGCAAATCACCAAGGAAAGCAGAATTCGGATTTGAAAATCCGAAAACCTAGGTTTTTTCGCTTTTCTCTATCTTTGTCGATTCGGTCTTGAAATTGCTAGATTTTTTATAAATAATTGATTGGAATTGGAAAAGAATTAGTCTAGGACTGCTGCTGTGAAATTTGGTGTGATTTTGCTGAGTTTTGAGAAAAGTCGAGACAAACCACGGTTCCTGTAGCATCCACGGCCGTGGAACACCAAGAACAGACCGTGGTTTTTGCTAGAAAATGGATTTTGTGAGGAGAGTGTCCGGTAGGAACAAGGGCAAGAATAAGGACAATGATAAGAACAAAAAGAGGAAGGTAACCCCCTCTTCCTCCTCTAGAGCACCACCACCTTCATCACCTTCATCCCCTTCACCTCCATCATCACCATCACCACCTCGCCCTAGGGTCCCTACCATTCATGAGGATCATCTCGACGCCTTAGAGAGGATCCATAAGAGGATGGTCATAGGTCCTAGATATCTACTGTTGGAGGACTTAGCGCCTCTACATGTGATAGAGGACATCACTTGGCTCTTAGATAGAGCCGGATTAGTCATCTTCACCGCTATTCGGGAAGATGCATATGAGGAGATTACGAGAGAGGTTGTGGTCTCTTTTGAGCACAACCATGTTGATAGGACAGTTTCTTTCCGGTTGATGGAAAGAAACTATAATTTCTCCATCCGGGAGTTTGGAGCCTTCTTTGGGTTCCACGAGACCTTCAATGGTCGTTTCCCCAGTGGCGTGTACGCCAAGGATTTCTGGGAAGAGGTCTCTATGATCTATGCCAGCGAGGACCGCTGGCAACCAGCTGATACCAAGGCTAAGTTGATGTATCACTTAGCCTTGAAGATTGCTCATAGGGTACTTTTTGAGTGTCTCTTCCCTAGGACGGAGACACCTCAGAAGATTAAGACAGATGAGCTCTTTCTTCTATACTGCATGTTATATGGACGGCCTGCTGACTGTGCCACCCTCTTAGCTGCTACCATGAGCAAGCTAAAGAATAAGAGGGCTGGCAACATTGGATATGGTGGGATAGTGACCCACTTTGCTCGACAGCTAGGGGTAGATTTTTCTGCTTGTACACGCATTGCTGTTGTACCCCTAGGACTTCAGGCCCTTATGACTAGAGGCCTCATCTTCCCCACCCATAGAGGTCCACCTTACGTTGTTGTGCCATGGGAGAGTAGGACCGGGAGAGGCATTGAGTGGCTCCCAAAGTATTCCGTTATGGCTGGACGCCAAAACTGGAAGGCGACGTTCGCTGCTATGCATGCGAACAGGATTGCAGCCCCTCCCTACGTTCCACCACCACCAGTTGAGGAGGAGGATATGAGAGACAAGTATGAGGGAGGAGGAGCTGAGCAGGACTTTGGTACATTCCCGGATCATCCGGACGCAGCTCCTGACATGCCTAGACGTTCTCCCCGCCCTACTAGAGCATCTGGCTCTTCCTCTCGCCGTGCTAGTGTGAGCGAGAGGCCTACTTGGATTGCTGACCCTCCTGCTTGGTATTTGACTCAGCCGGATTGGATGGGAGCTCCTCCACCATGGTTTACACAGCCGCCATCAGCACCAGTACCTTCAGATGCACCGGCGTGGTACAGCCAGCCGCCTGGGTGGTATGAGCAGCTGCCGGAGTGGGCCACCGATCTTTCCGATAGGGTTGGAGCATTAGAGATCCGCGCAGATGCGAGGGATGCACGAGTGGACGATCTTGACCATATGATGAGAGATGTTTACCGCCAGCAGTTCGGGCAGTACTACGACCCCAGTTTCTCTCCATTCCCACCACCGCCTCCACCGCAGTGATGACGATGATGACCGACAATTTAGCCGCTCCACCACCATTTTGTGAGTTTTTTTTTCTTTCTTTCTTTGTCTTTATTTTTCTTTTTGAACATTAGGGACAATGTTTGTTCCAAGTATGGGGTGGGGTGTGACTAATCGTTGTTATAACTCTTACTCACTTTATTTGCTTCTATTGAGACTATCTTGCATGTTTCATTATATTGTTACACGTTTTATTATTGCATTGCATGAAAGAGCCTTTGAAAAACCCATAAAAATTGAAAAATTTTGAAAATTTTGTGCTTCTAAGGATAGAGATGATTTCTATGATAATCACCACTTGTGAATTGAGTTTTGATGACAATCGCATGCTTAAACGAACAGTGAATTGAAAAGAAATTGAATGAGTTGATTATACCTCTTTTGCAAATTTCATAATGTGATGAATGTTACTTAAATCATGTTGAGAAATTAAGGTTGAAATCACAATATAAGTTCTTATACTTCTTGTCGAGATGATTAATGCAATTCAATTTTCTTTCTTCTTTCTTTGATCATTTAGCCCCTCATTGAAATAATGGCCTCCTTTACCTATCCGGGAATTTGGAGGAGTTGATTGATATTGGCATGTTTGATGTGGGAAGGCCTTGAAAGCAATTATTTTGCAATCAAAAGAATAGAAAGAAATTATAGGTTTGGGGAAGTCAATCATGAAGATGAGTAACTCGGCACCATTCACATAGCCGGGTGTTTGTGTCTTGTCAAAGTAGGATTGAGCGATATTCCTAGCGGATTATGGTATGTGCGCTAAGAGTTTGAGGCATCTCATAAAAATTGAGAGACGCCAATCTCCTAGGCTTCGGTTTTTGTGCACCTCTATCCATAACTCCAAAAGTAAAGTCGAAAAATGAAAAGAAAAGAACGAAGCTCTAAGTTGAAAGTGCTGCGGAAACCGCAAGAGAAGAAGAAAAGAGTAGTTATCCACTTTCCCGGATTCATGCACCACATTCCTTAAAGTTTTCCCTCCCTTTCCACATTCTAGACCTTGTTTGAAAGTCCTTAAGATCAAAAGAATGTTATATGACTTGGTGATCTAAATTGAAGTTTCTTATGATTGATTTTGATAATGTTTAAAGGTTATGATGTTTATGTTACGCTAAGATCGTAATGCGCAAATGGGTTTTAAATTTATAACTCGAAGTAAATCCTAACTACCTAGCGAAATCCGCAGTGTACGGGACGTTTGTAGAAGGATTAGTATTCCGAGGTCGAACACAAAGACTAAGGTGAAATTGATTCAAATTGTGATTGAGTTTAGTAAAGATCTAGGTCGAAAGAAAAGAAAGAAATAAAGAAATGAAAATTTCAAATGTTTTTAGTTGGTTTTTGGTGATCAATCAAAGATCACAATTCATGCAAAGTAAACAATCAAACTAAACTAAAAATCAGCACAAATGAACGAACTAAACAAGATAATGATCAAGGAAAGAAAAGACGGATTCTAGGGGTTGGAAGTTCCGGTTATGGCATGGGACTCAAGTTATCTATTCATTCTTTGAATTAACTATGATATGTTGGGATTAAGTGTATCTAATTTGGGATCAATTACCGGGTAGGTCTCTTGGTCCAACTAGTCCACTCCTAAGGTCTCATTACCGGGTAAGTCTCTAAGAACCTAAGGATAGGACTTCTACACAACCGGATTGTTAATTAGGGGTCTAACCTATCCTTACCGGGTAAGTCTTGGAAAGGGAAGTCCTAAACAACTATCCTAGCACATCTAATCCAATGGTGGCTTATTAGGCTCACCACTACCTAAGGTTTGTTATCTTTAGATTCTAAGAGCAAGGATTACCGGGTAAGTCTCTCCTAACACTTAATCACTACACTAGGCCACCCTATGGTAGGTTAAGCTCAACAAACACTTAGGGTTTCAACATTTTATAGATCTAAGGTAAGATCCTTCGAACCAGGGAAAATCACGGTTTGTTCTTCCTAAACCACGGCCGTGGTTCTACAAGAACTACCCGTGATTTCTAACAGAAGCTACATTCATAAGCAAAAGTCATCCAAAGGTAAATCTAAGTCCGTCCTATCATAGCCCTAGCCACAACCATCCCTTCCTTACCCTAGAACCACATCAATTTAGCCTACAACATTCATAATCGAAATCGAAACAAACAAACATAAGATCATAACATTCATTGCAAGATAATGAGGGAAATAGATGAACAAGTTTACTTAAAACAAAACCAAGCTGAAAATAGGATTAGAATCACTCACAATCCTTCCAAAGGAAGGTTCAAATGGTTCATACAATTCTAGAAATAGAATCCGAAATACAAGAAAGCTATGGTGTGTGTTCTTCTCCTCCTCTTCAATGGATCTCTTCCTCTTCTCTTTGACACTTTCCTTCCTAGAAAAACTTCTTGTTGAGAGAATATATTTGTTAGAGAGAAATGGATAATGGATGAGCTGCTCCAAACTACTCCCAACTGCCTCTCACAACCCATGAATGACCACTTTTATAACAAACTTGCATGAGCTGGCCATGAGAGTCGTGGCACAGCTGTCACAAGAATCTGGCAAAATCCACGGTTGATTCCACGGCCGTGATTTGTCAGAGAACCGTGATTCTGTGCAGAAACTTCGCCTTGATCATTTGGCTGTGATTTGGTGCATGGCTAGTGTTGGCAAGGTTCCATGAGTCCTCCTTAGCCCTTGATTTGTGTCCCAATGAGTCCGAGGGTGTGTCATCTAGATGAACGATCCTCAACGCATCGTTTTAGCTCTAAATCTCCCGAAATACCTATAAAACACGCACAAGTCCGTGTAGACGTCTATCTCGACAAAATACATGAATTGAGTGCAAAACGTCTCGAACTAATGCTAAACCATGCATGAATGAGTGAGAAATCTACCTAAATGATTACCTAAATCTAGATCATAAATCATGTTATCAAAATACCCCATACTTAAGGTTTGCTCGTCCTCGAGCAATTGCTCAACTATAGAATACGAGATAGCATGATTTATGTATGCAGAAAAACGGCAAAATCTTTTTGGGTTTGTGCTTCTACTATTGGATCACCTTCATAGTCATGTTTCATGGCAATTGGACAAACAATTATGTATCAAACAAATGAAGGTATGGAAAGACAATTGTACTTAACTCAAAGACATGCATGAGATGTAAAGATGAAGAGGTCAAGAAGATCAAGAGTATGTCCAATCTAGATTACTAAGTCTTACAAACATGCAAGTAGGTCATAAGGTCTTGTGACATAAAAGGCCAAGAAACGTTGTGATTGGGTGGGGAATTTTCTAGGATATGTGATGCTAATCCGGGAATGGAACTAACTTCACTTCCTTGTCCTCGATCAACTTCCCCTAAGTGTATATTTTTCCTTATCTTGCTTTCTTTTCTTTTTCTTGACTTGTTTTTGAGACAATGGCATTGGTGTACAATAGCCGAAACCTCGGTGATTAGCCATCCTCGGGCTTTTTCTATTTTTCCGAGGTGCATCCACACCGGGCACACATACCAAAGCTCGTTAGGGCTATTGATTCATTTGACTTTGGCAAGGCACCAACACCCGATTATGTGAAGTGTACTGAGTTACTTGTCATTTGAAACAACGCCCCCAAACCTATATCGTTGGCTACACTTCCACAATAATTTCAGCATTTTTATTTATGACATTCCTTTCATCAATAACTTTACCCCACACTTGCTTTTCACACACTTCAACACACTAGCATGCTCCTATTCCCGGATGGGTTAAAAGAGGCCAATTTTATATCAATTGAGGTGCTTAAGCAATCATGATCAAGATGAGAAGTAGGGAAAGATGAAATGCCTCATTCATTCCTAGATGGTATGCAAGAACTATCATGTAATTTCGATTTTCAATACTCCATCCATTTTAGGCAAACATCATAATCACAAATCATTCATAGAATTCAAGAAAAGTAGTTCAAGTCCACATATGCATTTATCAATTCAACACATAAGGCCATCCATAGCCAATTCACAAGACAAGATTTCATCATTAGGATCATATCCAATCTTAGAAAGCACAAAAAAATTTTAAATTTTCTTATTTTTATGGGATTTTCGATTTAAGTATGTACAATGCAAGACATGTGCAAATATTAACCTATCCTAGATGCTCATCATGCAAGGGATCATGCGAACCCCACCCCATACTTAGAAACACATTGTCCCCAATGTGGTATACAAGTAAAGAGAGTGAAAGAAGGTTCTCACAATGTAAAATTGTTTGCTATGGTATTCGGGATTGTTCAAGTGAATTGATTGTTGGATGATCCTATCAACCATGGTAGAGAGCTCTAAGTATCCATCAAAGCTTCGAAACCCGCGCTAGGCACCGCTAGCCGTCCAAGTTCCGCGTCCGCTCCACCCATAATTGGTGAGGGGTTCATCATCATCATTCATATGTCAAGAAGGGCTTCCAATGCCACTAATGCTTCTAGCACACACACGAAACACAAAACACACAAAGCACACAAAAACAGAAAAATCTAAGCAAAAAATGAAAAATGAAAAGGGAAAAATGTTACCAATGGGTTGCCTCCCACCAAGCGCTTCTTTAAGGTCATTAGCTTGACCAAACTCGGGAGCGTCTATTCGAGGTGAAGCGGGGCAATCATGTCTACCGGGGCTCCCGGAATATACTTCTTCAAGCGATGTCCATTCACTTTGAAATTTCCACAATGCTCCCCTCCTATCTCAATAGCTCCATGGGGAAAGATCTTCTTCACTACATATGGCCCGGTCCATCTTGATTTGAGCTTTCCGGGAAAGAGCCTTAGCCTTGAGTTGAAGAGAAGGACAAGATCTCCTTCACTCAACTCCTTGGGAATTATCCTCTTGTCATGCCATCTTTTGGTTCTTTCCTTGTAGATCCGGGCATTCTCATAGGCTTCCAACCGGAGCTCCTCAAGGGCGTTTATATCGAGCAGTCTCTTCTCTCCCGCCTCCTTGAGGTCAAAATTTAGCCACTTAATGGCCCAATAAGCTCTATGCTCCATTTCCACCGGAAGATGGCAAGACTTGCCATAGACTAACTTGTAAGGAGTGGTTCCAATTGGTGTCTTGAAAGCGGTTCTATATGCCCACAATGCGTCATTGAGCTTCATAGCCCAATCCTTTCTAGTTCTAGACACCGTCTTCTCAAGGATGGCCTTTATCTCTCGGTTGGAGATCTCCATTTGGCCACTAGTTTGGGGATGGTAAGGTGTTGCCACCTTATGAGTTACCCCATACTTAGCCAAAAGCGCTCCAAAATTCCTATTTGTGAAGTGCTTCCCCCATCACTAATGATCACCCTTGGTGTTCCAAACCTAGGGAAGATCACCCGGTTGAAGAACCGCACCACCACCTTGGCATCATTTGTAGGAGAGGCGATTGCCTCCACCCATCTTGACACATAGTCCACCGCCAATAGGATGTAGAGATTTCCACATGAAGAAGGGAATGGTCCCATGAAGTCCACACCCCACACATCAAATATTTCAACTTCTTGGATGTTGTTCAAGGGCATTTCATTCCTCATTAAGATGTTGCCCGTCCTTTGGCAAGCATCACATGCCGCTACAAAACCTTGCACATCTCTAAACAAGTTAGGCCAATAAAAACCGGATTGTAATACCTTTGCACACGTTTTGTGTGAGCTAGCATGGCCTCCACATGGTAAGGAGTGACAATGCCGGATCACACTCTCCACTTCATCTTCCGGTACGCATATTCTAAGCACCCCATCCGGGCCTCTCTTGAATAGAAGTGGCTCACTCCAATAGTAATGCCTCACATCATTGAAGAACTTCTTCCTTTGTGCATATGTTAATCCGGGAGGCACTTCCTCACACACTAAGTAGTTCACGATGTCGGCGTACCATGGCTCACTTCCTCTAGCCACTTGGAACAAGCATTCCTCCACCATTTGCAATTGTTCATCCCGGAATGAATCATCTATCGGGATGTTATCTTTCCCAAGCTCCAATGGTGGGAGTCTACTAAGGTGATCCGCCACGGAGTTCTCGGATCCCTTCTTATCTCGTATCTCCAAATCAAACTCTTGAAGAAGAAGGATCCACCGAATCAACCTTGGTTTGGCATCCTTCTTGGTAAGTAGATAACGGATCGCAGCATGATCCGTATAAACTATGACCTTCGCTCCAACAAGGTATGAGCGGAACTTCTCAAATGCATACACAACCGCTAGCAACTCCTTCTCGGTGGTAGCATAATTGAGTTGGGCATCATCTAGCGTCTTGCTAGCATAGTAAATAGCATGAGTGCGCCCTTCTTTCCTTTGTCCCAAAACAGCCCCAACGGCTACATCGCTCGCATCACACATGATCTCAAATGGTAGACTCCAGTCCGGAGGTTGCATGATAGGTGCGGAGATCAAGGCGTTCTTCAACCTACAAAAGGCTTCAAGACAATCTTTGGAAAAGACAAAATCAACATCTTTCATTAGTAGGTTAGTGAGAGGCTTAGAAATTTTAGAGAAGTCTTGAATGAACCTCCGGTAAAAACCGGCATGCCCTAAGAAACTCCTTACCCCCTTCACCGAGGTAGGTGGTGGCAACTTCTCTATTGTTTCAATCTTGGCCCTATCAACTTCAATGCCACGGTTAGACACCAAGTGTCCTAACACAATCCCTTCACTTACCATGAAGTGGCATTTTTCCCAATTTAAGACAAGATTTGTCTCCTCACATCTTTGCAACACTAATGACAAGTTAGCCAAGCAATCATCGAAAGAAGAACCATAAACAGAAAAATCATCCATGAACACTTGCATGATATTTTCTATGTATTCCGAGAAGATAGCCATCATACACCTTTGGAAGGTGGCGGGTGCATTACACAACCCAAATGGCATTCTCCTATATGCAAAGGTACCCCATGGACATGTAAAAGTCGTTTTCTCTTGGTCATCGGGGTGGATAGGGATTTGGAAGAATCCACTATATCCATCTAGATAGCAAAAATGAGAGTGTTGAGCTAACCTTTCTAGCATTTGGTCAATGAAGGGGAGGGGGAAGTGATCTTTCCTAGAGGCCATGTTCAATTTCCTATAATCAATGCACATCCTCCACCCCGTAACCGTCCTAGTCGGTATTAGTTCATTGTTCTCATTAGTTACTACCGTCATCCCACCCTTCTTAGGCACTACATGAACGGGGCTAACCCACTGACTATCCGAGATAGGGTAGATAATTCCCGCATCTAGCAACTTAATGATTTCCTTTTTGACCACCTCTTTCATTATAGGATTCAATCTCCTTTGATGTTCAATAGAGGGTTTGTGGTTATCTTCCATCATTATCTTATGCATGCACAAAGAAGGCTTAATGCCAACCAAATCATCAATAGTATAACCAATGGCTTTCCTATGCAATCTTAGTTCGTGCAGCAATTTAGCAAGTTCACCATCACTCAAGCATGCATTAACAATCACAGGATATGTAGAATTATCACCAAGAAATGCATACTTTAAATGAGAGGGAAGGGGTTTAAGTTCAAGTGAGGGAGGACCTTTATCGGTTGAAGACGATCCAAATAAGGTTGGATGAGATGATTCCAAAGCAAATGAAGATCCTCCAAGGCTCCTAGAAGCTTGATCACCATCAAGGGTTGATTTAGGGAAAACCACGGTTGGAAACACGGTTTGCTCATTTTCCACGACCGTGGTTCTTGCCAAGCTTGCTTCTCGGAGTTGTCCAAAAAGATTGACGGCCGTGGTTCGTAAATCTCGACCGTGGAACTTGCAGCTGTTCGACACCTCTTCGTGGCCTTCAATTTCATCTCTTGGCTCCTCTTCCAATGCATCCAAGGCCTTGATCTCTTCATTGCAGGCCTCCTCAACACCTTCTTCCATCATACTTAAGGTAAGAACCTTCTCCAAGGGATCCTTGATCAAGATCGAGCTCACAACTTCTCTAGATTCTTCATGCTCGATTATGTTGAAGACATCCTCATCAAGGGTTGGCCCTTTCATCATGGTGGACAACTTGAACTTGATGTTCTCTTCTCCAATGTTGAAGGAGAGAGTCCCGTTCTTGCAATCCACTAAGCATCCGGAAGTGGCTAGGAAAGGTCTTCCTAAGATGATGGGAACCGGATAATCCGCCGGAATATCCAAGACGACGAAGTCAATTGGCACATAGAATCCTCCTAGTTGCACCGGAATGTCCTCTAGAATCCCAACCGGATGAGTGATAGAACGATCCGCCATATAGAGGGTCATCCTGACCGGCTTTGGCTCCCCTAGCCCGACCTTGTTGCAAAGTGCAAGCGGTATGATGCTTACACTTGCCCCAAGATCACAAAGGGCCTCGTACTTCACGTCTCCTACTCCAATTGGAACGCAAAAAGAACCCGTATCTCTTAGCTTGGGAGGCATCTCCTCCTTCATTGTTTGGATCAATTCCGAGGATCTCTTGGTCATCCTTATCTCCCCATACTCTTCCAACTTCCTTTTGTTAGAGAGTATTTCTTTCAAAAACTTGCCATATGCCGGCATTCCTAAAATGGCATCCATGAAAGGAATGTTAATATGTAATTTGGACATTAGTTCAAGGAACTTACCAAAGTGATTGTCTAAACGAGCTCTTGCTCTTGATTGTGGGAACGGTAGTGGTGGCTTGTATGGAGGCGGTGCCACATAGGTTGGCTCTACATCCTTGCTCTTGCCTCCATCTTCTTGCATTCTTCCCTCTTCTACCACTACTTGCTTTCCCTTGGCATGGTCCTTGGGCAATGGATCCTTCATACTCAACCCACTCCTTGTTGTGATAGCCAACACTTGGCCTCTTGGGTTGTCTTTGGTTCTTCCGGGAAGCTTTCCCGGATCTCTATGGGCTTCACCCGCCTTTTGGAACACTTGTGCTTCCAAGACCTTTTGAGCCTTAGAGATTGAAGTCACGGTGCTCTCAAGACCACTCAACCTTCCTAGCAATTGCTCAAACATTACTTCGGTTCTATCCTTGGGGGGTTGAGCAAATCCGGGTGGAGGTTCTTGTGAAGCTCTCGGTAGTGGAGTTGAGCTTGTGGAGGCGGGAGGGTTTAAGGCTCCATCCGGGTTAGAGTAAGAAAACCCGGGATGGTTGTGGTTGGGCCGGTAATTGTTGAATTGCCGGTTATTGTTGAAACTCCTTGGACCTTGGTAATTGTTGAAGTTTCCCCTTCCCATATAATTCACATCCTCCTCCTTGGAAGACAAGTTGGCTTGTGGAAGCACTTGAGGAGTTGCTTGGTTCTTCAAAGATGTAGCACACAATTCCCTCAAGGACTTCAACTCATTGTTGATGGCGTCAAGCTTGAAATTGCTCATGGTGACTTTACTCACCTCATATGCTCCCGCCTTTCTTCCTTCACTCTTCCTATGGGAGTACTTCTCAATTACTAGAGCTTGCTTCTCCACAAACTCCCAAGCTTCATCTACATGTTTCTCCATAAGTGTCCCACCGGAAAGAGATTGGAGCTTGAATTGGCTATCTTCATCAAGTCCCTTGAAGTAGATTTCCAATAGCTCAATTTTCGGTATGCCATGGTATGGACAATCAAGAAGAAGATCTTTGAACCTCTCCCAAGACTTGAATAAACTTTCTCTATCCTTCATCACGAAGGAATTTATCTTCCCTCTTAATTCGGTAGTCTTTGAAGGTGGGAAGAACTTGGTCAAAAACTCGATTGTCATCTCCTCCCAAGTACCAACTCGCCCTTGTGGAATAGATTGATACCAAGCCAAGGCTTTATCCTTAAGAGAGAAGGAAAAAGCCCTAAGCTTATGGTTGTTGCTCTCCAATCTTGGCGGTCTAAGAGTCTCCATCAAAATCTCATAATTCATCAAGTGTTGATGAGGGGACTCTCCTTCCATCCCTCCAAATTGATTATGCCGGATCATTTGTAGAACTTGAGGGCGGAGCTCATAGTTGTGGGTTGCGGGATCTCCTAGATTCATACCCGGTCGGTGTGCTCTGTGTGCCGGATCCATACGTCTCCCTAGGGTTTGTGGCTCCTCAATAGCAATGGGAACGACCCTAACATTAGCCGCCGGCTGCGGTTGTGGTGGAGGAGGTGGAGGTTGTCGGCGATTAAGCTCTCCTTGAACAAGGGCTTGCCTAATCTCCTCAATCTCCCTCCTAGTTTCCTCTTGCCTCTCATTGGCAAGTCTCCTCTCTTCCTCCAAGAGTTCATCTCTTAGCCTTATTTGCTCTAAGGCTTCATCCAATTCAGCTTGGAGGTTTCTTCCGGCCATCTCTCTCTCTTTTCGGATGTTCTTGGATCTAGATCGAAGGGTTTTCTCCGGTTCAGGATCGAATGGAGCTAAATCCTTTCCACGAGATCTTCGCATACACCTAAAGAGTAGTAGATGTCCTGAAAAGCAAAGACACAAACCAAAAAGAGATCAAAAGCAACAAGAAAGATCTACACTAGAAACAATCACAAAATAGACTCAATCTAGACCTAGTCCCCGGCAACGGCGCCAAAAACTTGTTACGCTAAGATCGTAATGCGCAAATGGGTTTTAAATTTATAACTCGAACTAAATCCTAACTACCTAGCGAAACCCGCAGTGTACGGGACGTTTGTAGAAGGGTTAGTATTCCGAGGTCGAACACAAAGACTAAAGTGAAATTGATTCAAATTGTGATTGAGTTTAGTAAAGATCTAGGTCGAAAGAAAAGAAAGAAATAAAGAAATGAAAATTTCAAATGTTTTTAGTTGGTTTTTGGTGATCAATCAAAGATCACAATTCATGCAAAGTAAACAATCAAACTAAACTAAAAATCAGCACAAATGAACGAACTAAACAAGATAATGATCAAGGAAAGAAAAGACGGATTCTAGGGGTTGGAAGTTCGGTTATGGCATGGGACTCAAGTTATCTATTCATTCTTTGAATTAACTATGATATGTTGGGATTAAGTGTATCTAATTTGGGATCAATTACCGGGTAGGTCTCTTGGTCCAACTAGTCCACTCCTAAGGTCTCATTACCGGGTAAGTCTCTAAGAACCTAAGGATAGGACTTCTACACAACCGGATTGTTAATTAGGGGTCTAACCTATCCTTACCGGGTAAGTCTTGGAAAGGGAAGTCCTAAACAACTATCCTAGCACATCTAATCCAATGGTGGCTTATTAGGCTCACCACTACCTAAGGTTTGTTATCTTTAGATTCTAAGAGCAAGGATTACCGGGTAAGTCTCTCCTAACACTTAGTCACTACACTAGGCCACCCTAGGGTAGGTTAAGCTCAACAAACACTTAGGGTTTCAACATTTTATAGATCTAAGGCAAGATCCTTCAAACCAGGGAAAATCACGGTTTGTTCTTCCTAAACCACGGCCGTGGTTCTACAAGAACTACCCGTGATTTCTAATAGAAGCTACGTTCATAAGCAAAAGTCATCCAAAGGTAAATCTAAGTCCGTCCTATCATAGCCCTAGCCACAACCATCCCTTCCTTACCCTAGAACCACATCAATTTAGCCTACAACATTCATAATGGAAATCGAAACAAACAAACATAAGATCATAACATTCATTGCAAGATAATGAGGGAAATAGATGAACAAGTTTACTTAAAACAAAACCAAGCTGAAAATAGGATAAGAATCACTCACAATCCTTCCAAAGGAAGGTTCAAATGGTTCATACAATTCTAGAAATAGAATCCGAAATACAAGAAAGCTATGGTGTGTGTTCTTCTCCTCCTCTTCAATGGATCTCTTCCTCTTCTCTTTGACACTTTCCTTCCTAGAAAAACTTCTTGTTGAGAGAATATATTTGTTAGAGAGAAATGGATAATGGATGAGCTGCTCCAAACTACTCCCAGATGCCTCTCACAGCCCATGAAGGACCACTTTTATAACAAACTTGCATGAGCTGCCCATGAGAGTCATGACACAATTGTCACAAGAATCTAGCAAAATCCACGGTTGATTCCACGGCCGTGATTTGTCAGAGAACCGTGATTCTGTGTAGAAACTTCGCCTTGATCATTTGGCTGTGATTTGGTGCATGGCTAGTGTTGGCAAGGTTCCATGAGTCCTCCTTAGCCCTTGATTTGTGTCCCAATGAGTCCGAGGGTGTGTCATCTAGATGAACGATCCTCAACGCATCGTTTTAGCTCTAAATCTCCCGAAATACCTATAAAACACGCACAAGTCCGTGTAGACGTCTATCTCGACAAAATACATGAATTGAGTGCAAAACGTCTCGAACTAATGCTAAACCATGCATGAATGAGTGAGAAATCTACCTAAATGATTACCTAAATCTAGATCATAAATCGTGTTATCAGTTTACATGGAAGTTTGATTAATTCATGAGCTTTCTTTACTCTTTACTCTTCGATTATGCATATGAAAGTCTTTTTAAGCAATTGAAGCAAGATTTGAGAATGATCTATTGATTAGAAGGCACATTCATCTAAAAGAAGTTTTTCTTTGAGAAGGTACACATATTTCATCCTAACTGGTGCTTTAAAAGCTTTTTGAAAGACCTTGCTTAGGGACAAGCAAGTGGCAAGTATGGGGTTATTTGTTAGCATGAAATATTGTGATATTTTAGGCACGTTTTCTAAGTGTATTTCATCTATAATGGTAGTCATTGATTAAGCATTAATGCATTTGTGAGCTAGTTTGTCTATATTGTCGATATAGAAATCTACACAAGCTTTATGTTGATTGTAGGCAATTAAGAGCTATTTCCGAACGGATTGAGCGAGAATGGAGTTTGATTGAGCATGTCCAAGGATTGAGGACATCTCTAGGAGCTAAGGATGGTGCTAACTTGAAGAATGGCACGAGACTAAGGAAAATCACGAACTACCTCTAAACCACGCTCTAAAATACGGCCGTACTAGATTCCACGTTCAAGTCCACGGCCGTGGAACTTCGCAAGAGAAGCGTGGTGCATTCCAGCAACTTACACAGCCGTGGAGGGTTGTGACAAACCGTGACCAACTTCCACACTCTAAATTACGGGCGTGGAACCCTTCCACGACCGTGATGTTGATGATCTTTTACGCAATATTTTAAGCCACGATCTTCTACGCAATGGGCCGGGCTCATATTTTATCTTACACTATAAAAGGACGGAAGAAGGGAGATTCCGTCACCTTCGCTTACACTTGAACTTACCCTAGTTTCACGTCCTTGCGGAGATCGTCGTTGAGAGATTTTGCAATTTGCTCGATTGAGATTTCCGGATTGACGGAAAGAGAGAAGATTTGGAAAATTGTTCGTAAGGAGATTTCGCTTCTTATTTAGGTTTGATTAGAAGACGGATTGACATCTTGTTCTTCGTTCTTATCTAAGATTGTGATTGTTTGTGTTATTCCGAATCTATTGACGTTATTGTTCTTAATTTGTGGATTTGAGATTGACTTGAGATTTATTCAAGGTTTTCGGAAGTTTTCACCTTTCATTCTTTTAAATCTTGAATTTGATATCAATATGACTGTTGTTGGCGAAAACCCTTTAGCAATTCTAAGGTGAAGGGTTGATAGTTGTGGCTTAGATGATGAGAGATCGATCGTAAACAGATTGGACCCTGAGAGTTAGAAAGAATCGCCGACCAACCTAATCCACGGTATGTTTTTGAGCTTCCACGGCCGTGGAACTCAAGAACTACCCGTAATTTTGTGTCAGTTTACGAACTTGCTTTTACTTTAATCCAAAGTTAAAGATTTGCTTTAACTTAGTCTTGGCTTGTCTTTTCTAGGTGGTAGTGAATCCTCAACAACCTCTACTTCGATTCTGAGTGTCACAACCTTAATCGGTTTAGTTAGTCTTGATCCTTGGATTATAAGTTTGGGTGTTTAACGTTAATTCTTACCTTTAGAACCTTTCTATACTGAATCCTCAACAACCTTTATAGAGAGTGTCTTTTAGGTGAGTCATATAAGGTTTTTGGAACTTCACCGTACGATTACCTTACATTCGTATACCTTTTCATACCTCAACTCTGTCCTTATATCTTTAGTATATCTTGAATCGATTGCCACAGTTGGATTCCTGGATCTTTAGGATTGTTGTTTTCCCAATAATTTGAAAAGCTTCATACATTTACTTGCTTGGTAATCTATAACTGGATTTAACCCCCCAAATCCCTGTGTTCGATACTTTGGAATTCTTGCTCAACTATATCGATCCGTACACTGCGGGTTCGCTTGCTTGATTTCTAGTTTTATAAATTTAAGACTTATTTGCACGCACGCTAAGTGGCGAACAGTTATGCCCGACGTTGGACTTTTCATGCCCGACAATGGCCTTGCCATGCCCGACGCTGGCCTTGGCATGGCCTTGTCATGCCCGACGGGGGTCTTGTCATGCCCGACGATGGCCTTGCCATGTCCGAGAGTGGCCTTGTCATGACCTTGTCATGCTCGACGCTGGCCTTGCAAGTCCGACCATGGCATTGTCATGCCCGACGATGGCCTTGTGACGTCCGACCATGGCTTTGTCAGGAACTTTTCTTGGCCTTGTCTTACCGGCGTTGGTCTTGTCAGGACCTTGTCGAGACCTTGTCCCGAGCAACGATGGGCTTGTCACGAACGAGGGTGGCCTTGTCCATACAACCACTAGCCTTCTCAATATGGGTGATGATGGCTTTGTGAAGATGGGGGTCGGTGGCCTTGTCAAGATGGGTG
>BSUD01000006.1:83358790-83388191 GCA_033239045.1 Fagopyrum esculentum | reverse complement strand
CTATGGAAACACACCATACCAATTGGAGGGGAGAAGACGGGAGTTGGGCTTGTCTACATGGGTGATGGTCTTGTCGGGATGAATTATATGATGGCATTGGAAGATATGACCGCAAAATTTTGTCAAAGCTAGAATTTTATTACATAAAGTTTCCTCTTATGTTATGTGACCCCTAGAAAAAAAACCCCGTGCCAATCGGAGCCCCGACGATCCGTTTGGCCTCGTCATAGTGCCTCCGGAGCTCGTATGTTGGCATTGGAAGATATGCTCGGAATGTTTTTCTCCAAACTGGAACTTTATTACATAGAATCGTTCCTCATATGTTATGTGACCCTTACGAAAAAACCCCGTGTCAATCGAAGTTGTCTAGACCCCCTTGGCCTTGTCAAGATCGGGGATGTCCTTTTCTTGCCGACTTTGGGGCTCGTGTGTTGGCATTGGAAGATATGCTCGGAACTTTTTTCTCAAAACTGGAATTTTAGTACATAGCATTGTTCCTCCTAGCTCAGACACATTTGTCCAAACTGCACTATAGGGCGGGAGGGTCTCTCATCAACTCTATCGCTTGTGACAACGGTGATAGTGGACAAGCCCGACAACATAAACAACAAAGCCCATGGCATTTCTTGTCACAAGCGTCGTCCCGAAGAGAGTTGTTGGGCGGGGGGGGGGCGTCTCCGGCAGTCACGGTGCTCCGGCGCCGTCACCGGCCGGCCGGCACGGTTGGCAAACGAAAATCTTGACCGTAGGCCCCGAACGAAAAAGCGTTCCCGTCTCCCCGAGCATGCCGAGCGGTGTCCCCGCGTTGGTTTCACACCTTCCATGGCACCCGGTAGACAACAAGGGGGAGCCGGAGTCCGATGATCGCCCGGTGCCCAAACGTCTTGGTTTTCGGATGGTCGGTTGGTTTAGTTTGGTTGGAAATTGAAATTCTTGAACGAAGGCCCCGGTCGAAACGACGTCCCCGTCTCGCCAACCATGCCGTGCTGGCCCAACGTTGGTTAACTCCATCCACGGCACCCGGCGGCATCAGTGCAAATGCTCGGGACCAAATAGCACCCGGGACCCGAAGGTCAAGATCTTCGGACGGAAGGTCGGTTTGGTTGGTTGGGATATCGAAATTTATGAGCGAAGGCCCCGGTAGAAACGACGCCCCGTGTCGCCAAGCATGCCGTGTTGGCCCATCGTTGGTTAACTCCATCCACAGCACCCAGCGGCATCAGTGCAAATGTCTAGGACCGAGTATCGCCCGGGACCCGAAGGTCAAGATCTTTGGACGGAAGGTCGGTTTGGTTGGTTCGGATATCGAAATTATTGAACGAATGCTCCGGTCGGAACGACGTCCCCGTCTCGCCAAGCATGCCGTGTTGGCCCAGCATTGGTTAACTCCATCCACAACACCCGGCAGGATCAGTGCACATGTCCGGGACCGAGTATCGCCCGGGACCCGAAGGTCAAGATCTTGGGACAGAAGGTTGGTTGGCTAGCTTCTTCTCTTGGTTTCGTCGCGATAATCGACGCCCGAACTGCTCCCCAGGGTGACATCGGGACGACTCGTCCGGGTGCCGTCCTCGGCGATCAAGGGAGGGCGCGAACGTGATCACGCATGAGTTGTATCGGGTTTATGTAGGTTGTCGGACTCCTTGCTTGCGCAACGAACCGGCCGCGCATAGACCTATCATTCCTCGTTCCCGGGCGCCGAAGTATTCAGGGCCACGTCCGGTTTCTTGTGTTGCATTCCTAAACGAAAGGAACTGTTGTCGGCAAAGTAGACGGATTTCTGTCCAGCGTCACTCGCTGGGTACCGGGCGGACTAGATAGCGGCGTCCCTCGTCCGGCCGGGGAATGTGCAAATAGACTTCCTCGCGCTTGGACGAAGGCCGTCGTCGGGTTTTTGGATTCGGAACACATATATCGTGTAGGGTCCCCGTGCTCCACGTCGCGAACGAATGGCGGCGGCTCAACGGCTGAATCATCACGGACGGCTGCTCGGCAGGCGTCGTCCCGGCGTCGCGGCCGGGTGCGACGTGCCGTTCGGCTGCCGGCACGCTTAAAGGATGCTACCTGGTTGATCCTGCTAGTAGTCATATGCTTTTCTCAAAGATTAAGCCATGCATGTGTAAGTGTGAACTAATTGAGACGGTGAAACTTCAAATGGCTCATTAAATCAGTTATAGTTTGTTTGATGGTACCTACTACTCGGATAACCATAGTAATTCTAAAGCTAATACGTGCAACAAACCCCGACTTCCGGAAGGGACGCATTTATTAGATAAAATGTCGACGCGGGCTCGTCCCGTCTCTCTAATGATCCAAGATAACTCGACGGATCGCACGGCCTCAGTGACGGCGACACATCATTCAAATTTTTGCCCTATCAACTTTCGATGGTAGTATAGAGGCCAACCATGGTGGTGACGGGTGACGGAGAATTAGGGTTCGATTCCGGAGAGGGAGCCTGAGAAACGGTTACCACATCCAAGGAAGGCAGCATGCGCGCAAATTATCCAATCTTGACACGGGGAGGTAGTGACAATAAATAACAATACCAGGTTCTTTCGAGTCTGGTAATCGGAATGAGTACAATCTAAATCCCTTAACGAGCATCCATTGGAGGGCAAGTCTGGTGCTAGCAGCCGTGGTAATTCTAGCTCCTATAGCGTATATTTAAGTTGTTGTAGTTAAAAAACTTGTAGTTGAACCTCGGGGTGCGAAAAGAGGTTCGCCTTCCGGTCTGCACCTTTCGTCCCGCCCCTTCTACCGGCGTTATGCTCCTGGTCTTAAATGGTTGGGTCGTGACTCCGGCGCTGTTACTTTGAAGAAATTAGAGTGCTCAAAGCAGGCATAAGCTTTGTATATATTAGCATGGGATAACATTATTAGATTCCGGTCCTATTGTGTTGGCCTTCGGGATCGGAGTAATAGTTAATAGGGACAATCGGGGGCATTCGTATTTCATAGTCAGAGGTGAAATTCTTGGATTCATGAAAAACGAACAACTAGGAAAGCATTTGTCAAGGATTTTTTCATTAGTTAAGAACGAAAGTTGGGGGCTCGAAGATGATCAGATACCGTCCTAGTCTCAACCATAAACGATGGCGACAAAGGATTGGCGGATGTTGCTACAAGGACACCGCCGGCACCTTACAAGAAATCAAAGTTTTTGGGTTCCGGGGGGACTATGGTCGCAAGGCTGAAACTTAAAGGAATTGACGGAAAGGCACCACCAGGAGTGGAGCCTGCGGCTTAATTTTACTCAACTCGGGGAAATATACCAGGTCCAGACATAGTAAGGATTGACAGATTTAGAGCTCTTTCAAAAATGCTGGTAAATTCATAGAAGTGAGAAAAATATGCCTATCCCTCCGCAAAGTCGTTCGGCATAAACAAGCATTCAAAGCAAACACAAGTAGAAACTATGAAAAGTGCATGTCCAAGGACATTGAACAAACAAACCAGCAAAACATACATAAAAATGAGTAAAGGCTAACTAGCCCATCCGGCATCATGATCGAGAGATGGAGTGGCCAGCTTACGAAGCAGCACAACCCAATGTAGGTTGGTAGGCGCCCCGGTCCATCCTAGATAATCCAGAGGCGGAGCGGCGAATATAATGTATCGGAGCGCTAATGCAAGTGCCCAACTGGGCCCATTAGTGACAACCCAGACGGCACGAACATGACAACATCTTGAAAAGCGCTTGACAAGCCTGGATAATTTTGACAACTTCCAGTCCAACTGTGACAACATCCAGACAATGGCATTCATGCCCATCTAGGCCCAATTGGCAAGATCATGACAACATATGCCGGTAACGACAATACTATGGCCCATTAGCGACAACATTCAGCGATGGCATTCATGCCCATCATGGCCCATCTGGCAAGGGCATGGCAACATATGCCGGTAGTGACAAGGCTGGAGCGTAGTAATAAAAACCCCAACCGATGGCATTCATGCCCCTCTAGGCCCATCTGACAAGACCACGACAACATCCGACAAGCCCATATCCGTCTAGCGCCAACCTCGCTTGGCCTCAGTACAGCTTTTCCGTCACGTATCATGGTGTTTTTTGACCCTCCCATCCACATGCTCAGGGAATGCCGAGTGTAATAGCCGGTACACATGTACATTTATCAATCTAATAGTCACCTCCTCCGGCAACAAGTTGCCCTCAAAGACAATACTATTACGTGCATGCCATCGAAAGTAGACGGTTGCAACAAAGGCAAACCTCATGGTACTAATCTTTCGCTTTTTCTTCCCTCTTGCTCGTCTCAACCATCGCATGGCTAGAGCAAGTGTGCCGAGCCCAGCCGGCTTGTTGAAGCTACATCTCACCTCATGCCATACTTTTCTAGAGTACTTGCATCGAAAAAACAAATGCTCATGTGACTCGTTACCTCTTCTACATAGATGACAAACTGGATCCACTTCAAGGAAGGTCATTCAATCATGTGTGGATAAACGTCCCAGGGCAGCCATCAAGGCAATGAAGGCATGCCTTGGTGTGTGTCTTGCATCCCAAATAACATTGTTCCATGGCACATTCTCATCTCTTCTTCTAATAAGATGATATGCCTTTCTCACCTTGAACTTTGAACCATGACAAAGCTCCTGAAGGGTTTCATCAAGCGAGTGCCCTTCCTCCATCATGTGATCCCTCTCAGCCAGGATAGCCTTGATAAGTGGTGAGTCACGCCTATAAGGACGCCAATCACACGACTCAACCACTTGCAAGTATCTACGGTGTACCCATTTGACCCATATGCTCTCTACGTCCTCATGTATGTGCCAATAATGCTTGCACATGAAGGCATTATTCCAGGATCTAAGCTCCAATAATCCAAGGCCTCCTTCACTCTTTGGCTTACGCAACTTGTCCCATGCTACACTTGGTCTCGACCATAAAAATTGCCGGCAAAGCTTTATGACTCTATCAATCACAAGTCCTGGGACTGGTAGCATTGAGAGCCAAAAGTTATCAATACCTTGTATGACTGAGGTAATGAGATCAAGATGCCCAGAAAAGGACAAATGCTTCTTATTCAACGCATTGATGTTCTTGCCAATCTTGTCAAGTAGAGGGGTGTATTATGCCGCTCGGAGCGTATGAGGGGCTATTGGGATGCCCAAGTATCTAAAGGGAAAACTCCCTTGAGCAAAGCCAGTGAGCGCTTGCAACTCCGCCACTTCACTCGCCGACACTGAGACTATATACATGGAGGACTTGGCCAGGCTGACTCTCAGTCCACTTAGCTCGCCAAACCGGTTGATACAACTCATTAGTACTTGGACCGAAGCAACATCTCCTCGAGAGACAAGAACTACATCATCGGCGAATGCAAGATGTGTTAGCCTCATCTCCTCACCATGTTGGTGATATTTAAACCCCTCCTTGGACGTCTCAGTGACCGAAGGTATTTCTATGGTCTTCTATACCCAATCTAAAGTAAATCCCGACTTAGCACTAAGAACAAGTATAGTGATTAAGTAAGGGTCGAACCCAAGAGAGTTAAGGTGTTTTAGATGCAATTATCAATTATAATGACAAGTGAAACAAAGGGGGGGGGTTGGTTGAATTGATGCACAAAAACTTGTGAAAACGATTAATGCGACAAGTAAGACAATAATGGATGAATCTACACTAGGTTGATTCTAAGCATGCAATCGCTACTTTGGTGAGTTCCTTTTACAAGTTTCTAAGTAATCTCCCGTCTCGATCGTATATATGTGTTGAACCAACCGGCATCAACACAACTTAACCTATTAAAGTTCCGTAAACCTACAAGAACAAATAACAGGTTAGCTTTCAAACAAAGACTAAGGGATATAAAGAGAAGAATAAAACCGTTAAACTTATCTTTATATTTGTGTTCCTTTTCTTTAAGTAATCACAACCCGTTATTACTTAAAGTTGCTACTAGATTAAAGACCCGAACCCGGAACCTATTAATCCTAGTTGTTTGCATGCACTTTAGAACCTAAGGTGATCAATCTCAAGCAATAGTAAACATGCAATTTAGACAATGGAGATCAAGGAAACACAAAGCATTACTGAATGAAAACTTAGATTAAAAAGAACTTACAACCAAGGTAACAATGCAGCTTCAAACCAACCCAATGTAGCAAGGGAGTTAGCAACTCATTACAATGGAAAGCTCAAGTCTAAAATGGATTTTGTGAGAAAAGCATGAATGATTCTAGCAATCAACTATGGACTATTTATACTACAAAAGACACTTAATTAGGAGTAAATAGCCGGCCTAAAATAGCAACCTTAAATGCCATAAAGGTGGTGTAAACAGCCGGAGTAAAGCTTCTGGCGTTAAACCGTAGGGGCGGCCTTCAGGAACCGTAGGGGCGGTTTAGGCAGAATCGGTTGATCTTCTTCAAGGCCGCTGGGGCGGCTACACAATTCCGCTGGGACAGATCTTTAATGCACTTCAATGTCTAACCTTTCACCTTCCTGACGTTTCTGATGTCAAGCCACCGGGGCGTCCATATGTCGACGTAGGGGCGTCGACACAACCTCTTCGTCTTCCAGCTCTCTAGTTGGGGCGCTGATAGCATGAATTATAGTCTATATTTTGGGGTTTGTTTGGACGTTTTATCTTTCATAATCTGCATGTTTGTATGTATATTATGTGATTATATCACCATTTCATCTATCTTTACGAGAATCGAGGTCTATACCTAGTTTTGTTGTAATTGTTGGTAAAATGGCATGTTTTGCATCAAAAAGGAGTAAAAGGAGCTATGGAGTCATTGGAGCTACATTGAGGAACATAAGGAACCATCCAGGAAGCATAGCCACGGATTAAAGATTCACTTTGGACCAGTTTTGAGAGATTTCACATTCAGTTGTGACTCACCTCGGTTGACCAGAGATTCATCTCGACCGAGGTGATCCAGAGAAGCCGACTCGACCGAGGCGAATACCTAGGACGCGGCGAGAATATTTTATTCTTGGCTGAGATCTTTTATCTTTGGAAAGTGATCTTATATTTTTTGGGCTTGGCTCCTGGAAGGAAGAAGATCTTATATTTTACCTATTTTTATGGGAAGAGATCTTTCTAAGATATTTTATCTTTGGAGGGTTATTTTCCTATAAAAAGGGTTGGATTTCCACAAATCTGGGAGCTCGCATACATCCCGTTTACACCGGATCGTGCTATACCATCGATCAGGGTTTATACGCAGCAGCAGCCATACTCCAGTTGGGGAGTTTTGAAGAACCTTTTTGAAGGTTGAAGGAAGATCGAAGATCATAGCTTTTATAGCTTTTGGAGGGTTTTGTAAGATTGTCTTTAATTCCCTTCCTTGTTGTCTTGTCTTGTTGGATTGCTATCCAAGGAACGTTTTTGTTGTGATATTTGATTCAGTTATTGAAGTCTTTTCATTAAATTCTTCTTGTTCAAATATTCACCTTCTTCCCATATATTTGATTAATACTTTCATAATGATGATGAGTGGCTAATTTCCTTGTGTGATTCTAGGGTGATTGGCTGAAGGTTGTGGGAAAAACAATGATAGAATAATCTTAGATTCCAGTAGGACCCTGAAAGTTCGAGTCTTTAACCTTAACCCTAAGCATCTCGCTCAGTCGATGAACATCTCGGCAGGGGTGGAATTCTTCTGACCGAGGTGACTTATCTGATCCGAAACTGAGAGTTAAGTGTTAGAGTTTGCCAAATCCTATTCTTATTACACCTTTCCTGGTTCAATGCAAGCTTAGGATGAGACTTACCCGGTGATTCCTTAGTTTGTGTACCAACGATCATAAGTGTAGGTAATAAAGGTTTATCCTTTATTGGGGTTTGAGCGTGCTTCCATCCCATCTTTGTGAGTTAGCCTGAGACTTACCCGGTAAAGGTTGATTCTATTCCGTTAGATGGTGTGTTAGTGAGGTTATAGTTCTTTATCTTGATTCCTTGAGACTTACCCGGTAATAGGAGTTACGGTTTTGGATTAGTTAGTAGTGAGACTTACCCGGTGATCTACTCCACTTTAGTAACACCTTCCCCATGCAAAAACCTCAGCTTTGTCCGCTTATCTTTAGATCTTGAGTTGGAACCACAACTAGACGCTTTAATCCCTAGAATTGCATGTTTGCTTTATTGACTTCTTATTCATCTTTGATTGTGTTAATTACTCTTGTGGTTAGTATTCACGAAGCTTATCGTTATCGACTTTGTTTCACCGAGTCCCTGTGATCGACCCCTGGAATTTCTTGCTTTTTACTACGATTGACCCGTACACTGCGGGTTCGCATCCTTGTTTTAAGCTTAAGTCTAGGGTTATAAATTTAAAGCTTGCACACACCGTTTGGAGCGAACAAGTTTTTGGCGCCGTTGCCGGGGACTTGGTCTAGACCGAGCCGGTATGGTTTGCTCTTGGGGCACTCGCCCCCGTGTCTTCTAACCACTCTACTTGAGTGACTTTTGCAGGTTCTTTCTTAGGTATATGCGAAGAACCCGCACTGGGAAGGAAATCGTTCCTTACGATCCCGAACCAGAAAAGACATACAAGCGACGCTTAAGAGAAGCGAAGATGGCCCAACGAGACAACCGCGATCTTGAGGCCGAATTGAAAGAGGCGTTAGAGCTGCTACGCCTCAGCAGGGAAGAACTAAGGCGAGAGAAGGAAGAAACTCGCACCAAAACTGAAGCAATCGAAGCAGAAATGGCCGTCATACGAGACCAGATTCTACTTCGACCGAGGGAAGATCCAGTTCCCGATGCTGGACCGAGGCAGGTCCCAGTTGCTGACCCTCAACCGAGGCAGGTCCCAGTACCTGACGCCCCAGCCGAGATACTTCCACCTCGGATGCCAGTCCGAGATGTTCTTCTTGCAGGAATTCCACAAACCCTAGGTCAAAGGATGGACCCTAATCAACAACTGAGGCGTCCAGGAGTCAACCTAGGAGATCCAGCGGACCATGACTACAAACTTCGACCGCAAGTTCTATCCATGATTCGCCAATGCCAATTCGGAGGGATGGAGAAGGAAACACCACATCAACATCTTCAAAACTATGAGATCTTGATGGAAACCTTGAGACCTCCGAGAATTGAAAACAACAACTACAAGCTAAGACCTTTTTACTTTTCTTTCAAAGATAGAGCTCTTACTTGGTATCAATATCTTCCTCCAGGAAAAATTAGCACGTGGGAGGAAATGTCTACGGAGTTCTTGACCAAATTCTTTCCCCCCTCAAAGACAGCTGAAATGAGAGGGAAGATTAATGCTTTCATTATGAAGGACAAAGAGAGCTTGTCCAAGTCATGGGAGCGGTTCAAGGACATTCTTTTGGTTGCCCACATCACGGGATTCCAAAGTTAGAGTTATTGGAGATTTACTTCAAGGGACTGGACGGAAGCACCCAGTTCAATCTCCAACTACTCTCCGCCGGTACCTTCATGGACATGGCGATTGACGAGGCTTGGGACTTTATCGAGAAGCAAGCCTTGCATATGCAGAAGTACACCCACCAAGGAGCTGAAGGTGGAGTTAAAAGAGTCAACTTTCAAGAGACTCAATCCAACAACAATCCACTCACGTCCTTGAAGAATGACGTGAAGCAATTGAAGGAACTCTTGGTTGCACAAACCAAGAAGGAAGAGCAAGGGCAAAGGAACAACAACAACGGGTACCGTAACAACAACAACGGGTACCGTAACAACAACAACGGTTCCCGAAACAACAACAACAACAACAACAATAGAGGATCCAATAGCAACAACTGGAGGGCGAACAACCAAAATTTTGGTAACAATTATTCTAACTCCAACTCTAACGATTCCTCTAACCCTTTCCTCTCTTCCCCTTCTTCTTCTTCTACTCCATTAAAGAGCCAGGGGCAAGGATCAAGTTCGTCTCAGCCAGAAAAGAAAGACGCAGTTCTGGAGGCTATCTTGATCAAGCTTAGTGCTATGGAGACTTCTATGACTTCATTTTCGAGGGCCCAAAAGTCCTTCGAACAACAACTTGCAAGTAGGGCGAATGAAGCGCCAAGAGATCCAGGGAAGCTTCCAGCAAAGACGGAAAGCAACCCTAAGGGCCAGATCATGGCCATAACTACGAGGAGTGGACTGAAGACTGCAGATCCAGTGCCTCGGTCGGTGCCAGTACCGACGAAGACCACCTCGATCCAGGTATAGTCGAAGAACACTTCGACCGAGATGCCAACCGAGGTGGAACCACAGAAAGCGGAGGGGAAAACTGAAGTTTATATTCCACCTCTTGCATACAAACCACCACTTCCATTCCCCCAGTCAAGGGCCAGAGCACATCTAGACAAGCACTTTGGTAAGTTCCTTGACTTGATGAATAAGCTGCATATTAACATTCCTTTCCTTGATGCCATTCTAGGAATGCCCGCCTACGGGAAGTTCTTAAAGGAGATCCTTTCAAGGAAGAGGAAACTGGAAGACTTTGGTGAAGTTAGGATGACATCTAAATCCTCAGAGCTCATACAAATATGAAGGAGAAGATGCCACCTAAATTGAGAGATCCCGGCTCATTTTGCATTCCCATTCAAGTTGGGGATGTCACTTGTGAAGCCCTTTGTGATCTAGGAGCCAGCGTGAGCATCATCCCGCTGGAGCTATGTATGAAGATCGGACTTGGAGAGCCCAAACCGGTCAAGATTCGACTTTATATGGCGGATCGCTCCATCACCCATCCCGTGGGCATCTTGGAGGACGTTCCGGTCAAGTTAGGTAACTTCTATCTACCTATAGATTTTGTTGTACTTGACATTCCCGCAGATTATCCTGTTCCTATTATTCTCGGGAGGCCATTTCTAGCAACTTGGGTTGCAACGTGGATTGCAAGAACGCCAAGTTGAAATTCAACATTGGTGGTGATGAGGTGGAGTTCGCACTACTTGCAGCCATGAAAGGGGAGCAGCTAACAGATGATATCTTCAACATCTACGATGAAGAAGAATCAAGAGAATTGGTGAGCTCTATCCTTATTAACGATCCACTCGAAAGAGTTATTAGCTTCAGTTTAATGGAGGAAGGTATAGATGCTTCTTGTGATGCAGATATACGGAGCTTGAAGGCACTGGAAGAGGATCCAGGAGCAAAAACTGAGAAGCTAATCCAGGGGACGAAGATCTGCGGTTTCGGTTCCAGTTGCATTACCTCGACCGAGGCACCTTCTGGACTGAGCGAGGCGACTGAAGAACATCTCGGTCAATGCCTCTGCGCCTCGACCGAGGTCGATGGCGAGATGATGTCAACTGAGACTACTGAGAATAATAAACTTCTTACTCCTTTCTCTGACATTCATCCTCAGTTGGTGGAACATTCCATCCACCAACTTTCTGATAACAAGGGACCTTGGTATGCTGATATTGTGAATTATCTTGTTTGCTAGGAAACACCGCCCGGATTGACGTACTCTCAAAAGAAGAGATTCTTCAAGGAAGTACGACATTATTACTGGGACGAGCCGCTGCTGTTCAAGCGCGGACCGGATGGGATGCTTCGAAGATGCATTCCGGAAGATGAAGTTAATAGCGTCATACGGCATTGCCATTCACTTCCTTGTGGAGGACATGCTAGCACCGATAAAACATGCACTAAGGTATTACGTTCTGGTTTCTTTTGGCCTACATTATTTAAGGATGTACAAGCTTTTGTTGTCTCTTGTGATGCATGCCAAAGAACAGGAAATTTATCAAGGAGGAACGAGATGCCACTTAATAACATCCAGGAGGTGGAAATCTTCGATGTATGGGGGATTGACTTCATGGGACCTTTCCCATCCTCCGGAGGAAACCTCTATATCCTTCTTGCGGTTGATTACGTCTCAAGATGGGTTGAAGCCATTGCCTCTCCCACTAATGACGCCAAGGTGGTTGTGAAGTTCCTAAACAGGACCATCTTCCCACGGTTTGGAACTCCACGCATCATCATCAGCGATGGAGGAACACATTTCATCAACCGGAAGTTCAAGGCACTTCTATCGAAGTATGGGGTAACCCACAAAGTATCAACCGCTTATCACCCTCAAACTAGTGGACAGGTCGAGATCTCGAATAGAGAAATCAAAGCAATTTTGGAGAAGACCGTCTCTAGAACGAGGAAGGATTGGTCCATGAAATTGGACGATGCTCTTTGGGCGTACAGGACTGCATTTAAGACTCCCATAGGTACCACCCCTTATAATTTGGTATATGGGAAGTCTTGCCATTTGCCCGTTGAATTGGAACACAAAGCGTATTGGGCGATCAAATGGTTGAACTTCGACATTAAGGAGGCCGGCGAGAAGCGACTGTTGGAACTCAACGAGTTGGAAGAGCTGCGTTTGAACGCCTATGAGAATGCCAAAATCTATAAGGAAAGGACGAAGAGATGGCATGACAAGCGTATCATTCCAAAGGATCTTAACGAAGGAGACTTAGTTCTACTCTTCAACTCCCGCCTCCGCCTTTTTCCAGGTAAGTTAAAATCCAGATGGACCGGACCTTATGTTGTGAAACATGTTTTTCCTCATGGTGCAGTTGAGATATGGGGCGAAACTAGCGGAAGCTTCAAGGTCAACGGTCATAGACTTAAGAAGTACCAACCGGAAACTCCGGTTGAGGAGGTTGCACCGATATACCTCGTTTGAGACGCATCATGGTCCAGCTAGCGACCTTAAATCAAGCGCTTCTTGGGAGGCAACCCAAGGTATTGCTTTCTTTTCCCTTTTTCTAGTTTAGCTTAGATAGTTTGCTTTTGCTTTGTTTTGTTTGTTTTTGGCGTCCTAGACAGATAACAGGTTACACCTAAGGAAGGAGAACCGATCAGGAACATAACTGGAAGAACAGAAGTTCGAGAATTCGAGAAGACGAAGTTTGACTGAGACACCTCGGTCCAGTCGAGGCCACCTCGACCGAGTTGATTCTTGAGCAACCGAGGCGACTAGGGTTTCTGCAGAACCACCTCGGTCCAGTCGAGACCATCTCGACCGAGGTGACAGCAGTTCCAGAAACAGTATAAAAGGGGGGGAAAAAATTTTCACTTTTTTACCCATTTCGACTCGACCGCGGCGCTTTCTCACCTCGCTTCTTCGATTCTTGCTCGTTTTCAAAGATTTCCGCTTCCAAACTGCGATTAAGGCATAGAGGATCCCATTGCAAGTACAGATCTGCGAAGAAATCGAACGATTCGGCCGAAACGAGGTAAAAACGAAACCGAACCCTAATTCGTTTATTCACTTCGATTTGGGCTTTGGTTGCCCTTGCATCTGCTGAGGAAAGGCATAAGTACCCCATAGGAAGCAATTGTAGTGATTTTTGGGGGAAAAGAACTGAATTTTTTGAAGAAATTAGATCCAGTTCACCGCCTCGGTCCAGTCGAGCTGCGCCTCGGCCGAGGTGATTCTTGAGAGTTGTCAGTGACCGAGGTGATCTGACAGTGACTGAATTGAAAATGAGTTCTGAACGCCGCCTTGCCCATAGAGATAGATCCTCACCTTCCCCTTCTTCTTCTTCTTCCCGACCTTACCACCCGGTGATCCATGAGCGACACCGGGTGGATTATGAGCGTATTTTTGGCCGTCCAGTGATTGCACCACGTTTCTTGGATGTGTCCGCTTTTGATTGCCTAGGGGTAGATGGAGACCTTAGGAGGATGATTTCTACAGTTGGGCTGGATCAGTTTACTGAGATCCGAGCCCCAGCCTACTTGGAGCCGACCCTAGAGTTCGTTAGCTCCTTCACCTACCTTCCCACAGAGCAGTTTGTGAAGTACCGGTTGATGAACCAGAACTTCTTAGTGCCGCTCGAGATTTGGAGAGATATCTTCGGCTTTCCTGAGCCCACCGCCATTGACTTCCCTTCCCGATCTGTAGCTAGGGAGTTTTGGGGGCAGATTGCCCATATTGCTGAGCATGCATATAGATGGCGCCTTGGAGATTCCAGGGAGAAGGTCATCTTCCACCTAGCTTTTAGGTTAGCCCACCGGATATTCAGCGAGACACTTCTGGCGCGTACTGAGACGCCCCAGAAGATCCGACAGGGCGAGCTTTTCAGTTTGTACTGCATGGTTACTGGGGGTTTCCCGGACATTGGCTTGATGTTGGCAGAGGATCTGCACAAGATCAAAGCCAAAGCAAAGGGAGACATCTGCTGCGGAGGGCTTGTCACCCACATAGCTGCTTATCATGACATGGACCTCAATGCTTGTACGATGGTGGCGGCTCCGAAGCCGCTTGGATTGCAGGAGATGATCACTCGGCGGATTCTAGTTCCCCGAGGTCTGACTACTCCATACGTGGCTATGCCATGGGAGCTGACTGCGCCACAGGGGATCCGATGGTCTGCCCAGTTCACTATTATGACCCGCACTATTGGCAGACCGCCTGGGCTCCACTGATGGAGGATTTTAGGGAGGCAGCAGCTACCCCAGCTGAGGAGGAGGAGGCTGATGACGAGGATACAGTGGATGAGAGAGAGGGTGGAGTCCCGATGGATACAAGGACAGATACTGCAGGGACGAGCGCACCGCCGATTATAGATCTGGATGAGGAGGATACTGAGCCTGCACCTGCTGCATCACCTGCTAGACATGCTAGGCGTAGGATACGCCGTCATAGAGATTCAGAGGCTCATCGTCGGATCGATGATCTGACAGATCAGATGATAGATTCTTATGCTGCCCTCACTGTGGACATGCATGAGAGATTTGCTGCCCAGCACCGACAGATTGACAGCTGGACTCATCAGATGTTAGAGGGGCAGCACCATCAGCGCAGGATGATGGAGATACAGTTCCAGCAGACTATGGGTTATCCATTCGACCCATCCCAGTATCCGTACGTGCCACCACCACCACCACCGGATCGCGACTACTGATGAGCTGCAGGATTTTCTTTATTATATTTTTTATGCAGTTCAGCTATTTATCCGGTGAGTACTCTTATCTTTAGACTTATATTGACCCACTAGGACAGTGTGTCCCAAGTATGGGGTATTTGATGTACTTATTTGATGACGATTTGATGTACTTATTTGATGACTTTGATGTATGTCAAGATATTTGATCGGATATTTCATGTTTATGCTTCAGTTTGCTTTTATGTGTTTATCTGAGATTGCATGCATATTTACAGGTTATTTGATTGAGAAAAACGTCGAAACTGAAAAAAATGGTTTAAAAAATTTTTTTTTTTGACCTCGACCGAGTCATTCTTGGCCAAACGAGGCGTTTCACCTCGGTTGACCCAAGAACACCTCGACCGAGGTGGGTTAACTGAGAGTTTTCGAAAACGATTTTTGTGCTTCTTATCTGGATATGATCTCAGTGAAGATCTTGCATACTGACTGGTTTTAAATTCTTTATGTGTTTGAAAGGTTTTATAATATGTTTAAGTTGCTAAATACTTTGTTTGAAATTATTGGCATGTTTAATACTTTGTTTTTATCTAAATTATGTTGAATTTGAAGGTTGACACCACATCATGAGTTCTCTCACTTTCTTCCTGGAAAGACTAAGGCAATTCATTCTTTTCTTTTCTTCTTCTTGATCATGCTTAGCCCCTCATATACATTTTGCCTCCCTTTACCTATCCGGGAATTTGGAAGCAAGCGAAGTGGTGAAAGCAAGTGAAGTTAAAGTTGAGAAGTTGGCTGGAATTGAAAGTGTTAGAAAGTAATAATAGGTTTGGGGAAGTCAATCATGAAGATGAGTAACTCGACACCATTCACATAGCCGGGTGTTTGTGTCTTGCCAAAGTCGGATTGAGCGATATTCCTAACGGGTCATGGTATGTGCATCAAGGGTTTGATGCATCTCGAGAAATTGATGATTGCGGATCTCCTAGGCTTCGGTTATTGTGCACCTCTGTCCATGCATCCCAAAAAGCAAAGTAAAAAGAAAAAAAAAAGTGTGAAATAAGCAAAGCTTATTGGTGGAAGATGTTGCAAGTCAAAGTGAAAGTGAAGTTCATCCTTTTCCCGGATTCTAGCACCACATTACCTTACATACATCCCTACCCTACACGTTTCTTGACCTTTCTTTTGGGAATCCCTTGAGACCTTGAGCTTGTTGATTGACTTAGTGGTTTAAACTGGATTATACATGATTAATTTTGATAATTATGACTTATTATGCATTCTATGGTTTTATGCAAAGATGAACAACTTTTCTATATTTATAAAATATTTTGATTTTAAATTCCATGAAGTATTCTCTTAGAGTGATCTATGATTGTTGCACATCATAAAAATGTTTTTGAAAGACTTTTTATTGATTTTATTGACTATTAACCCATTCTATCTTGTCTTTTATATGAGGAACTTGCTTGGGGACAAGCAAGGACTAAGTATGGGGTATTTTGATAGCATGAATTATAGTCTATATTTTGGGGTTTGTTTGGACGTTTTATCTTTCATAATGTGCATGTTTGTATGTATATTATGTGATTATATCACCATTTCATCTACCTTTGCGAGAATCGAGGTCTACACCTAGTTTTGTTGTAATTGTAGGTAAAATGGCACGTTTTGCATCAAAAAGGAGTAAAAGGAGCTATGAAGTCATTGGAGCTACATTGAGGAACATAAGGAACCATCCAGGAAGCATAGCCATGGATTAAAGATTCACTTTGGACCAGTTTTGAGAGATTTCACATTCAGTTGTGACTCACCTCGGTTGACCAGAGATTCATCTCGACCGAGGTGATCCAGAGAAGCCGACTCGACCGAGGCGAATACCTAGGACGCAGCGAGAATATTTTATTCTTGGCTGAGATCTTTTATCTTTGGAAAATGATCTTATATTTTTTGGGCTTGGCTCTTGGAAGGAAGAAGATCTTATATTTTACCTATTTTTATGGGAAGAGATCTTTCTAAGATATTTTATCTTTGGAGGGTTATTTTCCTATAAAAAGGGTTGGATTTCCACAAATCCGGGAGCTCGCATACATCCCGTTTACACCGGATCGTGCTATACCATTGATCAGGGTTTATACGCAGCAGCAGCCATACTCCAGTTGGGGAGTTTTGAAGAACCTTTTTGAAGGTTGAAGGAAGATCGAAGATCATAGCTTTTATAGCTTTTGGAGGGTTTTGTAAGATTGTCTTTAATTCCCTTCCTTGTTGTCTTGTCTTGTTGGATTGCTATCCAAGGAACGCTTTTGTTGTGATATTTGATTCAGTTATTGAAGTCTTTTCATTAAATTCTTCTTGTTCAAATATTCACCTTCTTCCCATATATTTGATTAATACTTTCATAATGATGATGAGTGGCTAATTTCCTTGTGTGATTCTAGGGTGATTGGCTGAAGGTTGTGGGAAAAACAATGATAGAATAATCTTAGATTCCAGTAGGACCTTGAAAGTTCGAGTCTTTAACCTTAACCCTAAGCATCTCGCTCAGTCGATGAACATCTCTGCCGGGGTGGAATTCTTCTGACCGAGGTGACTTATCTGATCCGAAACTGAGAGTTAAGTGTTAGAGTTTGCCAAATCCTATTCTTATTACACCTTTCCTGGTTCAATGCAAGCTTAGGATGAGACTAACCCGGTGATTCCTTAGTTTGTGTACCAACGATCATAAGTGTAGGTAATAAAGGTTTATCCTTTATTGGGGTTTGAGTGTGCTTTCATCCCATCTTTGTGAGTTAGCCTGAGACTTACCCGGTAAAGGTTGATTCTGTTCCCTTAGATGGTGTGTTATTTTGAGGTTATAGTTCTTTATCTTGATTCCTTGAGACTTACCCGGTAATAGGAGTTACGGTTTTGGATTAGTTAGTAGTGAGACTTACCCGGTGATCTACTCCACTTTAGTAACACCTTCCCCATGCAAAAACCTCAGCTTTGTCCGCTTATCTTTAGATCTTGAGTTGGAACCACAACTAGACGCTTTAATCCCTAGAATTGCATGTTTGCTTTATTGACTTCTTATTCATCTTTGATTGTGTTAATTACTCTTGTGGTTAGTATTCACGAAGCTTATCGTTATCGACTTTGTTTCACCGAGTCCCTGTGATCGACCCCTGGAATTTCTTGCTTTTTACTACGATTGACCCGTACACTGCGGGTTCGCATCCTTGTTTTAAGCTTAAGTCTAGGGTTATAAATTTAAAGCTTGCACACACCGTTTGGAGCGAACAGGCGCAGGAAGGGGCGCAGTGGGAGGCGCAGGGGAGCTGGTCTTCAATTCTTCAAGGCAGGTTACCGCAGGGGCGCCAAGGAGTGGAGCATGGGCGGTGACACACTTCATGGCCGGCGCTGGTGAAGGCGCAGGGAGCATTCCAGTGGAGACGTCATCCGCAGGGGCGGCTGCAAGGACCCGCAGGGGCGGTAAGGCAACAGAAGCTTTCTTCGTGATTGATCATCACTCCTAAGTGCTTATAACTCCTTCTTTAGCTTCTTTTGATCTTCTTCTTCTAGACCGAGGAGTTAGTAACAGAAACTGACACTAATGCAATAAAAACACTCTAAAAACTACCCTAAATGATAGTGATTCCATCACCTATCACTAAGCCTTGAGAAATTTTGAGAGAAACTCCATGCAACATACAAATAAGAGCGGCGACATTGGATCACCCTGCCTTAGCCCTCGCTTGCCTTTAAAAAATCCTTGTATGTCCTTGTTGATCTTGATGGAGTATGTAGGTGTAGTGACAAACTCCATAACCCATGTAATGAATTCCACCGGGATCCCCAACTCAACTTTGGCTCTCCTCACAAAGCTCCATGAGACCGTATCATATGCCTTCTCTAGGTCAATGTTAAGGAAACACCGGCGAGTGTCTCGCTTAACATTATATCTCCGGAGTAGCTCCTGGACAAGGAATATGTTGTCACTCATCAAGCGTCCAGGGACAAACGCCGTTTGGGCTCGATCAATAAGGTATGTCAAGAAATGCCCCATGCGCTTGGTCATGATCTTGGTGATGACTTTGTATACCACATTACAACATGAGATTGGTCTAAAGTGCTCAACTCTATTAGGGGACTCTTTCTTCGGCACAAGTGAGACAACCGTATTATTAAGTTGGGTTAGGAGCTTGCCATTGACAAAGAACTCCTTGACGGCTGCACATAGCTCGCTCCGAACCTCTTCCCATGCTTCCTTGAAAAAACAAGAGGTGTACCCATCCGGCCCAGACGCCTTGTCATTGTCAATGTCCCACAATGCTTCTTTGATCTCCATGTTTGACATCGGCCTAATGAGTCCAGCCTTGTCACTCTCATGAAATTTCGGCCCAATGGAAAACTCTCCAATCCTTGGTTCCTCAACTCTTCCCTCCATCCCAAAGAGACCTTAGTAGAAGTCAAGAAACATTCCAATGACCTCCTCACTAGATGTTGTGACACTTCCAGTTTTGGTTGTCAATGAGGCTATGTGGCTAGCCGCTCCTCTAGCCTTCATGACTCCATGGAAAACAACTTGTCGGCCGGTCACTTAGGAGCAAGAACTTGGTCTTGGCTTGTTGGGCTAAGAAGCTAAACTCAGGCATTCACAGGCACTCCGCCTTGGCCTTGGCATCCAGCATGCTTGATCTCTTCCCTTGTGACATTGGGTCCAACCTAAGCTCTTCCAGCGCCTGAGCATAGGCAAAATTGGCACCCTTGACCCTCTCAGCAATATGGGAGAAATGTACTTGGTTAAGCTCCCTTAGTGGCCTCTTCAATCTCCGGAGCAAGGTACACAACCGATATTGGTACGTGCATCTCACTTGAGTCCTCCATGTCTCCTTGACAACATCCTGAAACAATTCATGCTTAGTCCACATATTAAAGAACTTAAATGAACGCTTAATAGCCCCAGTTGGCTTGTGAAGATGAGCAATCGCCGATTTAGGGTCGGAGTAGTGCCACCGGTCCAAGAAAGTTGCTTGACAATACACATCCTGCTCCAACCAAGCATCATTCACCATGACTCTATCAATCTTGCTCCAAATGGTGCCATTAGTCCATGTGAAGAGGCTATCACTATTAAATGGCACATCAACCAGCCCTTCTTCATGACAAAGGTCATATAGACCCTTAATTTCATACATCCGGACTTGCTCCCCATGTACACGTTCATGACTATGTAGCACATTGTTAAAATCACCTAGAATCATCAATGGAAGTTGTTTGTCACATAGGCACGCCTTGATTCCAAGCCAAGCCTCCCTTCTTTTAACAACACTATGCTCACCAAGTATGAAGCATACTCCAAAGATCATGCCGCTCATTTTACATGTAACCTTACAAGTATCCTGGATCGGTCATCAAGAGAGAAGTTGTGTGCAAACTTCCACTTGGTGAACTTTCTCCTCATAATCACATTAATATTTGTAACATTGGTGTCAATTTGTGTCTCCAAAACACCACACAAATGTACCTTAAACTCTTCCAAGAGAGCTCGCAAACCATTTTGTTTCCGGGGTTGGTTTAACCCCTGGATATTCCAAGCGGCGACATTCATTTGGAAACCTTACGGTTGCCCTTCCTTCTCTCTATGGAGTTGCCATTGACAGCCTTCACGTTGTCATCTTGTGACGAGGCGAGCCGAGTACGCCGGCGTGGCTCATCGTTCATCACATGCTCATGAGCCTTTGCTTGCTTCTTGTCTTTTTCAACCGAGGTGTTCAACTTTTTGACGAGCCGGCGCTAGGACTTGAACATTACCGGGGTAAACTCCTCATCCCCATCGCTTGCCATTCCATTGTTATCAGTGTCGTCAATGATATGTCTTGACTCGTCAGATTCAATGTCAATGTCATCCGAGACCTCGTCTTCACTACTTGGCGCCTGCTCCTCTTCATTGCTCTCGGCCTCAGGTGGATCCTCATCCGATGATGTCAAGGCAACCTCTTCTTTCACCACTTTGCCTTTGCCTTTGTCTCCCGGAGCAAGTTCCTTGGCAACCAATGGTGCCACCTGGTGAGTACCTTCCCGGATGACAATACCTTGGTTTGGTTTTCTTGGATCCTTGGCTTCAACCTGTGGCCTGACATTCTCCTCAATAACCAGTAGTGGTGAGATAGGCTTGGCAGGCTTAATGACCTCAGTCTCTACATGCATCTACTCATTACTCATGTTCTTAGGCGCCTCAGTCCCCGGCTTAGTCATGGTCCTTGGTCGGCTACTCTTTGGCTTAGGTCCAATGTCTTTCCTTGTCGCATGGAAAGTGCACGCTTCATCTTTGTCACCAAATTGTAAGCATTTACGACAATATGTTGGCTCATTTTCATAGAGCAGGGTGCAATCCAACGTGACACCATCATCAAAGTCAAGTGACACTTCACGAAGAATATCATTAGCAAAATTCACCTCGACAAGTACACGAGCAAAAGAGCCTCTCTTCCTATCTTCAGTCACATGGTCCATGAATAGAGGCTTGCCAATCAACGAGCCAATCCATCCTAGAATTTCAGGCGTCCAAAATTCATTAGGTAAACGAGTGATTCGTACCCATAATGGCATGGTAGCGACATCTTTCCGGTTGAATACAAACTTGTCCGGGACATGCTTGAGTAATAATGGTCGATTGTGAATGAAATAATGACCACCTTTGACCACATTGTCCCTATAATCATCATTGAGGAAGCTGAAGATCATCCATCCGGCTTCAACCCTAAACTTAGCCTTAACACCCCAAAGCTTCATCATTTCATTGATGGCAAAGTATCCTGGATAGAAGCCAACATATTGACCTAATAAGGTGCTTCCCCATACTTGATGCTTCGGCATACCTTTAAAACATTTGATTGCAACCCTTGTGGATGTTGGCTTTGTGTACTCAAGCTTGCCTCCTAACCAGAGTTCATGAACACCTTAGGCGGGGCGCCGGTCCAAGCTTTCCTTTGCCCTGGTGGTTGGTTAGCCTTACTCAAAGATGGGTACTCTTACATCGGCTTTCCTCCCACAATGACGTCTCTTTCAGTGGACATATCATCCTTACCATCATCGGACAAACCATCGTGCTTCCCGGTGACAACTTCTAGTTCACCCTCTCCGCCGGTCTCACTATTGTCGAAAGCCAAAGGTTGGCTTTTTCCAGGTTTCTTGTGGGCGTTTTCCGGTCCATGTGAAGGCAATGAAGTTCCCAAAGAGACGGAAGCAGGCGCTAAAGCGTCAAACTTTGTGTTCGGCATGTCCAGATTTAACAAAGCGAACGTCCCCTTTGCGCCATGGTTTGTCTCGCCAGTGTCGGGGTGAACAGTGGCATGCACCCCCTCAGGATTTTGCAAAGCGGATGTCCCCTTTGCGATAGCGCCAGCCGGTGGCAAAGCGCCTGTCCCCTTTGCTTGTGCTTGTGAGCGATGGGCCTCGCCGACAAGGTTTGCGCTTGTCATAGTGTTGTCGGCCTTGTCCTCGACACCTTCAGACATACCAACTGGCACCAGTTGTGTTTGTACCTTGTCGAAACTTGTCAATGGCGCCTGGAAAGTGTCAAGCTTTGCGTCTCCCATGGTCGCCATGTCTTTCACCAAAGTTTGTTTTTTCCCTACGTCCGGAGCCTGAGTCCGAGCTTTGGACGCCGATGATGACGTCGCCTCATGAATAACATTCACCATAGAGTCTCCACCACCAGCCTTCGTCGGAGACTTCTTTTTCTTCGCCATGGCGTTAAGCGCCGCCAAAAACCCAAGTTCAATCCTTGAACTTTCGTGTGTTTGTGTAACCAAAACTGCCTGTTGTGAAGATTGTGCACATCAGCAAGCAAGAGAAGAGAAGATCGGTGTGACTTGTGAGGAATCACAACGAAAAGGGAGGAGCTTGCGTGAGAGACGAAGGCCGAAGCCCCGAATCGCCCACGAATCGCCTAGAGAGAGAGCGCGCGCTTAGAGAGAGGAGCGTGTTATTGATATTGAGAGCTCTTTCGAGAGGTAAACGGTAAAATTGAAGAAAGAATACCCGCTCGAGGTCCCGGTCAAGCCCGGGACCCAAGTGCCAAATGCGGCACTACACGATTTGAAAACGAGTTACAACCCTCATCTTCCTACAAATACATAAGTAGGGACCTACAACTCCTCACTCCTAGTACATAATCATCTAGGCCTATTGCTAATGGAAACAATAAAGGCCACTACAAATTACCCATATTACATGAAATCAAAATACAAAACATGTTCATCTTGGCGCCAACTTTAGTCTTGTCCTTGAGCATGATGTCCATGTGCGTCTTCATCCCTAGCTCCCACCTTCTTTTGCTTCCATGGCCATTTCTTGAGTAGAACCGGGAGGCTTATAACCACTTCATCCAATGATTTATAAACCTCCTGCTCCCTCTCCTTCTCTTTATCAGGTGGGACTGACTTATTCCTGTTCTTCCTTGCGGAGCTACGCACTTTTGATTTACTCATGCGTGGCTGTTTGCTTTATTGCGTGTCCATCTCTCCAAGCACACTGTTGCCTACCATTGCTATTTCTGAAGCGTGAGATGAGGAGTCAGCCTTTGACTTTTCTTTGCGTGGCTTTTGTACCATCATGTTCCCCATTAGTAACTTTCAGCATGTCTTCATTCAACGTATCTTTGCATGTAGCCATGGACGTGTTACCTACTGTATGCGTGAGCTCCATGTGCTCCTCACTTGGTGCATTGCTGCTATTCAAAACCTGCGTGTCATTCTGGACTCCACTTGCAACTTCCTGCACATCTACCCGCGACTTGGCTTTGCATGTAACCTTTGACGCGTCAGCCTTTGACTTTTCCCTGCGTGATTTGTGTGCAATCTCCACTTGCGAGCCATCATGATTCGCACTACACTAGTACAAATACCCCCCCTAGACCACGGTTATTTTGTACATGGGAACCCGGTTAAAGAAGCGTGGTTAACGGGAGCGAGGTCCGGACGTTCGGACCACGTAAAACGTCACCGGGTTAATTTTTTCGGACCCCGGTTTTTTAGTAACCGGGGTAATTTTCGGACCCCGGTTATTATAAAATAACCGGGGTATTTTTCGGACCCCGGTTATTTTATAATAACCGGGGTATTTTTCGGACCCCGGTTATTATAAAATAACCGTGGTCCGAAAATTACCACGGTTATTTTATAATAACCGGGGTATTTTTTAGACCCCGCTTATTATAAAATAACCGTGGTCCGAAAATTACCACGGTTATTTTATAATAACCGGGGTATTTTTTAGACCCCGCTTATTATAAAATAACCGTGGTATTTTCCAGAACTCAGTTTTTGTAATAACCGGGTATTTTTCTACCGGTTTTTAAAATTTCAAAATCTTCCCCGATTTTCACATAAAACCGTAGTAATTTTAACCGTAATTTATTATTATTATTAATATGAAAATAGGTACTTTTATATTAGTACCTGCTTAAATTACACAAGACATATTGCACGTACCCAAAATTATTCATCAGTAAATAAATAATGTTAAGTTAAAATGCTTAAGCAAAATTATCATGTAATTAATATTCTAATTATATAATCCGAAAGTAACATCAAAAAATAAACCAAGTTTCAATCGTTCTTCGTTCCGAAAGTAGCTTATATATCTTAACAAAAGATAAAAAAACACTTTTTACCAATGGTCTCTACATGGAAAACTAAGTTAGACAAGTCGATCAATGTCAATGCATTCTTGAATGAGAGGCTCCACAAACTCGAGTCACTCCTTGTGCAGTTCATGAAGACGAGAATATTGAAGATGAGAATATCTCTCAGCTTCCATTTTCTCGCTGACTTGTCAATATGATCAATAGATAACGTTGGATTTGAGTTTCCATTTCCATTTATGTGAACTTCTCTGACAAGAAAATGTGAACGTATAAATTCCATTGTACAATTATAATCCTGCGAAACAAAAAAAAAAGTGAATGGTGTATAAACAATAGAACAAGGAAATCAAGAAGCGAAGTTGCTGGCACCCAAATAACCACGCAATTACCACAAACTTGAAGACATAATAGCCTCTCCCCTAAGTTATTTTGTATCCATGGATCTCTTACATTCTACTTTTATCAGCAGGGCCCTCTCGTAGGAGGTATAAGATAGATTCAAACTGGTTACGGTTCATTGAGTCTCCTAACAAAGTCAACCTCTTATTTCTTAGCCTTTCCAAGAAGTCTGTTACATTAAACCTACAAAACACAAAGCTTCCCGAGATGAAGTAGTTAACCGGAAACAGAAATACGGTGAAGCAAATAATTTACAAAACAGAACTCTCGTGTATGAACAGCATGAACAACCAGACCCCAGATTTAGACAGGATGTTGTTTCCTTTGGTTACAGTTTTCATTAAGACAACAATTCTCACTTCAACATTCTTAAACTCTATTTTCCGCCCAATTTATCCATTTCCCTTACATGAGCCTGATGCCCTCAGAACTACTATTTGTCGAGGATTTTTGTTATAACGTTTGTTGGAACTTGTCTAAGCATCAGAAATACAAAAAACATTTGCTACTGAAAGCACCAAGAAGAACAAAATCAAACATCAACAAGAGGATGAAACATAGCAACCAAGTTAAGAATGTCAACACAGAGGCAAAGTGTACAAATTGAACACTATCTTCTTGTTAACAATTTGAGATAAGAAGTGTAACACAAAATCATAAAATGGACAACAGATTTTGAAAACTATGACCCTTATTAAGGCTTGCTTTGCTCCTATCAACCCTAATATATATATATATATATATATATGCAAATAGGTCAAATGCACCAGCCAACACATGAGTCCCAGGTATTGTACTGCAAGTGGCTATGATTGTCATCTTTCCATTCAGGAAATGAAACGGGGCTGTCACAGGATCCCATAAACTCCAAATTTTATGTGAAGTTACGACAGAGACATCTCAGTTTAATTCAATAAACAGAACTTAGCATAATTTAACACGCACAGGCATATATTGAACTCAAAGCATTATACTAAACTAACATGATCCAGCTGCGAAAATCTTTTTAATTCAAAGTGTTCAGCCAATACTAACACCAAAACACAGCATAAGGATCCGATAAGAAGAAAATCTCAATGTACTGATCAGATACCAAGTTATCATCAATCAGAACACATAAATCATCATAACAAAGAAAAGTAGAGCAATAACTCGACCTGGGAAGGTCATACCCATCAGGCTTCCACCTCCACCTCAAATACTCAGAATTTGGTCTCTCATTAATCTGAAAAACGAACCCTTCAATTTCATTAAATTGTTCCATAGAAACTACAAATAAACGTTTCTTAAGACTATTCACCTTTTCCAAATAGCTCTTGTTGCAAAGCATTTTATTTGATGATTATTTTCAGCTTCACTCTAACTTGATTAGATAAGTTCTGCATAAAAACTTTAGTCTAAAAATGTAATTTCTCTACTAATGATTAGGTAGTCAAACAGATTACTCTTTGAGTCATGAAATTAACATATAACAACTTCAGCCATGAAATTAACATATTTCAATCAAAACAGTCAACCAAAACATATATACAATCAAAATAGTCAAACATATTACAACTTCAGTCGTCAGAGACTCATTCAAGATTTCCACTCAACCGAAACATGAATGAGAATGAAATATCACAATTATAAAGTGAAATTATGAACTGATTCACAATTAGGAGGTAATACTGAATAAAAGAAACAAATGAATGAGTTTGATGAACCTAAATATAGTTAGGTTCACCAAACTATACTTTCGGGAATGTGAACAAGACCAAGATTGAATTGAGGATGCAAATTCTAAATAGTTAGGTTCTTAATTGAATCTTATAGCACTGAAGATACAAATCTGAATTGTGTCCAAAGACAAATGCCAGACTTCAGAGATATAGCTCAAAAAGGAGATGAAGAGGTTAAGGAGCTAAAACCAACCAATGAAAATCAAGCATAGTAAGAACATATTGGTTAAAAATTAAGATGGCCAATGTTAGCACACCAAGTTACCAAGGAGGGAAAATATGTAGAATCCAAACAAGGCCTAGAAAATGGTTAAGAGGAAACTAAAAGCATTTCCTAATTCAAGCCGTTAGGCTATACACACCTAGTAGTGGGCGTTGATTATGACAACTTGCTCAGTAGTATAAATAAGGGAAATGTTGTCCTATGCAGTTTTTTTTAATACAGAAATTAGAGTTCTCATTGGTTTTGCATTGTGAATTCTGGGTGATCTTCCTTTCTTATGTGCTAGCTTGTTTATTTTTGGAGAGTGTTAATCCTCTTTTCTAACAGTCGATTAGATCCACAAGCATAAAAAAGATGGTATCGCAGAAAGCCCCTTCAATGAAGCCTCAAATTAGAAGCATAAACTAGCAAGGTAGAAGAAAGAGAGAGATTTGCTTTTATACCAGCTACAAGAGATTGGAAAAACGTCTCAGTAACATAAGCCTCCTCATTTGAATTTTCAAATGCCAAGTGAAACTGGTAGAGCGCCAAAGTATGTATCTTGTCAACTGCAAAGTTGAAAATAAAGTAATTAACATTAACATGATTAATAATCAGCCAGAAAAATCTTCGGCAACTAATTTTTTTTTAATAAAAACACTAAATGGTGTAATCAAATTATTCTTCACTTTGATCACTAGATTTGAATCGATAGTGTTATTTTGTAATTTAAAGATACCACCCACCCCCTCTAACATCTGTGATTGATCAAGGTGGTTATTATTGCCTTATTGGTATGTTTCAAAGTCCCTTTCAAGGATAACATGTAAATCAGTTTCCATTTAAGCATAGACAGAAGACCACACAACTAACCCAACAATAATTAATAATGCAAATTTTGGCCACCATCCACAAGTGGAACTAGATTCCTGAGACTGTGCAGGGTAAAAACGCCATTAGTTTACTATCAGATATAGAATGGATGTACATTAGAGCTAGTGTCTCCACAGTTCAGTGACAACATTTGTATTCTTTTATCACTAACAACTGTCAGAAAAAGCATCCCAGAATATATTTGTATTTAATTAAGTATGCTTGGTTCGAGTGGTTACTGTAATTTGAATCCTCAAACTAACAGCGTACAGGAATGGAAGATGTAGGGAAAAAAAAATCATCTGCACCTTAGAATCCACTGCTTTCACTTGCATACGCACATTACTCCGTTTCAATTCCCCCCAAGTCCGTTTATAATATCTTGAATGTGTCTAACTTTCAAAAGTATCTTCAACCTGCAATACATCGATTTACATTAATGAAAAGTCCACCGGATTAACAAAAGTCAGTGTTCTTATTGTAGGTATATTGCAGTTGAATATTCGACAACAACAGCAAATGACCAAACTAGAGACATTTAACACTAATTCCTCAAGTAATAGATAACATATCCAAGTAGGGATTTCATACCGTACGTGTTCACTGCGCTTCAATTCACACAGTCATCTGTTGGAGAGTCGGGGTCGAGGTGGAGAATCGGGGTCAAGGTAAAGAATCGCCCGTCGCTCGCAATCACCAATCACCACCACCAGTCGCCGTTGCCAGTGGCCGAATGGTTGGGATCGATGTCGCCCTTAACTTGAACACGAAGAAGAGTCAGGATCGATAGGTTAGGGCTAAGGTAACTTCAGAGAGGGCGCCGGTGGTTGTTTTTCTAAATAGGCTCAAACGACGCCGTTCAATTAGGGTCTTTTACCACGGTTAATTAAAACCGGGGTCCGGGGTCTTAGTGTCACCACGGTTAATTTTATATCCGGGGTCCGAAATTTTAATACCCCGGTTAAATTATATAACCGGGGTCTAAATTGTTTTTTTAAAAAAAAATACAATTGTCCACGGTTATACATATGACCGTGGTCCGAAAATACCTTTGATCACGGTTCTTTCAAACCGCTCCAATATAAGCGAGGTCTAGGGGGGTCTTTGTACTAGTGCTAGCAACCCTCTGCATATCTTCATTCAAATTATCATTGCATGCAACCTTAGATGTGTTACCTAGTGTTTGCGTGGGTCCACTTCGTCCTCACTTGGTGCAGCCGACAGACCCACCGCCTTCTCTTCATGACACACATCCAGCACATGCCTGGGTACCTTATCCCCCACAGTTGACTTTGTTGACCGGTCCAATTGGTGATTACCCTCACTCGCTGAGTCATTATCCACTTTATTATTTTCATCACACTTCCCAATAGCCTCCACATTTGAATTAGTAGCCTGCTTAACATTCTCAATCAATGATTCCTTTGCCATAGTACGCGCATGACAAATCCCATTCATTTCCTCCTGTGGCACAGTGACTTGAGCAGCCTTGTCACCCTCTGTTCCATTTGCCTCAGTGTCGTCCCTAGCCCCAGTAACCATCTGATTCACACCACCACCAGTCCTAGTCACCACCTTCTTCACGTTGTTACTGTGAATAATATGTAAAACACTCTCATATTCATTCATTGTACTCTGTAAAAGTATATATACAACAACCTGAGTTTGTTACAACTTCTCCTTATTTACATATCTTCCTTATTATTCTATGTATTTGCTATATATGCCCTATATACTCTACA
>BSUD01000006.1:83345642-83358364 GCA_033239045.1 Fagopyrum esculentum | reverse complement strand
TTATGAAAAGAGAATAATCCTGATGGGACTGAATGAATTGCAACTGAAGAAGTAGCTTAGTAAATTCAATATTCCACTGTCGACTAGCCTGTTTGAGGCCGTATAATGAACGCTTGAGTCGACATACATGCCCTGGTGGAACACGATCATAACCCTGAGGTGGTGCAAGATAAACCTCTTCATCAAGATATCCATGAAGAAATGCATTGTTTATATCTAGCTGGTGCAGGGACCATGAATAGGACGCTGCTAAAGCGAGAATGGTACGAATTGTAGCATACTTAGCTACTGGACTAAACGTATGTTTATAGTCTTTGTCTTTGATCTGGTTATATCCTTTGGCTACTAATCTGGCCTTATGACGTTCAATTGTACCATCAGCTCGATATTTGAGCTTGTAGATCCATTTGGATCCTATGGTGGTCTTGCCTGGAGGTAAAGCCACAATATCCCATGTGTTGTTTGCTTCCAGAGCCATGATCTCCTTGTGCATGGCCTCAACCCAAAGAGGGGACTGAGTAGCTTGAGAATAAGTAGATGGTTCAACTGACTGAATTACATGACATAAAGCATGGATGTAATCCTGGGAATGAGGAGTGAGATTAAAATGCTCAATAGAAGTGATGGAATTGCATTTATAATCTTTGAGATAAGCAGGACGAGTTAAGGTACGAGTAGGTCGAGAAGAAGAAATAATTACTGAAGGAGTGGATGTGATAGGTGGAATAATTATATTGGAAGAAGGAGGAGGCATTGGTAATGATGCTGGACTATGTGTATCCAGAAAAGGGACAGGTATTGGATGTGCAAAAGAAGACTCACTGGACTGAGGTAAGGTACTGGAAGGTAAAGAAAAAGAAGGTGAGTTATTTGTGGATATCGATGGGTGAGCATGGACTATAGGATAATCCATGTCAGGGGCAGGAGTGACCAAAGGAAGACTAGAGGGACTAGAAGATATATCAGGTAAAGGAGAAGGTTGTTTGTATGGAAATGTGGATTCTTGGAAAGTGACATGTCTACTAATAAAGATTTTATTAGTAGTGAGGTTAAACAGCTTATAGGCTTTTTGACCCGGAGGATAGCCTAAAAAAATGCAAGGAGTAGAGATAGGTTCGAACTTATCTCGTTTAGGAAGCAAACTAAAACACAAACAGCCAATGACACGAAGGTGTGTGTAGGATGGTTTACGTTTATGAAGAACTTCAAATGGAGATTTCCAGGATATGACTGATGATGGCATAAGGTTAATGAGGTAAGTTGCTGTGAGGATGCATTCACCCCAGAAATGAAGTGGGAGCTGAGCATGAATTCTTATAGCTCTAGCTGTCTCCAACAGATGCCTGTGTTTGCGTTCTACTCGAGCATTTTGCTGGGGAACGTATGGTGCAGACCTTTGATGAATGATGCCTGAAGCATGAAAAACATCTTGGAGAGATTTCTGTAAAAATTCAGAACCATTGTCTGACCTAAATATCTTGACTGTAGTGTTGAAGATATTCTTCACATAAGCCAAGAAACTGGTAACATGCTTCATGACTTGCTGCTTGTTAGCCATGAGAAACGTCCATGTGCATCTGGAAAAGTCATCAACTATTGTCAAAAAATAGCGAGCACCACATAAAGTAGCTGTATGATATGGTCCCCAAATATCACAGTGGATTAAACTGAAAATATTGGAAGCTCGTGATGTGCTAATATCAAATGGTATCTTATGTTGCTTAGCTGTAATACAAGCTGAACAATCCAACTGTGAAACTTTAGCATGAGTATAATCATCAACATGATGAATTTTAGAAACAGACATATGTCCTAAACGTGCATGAAATAAAAGCATATCACATGGTTTAGTAGAAATGTGAGATACTGCATGCACTGGAGATATAGATGAACCAATCTTGTATAGGTGACCTTCCTTGTAGCCAGATGCAATCACATTTTCAGTTGTAAGGTCCTGCGTAATTGAAAGAAGAGCTGCCTTGCTTCTCCAACATCTGTTTCATGACCTCCTGGCATACTGCATTAATCATGGATTGGTCCATGATAGGTGTGGAGACATCAGATGACTCCAAAGGTGATTCAGCAACATTAGACTCCAGGTTATTGACTGCTTTGTAATGATGAGAGGATGAATCAACACGACTGCCTGTAGGTTTCTCCTCCTTATTTTTGAAATCTTTGTACCAATCAGGGACACCAATTAGCTTAAAACAGGACTCTCGCAAGTGACCTTTCTCTTTGCAATAGGTACACAAGCGATCCATCTTTTCTTTCTTATAATCCCTGCGACTTCCCCCTGCTTGTCTGTAAGGAAGAGATCGAGACACAGCAAAAACATCATGCGTGACAGGAGCATGACAGGTGAGTTCCTTTTGCTTCTCAACTTGTAATATCATGTGGAAAATTCAATTTTCTGTAGGCAATATCTCAAGAGATAATATCTGACTTCGTGTATGCTCATATTGCTCATTGAGCCCCATGAGAAATTGCATAATACGAGTAGTAGACTCTCTAGTAGCTACCTTCTTAAGAACATCACATTTACAGTGAGCAATGCCAAGACAAGAACATACAGGAATGGCATCTATAGTGCTTAATTCATCCCAAAGCTTCTTGAATTTGGCATAATAAACAGCAACAGATGTGTTATCTTGTTTAAGCATAGACAGATCCTTATGAAGTTGGTAAATAAGAGGAGCATTTGATACCTCAAAACGCTCACCAACATCCTTCCACAATTCAAAGGCTGATTCGACATAGGTAAACAATTCTGCTATGTCCGACTTCATAGAATGTAAGATCCAGCACCGGATCATGTAATCAGCACGGATCCATCTTGTAAGCTTATCGGCATCACCAGGAGAAGGTTTAGCACATGTGCCTTCAATGAAGCCAAGCTTCTGTTTCGCGCCAAGCGCCATCCGGATACTCCGCTTCCAGGTAGTGAAATTGACTCCATTAAAGAGAACAGACACAAGTTGCATTCCTGGATTATCGGAATTGGACAAATGTAATGGATCATTGACATCAATTGATTGTCGATCCAAGGTAGGGTTAGAGATAGTTGTCGAATCCGACGATTGCTCAGTAGTCATGATAATCGATTTGCAAAATCGAATGTAAGAGATGAAATGAACAAGTATGTGTTTTGAATTGAAAAAATTTCAGATCTGAAAAATTTGTGTTTCCCGCTCTGATACCATGTGAATAATATGTAAAACACTCTCATATTCATTCATTGTACTCTGTAAAAGTATATATACAACAACCTGAGTTTGTTACAACTTCTCCTTATTTACATATCTTCCTTATTATTCTATGTATTTGCTATATATGCCCTATATACTCTACAGTTACCATCTCCAGGTGGATCCTGGCTATGCTCAGCCTTCTCTCTATTGTTGAACGTACATCCTATCATTGCATGACCGAACGAAAAGCACGCCGGGCAATAATACGGTTCATTTTCATAGGGAACTTTGCAAACACTAACTTCACCATCCTCATACGCAATCTCAAAATCCCGAATTATTTCCTCGGCAAAGTCAAGTTCAATCAAGACCCTAGCATACGTACCTCGCTTTCTATTCTCGGTGACCAGATCCATGAACATCGGGACGCCAAGTTTCGAGGCAAGCTCTCCCAATATCTCCGCCGTCCAATAGTCCGTCGGTAAACCATGTATCCGTGCCCATATCGGAATTGATGCCATGCAGCCCTTGTTGAACGCGAACTTGTCCGGAATATTCTTAATGATGAGAGTTGGGCCATGGGCTACGTATAGTCCCTCCTTGAGAACCTTGTCCCTATCATATGCATTATCAAACAAGAAGAATAAGAAATGTCCTTCCTCCTTGAATCTTGATGAACTCCCCACGATTTACGCATGTGGTTGATGGCGTAAATTCACGGATTGCTGCCCACAAATTGCCCTAGTAATGAATATCCCCATACTTGTTTTTTCGGTATGGCTCTCGACCTCTTTAGAAGGAAGGGCTCCTTCCTCCCCTTACCTACCTTTATGTACTGCAGTTTACCTCCGACTCCAACATTCATATACACCTTCGGTTTCCCATTCTTCCATATATTGCTTGTTTGCACCGCACTGCTGGAAGTATTCTTCATTACCCTCTTCTCATTTGAATTGAGACTAGGGAACTCAGTTAAAGGCCGATTGGCAACCATCGTAGTCGGGTCTCTGACCTGACCCGTTAAATCCATAGTGCCAATAGCCTCTGTGGCGTTCATCTGGTTGGAATAATTCCCCGTCATATTCTGAATAACAAGGGCTGCAACTTCACTGCCTGTGTTGCCTCCTTTGCATGAGGAGCATGAACCAATGAAATGGTACCACTTGGATCTACTTTTTCCTTTCCATTAGAAGAGCTGGGCCCCGCCATACCTCTCACTATGCCAGCGTGGCTGCTCTCCAATATTTTATCAGCTTGTCCTCCTTCGATGGCCCACCTTCATCCTCATTAGCATTCAAGGCCGGCCCACTAGTGACACGTTGGCGTGGGCCCACTTTATCTCCAGCATCTCTGACAGATTGCGACACCTGGTGGCTCTTTTTTCCCATCTGCAAAGTCAAAGTGTCAACTTGGGACAAGGCAAAAGCTGGCAGAGTTTGAATGGTTGTGATTGACTTGGGCCTTCAGATCCAACGGTGCACAATGATGGGCACTTGCATGAGACACACGCAAAACCCTAGCTGCAGAGGCCCGCCGTCGAAGATCTGAAGCTCCCTAGAAGCTCGCCGGAGACCACGCCCAACTGGAATTGTTCGAAACCAATTGCCCAGCCCAGTACTCAGCAAACGTCGCCGGATTCACCACAAACACCAAGATCGGAGCTCCTCCTCAGATTGTTTCGAACCCACTAAGCACTGTTCCGATAGCCTGCCCGAACTCTTCACTGTCCTTAGTCGCACGTTAGAGTTCCGACAACTAAACACCACCAATGCAAAACGAACTCACCAGTCGAACACAGCTCAAGTAAGCAGCTAACCACAGTGCACTCGAGCTTGTAGACCCAATCTAAACTATTACCCAGTAACCAAGAAGAAAAGAGATAGAACTTGGCGGTTGGTTATCACCGGAGAGATGGGCTCACCGGAACTGTAAGCCTTTGACCTTCCCTGAACGCTGGATAACCGTCCACCCAAACGCACTCAGCCGAGGTCCCCGGTTCAGAGCACAAAGCTCCTCACCAGAGTTAAAACGCACCGCAGGAATATCACTGCTCTTCGCCGGACGTATTTCACTGAGACTAAACAATCACGTTAATCTGTTGTAATGTGGCATAAATCACAAGTAAATTGTATCAACTTGGAGCTACAGCTTTGAAAAGTCAAGTATAACATCAGATTTGTAAAACATTTAGAGCTCTTTCAAAGAAGAGGCTGCTAAATTCATAAAAGTGAGAAAAAAGATGCCAATCCCTCAAAAAGAGTGTTCGGCAAAACAAGCGTCTAAGAGAGAACATAAGTAAAACTATGAAAATGCAAGTCATATGACTTTGCATGTACATCCCAGCAAACAAAATAAAACAAATAGCGATTACGCCAGCCCATTGATGCTAGGCTAGCAGGCGGCTAAGTCCATAATACGTAGGCGAGTGGTGTATCCGCTAGAGGAGCCCCCGGCCCATCGAAGGACCCAGCAGTCCAGTCCATGAGAGCACCTTTGACAATCGCTTGGGCACGGCTGGCAAGCTTTGACAACTCCAACCCATACTTGACAACATCCTGACAAGCATTGACAACATCCAGCCCAGTTGGACAACATCCTGGCATGTTTTGACAACATCTGGCCCATCATGACAACTTCTTGACAACTTGACAAGCCACCGACCCATTTTGACAAGGCATGACAACATGTGCCAGCGTTGGCGACCCTTCGGCCCATTAGTGATAGCCTTCGGCGCTGGCATTCACACCCATTACGGCCCATCCGGCAAGGCCATGACAACTTCCACCGATGGCATTCACACCCATCTGGGCCCATCAAGGCCCATGTGGCATGATTACGACAACTATTGACAACCTTTGGACAAGGCCAATTCTCCTGGCGCCTTCCTTCCTGGCCTTTGCTCACCTCATCCATCACATATGATGGTGCTTGCCGGCCCATCCTCCCTCAAGTGCCGGGAACGCCGAGTGTAGTAGCCGGTGTACATGGACCTCAATTAGTCTAATAGTCACCCTCTCCGGCAATAAGTTGCCTTCAAAGATGATACTATTTCGTGCATGCCATAAAAAGTAGACGGTGGCTACAAAGGCAAATCTCATGGCCATGATCTTGTGCTTCTTCTTCCCTCGTGCACGCCTAAGCCATCTCATGGTAAGCGTCAATGTGCCCAGTCCGGCCGGCATCTTGAACCTACACCTCACCTCTCTCCATATATGCCTCGAGTACTTGCACCTAAAGAACAAGTGCTCATGTGACTCATTGTTTCTTCTACATAAATGGCACACTGGATCAATGTCAAGGAAGCTCATTCTATCATGTGCGGATAAACGTCCCAGAGCCGCCATCCAAGCTATGAATGCATGCCTTGGTGTATGCCTAGCATCCCATATTACATTGTGCCATGGCACTTGCTCCTCTCTTCTTCTTATGAGATTGTATGCCTTTGTTACCTTGAACTTGTTACCATGACAAAGCTCCTGGAGAGTGTCATCAAGTGAACGCCCATGTGCCATCAATTGGTCCCTGCCGGCTAAGATAGCCTTAATGAGAGGCGAGTCTCGCCTATGTGGTCTCCAGTCCTCCGGCTCCACCACTTGCAAGTACCTATTATGGATCCATTTGACCCATAGGCTCTCTCGATCATCATGAATGTGCCAATAGTGTTTGCACATGAACGCATTGTTCCAAGCTCTAAGCTCCAATAAACCAAGGCCGCCTACACTCTTTGGCTTGCATATCTTGTCCCATGCAACACTTGGTCTTGACCATAAGAATTGCCGGCATAACTTTATGATTCTCTCAATGACAAGTCCTGGAACTGGGAGCACCGAGGGCCAAAAGCTATCAATACCTTGTAGAACCGATCTGATGAGCTCAAGCCTGCCTGCGAAGGATAGATGCTTCTTGATCCATGCATTGATGTTGTTGCCAATCTTGTCAAGTAGGGGAGCATAATCAACTGCTCTTAGAACATGTGGGGCTATAGGAATGCCCAGGTACCGGAATGGGAAACTCCCTTGGACAAATCCGGTGATCTCTTGCAATTCTACTCTTTCAGCCTCCGGCACTGAGGCTAGGTACATGGATGACTTTGCCAGGCTGACTCTCAGCCCACTTAGCTCACCAAACCGGTTGATGCAACTCATTAGCACCTTGACTGAGGCTGCATATCCTCTAGAGAATAGCACAACATCATCAGTGAAGGCGAGGTGGGTTAGCCTTAGTTGTTCACAATGTTGATGGTACCTAAACCCATCCTTAACCGTCTCAGCCTTGAATAATCTTGAGAGAAACTCCATGCAACATACAAACAAGAGTGGTGACATTGGATCACCTTGCCTTAGCCCTCGCTTCCCTTTAAAGAAACCATGTATATCCTTGTTGATTTTGATGGAGTATGTGGGTGTAGTGACACATTCCATCACCCATACTATGAATGCCATCGGGAAGCCTAGCTCCACTAAGGCTCTCTTCACAAAACTCCATGAGACCGTGTCATATGCCTTTGCTAGATCAATGTTGAGGAAGCACCGGCGAGTGTCACGCTTTACATTGTATCTCCTAAGTAACTCTTGGACGATGAAGATGTTGTCGCTCATCAAGCGTCCAGGGACAAACGCCGTCTGGGCCGGATCAATGAGGTATGTCAAACAATGCCCCATACGCTTGGTCATGATCTTAGTGATGATCTTGTAAACCACATTACAACATGATATTGGCCGGAAATGTTCAACTCTATTGGGCGCCTCTTTCTTAGGCACTAGTGAGACCACCGTATGTTTAAGCTGGGGTAGGAGTTTGCCATTGACAAAGAACTCCTTGATAGCCACACAAAGCTCACTTTCAACTTCCTCCCAAGCTTCCTTGAAGAAGCGAGATATACATCCATCCGGCCCTGGTGCCTTGTCATTGTCAATGTCCCAAAGCGCCTCCTTGATCTCCTTGTTTGACACTGGCTCAATGAGACCGGCCTTGTCATTAGCATGCACCTTGGGACCAATAGCAAACTCATCAACATTTGGCTCCTCAACTTGTCCCTCCGTCCCAAAGAGACCTTGGTAGAAGTTGAGAAACATATCCACAACCTCCTCGTTTGATGTTGTCACACGACCATCTTCGGTTGTCAATGAGCCTATGTGGCTAGCTTCCCCCCTTGCCTTCATAATTCCATGGAAAAAGCTTGTCGGCCGGTCACTCAAGAGCAAGAACTTTGTTTTTGCTTGTTGGGCTAGAAAACTGAACTCAGCCATCCCCAAGCGCTCCGCCAGCGCCTTAGCCTCCATCATGCTTGACCTCTTGTCATGTGACATAGGATCCTGCCGGAGCTCCTCAAGTGCCTGACCATAAGCAACATTGGCAGCCTTGACCCTCTCGGCAATGTGTGAGAAGTGCACTCGGTTGAGCTCCCTTAGTGGTCTCTTTAGTCTCCGGAGCAAGATGCATAGCTTGTATTGGTATGTGCCACTTACATGTGTTCTCCATGTCTCCTTGTCAAGATCTTGAAATGATTCATTCTTAGTCCACATATTAAAGAATTTGAATGAACGCTTACTAGCCCCAGTTGGCTTATGATAAGCTATTGCCGGCTTGTGGTCCGAGTAGTGCCACCGATCCAAGAACGTCGCTTGACAATATACATCCTTCTCCATCCAAGTATCATTCACCATGACTCGGTCAATTTTGCTCCAAATGGTGCCATTTGTCCATGTGAAGAGGCTATCCCTATTAAATGGCACATCAACCAAGCCTTCTTCATGACAAAGGTCATACAAGCCCTTAGTTTCATACATCCGGACTGGCTCACCATGTACTCGTTCATGGCTATATAGGACATTGTTGAAGTCACCAAGTATCATCCATGACAACTTGTGGTCACGTAGAGTCACCTTGATGCCCAACCATGCCTCTCTTCTCTTTACCACACTATGTTTACCGAGTATGAAGCATACCCCAAAGATCAAGCCGGTCATCTTACATGTAACCATACATGTGATGAGTTGGCCATGAGTGGATAAGATGTCCACATGGAAGAAGTCTTCATTCCACATGACAAGTATTCTAGAACGTTCATCAATCGAGAAGTTGTGTACATACCTCCACTTGGTGAACTTTCTCCTCATAATCACATTGACATCCGTAATCTTGGTGTCAATTTTTGTCTCCAAAACTCCACACAAGCGTACCTTGAACTCTTCTAGGAGAGCTCTCAAACCATTTTGTTTCCGGGGATGGTTGAACCCCTGTATATTCCAGGAGGCGACACTCATTGGGGACCCTTACGGCCAACCCTCTTCTTCTCCATGATCTTGGCATTGTTTGTCACAACCTTGTCAACTTGTGACGTTGCCAGCCTAGTACACCGATGAGGTTCATCATGCATGGCACCCTCCTGGAGCTGGCCTTGCTTCTTCCCCTTGTCAATCGAAGCATTTAACTTCTTAATAAGGTGCCTTTGGGATTTGGACAACACTGGGGTGAACTCCTCCTCCTCGCTTGGCATGCCATTGTCATCGGTGTTGTCATGGCTTTGTCTAGACTCGTCAAAATCGATGTCAAGGTCCACCGATGCCTCGTCTTCACTACTTGTGTCATGCTTGTCATCCATACTCTCATTTTCGGATGGCTCGTCCTCAGATGAAGATGAGGCGATGTCTTCCTCAACCATTTTCCCTTTGCTTTTGTCCCCTGGCGCCAATGGCTTGGCAGGTAATGGTGCCGCCTGGCGAGATGGTTCCCTTATGATAATGCCAAGGTTTTGCTTCTCCGGCATTGTGACTTAAACTTGTGGCTCGGCTACGTCTACCATAGTAGCCTTTGGGGCTTCTTCCTTTACATCCTAGATCACAATTACCTCAACTTCCTCCTTACTCTTCTTTTGTTCATCATTCTTAGTTGTGTCATTCCTTGTCCTGGACCTATTCCTTGGCCGCCTAGACCTTGGCTTTGGTCCAATATCCTTCCTGGTTGTGTGGAATGTGCAAGTATCATCCTTATGCCCAAATTGCAAGCACCGGCGACAATAAGTTGGTTCGTTCTCATAAAGCAAGGTGCAATCAAGGGTGACACCATCATCAAAGTCAAGTAATACCTCCCTAAGGACATCATTAGCAAAGTTCACCTCCACGAGCACATGAGCATAGGAGCCTCTCTTCCTATCTTCAGTCACATGGTCCATGAAAAGAGGCTTGCCAATCAATGAGCCAATTCTTCCTAGGATGGTAGGCGTCCAAAATTCATTGGGTAGTCCAGTGATTCTCACCCATAGTGGCATGGTTGCAACATCTTTTCGATTGAATACAAACATGTCCGGAACATGTTTGAGTATTAGTGGTCGGTTGGGGATGAAATAGGGGCCACCTTTAAGCACATTATCCCTATCATCATCATTGAGGAAACTAAAGATCATCCAGCCTGCTTCCACTCTAAACTTGGCCTTGACTCCCCAAAGCTTCATCATTTCATTGATAGCAAAGTATCCCGGGTAGAAGCCGACATATTGGCCTAGCAATGTACTACCCCATACTTGGTGTTTTGGCATACCTTCGGAGCTTTTGATGGCAACTCTAGTGGATGTTGGCTTTGTGTACTCAAGTTTGCCTCCCAGTCCAGAATTCATGAAAACCTTCGCCGGCGCTCCAGTCCACGCATTCCTTTGTCCAGGTGGTTGGGTCGTCTTGCTCACAGCAGGGTACTCTGACATTGGTTGGCCTCCCACAAGGACTTCCTTAGCCATCAATGAGTCATCCTTGCAGTCATCAGATAGTACGTCGCGCTTGCCAGCCACAACTTCAAAGCCACCTTCATCACCGGCCTCACCATTGTCAAAATTCAAAGTGTGGCTTTTTCTAGATTTTTCATGGGCGTTCTCCCGTCCAGGTAATGTCTTTGAAGTCCCCAAAGGGACGGAGCCAGGCGGCAAAGTATCGGCCTTCATGGTCGTTGTATGAATTTTCGGCAAAGGGGACGTCCCCTTTGTGGTCAAGTTGGCACCGGAAGCGTCGGGTGAACAGTAGTATGCACCCCCTGCAAAGCGCTTGTCTTTTTTGTGCCATCGCTTGTCAGTGACAAAGCGCCTGTCTCCTTTGCGTGCACCTGCGAACTTTGCACCTCGCCGACAAGGGTTATGTGTTACGCTCAGGATGTGTGTGGTACGCAATAAGCTTTAAATTTATACTCGTTATATTTCTCCTAACTCCTAGCGAACCCACAGTGTACGGGACGTTTGTAGTAGGGATAGTATTCCGAGGTCGAACATAAAGACTGAGGTGAGATTGATTCGATTAGTGATTGAGTTTAGTGAAAATCTAGGCCTAAGAAAAGAGAAAGGAATAAAGAAATGAAAATCTCAATGTTTTTGATGGGTTTTTAGGTGATCAATCAAGGATCACAAATCATGCGAAATAAGCAATCAACTAAGCTAACAAATCAACACAAACAAACAAGCTAAAACGAGATATGAGATCAAAGAGAGAAAAGCGGATTCTAGTGGTTGGAAATTCCGGTTATGGCATAGGACTCAAGCTATCTAATCATTCCTTGGATTAACTATGATATGTTGAGAGTGACTGTTTCTAGATTGGGATCAATCACCGGGTAGGTCTCTTGGTCCACTAGTCCAATCCTAAGGTCTCATCACCGGGTAAGTCTCAAAGAGCCTAAGCAATGGAATTCTACTCAAACCGGATTGTCACCTAGGAATCTAACCTATCCTTACCGGGTAAGTCTCGGAAGGGTAAGTCCTAAACAACTCTCCTAGCACACTTAGTCCAATGGCGGCTTATGAGGCTCACCACTACCTAGGGTTTGTCATCTTTGAAATCTAAGAGTAAGAATCACCGGGTAAGTCTCTTCTAGCACTTAGTTGCTAACACTAGGTCACCCTAGGATAGATTTAACTCAACAAACACTAGGATTTCAACATTCTAACATTCTAAAACTTAGATCTATCAAACCAAACGAACCAGACAAACCAGGGGTTGTTCTACCACTTCCACGGCCGTGGAATGGCAAGAACAAACCGTGGACTCCAACAGAGGCTTCGTTCAAGTAAACAAATCATCCAAAGGCAAATCTAAGTCCATCCTATCATAGTCCTAGCCATAACCATCCTTTCCTTACCCTAGAATCGCATCTATTTAGCCTACAACATTCATCATAACAATCGAAATCATCAAACATAAAATCATGGCTTCCATTTGCAAGATAATGAAGAGAAAGAGATGAACAAGTGAAGCAAACAAAACCAAGCTGAAGGTAAGATTAGAAAGACTCACAACCCTTCCAAAAGAAGGTTTAAACGATTCTTACAACTTTAGAAATCGATTCCGAAAATCTTCACTACAAAACTTATCAAAGACTAGCAATGATGTGTTCTTCTCTTCTTCTCAAATGGAGCTCTTCTCCTCCTCCAATGGTAGCTCTCCTCTTGAGAGAATCTTCTTGTTGAGAGAGTGTTTTTGATTGGATGATAGGGGATTGAGGATTGGAAGGTGTGTAGTGGATGGTGGACCCCCCCCCCCCCCCCCCCCCCCC
>BSUD01000006.1:83307767-83345484 GCA_033239045.1 Fagopyrum esculentum | reverse complement strand
GGGGGGCCCCCCCCCCCCCCCGTCTCTCAGCCTTGCAGGACCACTTTTATACTACAACTTTGTTAGAGAAGGCCATGAGATCGTGGCACAGCTGTCACAACCGTCTGGCAAAAACCACGGTTGGTTTCCACGGCCGTGGTCTTGCCAGTGACCGTGGTTTGGTGCTTCAGCTTTGCCTTGGATCATTAAGCTTCGATTTGGTGCATGGCTTGTGTTGACAAGGTTCCATGAGTCCTCCTTAGCCCTTAGCTTGCATTCCAATGAGTCCGAAAGTGTGTCATCTCGAGGAGCGACCCTCGAATGCATTGATTAAGCTCCTAAATCTCCCAAAATACCTATAAAGCAAGCAAAAGTCCGCGTAGACGTCTATCTCGACAAAATACATGATTTGAGTGCAAACGTATTGAACTAATGCTAGACCATGCATGAATGAATGGAAAATCTATCTAAATGAGTGTCTAATCCTAAGTCATAAATCGTGTTATCAAAAATACCCCATACTTAAGGGTTGCTCGTCCCCGAGCAAATTCTCAACTATAGACTAAGAGATGACATGATTTATGCATGCAGAAAAATGGAAAAATCTTTTTGGAGTTGTGCTTCTAATATTGGATCACCTTCATAGTCATGTTTCATGGCAGTGGATAAGCAATCATGTATCAAATAAATGAAGGCACGGAAAGACAATTGTACTTAACTCGAAAGCATGCATGAAATGTAAAAATGAAGAAGTCAAGATGATCAAGAGCATATCCAATCTAGATTACTAAGTCTTACAAACATGCAAATAGATCATAAGGTCTTGTGACATAAAAGGCCAAGAAACGTTGTGATTAGGTGGAGAATTTTCTAGTCTATGTGATGCTAATCCGGGAATGGAACTAACTCCACAGTTTTGTCCTCGATCAACTTCCCACAAGTGTATATTTTCTCCATCTTTTCTATCTTTTTCTTTTTCTTTCACTTATTTTTGAGATGTTCGCTCCAAACGGTGTGTGCAAGCTTTAAATTTATAACCCTAGACTTAAGCTTAAAACAAGGATGCGAACCCGCAGTGTACGGGTCAATCGTAGTAAAAGCAAGAAAATTCCAGGGGTCGATCACAGAGACTTGGTGAAACAAAGTCCAGTACGGTGTGCTAATGTCAATGCTAACCACAAGAGCAAGTAATACAATCAAAGATGAATAAGATGTCAAATAAAGCAAACATGCAATTCTAGGGATTAAAGCATCTAGTTGTGGTTCCAACTCAAGATCTATAGATAAGCGGACAAAGCTGAGATTTTTGCGTGGGGAAGGCGTTTCTAAAGTGGAATAGATCACCGGGTAAGTCTCACTACACACTAATCCTAAACCGTAACTCCTATTACCGGGTAAGTCTCAAGGAATTAAGATAGAGAACTATAACCTCAAACTAACACACCATCTAAGGGAATAGAATCAACCTTTACCGGGTAAGTCTCAGGCTAACTCACAAAGATGGGATGGAAGCACACTCAAACCCCAATAAAGGACAAGCCTTTATTACCTACACTTATGATCGTTGGTATACAAACTAAGGAATTACCGGGTAAGTCTCATCCTAAGCTTGCTTTGAACCAGAAAGGTGTAATAAGAATAGGATTTGGCAAACTCTAACACTTAACTCTCAGTTTAGGGTCGGATAAGTCACCTCGGTCAGAAGATTTCCACCCCGGCCGAGATGTTCATCAACCGAACGAGATGCTTAGGGTTAAGGTTAAAAGACTCGAACTTTCAGGATCCTACTGGAATCTAAGATTATTCTATCATTGTTTTTCCCACAACCTTCAGCCAATCACCCTAGAATCACACAAGGAAATTAGCCACTCATCATCATAATGAAAGTATTAATTATATGGGAAGAAGGTGAATAATTGAACAAAGAAGAATTTAATGAAAACACTTCAATAACTGAATCAAATATCACAAACAAAAGGGTTCCTTGGATAGCAATCCAACAAGACAAGACAATCAATGAAGGAATTGAAGACAATCTTACAAAACCCTTCAAAAGCTATAAAAAGCTATAGTCTTCAATCTTCCTTCAACCTTCAAAAAGGTTCTTCAACTCTCTCCCAAATTGGGGTGGAACGCGGCTGCTACGTCTTATGCGAGGTTTTCAGCTGTAAGCGGCTGTTGAAATTGTAGAAAATCAACCCTTTTTATAGGAAAAATAAACCTCCAAAGATAATAAATCTTAAGAAGATATTATCCCATAAATATAGGTAAAATATATGATTCTGCATATCTCCTTCCTTCTAGAAGCTCACCCCAAAAATATAAGATCACTTTCCAATTTTAAAAGATCTCAGCCAAGAATAAAATATTCTCGCCGCGTCCTAGGTGTTCGCCTCGGTCTAGTCGGCGTCTCTGGATCGCCTCGGTCGAGATGAATCTCTGGTCAACCGAGGTGACTCATAACTGAATGTAGAATCCCTTAAAACTGGTCCAAAGTAAATCTTTAATCCATGGTTGTGCTTCCTGAATGTAGCTCCAAATGACTCTTGACTCCTTTTGCTCCTTTTTGATGCAAAACGTACCATATTACCTGCAATTACAATGAAACTAGGTGTAGACCTCGATTCTCGCAAAGGTAGATGAAATGGTAGTAAAATCACATAATGTACATACAAACATGCAGATTATGAAAGATAAAACGTCCAAACAAACCCCAAAATATAGACTATAATTCATGCTATCAAAATACCCCATACTTAGCCCTTTCTTGTCCCCAAGCAAGTTCCTCATATAGAAATCAAGATAGAATGGATTATAAGTCAAGAAAATCAGTGAAAAGTCTTTCAAAAACATTTTATGGTGTGAAACTATCATAGATCACCCTAAGAGAATACTTCCTGGAAATTAAAAACTCAATATGATCAAAACATTTTATAAATATAGGAAAGTTGTTCATCTTTGCATAAAATCATAGAATGCATAATAAATCATAATCATCAAAATTAATCATGTATAATCCGATTTAAACCGCTAAGTCAATCAACAAGCTCAAGGTCTCAAGGGCTTCCCAAAAGAAAAGGCTAAGAAACGTGTAGGGTAGGGATGTATGTAAGGTAATGTGGTGCTAGAATCCGGGAAAAGGATGTACTTCACTTTCACTTTGACTTTCAACGTCTTCCACCAATAAGCTTTGCTTATTTCACACTTTTTCTTTTACTTTACTTTTTGGGATGCATGGATAGAGGTGCACAATAACCGAAGCATAGGAAATCCGCAATCATCAATTTCTTGAGATGCATCAAACCCTTGATGCACATACCATGACCCGTTAGGAATATCGCTCAATCCGACTTTGGCAAGACACAAACACCCGGCTATGTGAATGGTGCCGAGTTACTCATCTTCATGATTGACTTCCCTAAACCTAGAATTGCATTCTAACACTTTCACTTTCAGCCACTTCTCAACTTTAACTTGCTTTCACCACTTCGCTTGCTTCCAAATTCCCGGATAGGTAAAGGGAGGCAAAATGTATATGAGGGGCTAAGCATGATCAAGAAGAAGAAGAAGAAGAATGAAATGCCTTGGTCTTTCCAAGATGAATGTGAGAGAACTTATGCTGCGGTGTCAACCTTCAAATTCAACATAATCTGGATAAAAACAAAATATTAAACATGCCAATAATTTCAAACAAAGCATTTAGCAACTTAAACATATCATAAAACATTTCAAACATATAAAGAATTTAAAACCAGTCAGTAAACAAGATCTTCACTGAGATCATATCCAGATAAGTAACACAAAATCGTTTTCGAAAACTCTCAGTTAACCTACCTCGGTCGAGATGTTCTTGGTTCAACCGAGGTGAAACACCTCGTTTTTGCCAGAACTGTCCCGGTCGAGGTCGAAAATTTTTTTTTTTTTTAAAACCATTTTTTTTTTCCGGTTTCGACGTTTTTCTCAATCAAATAACCTGTAAGTATGCATGCAATCTCAGATAAACATATAAATGCAGAATGAAGCATAAATATGAAAATATCCGGTCAATAAAATACATCATAAGTCAAATAATACATCGAGTAGTCAAATAAGTCAAGTAATACATCAACTACCCCATACTTGAGACACACTGTCCCAGTGGGTATAATAAAAGTCTGAATAAAAAGAGGACTCACCGGATAAAGAGCTGAACTGCATAAAAATAAATAAATAAAGCCTGCAACTCCTCAGAAGTCCTGATCCGGTGGTGGTGGTGGAATGTAGGGGAACTGAGCAGGATCATAGGGATAGCCCATGACATGCTGGAACTGTAGCTGAGCCATCATGTGCTGATGATGCTGCCGCTCCTGCATCTCCCGGATATCCAATGAAAGTGCAGCATAAGTGTCGATAACCTGATCCGTCAGGTCATCAATCCGTCGGTGTGCTGCTCTGTCCCTAAGGGCTAGTATCCTATCTGAACTCATCTCGTTTCGGTCGAAAATGCTCAGATTTCTTGCAGATCTGTTGTTGCAATCGACTCTTCTTCCCCTCAATTGCAGTTTTGAAGCAGAAATCGTCGAAAAAGAGTGAGAAACGAGGGAGCGAAGTAGCTCTGTCCGCCGCGGTCGAAGTGGGTGAAAATAAAAAGTGAAAAGTAATTTTTCCCTTTTTATACTGTTACTGAATCTGCTGTCACCTCGGTCGAGATGGTCTCGACTGGACCGAGGTGGTACGGACCGAGGCGGTTCTGCAAAAACCCTAGTCGCCTCGGTTGCTTCAAGAATCAACTCGGTCGAGGTGTTCTGACAGTGACCGAGGTGCCTCTTTCTTCTCAGAATCTCGAACTTCTCTCTTTCCTGGAGTGCTCCTTCCTGTTGTCTGTCTAGAACACCAAAAACAAAGCAAAGCAAAGCAAAAACAAAAACTATCTAAACTAGACTAGAAAACGGGAAAGAAAGCAATACCTTGGGTTGCCTCCCAAGAAGCGCTTGATTTAAGGTCGCTAGCTTGGACCATGATGCGTCTCAAAGGAGGTAGATCGGCGCGACCTCCTCAACCGGCGTTTCCGGTTGGTACTTCTTAAGTCTATGACCGTTGACCTTGAAGCTTCCGCTAGTTTCGCCCCATATCTCAACTGCACCATGAGGGAAAACATGTTTCACAACGTAAGGTCCGGTCCATCTAGATTTCAACTTACCTGGAAAAAGACGGAGGCGGGAGTTGAAGAGTAGAACTAAATCTCCTTCGTTAAGCTCCTTTGGAACGATACGCTTGTCATGCCATCTCTTCGTCCTTTCCTTGTAGATTTTGGCATTCTCATAAGCGTTCAAACGCAGCTCCTCCAGCTCGTTAAGTTCCAATAGTCGCTTCTCGACAGCATCTTTAATGTCAAAGTTCAACCATTTGATAGCCCAATACGCTTTGTGCTCCAACTCGACGGGCAAGTGGCAAGATTTCCCATACACCAAATTATAAGGGGTGGTGCCTATGGGAGTCTTGAATGCGGTCCTGTACGCCCAAAGAGCATCGTCTAATTTCATGGACCAATCCTTCCTCGTCCAAAAACTTGTTCGCTCCAAACGGTGTGTGCAAGCTTTAAATTTATAACCCTAGACTTAAGCTTAAAACAAGGATGCGAACCCGCAGTGTACGGGTCAATCGTAGTAAAAGCAAGAAAATTCCAGGGGTCGATCACAGGGACTTAGTGAAACAAAGTCCAGTACGGTGTGCTAATGTCAATGCTAACCACAAGAGCAAGTAATACAATCAAAGATGAATAAGATGTCAAATAAAGCAAACATGCAATTCTAGGGATTAAAGCATCTAGTTGTGGTTCCAACTCAAGATCTATAGATAAGCGGACAAAGCTGAGATTTTTGCGTGGGGAAGGCGTTTCTAAAGTGGAGTAGATCACCGGGTAAGTCTCACTACACACTAATCCTAAACCGTAACTCCTATTACCGGGTAAGTCTCAAGGAATTAAGATAAAGAACTATAACATCAAACTAACACACCATCTAAGGGAATAGAATCAACCTTTACCGGGTAAGTCTCAGGCTAACTCACAAAGATGGGATGGAAGCACACTCAAACCCCAATAAAGGACAAGCCTTTATTACCTACACTTATGATCGTTGGTACACAAACTAAGGAATTACCGGGTAAGTCTCATCCTAAGCTTGCTTTGAACCAGAAAGGTGTAATAAGAATAGGATTTGGCAAACTCTAACACTTAACTCTCAGTTTAGGGTCGGATAAGTCACCTCGGTCAGAAGAATTCCACCCCGGCCGAGATGTTCATCAACCGAACGAGATGCTTAGGGTTAAGGTTAAAAGACTCGAACTTTCAGGATCCTACTGGAATCTAAGATTATTCTATCATTGTTTTTCCCACAACCTTCAGCCAATCACCCTAGAATCACACAAGGAAATTAGCCACTCATCATCATAATGAAAGTATTAATTATATGGGAAGAAGGTGAATAATTGAACAAAGAAGAATTTAATGAAAACACTTCAATAACTGAATCAAATATCACAAACAAAAGGGTTCCTTGGATAGCAATCCAACAAGACAAGACAATCAATGAAGGAATTGAAGACAATCTTACAAAACCCTTCAAAAGCTATAAAAAGCTATAGTCTTCAATCTTCCTTCAACCTTCAAAAAGGTTCTTCAACTCTCTCCCAAATTGGGGTGGAACGCGGCTGCTACGTCTTATGCGAGGTTTTCAGCTGTAAGCGGCTGTTGAAATTGTAGAAAATCAACCCTTTTTATAGGAAAAATAAACCTCCAAAGATAATAAATCTTAAGAAGATATTATCCCATAAATATAGGTAAAATATATGATTCTGCATATCTCCTTCCTTCTAGAAGCTCACCCCAAAAATATAAGATCACTTTCCAATTTTAAAAGATCTCAGCCAAGAATAAAATATTCTCGCCGCGTCCTAGGTGTTCGCCTCGGTCTAGTCGGCGTCTCTGGATCGCCTCGGTCGAGATGAATCTCTGGTCAACCGAGGTGACTCATAACTGAATGTAGAATCCCTTAAAACTGGTCCAAAGTAAATCTTTAATCCATGGTTGTGCTTCCTGAATGTAGCTCCAAATGACTCTTGACTCCTTTTGCTCCTTTTTGATGCAAAACGTACCATATTACCTGCAATTACAATGAAACTAGGTGTAGACCTCGATTCTCGCAAAGGTAGATGAAATGGTAGTAAAATCACATAATGTACATACAAACATGCAGATTATGAAAGATAAAACGTCCAAACAAACCCCAAAATATAGACTATAATTCATGCTATCAAAATACCCCATACTTAGCCCTTTCTTGTCCCCAAGCAAGTTCCTCATATAGAAATCAAGATAGAATGGATTATAAGTCAAGAAAATCAGTGAAAAGTCTTTCAAAAACATTTTATGGTGTGAAACTATCATAGATCACCCTAAGAGAATACTTCCTGGAAATTAAAAACTCAATATGATCAAAACATTTTATAAATATAGGAAAGTTGTTCATCTTTGCATAAAATCATAGAATGCATAATAAATCATAATCATCAAAATTAATCATGTATAATCCGATTTAAACCGCTAAGTCAATCAACAAGCTCAAGGTCTCAAGGGCTTCCCAAAAGAAAAGGCTAAGAAACGTGTAGGGTAGGGATGTATGTAAGGTAATGTGGTGCTAGAATCCGGGAAAAGGATGTACTTCACTTTCACTTTGACTTTCAACGTCTTCCACCAATAAGCTTTGCTTATTTCACACTTTTTCTTTTACTTTACTTTTTGGGATGCATGGATAGAGGTGCACAATAACCGAAGCATAGGAAATCCGCAATCATCAATTTCTTGAGATGCATCAAACCCTTGATGCACATACCATGACCCGTTAGGAATATCGCTCAATCCGACTTTGGCAAGACACAAACACCCGGCTATGTGAATGGTGCCGAGTTACTCATCTTCATGATTGACTTCCCTAAACCTAGAATTGCATTCTAACACTTTCACTTTCAGCCACTTCTCAACTTTAACTTGCTTTCACCACTTCGCTTGCTTCCAAATTCCCGGATAGGTAAAGGGAGGCAAAATGTATATGAGGGGCTAAGCATGATCAAGAAGAAGAAGAAGAAGAATGAAATGCCTTGGTCTTTCCAAGATGAATGTGAGAGAACTTATGCTGCGGTGTCAACCTTCAAATTCAACATAATCTGGATAAAAACAAAATATTAAACATGCCAATAATTTCAAACAAAGCATTTAGCAACTTAAACATATCATAAAACATTTCAAACATATAAAGAATTTAAAACCAGTCAGTAAACAAGATCTTCACTGAGATCATATCCAGATAAGTAACACAAAATCGTTTTCGAAAACTCTCAGTTAACCTACCTCGGTCGAGATGTTCTTGGTTCAACCGAGGTGAAACACCTCGTTTTTGCCAGAACTGTCCCGGTCGAGGTCGAAAATTTTTTTTTTTTTTAAAACCATTTTTTTTTTCCGGTTTCGACGTTTTTCTCAATCAAATAACCTGTAAGTATGCATGCAATCTCAGATAAACATATAAATGCAGAATGAAGCATAAATATGAAAATATCCGGTCAATAAAATACATCATAAGTCAAATAATACATCGAGTAGTCAAATAAGTCAAGTAATACATCAACTACCCCATACTTGAGACACACTGTCCCAGTGGGTATAATAAAAGTCTGAATAAAAAGAGGACTCACCGGATAAAGAGCTGAACTGCATAAAAATAAATAAATAAAGCCTGCAACTCCTCAGAAGTCCTGATCCGGTGGTGGTGGTGGAATGTAGGGGAACTGAGCAGGATCATAGGGATAGCCCATGACATGCTGGAACTGTAGCTGAGCCATCATGTGCTGATGATGCTGCCGCTCCTGCATCTCCCGGATATCCAATGAAAGTGCAGCATAAGTGTCGATAACCTGATCCGTCAGGTCATCAATCCGTCGGTGTGCTGCTCTGTCCCTAACTCTCTGCCTCCTGCGCCTAGCGGGCCTGACTGGAGAAGTCTCAGCTGGCGCCGGCTCAGTATCCTCCTCATCCTCATCAAGATCGATAATGGGAGGCGCGCTCGTCCCAGCAGTATCTGTCCCTGTGTCCATCGGGACGCCGCCTCCTCTCTCATCGACAGTCTCGTCGTCGTCATCCTCATCGACCTCCTCAGCCTCCTCTGCAGCTGCAGCAGCAGCAGCTGCTCCCTCTCTATAGTCCTCCATCAGCGGAACCCATGCTGCCTGCCAGAAATGCGGGTCGGCGACAGAGAACTGTGTAGACCATCTGATGCCCTGAGGCGCTGTCCGCTCCCATGGCATGGCAACGTAAGGTGTAGTCAGTCCACGGGGAACAAGAATCCTCCGCGTAATCATCTCCTGCAGACCCAGCGGCTTCGGAGCCGCCGCTAACGTGCAAACACTGAGGTCCATCCCGTGGTATGTGGCGATGTGGGTGACTAGACCTCCACAGCAAATATCCCCCTTCCCTTTGGCCTTGATCTTGTGCAGATCCTCTGCCAAGAGCAAGCCAAAGTCGGGGAAACCTCCTGTGACCATGCAGTATAAAGAGAAGAGCTCCCCCTGTCTGATCTTCTGGGGCGTCTCAGTACGCGCCAGAAGCATCTCACTGAATATCCGGTGGGCGAGTCTGAAGGCTGGGTGAAAGATGACCTTCTCCCTGGAATCTCCAGGGCGCCATCTGTCTGCGTGAGTAGTGATGTGGGCTATCTGTCCCCAAAACTCCCTAGCTACTGATCGGGAGGGAAAGTCTACAGCGGTAGGGGCAGGAAAGCTAAAGATCTCTCTCCATATCTCTAATGGAACTAAGAAGTTCCGGCCCATCAGCCGGTACTTCACAGATCCCTCTGTGGGTAGGTAGGAGAAGGAGCTGACAAACTCGAGTGTCGGCTCTATGTAGGCTGGGGCTCGGACCTCAGTAAACTGGTCCAGCCCGACTGTGGCGATCATCCTCCTAAGGTCAGCCTCTAACCCTAGGCAGTCAAAAGCGGATACCTCCAGAAATCGTGGTGCGATAACTGGACGGCCCGCTATCCTCTCATAGTCTACCCGGCATCTCTCGTGGATGACCGGGCGGTAGGGACGGGAAGAAGAAGGGGAAGGGGAAGGTGAGGATCTGTCTCTAAGGGCTAAACGGCGATCTGAACTCATTGTCACTAACACTCTGTCAGATCACCTCGGTTGACTGACAAGTCTCAGAAATCACCTCGGTCGAGATGCAGTTCGACCGGACCGAGGCGTAGCAGTGTCGATTTCAATTCTCAGAAATTCAGTTCTTTTCCCCCTAAAATCACTACAAATGCTTCCTAAGGGGTACTTATGGATTTCCTCAGCAAAATCAAGGGCAACCAAAGCCCAATAAGCAGTAAACGAGTCGATTAGGGTTTTCGAACTTTGTTTACCTCGTTTCGGTCGAAACACTCAATCTTTCTGCAGATCTGTAGTTGCAATCGATTCTTCTTCCCCTCAATTGCAGTTTTGAAGCAGAAATCGTCGAAAAAGAGTGAGAAACGAGGGAGCGAAGTATCTCTGTCCGCCGCGGTCGAAGTGGGTGAAAATAAAAAGTGAAAAGTAATTTTTCCCTTTTTATACTGTTACTGAATCTGCTGTCACCTCGGTCGAGATGGTCTCGACTGGACCGAGGTGGTACGGACCGAGGCGGTTCTGCAAAAACCCTAGTCGCCTCGGTTGCTTCAAGAATCAACTCGGTCGAGGTGTTCTGACAGTGACCGAGGTGCCTCTTTCTTCTCAGAATCTCGAACTTCTCTCTTTCCTGGAGTGCTCCTTCCTGTTGTCTGTCTAGAACACCAAAAACAAAGCAAAGCAAAGCAAAAACAAAAACTATCTAAACTAGACTAGAAAACGGGAAAGAAAGCAATACCTTGGGTTGCCTCCCAAGAAGCGCTTGATTTAAGGTCGCTAGCTTGGACCATGATGCGTCTCAAAGGAGGTAGATCGGCGCGACCTCCTCAACCGGCGTTTCCGGTTGGTACTTCTTAAGTCTATGACCGTTGACCTTGAAGCTTCCGCTAGTTTCGCCCCATATCTCAACTGCACCATGAGGGAAAACATGTTTCACAACGTAAGGTCCGGTCCATCTAGATTTCAACTTACCTGGAAAAAGACGGAGGCGGGAGTTGAAGAGTAGAACTAAATCTCCTTCGTTAAGCTCCTTTGGAACGATACGCTTGTCATGCCATCTCTTCGTCCTTTCCTTGTAGATTTTGGCATTCTCATAAGCGTTCAAACGCAGCTCCTCCAGCTCGTTAAGTTCCAATAGTCGCTTCTCGACAGCATCTTTAATGTCAAAGTTCAACCATTTGATAGCCCAATACGCTTTGTGCTCCAACTCGACGGGCAAGTGGCAAGATTTCCCATACACCAAATTATAAGGGGTGGTGCCTATGGGAGTCTTGAATGCGGTCCTGTACGCCCAAAGAGCATCGTCTAATTTCATGGACCAATCCTTCCTTGTTCTAGAGACGGTCTTCTCCAAAATCGCCTTGATTTCTCTGTTCGAGATCTCGACCTGTCCACTAGTTTGAGGGTGATAAGCGGTTGATACCTTGTGGGTTACCCCATACTTCGATAGAAGTGCCTTAAACTTCCGGTTGATGAAATGCGTTCCTCCATCGCTGATGATGATGCGTGGAGTTCCAAATCGTGGAAAGATAGTTCTATTCAAGAACTTCACAACCACCTTGGCGTCGTTAGTGGGAGAAGCAATGGCTTCGACCCATCTAGAGACGTAATCCACTGCAAGGAGAATGTAGAGGTTTCCTCCGGAGGATGGGAAAGGTCCCATGAAGTCAATCCCCCATACATCAAAGATTTCCACTTCTTGGATGTTGTTAAGTGGCATTTCGTTCCTCCTTGATAGGTTCCCTGTTCTTTGGCATGCATCACAAGAAACAACGAAAGATTGCACATCCTTAAATAATGTAGGCCAAAAGAAACCGGAACGTAATACCTTAGCGCATGTTTTATCGGTGCTAGCATGCCCTCCGCAAGGAAGTGAATGGCAATGCCTTATGACGCTATTAACTTCATCTTCCGGAATGCACCTTCGAAGCATCCCATCCGGTCCGCGCTTGAATAGCAGCGGCTCATCCCAGTAGTAATGTCGTACTTCCTTGAGGAATTTCTTCTTTTGGGAGTACGTCAATCCGGGCGGTATTTCCTGGCAAACAAGATAATTCACAATATCAGCATACCAAGGACCTTTATTATCAGAAAGTTGGTGGAGGGAATGATCCGCCAACTGTGGGTGAATGTCAGAGAAGGGAGTAGAAAATTTGTTATTCTCTGTAATCTCAGTCTGAATCGTCTCGCTGTCGACTTCGGTCGAGGCGCAAAGGCGTTGACCGAGGTGTTCTTCAGACGCCTCGCTCTGTCCAGAAAGTGCCTCGGTCGAGGTACTGCTACTGGATCCGAGGCTGGAAATCTTCGTTTCCTGGATCAGCTTCTCAGTTATGGCTCCTGGATCTTCTTCCAGTGCCTTTAAGCTCCGTATATCTGCATCACAAGAAGCATCTATACCTTCCTCCATTAAACTGAAGCTTATAACTCTTTCGAGTGGATCATTAATAAGGATAGAGCTCACCAATTCTCTTGATTCTTCTTCATCGTAGATGTTGAAGATATCATCAGTTAGTTGCTCTCCTTTCATGGCTGCAAGTAGCGCGAACTCCACCTCATCGTTGCCAACGTTGAATTTCAACTTGGCGTTCTTGCAATCCACGTTGCAACCCGAAGTTGCTAGAAATGGCCTCCCGAGAATGATAGGAACAGGATAATCTGCGGGAATGTCAAGTACGACAAAATCTATGGGTAGATAGAAGTTACCTAACTTGACCGGAACGTCCTCCAAAATGCCCACGGGATGGGTGATGGAGCGATCCGCCATGTAGAGTCGGAACTTGACCGGTTTGGGCTCTCCAAGACCGATCTTAATGCATAGCTCCAGCGGGATGATGCTCACGCTGGCTCCTAGATCGCAAAGGGCTTCACAAGTGACATCCCCAACTTGAATGGGAATGCAAAATGAGCCGGGATCTCTTAATTTAGGTGGCATCTTCTCCTTCATGATCTTTATGAGTTCCGAAGACTTAGATGTCATCCTAACTTCACCAACATCCTCCAGTTTCCTCTTCCTTGATAGGATCTCCTTTAAGAACTTCCCATAGGCGGGCATACCTAGAATAGCATCAAGGAAAGGAATATTAATATGGAGCTTATTCATCAAGTCAAGGAACTTACCAAAGTGCTTGTCAAGATGTGCTCTGGCTCTGGACTGGGGGAATGGAAGTGGTGGTTTATATGCAGGAGGTGGAACATAAGCTTCTGTCGTTCCTCCTGCTTTCTGTTGCGCCGCCTCGGTTGGCATCTCGGTCGAGGTGTTCTTCGACTGGATCTGGACCGAGGTGGTCTGCGTCGAGCGAGGTACTGGATCTGCAGTTTTTAGTCCACTCCTCGTCGTGATGGCCATGCACTGGCCCTTAGGGTTAGTTTCCGTCTTTGCTGGAAGCTTCCCTGGATCTCTTGGCGCATCATTCGCCCTATTAGCAAGTTGTTGTTCGAAGGACTTTTGGGCCCTCGAAAATGAAGTCATAGAATTCTCCATAGCATTAAGCTTGATCAAGATTGCCTCCAGGACTGCGTCCTTCTTTTCCGGCTGAGACGAACTTGATCCTTGCCCTTGGCTCTTCAATGGAGTAGAAGAAGAAGAAGGAGAAGAGAGGAAAGGGTTAGAGGAATCATTAGAGTTGGAGTTTGAATGATTGTTACCGTTGTTTTGGTTATTCGCCCTCCAATTGTTGCTATTGGATCCTCTATTGTCGTTGTAGTATAGTGGTAAGTATTCCCGCCTGTCACGCGGGTGACCCGGGTTCGATCCCCGGCAACGGCGCCAAAAACTTGTTCGCTCCAAACGGTGTGTGCAAGCTTTAAATTTATAACCCTAGACTTAAGCTTAAAACAAGGATGCGAACCCGCAGTGTACGGGTCAATCGTAGTAAAAGCAAGAAAATTCCAGGGGTCGATCACAGGGACTTGGTGAAACAAAGTCCAATACGGTATGCTAGTGTTAATGCTAACCACAAGAGCAAGTATACAATCAAAGATGAATAAGATGTCAAATAAAGCAAACATGCAATTCTAGGGATTAAAGCATCTAGTTGTGGTTCCAACTCAAGATCTATAGATAAGCGGACAAAGCTGAGATTTTTGCGTGGGGAAGGCGTTTCTAAAGTGGAGTAGATCACCGGGTAAGTCTCACTACACACTAATCCTAAACCATAACTCCTATTACCGGGTAAGTCTCAAGGAATTAAGATAAAGAACTATAACCTCAAACTAACACACCATCTAAGGGAATAGAATCAACCTTTACCGGGTAAGTCTCAGGCCAACTCACAAAGATGGGATGGAAGCACACTCAAACCCCAATAAAGGACAAGCCTTTATTACCTACACTTATGATCGTTAATACACAAACTAAGGAATTACCGGGTAAGTCTCATCCTAAGCTTGCTTTGAACCAGAAAGATATAATAAGAATAGGATTTGGCAAACTCTAACACTTAACTCTCAGTTTAGGGTCGGATAAGTCACCTCGGTCAGCCAGTTTCCACCCCGGCCGAGGTGTTCATCGACTGAACGAGATGCTTAGGGTTAAGGTTAAAGACTCGAACTTTCAGGATCCTACTGGAATCTAAGATTATTCTATCATTGTTTTTCCCACAACCTTCAGCCAATCACCCTAGAATCACACAAGGAAATTAGCCACTCATCATCATAATGAAAGTATTAAATATATGGGAAGAAGGTGAATATTTGAACAAAGAAGAATTTAATGGAAACACTTCAATGACTGAATCAAATAACACACAAAATCGTTCCTTGGATAATATTAATCCAACAAGACAAGACAACAAGGAAAGGAATTGAAGACAATCTTACAAAACCCTCCAAAAAGCTATAAAGCTATAGTCTTCAATCTTCCTTTGACCTTCAAAAAGGTTCTTCAACTCTCTCCCAAATTGGAGTAGAATGCGGCTGCTGCGTTGTATGCGGTGTATGCAGCCTTTGATCGACGGTATAGCGTGATGTTGAAATTGTAGAAAATCAACCCTTTTTATAGGAAAAATAAACCTCCAAAGATAATAAATCTTAAGAAGATATTATCCCATAAATATAGGTAAAATATATGATTCTGCATATCTCCTTCCTTCTAGAAGCTCAGCCCAAAAATATAAGATCACTTTCCAATTTTAAAAGATCTCAGCCAAGAATAAAATATTCTCGCCGCGTCCTAGGTGTTCGCCTCGGTCGAGTCGGCGTCTCTGGATCGCCTCGGTCGAGATGAATCTCTGGTCAACCGAGGTGATCATAACTGAGTGTAGAATCTCTCAAAACTGGTCCAAAGTAAATCTTTAATCCATGGTTGTGCTTCCTGAATGTAGCTCCAAATGACTCTTGACTCCTTTTGCTCCTTTTTGATGCAAAACGTACCATATTACCTGCAATTACAATGAAACTAGGTGTAGACCTCGATTCTCGCAAAGGTAGATGAAATGGTAGTAAAATCACATAATGTACATACAAACATGCAGATTATGAAAGATAAAACGTCCAAACAAACCCCAAAATATAGACTATAATTCATGCTATCAGTGTCCTAGCACAATGCCTTCGTTAACCATAAAATGACACTTCTCCCAATTCAAAACAAGGTTAGTGTCTTCACATCTTGTAAGCACTAGAGAAAGGTTAGATAGGCAATCATCAAAAGAGGAACCATATACAGAAAAATCATCCATAAATACCTCCATGATCTCCTCTATGTACTCGGAAAAGATAGCCATCATGCATCGCTGGAAGGTAGCTGGTGCATTGCACAATCCAAATGGCATCCTCCGATAGGCAAACGTCCCCCATGGACAAGTGAAAGTGGTCTTCTCCTGATCATCCGGATGGATAGGAATCTGGAAGAATCCACTATAGCCGTCCAAGTAGCAAAAGTGTGAATGCTGGGCCAACCGTTCGAGCATTTGATCAATGAAGGGAAGCGGAAAATGATCCTTCCGAGTAGCCGTGTTCAGCTTCCTATAGTCGATGCAAACTCTCCAGCCCGTAACGGTCCTTGTTGGGATCAACTCGTTGTTCTTATTCGTCACAACGGTCATCCCTCCTTTCTTCGGAACGACATGCACTGGGCTAACCCACTTGCTGTCCGAGATAGGATAAATAATACCTGCATCCAACAACTTAAGAACTTCCTTCTTCACAACCTCTTTCATGATCGGATTTAACCGTCTTTGAGGTTCCCGTGAAGTCTTATGATTATCTTCCATTAGAATTCTATGCATGCAGAAAGAAGGTTTAATGCCGATAAGATCATCCGTGGTGTAACCTATGGCTTTTCGATGCTTTCTCAGGACATGCATTAGCTTAGTTAATTCAGAATCGGAAAGGGAAGCACTAACAATAACGGGATAAGTAGAATCCGGCCCAAGAAAGATATACCTCAAGTGACTAGGGAGTTGTTTAAGCTCCACAACTGGGGGTGCTTTCTGGGAGGGATCTGTGCTTCCTCTTTCCAGTGGAGTGGTGTCAGAAACTGGACTAGGTGCAGCCTCAGTTTGAATCGTCTCGCTGTCGACCTCGGTCGAGGCGCAAAGGCGTTGACCGAGGTGTTCTTCAGACGCCTCGCTCTGTCCAGAAAGTGCCTCGGTCGAGGTACTGCTACTGGATCCGAGGCTGGAAATCTTCGTTTCCTGGATCAGCTTCTCAGTTATGGCTCCTGGATCTTCTTCCAGTGCCTTTAAGCTCCGTATATCTGCATCACAAGAAGCATCTATACCTTCCTCCATTAAACTGAAGCTAATAACTCTTTCGAGTGGATCATTAATAAGGATAGAGCTCACCAATTCTCTTGATTCTTCTTCATCGTAGATGTTGAAGATATCATCAGTTAGTTGCTCCCCTTTCATGGCCGCAAGTAGTGCGAACTCCACCTCATCGCCGCCAACATTGAACTTTAACTTGGCGTTCTTGCAATCCACATTGCAACCCGAAGTTGCTAGAAATGGTCTCCCGAGAATGATAGGAACAGGATAATCTGCGGGAATGTCAAGTACGACAAAATCTATAGGTAGATAGAAGTTACCTAACTTGACCGGAACGTCCTCCAAAATGCCCACGGGATGGGTGATGGAGCGATCCGCCATGTAGAGTCGGAACTTGACCGGTTTGGGCTCTCCAAGACCGATCTTAATGCATAGCTCCAGCGGGATGATGCTCACGCTGGCTCCTAGATCGCAAAGGGCTTCACAAGTGACATCCCCAACTTGAATGGGAATGCAAAATGAGCCGGGATCTCTCAATTTAGGTGGCATCTTCTCCTTCATGATCTTTATGAGTTCCGAAGACTTAGATGTCATCCTAACTTCACCAACATCCTCCAGTTTCCTCTTCCTTGATAGGATCTCCTTTAAGAACTTCCCATAGGCGGGCATACCTAGAATAGCATCAAGGAAAGGAATATTAATATGGAGCTTATTCATCAAGTCAAGGAACTTACCAAAGTGCTTGTCAAGATGTGCTCTGGCTCTGGACTGGGGGAATGGAAGTGGTGGTTTATATGCAGGAGGTGGAACATAAACTTCTGTCGTTCCTCCTGCTTTCTGTTGCGCCGCCTCGGTTGGCATCTCGGTCGAGGTGTTCTTCGACTGGATCTGGACCGAGGTGGTCTGCGTCGAGCGAGATACTGGATCTGCAGTTTTGAGTCCACTCCTCGTCGTGATGGCCATACACTGGCCCTTAGGGTTAGTTTCCGTCTTTGCTGGAAGCTTCCCTGGATCTCTTGGCGCTTCATTCGCCCTATTAGCAAGTTGTTGTTCGAAGGACTTTTGGGCCCTCGAAAATGAAGTCATAGAATTCTCCATAGCATTAAGCTTGATCAAGATTGCCTCCAGGACTGCGTCCTTCTTTTCCGGCTGAGACGAACTTGATCCTTGCCCTTGGCTCTTCAATGGAGTAGAAGAAGAAGAAGGAGAAGAGAGGAAAGGGTTAGAGGAATCATTAGAGTTGGAGTTTGAATGATTGTTACCGTTGTTTTGGTTATTCGCCCTCCAATTGTTGCTATTGGATCCTCTATTGTTGTTGTAGTTGTTGTTTCGGGGTCCGTTGTTGTTGTTACGGTACCCGTTATTGTTGTTGTTGTTGTTCCTTTGCCCTTGCTCTTCTTTCTTAGTTTGAGCCATCAATAGCTCCTTCAACTGCTTCACGTCGTTCTTCAAGGACGTGAGTTGGTTGTTGTTGGTTTGAGTCTCTTGAAAGTTGACTCTTTTAACTCCAACTTCAGCTCCTTGGTGGGTGTACTTCTCCATGTGCAAGGCTTGCTTCTCAATGAAGTCCCAAGCCTCATCAACCGCCATATCCATGAATGTACCGGCGGAGAGTAGTTGGAGATTGAACTGGGTGTTTCCGTCCAGCCCCTTGAAGTAGATCTCCAACAACTCGATCTTTGGAATCCCATGATGTGGGCAATCCAAAAGGATGTCCTTGAACTGCTCCCATGATTTGGACAAGCTCTCCTTGTCCTTCATGATGAAAGCATTGATCTTCCCTCTCATTTCAGCAGTCTTTGAGGGGGGAAAGAATTTGGTCAAGAATTCCGTAGTCATCTCTTCCCATGTGCTGATCTTTCCTGCAGGGAGAGATTGATACCAAGTAAGAGCTCTATCTTTAAGAGAAAAGTAGAAAGGTCTTAGCTTGTAGTTGTTATTTTCAATTCTGGGAGGTCGCAAGGTCTCCATCAAGATCTCGTAGTTTTGAAGATGTTGATGCGGCGACTCCTTCTCCAGCCCTTCGAATTGACATTGGCGAATCATGGCTAGAACTTGCGGTCGAAGTTCGTAGTCATGATCCGCTGGATCTCCTAGGTTCACTCCTGGACGCCTCAGCTGTTGATTAGGGTCCATCCTTTGACCTAGGGTTTGTGGAATTCCTGCAAGAAGAACATCTCGGACTGGCATCCGAAGCGGATGCACATCGGCCGGGGCGTCAGGTACTGGATTCTGCCTCGGTCGAGGATCAACTATTGGATCCTGCATCGGTCGAGGTTGAATCTGGTTCCGAATTGCTGCAATCTCAGCTTCGATTGCTGCAGTCCTGGCCTGATTCTCCTCTTTCTCTTGCCTTAGCTCTTCTTTACTGAGACGTAGCAGCTCCTGCGTCTCTCTCAACTGGGCCGCAAGATCGTGATCGTCTTGTTGGGCCATCTTCGCTTCTCTTAAGCGTCTTTTGTATGTCTTTTCTGGCTCGGGATCGTAAGGAACGATTTCCTTCCCAGTGCGGGTTCTTCGCATATACCTAAGAAAGAACCTGCGAAAGTCACTCAAGTAGAGTGGTTAGACAAAAAAAAGGGGGCAAATGCCCCAAGAGCAAACCGTACCGGCTTGGTCTAGACCAAGTCCCCGGCAACGGCGCCAAAAACTTGTTCGCTCCAAACGGTGTGTGCAAGCTTTAAATTTATAACCCTAGACTTAAGCTTAAAACAAGGATGCGAACCCGCAGTGTACGGGTCAATCGTAGTAAAAGCAAGAAAATTCCAGGGGTCGATCACAGGGACTTGGTGAAACAAAGTCCAGTACGGTGTGCTAATGTCAATGCTAACCACAAGAGCAAGTAATACAATCAAAGATGAATAAGATGTCAAATAAAGCAAACATGCAATTCTAGGGATTAAAGCATCTAGTTGTGGTTCCAACTCAAGATCTATAGATAAGCGGACAAAGCTGAGATTTTTGCGTGGGGAAGGCGTTTCTAAAGTGGAATAGATCACCGGGTAAGTCTCACTACACACTAATCCTAAACCGTAACTCCTATTACCGGGTAAGTCTCAAGGAATTAAGATAGAGAACTATAACCTCAAACTAACACACCATCTAAGGGAATAGAATCAACCTTTACCGGGTAAGTCTCAGGCTAACTCACAAAGATGGGATGGAAGCACACTCAAACCCCAATAAAGGACAAGCCTTTATTACCTACACTTATGATCGTTGGTATACAAACTAAGGAATTACCGGGTAAGTCTCATCCTAAGCTTGCTTTGAACCAGAAAGGTGTAATAAGAATAGGATTTGGCAAACTCTAACACATTAACTCTCAGTTAAGGATCGGATAAGCCACCTCGGTCAGCCAGTTTTCCACCCCGGCCGAGATGTTCATCGACTGAACGAGATGCTTAGGGTTAAGGTTAAAGACTCGAACTTTCAGGATCCTACTGGATTAAGATTATTCTATCATTGTTTTTCCCACAACCTTCGGCCAATCACCCTAGAATCACACAAGGAAATTAGCCACTCATCATCATAATGAAAGTATTAAATATATGGGAAGAAGGTGAATATTTGAACAAAGAAGAATTTAATGAAAACACTTCAATAACTGAATCAAATATCACACAAAATCGTTCCTTGGATAATGATCCAATAAGACAAGACAACAAGGAAAGGAATTGAAGATAATCTTACAAAACCCTCCAAAAAGCTATAAAGCTATAGTCTTCAATCTTCCTTCAACCTTCAAAAAGGTTCTTCGAATCTCCCAAATTGGAGTAGGATGCGGCTGCTGCGCTGATAGCGTGATGTTCTAACTGTAAGCGGATGTTTGCAGCCCCTAAGCCTCTTCGGATTTGTGGAAAATCCAATCCTTTTTATAGGAAAAATAAACCTCCAAAGATAATAAATCTTAAGAAGATATATTCCCATAAAAATAGGTAAAATATATGATTCTGCATATCTCCTTCCTTCTAGAAGCTCAGCCCAAAAATATAAGATCACTTTCCAATTTTAAAAGATCTCAGCCAAGAATAAAATATTCTCGCCGCGTCCTAGGTGTTCGCCTCGGTCGAGTCGGTGTCTCTGGATCGCCTCGGTCGAGATGAATCTCTGGTCAACCGAGGTGACTCATAACTGAATGTAGAATCTCTCAAAACTGGTCCAAAGTAAATCTTTAATCATGGCTATGCTTCCTGAAGGATTCCTTTTTGCTCCTCAATGTAGCTCCAAATGACTCTTGACTCCTTTTGCTCCTTTTCGATGCAAAACGTACCATATTACCTGCAATTACAACGAAACTAGGTGTAGACCTCGATTCTCGCAAAGGTAGATGAAATGGTAGTAAAATCACATAATGTACATACAAACATGCAGATTATGAAAGATAAAACGTCCAAACAAACCCCAAAATATAGACTATAATTCATGCTATCAAAATACCCCATACTTAGCCCTTGCTTGTCCCTAAGCAAGTTCCTCATATAGAAATCAAGATAGAATGGATTATAAGTCAAGAAAATCAATGAAAAGTCTTTCAAAAAATATTTTTATGGTGTGCAATTATCATAGATCACTCTAAGAGAGTACTTCCTGGAAATTAAAAACTCAATATGATCAAAACATTTTATAAATATAGGAAAGTTGTTCATCTTTGCATAAAATCATAGAATGCATAATAAATCATAATTATCAAAATTAATCATGTATAATCCGATTTAAACCGCTAAGTCAATCAACAAGCTCAAGGTCTCAAGGGCTTCCCAAAAGAAAGGTCAAGAAACGTGTAGGGTAGGGATGTATGTAAGGTAATGTGGTGCTAGAATCCGGGAAAAGGATGAACTTCACTTTCACTTTGACTTGCAACATCTTCCACCAATAAGCTTTGCTTATTTCACACTTTTTCTCTTTTACTTTACTTTTTGGGATGCATGGACAGAGGTGCACAATAACCGAAGCCTAGGAAATCCGCAATCATCAATTTCTCGAGATGCGTCAAACCCTTGATGCACATACCATGACCCGTTAGGAATATCGCTCAATCCGACTTTGGCAAGACACAAACACCCGGCTATGTGAATGGTGCCGAGTTACTCATCATCATGATTGACTTCCCCAAACCTATTATTGCTTTCTAATACTTTCACTTTCAGCCACTTCTCAACTTTTGACTTGCTTTCACCACTTCGCTTGCTTCCAAATTCCCGGATAGGTAAAGGGAGGCAAAATGTATATGAGGGGCTAAGCATGATCAAGAAGAAGAAGAAGAAGAAGAATGAATTGCCTTGGTCTTTCCAAGAAGAACGTGAGAGAACTTATGCTGCGGTGTCAACCTTCAAATTCAACATAATTTGGATAAAAATAAAGTATTAAACATGCCAATAATTTCAAACAAAGCATTTAGCAACTTAAATATATCATAAGACATTTCAAACATATAAAGAATTTAATTCCAGTCAGTAAACAAGATCTTCACTGAGATCATATCCAGATAAGTAACACAAAAATCGTTTTCGAAAACTCTCAGTTAACCTACCTCGGTCGAGGTGTTCTTGGTTCAACCGAGGTGAAACACCTCGTTTTGCCAGAACTGTCCCGGTCGAGGTCAAAAAAAATTTTTTTTTTTAAAACCATTTTTTTTTCGGTTTCGACGTTTTTCTCAATCAAATAACCTGTAAGTATGCATGCAATCTCAGATAAACATATAAATGCAGAATGAAGCATAAATATGAAAATATCCGGTCAATAAAATACATCAAAGGTCAAATAATACATCATGAGTCAAATAAGTCAAATAATACATCAACTACCCCATACTTGAGACACACTGTCCCAGTGGGTGTAAGAAAAGTCTGAAAGAAAGGAGGACTCACCGGATAAAGAGCCGAACTGCATAAAAATAAAATAAATAAAATCCTGCAGCTCCTCAGAAGTCCTGATCCGGTGGTGGTGGTGGAATGTAGGGGTACAAAGTAGGGTCATAGGGATAGCCCATGACATGCTGGAACTGTAGCTGAGCCATCATGTGCTGATGATGCTGCCGCTCCTGCATCTCCCGGATATCCAAAGAAAGTGCAGCATAAGTGTCGATAACCTGATCTGTCAGGTCATCAATCCGTCGGTGTGCTGCTCTGTCTCTAAGGGCTAGTATCCTATCTGAACTCATCTCGTTTCGGTCGAAAATGCTCAGATTTCTTGCAGATCTGTTGTTGCAATCGACTCCTCTTCCCTTTAATTGCAGTTTTGGAACAGAAATCGTCGGAAAAGAGCGAGAAACGAGAGAGAACGAGGTGCTCTGTCGCCGCGGTCGAAATGGGTGAAAAATAAAAAGTGAAAAGTAATTTTCGCTTTTTATACCGTCGCGAGATCTGCTGTCACCTCGGTCGAGATGGTCTCGACTGGACCGAGGTGGTACGGACCGAGGCGGTTCTGCAGAAACCCTAGTCGCCTCGGTTGCTTCAAGAATCAACTCGGTCGAGATGTTCTGACAGTGACCGAGGTGCTTCTTTCTTCTCAGAATCTCGAACTTCTCTCTTTCCTGGAGTGCTCCTTCCTGTTGTCTGTCCAAAAACCCAAAAACAAAGCAAAGCAAAGCAAAAACAAAAACTATCTAAACTAGACTAGAAAACGGGAAAGAAAGCAATACCTTGGGTTGCCTCCCAAGAAGCGCTTGATTTAAGGTCGCTAGCTGGACCATGGTGCGTCTCAAACGAGGTGGATCGGTGCGACCTCCTCAACCGGCGTTTCCGGTTGGTACTTCTTAAGTCTATGACCGTTGACCTTGAAGCTTCCGCTAGTTTCGCCCCATATCTCAACTGCACCATGAGGGAAAACGTGTTTTACAACGTAAGGTCCGGTCCATCTAGATTTCAACTTACCTGGAAAAAGACGGAGGCGGGAGTTGAAGAGTAGAACTAAATCTCCTTCGTTAAGCTCCTTTGGAACGATACGCTTGTCATGCCATCTCTTCGTCCTTTCCTTGTAGATCTTGGCATTCTCATAGGCGTTCAAACGCAGCTCTTCCAGCTCGTTAAGTTCCAATAGTCGCTTCTCACCAGCTTCCTTAATGTCAAAGTTCAACCATTTGATAGCCCAATACGCTTTGTGCTCCAACTCAACGGGCAAATGGCAAGATTTCCCATACACCAAGTTATAAGGGGTGGTGCCTATGGGAGTCTTGAATGCGGTCCTGTATGCCCAAAGAGCATCGTCTAATTTCATGGACCAATCCTTCCTCGTCCAAAAACTTGTTCGCTCCAAACGGTGTGTGCAAGCTTTAAATTTATAACCCTAGACTTAAGCTTAAAACAAGGATGCGAACCCGCAGTGTACGGGTCAATCGTAGTAAAAGCAAGAAAATTCCAGGGGTCGATCACAGGGACTTGGTGAAACAAAGTCCAGTACGGTGTGCTAATGTCAATGCTAACCACAAGAGCAAGTAATACAATCAAAGATGAATAAGATGTCAAATAAAGCAAACATGCAATTCTAGGGATTAAAGCATCTAGTTGTGGTTCCAACTCAAGATCTATAGATAAGCGGACAAAGCTGAGATTTTTGCGTGGGGAAGGCGTTTCTAAAGTGGAATAGATCACCGGGTAAGTCTCACTACACACTAATCCTAAACCGTAACTCCTATTACCGGGTAAGTCTCAAGGAATTAAGATAGAGAACTATAACCTCAAACTAACACACCATCTAAGGGAATAGAATCAACCTTTACCGGGTAAGTCTCAGGCTAACTCACAAAGATGGGATGGAAGCACACTCAAACCCCAATAAAGGACAAGCCTTTATTACCTACACTTATGATCGTTGGTATACAAACTAAGGAATTACCGGGTAAGTCTCATCCTAAGCTTGCTTTGAACCAGAAAGGTGTAATAAGAATAGGATTTGGCAAACTCTAACACTTAACTCTCAGTTTAGGGTCGGATAAGTCACCTCGGTCAGAAGAATTCCACCCCGGCCGAGATGTTCATCAACCGAACGAGATGCTTAGGGTTAAGGTTAAAAGACTCGAACTTTCAGGATCCTACTGGAATCTAAGATTATTCTATCATTGTTTTTCCCACAACCTTCAGCCAATCACCCTAGAATCACACAAGGAAATTAGCCACTCATCATCATAATGAAAGTATTAATTATATGGGAAGAAGGTGAATAATTGAACAAAGAAGAATTTAATGAAAACACTTCAATAACTGAATCAAATATCACAAACAAAAGGGTTCCTTGGATAGCAATCCAACAAGACAAGACAATCAATGAAGGAATTGAAGACAATCTTACAAAACCCTTCAAAAGCTATAAAAAGCTATAGTCTTCAATCTTCCTTCAACCTTCAAAAAGGTTCTTCAACTCTCTCCCAAATTGGGGTGGAACGCGGCTGCTGCGTCTTATGCGAGGTTTTCAGCTGTAAGCGGCTGTTGAAATTGTAGAAAATCAACCCTTTTTATAGGAAAAATAAACCTCCAAAGATAATAAATCTTAAGAAGATATTATCCCATAAATATAGGTAAAATATATGATTCTGCATATCTCCTTCCTTCTAGAAGCTCAGCCCAAAAATATAAGATCACTTTCCAATTTTAAAAGATCTCAGCCAAGAATAAAATATTCTCGCCGCGTCCTAGGTGTTCGCCTCGGTCGAGTCGGCGTCTCTGGATCGCCTCGGTCGAGATGAATCTCTGGTCAACCGAGGTGACTCATAACTGAATGTAGAATCCCTTAAAACTGGTCCAAAGTAAATCTTTAATCCATGGTTGTGCTTCCTGAATGTAGCTCCAAATGACTCTTGACTCCTTTTGCTCCTTTTTGATGCAAAACGTACCATATTACCTGCAATTACAATGAAACTAGGTGTAGACCTCGATTCTCGCAAAGGTAGATGAAATGGTAGTAAAATCACATAATGTACATACAAACATGCAGATTATGAAAGATAAAACGTCCAAACAAACCCCAAAATATAGACTATAATTCATGCTATCATGAGACAATGGCATTGGTGTACAAAAGCCGAAACCTTGGTGATTAGCCGTCCTCGGGTTTTTTCTATTTTTCGAGGTGCATCCACACCGGGCACACATACCAAAGCTCGTTAGGACTATTGGTTTATTTGACTTTGGCAAGGCACAAACACCCGATTATGTGAATGGTGCCGAGTTACTCGTCATTTAAACCAACGTCCCCAAACCTATATTTTTGTCTACACTTTCACAACAAATTCAGCATTTTATTCATGACATTCTTTCATCAACATCATCACCCCACACTTGCCTTTCACACACATCAACACACTAACATGCTCCTACTCCCGGATGGGTCAAAAGAGGTCAAATTTATATCAATTGAGGTGCTCAAACATCATGATCAAGATGAGAAGTAGAGAAAAATGAATTGCCTCATTCATTCCTAGATGATGTACAAGAACTAGCATGTAATTTCGACTTTCAATACTCAATCCAATCAAGGCAATCATCATGATCACAATCCATTCATGGGATTCAATATAAGTACTTCAAGTCCACACATGCATTTCATAAATTTAACACATAAGGCCATCCATAGCGAATCCACCAGACAAGATTCATCATTAGGGTCATATCCAAGCCTAGAAAGCACAAAAATTTTTAAATTTTCTGATTTTTTTTGGGTTTTTTCGAAATGAGTATATACAATGCAAGACATGTGATAATATTAAACTACCCTAGATGCTAATCATGCAAAGGATCATGCAAACCCCACCCCATACTTAGAAACACATTGTCCCCAATGTGTAAATGAAGTAAAGAAGAGTGAAAGAAGGTTCTCACAATGTAAAAATGGTTTGCTTCGGTATTTGGAATTACTCAAGTGGATTGAAGGTGGATGATCCTATCAACAATGGTAGAGAGCTCTAAGTGTTCATCAAGGCGTCGGGACCCGCGCTAGGCACCGCTAGCCGTCCAAGTTCCGCGTCCGCTCCACCCATAATTGATGAGGGATTCATCATCATCATTCACATGCCATGCAAGGCTTCCAATGCTACCAAGACTCTAGCACACACACAAAGCACACCAAACACACAAAAACAGAAAAATCAAAAACAAAAACAAACACGAAAAGGGAAAAAACGTTACCAATGGGTTGCCTCCCATCAAGCGCTTCTTTAAGGTCATTAGCTTGACCAAACTCGGGGGCGTCTCACTCTAGGTGAAGTGGGGCAATCATATCCACCGGAGCTCCCGGGATATACTTCTTCAACCGGTGCCCATTCACCTTGAAATCTCCACAATGCTCCCCTCCTATCTCGATTGCTCCATGGGGGAAGATCTTCTTCACCACATATGGCCCGGTCCACCTCGACTTTAGCTTTTCGGGGAAGAGCCGCAGCCTTGAGTTGAAGAGAAGGACAAGGTCGCCTTCACTCAACTCCTTTGGGATGAGGCGCTTGTCATGCCACCGTTTGGTTCTCTCCTTGTAGATCCGGGCATTCTCATAGGCATCCAACCGGATCTCCTCAAGAGCGTTCATATCAAGCAACCTCTTCTCTCCGGCCTCCTTGAGGTCAAAATTTAGGCACTTAATGGCCCAATAAGCTCTATGCTCCATCTCTACCGGAAGGTGGCAAGACTTGCCATAGACTAACTTGTAAGGAGTGGTGCCAATTGGTGTCTTGAAAGCGGTTCTATATGCCCACAAGGCATCATCGAGCTTCATAGCCCAATCCTTTCTCGTCCTAGAGACCGTCTTCTAAAGAATTCCCTTTATCTCCCGGTTGGAGATCTCCACTTGGCCACTAGTTTGGGGATGGTAAGGTGTTGCCACCTTATGAGTCACCCCATACTTAGCCAAAAGTGCCCCAAAGTTCCTATTAGTGAAGTGCTTCCCTCCATCACTTATGATCACCCTTGGTGTTCCAAACCTAGGAAAGATCACTCGGTTGAAGAACCGCACCACCACCTTGGCATCATTTGTGGGAGCGGCGATTGCCTCCACCCATCTTGAAACATAGTCGACCGCTAATAGGATGTAGAGGTTGCCACAAGAAGAGGGGAATAGTCCCATGAAGTCCACACCCCACACATCAAATATTTCCACTTCTTGTATGTTGTTCAAGGGCATCTCATTCCTCCTTGAGATGTTGTCCGTCCTTTGGCAAGCATCACAAGCTACCACAAAGCTTTGCACATCCTTGAACAAACTTGGCCAAAAGAAGCCCGATTGCAACACCTTCGCACATGTCTTGTGTGAGCTAGCATGCCCTCCACATGGCAAGGAATGACAATGGCGGATCACACTCTCCACCTCATCCTCCGGTATGCATCTTCTAAAGACTCCATCCGGCCCTCTCTTGAACAAAAGTGGTTCACTCCAATAGTAGTGCCTCACATCTTTGAAGAACTTCTTCCTAAACCGGGAGGCACTTCCTCGCACACAAGATAGTTCACAATGTCGGCATACCATGGCTCACTTCCTCTAGACACTTGGAACAAGCACTCCTCCACCATTTGCAATTGCTCATCCCGGAATGAGTCATCAATCGGGATGTCATCTCTCTCAAGCTCCAATGGTGGGAGTCTACTAAGGTGATCCGCCACTGAATTTTCGGACCCCTTCTTGTCCCGGATTTCCAAATCAAACTCTTGAAGAAGAAGGATCCACCGAATCAACCTAGGCTTGGCATCCTTCTTTGTAAGGAGATAACGGATCGCAGCATGATCCGTATAAATAATGACATTCGCTCCAACAAGATATGAGCGGAACTTCTCAAATGCATACACCACCGCTAGCAACTCCTTCTCGGTGGTAGCATAATTTAGTTGGGCATCATCTAGCATCTTGCTAGCATAATAAATGGCATGTGTGCACCCATCTTTCTTTTGCCCCAAAACAGCCCCAACGGCTACATCACTTGCATCACACATGATCTCAAACGGTAGACCCCAATCCGGAGGTTGCATGATAGGCGCGGAGATCAAAGCATTCTTTAACCTACAAAAAGCTTCAAGGCAATCCTTGGAGAAAACAAACTCCACATCTTTCATTAGTAGGTTAGTAAGAGGCTTAGAAATTTTAGAGAAGTCTTAAGTAAACCTCCGGTAAAAACCGGCATGCCCTAAGAAACTCCTTACCCCTTTCACCGAGGTAGGTGGTGGCAACTTCTCTATCGTTTCAATCTTGGCCCTATCAACCTCAATGCCACAGTTGGACACCAAGTGTCCTAACACAATACCTTCACTTACCATGAAGTGGCATTTTTCCCAATTCAAGACTAGATTTGTCTCCTCACATCTCTTAAGTACTAATGACAAGTTAGCTAAGCAATTATCAAAGGAAGAACCATAAACAGAAAAATCATCCATAAACACTTCCATGATGTTTTCAATGTATTCCGAAAATATAGCCATCATACACCTTTGGAAGGTGGCGGGTGCATTACACAACCCAAATGGCATTCTCCTATATGCAAAAGTACCCCATGGACATGTAAATGTGGTTTTCTCTTGGTCATCGGGGTGGATAGGGATTTGGAAGAATCCACTATAGCCATCTAAGTAGCAAAAGTGAGAATGTTGAGCTAACCTCTCTAACATTTGGTCAATGAAAGGAAGGGGGAAGTGATCTTTCCTAGAGGCAATGTTCAATTTCCTATAGTCAATACACATCCGCCATCCCGTAACTGTCCTAGTTGGGATTAGTTCATTGTTCTCATTAGTCACTACGGTCATCCCACCCTTCTTAGGAACTACATGAACGGGACTAACCCACTTACTATCCGAAATAGGGTAGATAATTCCCGCATCTAGCAACTTAATGATCTCTTTCTTGACTACCTCTTTCATTATAGGATTCAATCTCCTTTGATGTTCAATAGAGGTTTATGGTTATCTTCCATCAATATCTTATGCATGCACAAAGAAGGTTTTATGCCAACTAAATCATCAATAGTATAGTCAATGGCTTTCCTATGTAATCTTAGCTCATGCAACCACTTAGCAAGTTCATCATCATTCAAGCATGCATTCACAATCACCGGATATGTAGAGTTATCACCAAGAAAAGCATACTTCAAATGAGAGGGGAGGGGTTTAAGTTCAAGTTTAGGAGGACCTTTCTCGAGTGGAGACGATCCAAATAACGTTGGTTGAGATGAATCCAAAGCAAATGAAGGCTCTCCAAGGCTCCTTGAAGCTTGATCATCAACAAGGGCTGCTTCTGGGGAAACCACGGTTGGATCCACGGATCCTGGCACATCCACGGCCGTGGAAGTTGCCAAGCTTGCTCTTCAGAGCTTTCCAGAGAGTTCTACGGCCGTGGAACACCTTCCACAACCGTGGTTCCTACAGGAACTCAGCATACTCTCGTGGTCTTCAATTTAAGCTCTTGTCTCCTTTTCTAATGCTTCTAAGGCCTTGATTTCTTCATTGCAAGCCTCCTCAACACCTTCCTCCATCAAACTTAAGCTAATGACCTTCTCCAAGGGGTCCTTGATCAAGATCGAGCTCACAACTTCTCTAGACTCCTCTTGCTTGACAATGTTGAATACATCTTCATCAAGGGTTGGCCCTTTCATCATTGTGGACAGCTTGAACTTGATATTCTCCTCTCCAATGTTGAAGGAGAGGATTCCATTCTTAAAATCTACCAAGCATCCGGAAGTGGCTAGGAAAGGTCTCCCTAAGATGATGGGAACCGGATAGTCCGCCGGAATGTCCAAGACAACAAAATCAATCGGCACATAGAACTTCCCTAGTTGCACCGGAATGTCTTCTAAGATCCCAACTGGGTGAGTGATAGAACGGTCCGCCATGTAGAGGGTCATCTTGACCGGTTTTGGCTCTCCTAGCCCAACCTTGTTGCATAGTACAAGCGGTATGATGCTTACACTTGCCCCAAGATCACAAAGGGCTTCATACTTCACTTCTCCCACTCCGATTGGCACACAAAAGGAACCGGGATCTCTTAGTTTAGGAGTCATTTCCTCCTTCATCGTTTGAATCAACTCCGATGACCTCTTAGTCATCCTTACTTCCCCATACTCCTCCAACTTCCTTTTGTTGGAGAGTATTTCCTTCAAGAACTTGCCATATGCCGGCATACCTAAGATAGCATCCATGAACGGAATATTAATATGCAATTTAGACATAAGTTCAAGGAATTTACCAAAGTGCTTGTCCAAGCGAGCTCTTGCTCTTGATTGTGGGAATGGTAGTGGCGGCTTGTATGGAGGTGGTGCCACGTATGTTGGTTCAACATCCTTGCTCTTGCCTCCATCCTCTTGCAATGCCTCTTCTTCTACCACTACTTGCTTTCCCTTAGCATTTTCCTTGGGCAAGGGATCTTTCATACTCAACCCACTCCTTGTTGTAATAGCCATCACTTGGCCTCTTGGGTTGTCTTCGGTTCTTCCGGGAAGCTTTCCCGGATCTCTATGAGTTTCACCCGCCTTTTGGAACACTAGTGCTTCCAACACCTTTTGAGCTTTAGAAATGGAAGTCACCGTGCTCTCAAGACCACTCAACCTCCCAAGCAATTGCTCAAACATCATTTCGGTTCTATCCTTTGGAGGTTGAGTAAATCCGGGTGGAGGTTCTTGAGATACCTTTGGTGGTGGAGCAGTGCTTGTGGAAGCGGGAGGGTTCAAGGCACCATCCGGGTTAGAATAGGAAAAGCCGGGATGGTTGTGGTTTGGCCGGTAATTGTTGAATTGCCGGTTGTTGTTGAAGTTCCTTGGGCCTTGATAGTTGTTGTAATTGCCCCTTCCCATGTAGTTCACATCTTCCTCCTTGGAAGATAAGTTTGCTTGCACTTGCACTTGAGGAGTTGCTTGGTTCTTCAAAGTTGTAGCACACAACTCCCTCAAAGACTTTAGCTCGTTGTTGATGGCGTCAAGCTTGAAATTGCTCATGGTGACTTCACTCACCTCATATGCTCCCGCCTTTCTCCCATCACTCTTTCTATGGCAGTATTTCTCAATCACTAAAGCTTGTTTCTCTACAAACTCCCAAGCTTCATCCATATGCTTTTCCATGAAAGTCCCACCGGAAAGAGATTGGAGCTTGAATTGGTTATCTTCATCAAGTCCTTTGAAGTAGATTTCCAATAGCTCAATTTTTAGTACACCATGGTGTGGACAATCTAGGAGAAGATCTTTGAATCTCTCCCAAGACTTGAACAAACTCTCTCTATCCTTCATCACGAAGGCATTGATCTTCCCTCTTAATTCGGTAGTCTTGGAAGGTGGGAAGAACTTAGTCAAAAACTCGGTTGCCATCTCCTCCCAAGTACTAACTTGCCCTTGCGGAATAGATTGATACCAAGCCAAGGCTTTATCCTTAAGTGAGAAGGAAAAAGCCCTAATCTTATGGTTGTTGCTCTCCAATCTAGGCGGTCTTAGAGTCTCCATCAAGATCTCATAATTCATCAAGTGTTGATGAGGAGACTCTCCTTCTATCCCTCCAAATTGATTATGCCGGATCATTTGTAGAACTTGAGGGCGGAGCTCGTAATCATGGGCTGCGATATCTCCTAAGTTCACACCCGGACGGTGTGCTCTTTGTGCCGGATCCATACGTTGCCCTAATGTTTGTGGCTCTTCAATGGCAATGGGCACAACCCGAATGTTAACCGCCGGCTGCGGTTGTGGTGGAGGTGGAGGAGGTTGTTGACGGTTAAGCTCTCTTTGCACAAGAGCTTGCCTAATCTCCTCAATCTCCCTCCTAGTTGCCTCTTGCCTCTCATTGGCAAGTCTCCTTTCATTGTCCAAAGCTTCATCCCTTATCCTAATTTGCTCTAAAGCCTCATCCAACTCAGCTTGGAGATCTTTTCCGGCCATCTCCTTTCCCTTTTTAATGCTCTTGGATCTAGATCTAAGGGTTTTCTCCGGTTCGGGATCGAATGGAGCTAAATCCTTGCCACGAGATCTTCGCATACACCTAAAGAGTGAGAGATATCCTGAAAAGCAAAGACACAAACCAAAAAGAGATCAAAAGCAACAAGAAAGACCTACACTATAAACAATCACAAAATAATGACTCAATCTAGACCTAGTCCCCGGCAACGGCGCCAAAAACTTGTTACGCTCAGGATGTGTGTGGTACGCAATAAGCTTTAAATTTATACTCGTTATATTTCTCCTAACTCCTAGCGAACCCGCAGTGTACGGGACGTTTGTAGTAGGATAGTATTCCGAGGTCGAACACAAAGACTGAGGTGAGATTGATTCGATTAGTGATTGAGTTTAGTGAAAATCTAGGCCTAAGAAAAGAGAAAGAAATAAAGAAATGAAAATCTCAATGTTTTTGATGGGTTTTTAGGTGATCAATCGATCACAAATCATGCGAGATAAGCAATCAACTAAGCTAACAAATCAACACAGACAAACAAGCTAAAACGAGATATGAGATCAAGGAGAGGAAAGCGGATTCTAGGGGTTGGAAATTCCGGTTATGGCATAAGACTCAAGCTATCTAATCATTCCTTGGATTAACTATGATATGTTGGGAGTGAGTGTTTCTAGATTGGGATCAATCACCGGGTAGGTCTCTTGGTCCACTAGTCCAATCCTAAGGTCTCATCACCGGGTAAGTCTCAAAGAGCCTAAGGAATGGAATTCTACTCAAACCGGATTGTCACCTAGGAATCTAACCTATCCTTACCGGGTAAGTCTCGGAAGGGTAAGTCCTAAACAACTCTCCTAGCACACTTAGTCCAATGGCGGCTTATGAGGCTCACCACTACCTAGGGTTTGTCATCTTTGAAATCTAAGAGTAAGAATCACCGGGTAGGTCTCTTCTAGCACTTAGTTGCTAACACTAGGTCACCCTAGGATAGATTTAACTCAACAAACTTTGACAAGCTGATGACAATCATTCGGCCCACTTTGACAATGTCCGGCAAACATTCGGCCCACTGAGATAGTCTTTGACAAGCAAGTGACTTCATTTAGCCCACTTTGACAATGTCCGGCGCTGGCAACCTTGTGACAACCTTCGGCCCACTGTGACAACCTTGTGACAACCATTTGACAACATATCTGAAGCGGCATTCATACCCATCAGGCACCATCTGGGCCCATCTGGCAAGTCCATGGCTAGTTTTGACAAGTCTTTGACAAGGCCATAATAACATCATATAGTGGCATTCATACCCATCAGATCCCATCTGGCCCCATCTGGCAATGTCATGACAAGTCTTGACAAGTCTGCGACAAGGCCAATTTCTTGTTACTTGTTCAACTTCCATCATCTTTATGCTTGATCGTTAAGCGAGTGAGTCGTCTAGTCCTATCACAATGTTGCTTCACACGAGTAACTTGTTTCCCTTGCTTGTCTAATGACGCATTGAGCTTCCGGATGATACGTCGTTTGGCTCTAGATAGTGCCGGGGTGAAAACCTCTTCATCACTACCCTCACTTGCTTCACTTGATGGCTCATCAGAACTACCATCACGTGCTTGGATTGTCATATCTTCCGATTCATTCTCCATCTCAGTGCCCTCATCATTACTATCCGAGTCTTCCTCATCACTTGCTTCACTCTCAACACTAGCCTGCTCCATATTGCCCTTGATGATCTCTTCATAAGTTACACCCTCAATGACCTTGTCCTTCCCTTTTGCTCTTCGCCGCTCCTCAGCTTCATCATTCAACTGCCTAGCACGCACCATTTCTTGCTCTTCTCTAGGAATATGAGGTTGTGCTTGGCCCTTATCAGTTTCAAAGTTCCCTCTTGCCGGACTAGTCACCAAATTAGTAACATTGTTATTACCAATATGTTTTACATTACCTTCCCCAATTGCCACCTCCATTGAATTCTTAGGACCTTTTGAGTCCCTAGCCGCTTGCCTTCGCTTAGGTTGAGGCCGGCCGCCTTCCTTAGGTCTCTCATTAAAAGCACATTCCACATCCTTGTGACCAAACTGAAGGCATTTCCGGCAATATTGTGGCTCATTTTCATAGAGTAATGTACAATCTAGGATGACTCCATCATCAAAATCCAATGAAACCTCCCTCAAAATAGGTTTAGCAAAGTTCACTTCAACCAAAACTCGAGCATAGGAACCCCTCTTCCTATCTTCCGTAACATGATCCATGAAGAGTGGTTTGCCAAGCAAAGAGCTAATTCGTGTAAGAATAATAGATGTCCAAAACTCATTAGGCAAACCGGTAATACGTTCCCATAATGGCATGGTGGCAACGTCTTTTTGATTGAACGCAAACTTATCCGGCACATGCTTGAGCAAAAGAGGTTTATTGAAGATGAAGTACAGACCTCCACGAAGGACTCTATCTCTATCATCATCATTTAAGAAGCTAAATATCATCCATCCCGCCTCCATGCGAAACTTGACCGTAGTTCCCCATGATTTCATGACATTGTTCATGGCAAAAAATCCTGGATAGAATCCTACATATTGGCCTAATAAAGTGCTACCCCATACTTGAGCTTTGGGCATCCCCTCCGAGCATTTGATAGCAATACGTGACGATGTAGGCTTAACATACTCAAGGCGGCCTCCTTGGTCAGAATTCATAAAAATTTTCGAAGAATTCCCTTGCCAAGCTTGACGAACATTAGCATTAGGTCCAGGTTGCCCTAATTTCGGATACTCATGCAATGGCTGGCCAGCAACAAAGGTTTCAACAACACCAGCATCTCTAGTATCCCCAGCCCTGCCTCTTTCAGACCGAACATCACCAATGCCAACATTCGAGTCAAAATTAGGTTGTTCATGACACTGACCTTTCTCCCGGGTGTTCGATCGAGTAGTCCCCACATTGATGGTTCCCAAAGGGACGGACATAGAAATTGATTTTCCACTGATTTGTGAAGAATCTTGCATCGGCGGAGCAATTTGTGGTTGTTCATGACACTGAATTTTTTTCTGGGCGTTTGATCGATCAGTACCAACATTAACATTTCCCAAAGGGACGGAGAAAGAAACTGATTTTCCAGGTTTTTGTGATGAATTTTGCACCGGTGGAGCAACTTTTGGTTGTTCATGACACTGCATTTTTTCCTGAGCGTTCAGTCGAGCAGTGCCAATATTGGCGTTACCCAAAGGGACGGATGAAGATATCGATTTCCCAAGGCGTTGTGGTGATTCTTGATTAACCGGCAACAAAGCGGACATCCCCTTTGTTGAAGCCGGCGGACGGACGCTTGCCAAGGGGACATCCCCTTTGCGCATGACCGATGACAAGGCGGCCACACCCTCTGATCCCGACGCTGAGATAGCAATCTTGGAGCGTTTCTCCACCACTTCTTGATTTTCTTGATTTGTTGTAACAATATCGTTAGGATCTTGATTCACCTCCAGCCAATCATCCCTTCCTTGCATCAATGTAACCCCTTGCACCGATGGTTCATTGGTCGAACTACCATCTTCATCACCCCGATCAACCGCCGACACTTGCTTTTTCTTCTTCGCCATATTGGTTGCGATCGGAGTCACAACCCAGCCACCTCAATACGCCCAGATCCGGCGCAACGTAATGAACACCAAAACCCTCAACGAATGTAATAATTGTGAATGAGAATTCACAAAAATGCCAAGAGAAATCACCAATAATCACTAATGGAGAAGAGAATCAATGTGCGAGAGAGGAGAATCAATGTGCGAGAGAGAAAGCTAGAGAGAAATGCGAACTAAAACTCACAAACTCGAGAGGAGAAGGAGAGTGTTTCTTGGAGCGTTTCTTAGAGCAAAAGCGGATCATGATTTTATTTAGAGCTCTTTCGAGATTCTATGGGTGGTGGTGCATGGCCGTTCTTAGTTGGTGGAGCGATTTGTCTGGTTAATTCCGTTAACGAACGAGACCTCAGCCTGCTAACTAGCTATGCGGAGCGATCGTTCCGCAGCTAGCTTCTTAGAGGGACTATGGCCTTCCAGGCCACGGAAGTTTGAGGCAATAACAGGTCTGTGATGCCCTTAGATGTTCTGGGCCGCACGCGCGCTACACTGATGTATTCAACGAGTCTATCACCTTGGCCGACAGGTCCGGGTAATCTTTGAAATTTCATCGTGATGGGGATAGATCATTGCAATTGTTGGTCTTCAACGAGGAATTCCTAGTAAGCGCGAGTCATCAGCTCGCGTTGACTACGTCCCTGCCCTTTGTACACACCGCCCGTCGCTCCTACCGATTGAATGGTCCGGTGAAGTGTTCGTATCGCGGTGGCGTGGGCGGTTCGCTGCCATCGACGTCACGAGAATTCCACTGAATCTTATCATTTAGAGGAAGGAGAAGTCGTAACAAGGTTTCCATAGGTGAAGTTGCGGAAGGATCATTGCCGAAACCTACAAAAGTAGAGAGACCCGCATACCCTTTCTAAAACACCCCCGCTGAGGGCCTCCTTCGATCCTTGGAGAGGAGGAGGTCCCCTGCGGTGCCGGAAGGGCGAGCTCCCCCAAAACACCAAGTACGGTGCGCGGACCGGGAAGGCCCTAACAAGCCCCCACGCGGATTGCGCTAAGGACAACGAACAGAAGCGCGTCCCGCACCTCCCGAGATCCGGGCGGCACGGCGGCGTCGCGTCGTTTCTACGAAACAAAACGACTCTCGGCAACGGATATCTCGGCTCTTGCATCGATGAAGAACGTAGCGAAATGCGATACTTGGTGTGAATTGCAGAATCCCGTGAACCATCGAGTCTTTGAACGCAAGTTGCGCCCGAGGCCTTCCGGCTAAGGGCATGCCTGTTTGGACGTCACGCACCGCGTCGCCCCCTCCCCATCCTTCCTAAGGGAAAGGTCGGGGCAAGGGGCGAAAAGTGGCCCCCCAAGCGTCCCCGTGCGGCCGGCCTAAACGCAAATCCCGTGGCTGCGTACGGCCGCGACGATTGGTGGTGTATTAAGAGCACGCATC
>BSUD01000006.1:83254161-83306661 GCA_033239045.1 Fagopyrum esculentum | reverse complement strand
GGCTGCGTACGGCCGCGACGATTGGTGGTGTATTAAGAGCACGCATCGCGTCGCATGATGACATGATATATATGCCATTATATTCATGCATATTGTGGAGGTTTTACCTCAATTTCCCTTGCATTCGGAGAGATTTGTGTACCTTTAAGGTTTATTTCATTTATATTTCGGAAATAGAGGTCTACACGAGTTTTCGTTAAATTATAGGTAAATTCGATGGAATTGGAAGCAAAAGTGGAGAAAGAAGCAGCTAAGGTTAATAAGGAAGCTTAAGGAACCTTTGAGGAGTCATGAAGAGCAAAGAAAGTGCGTAAAAGGGTCAAACAAGGAAGGAAGGAAACAAGTAAAGAGACGAGCACTTTCTGTTGTCAAAAATCGGGTGATTTTTTCTTAAATCGGACGAGTTTCCTGCGGGAAAAATTGGTCGAGTTTCTCCCCAGATCGCCCGAGTTTTGCTTGTAACCATCTAAATATATTACGTTCGAAAGCCCATTGCTTTTGGGCTTGAGAAGTGATATGCCAAGCAGCCCATTAGTGTGAAAGTATACATTGGAACCCTAGGAACTAAAATCGGGGGTTCACAGCGTGGAAGATTTATAGGATTTTACGGAATTGAAGATTCTTGGAGAGAGGATTGAAGGAATGGAACAAAAAGTCAAGATTCAAGGAAGTTTGTGAGATCTTTTATTTCCTTTTTGATTATTGTGATTTGTGAAGACATTGTTGAGTGTTTTGAGAGATTCTTTAAAAGATTTTAAGGTTTGATTACAGACTTGGAGATTCTTTGGTTTTTATGCAAAGTTGGGTTTTTATTTGTTTTTCTTTATTAAATCTTGATTTTGATTCAAAGATGAAAATGATTGGCTAAAAACCTTGTGATTCTGGGAGAATAGTTGATGATTGAGGCTTAGATGATGATAGACTGAACTCATTTAACCATTTGAACCCTGAGAGTTGAGATTTAACCATTACGACACCGGAAAATCGGACTGTTCTTGAGCTGATCGGCCGAGTTTTACCAACAACAACCCTAGTTTTTGCTCTGACGTCCTTTAATTACTTTATCCTTTAACCAAAGTTAAATCTTACCTAAATCCTAGCCTTGCCTAACCTTTATAACCCTTATCCAAGTGTATGAAGATACTTCATTATTGATTCTTCATTTGGTAGCTAAAGTTTGCAAGATTTGGGTAATAGAGAGACTCAACATCCTCTATTAAGGTTGAGTGTGCTTTTCATCTTCACCTTTGAGAGTCAAATCCTTGGGTTTGGGTGGATAGTTTGAGTGTTAATCCTTCCTTTGAGCATTCTTCTTGATGACACTCAACACCCTTCGAGTTGAGAGCTTTTAACTTGGGATATGTGAGTATTGGAACGTCATCGTACAATATTCCTTTCTTTGAAACACATAACCTCGGTAATGCCAACTCTGTCTTTTGATCTTTTGAAGTGTCTTGAATCAAAAGCCGCAGTCGGATACTTGAATCCTTGGAATGACTTGTCTCCTTTATATATACAAAAGCTTTTGCATCTTGCTAGATATTGTGAAATCGATTTTATTCTCACCAAATCCCTGAGTTCGACTGTGGAATTTCTTGCCTTACTATAGGTGATCCGTACATTGCGGGTTCGCTTTTGCATAAGTTCTGGATATAAATTTAAGACTTTCACGCACACAATTTTGAGCAAACAAGTTTTTGGCGCCGTTGCCGGGGATTTGGTCTAGACCAAATTCGGTTTATCGGTTATCTGGCTTGGGAGCTTTTGCTCTTACTATTTGATCTATCTACCTTAGTGATCTTGCAGATTTCTCTTTAGGTACATGCAAAGGTCTCGATCCGCGAAAGACCTCGTTCCTTTTGATCCTGAACCGGAGAAAACTTCGAAGAAAAAGCTAAGAGAGAAGAAGATGGCTGAACATAATGAAAGGAACATCCAAGAAGAGTTAGATAAAACTCGTGCTCAACTGAATACAAGTGAAAGAAGACGTATTGAAGAGCAAGCTGTTGCTCGTGTTGATAGAGAGCGTAATCAAATCCAAATGGATGAGCTTAAAGTTATGATTTTAGAAATAAATTTGGAGAGAAGTGGTGCCAAGGGTAAGAAAGATAAATCATCTACGGCTGAATCATCCGATGATGATGACATGCTGGAGCTAGAGGAGATACCACCGGTAAATCCTAGAGCTTACGTTGATCCTCGCCCGTATGCTAGAGAGGCGATAGCTGCTGATGTCGTGGCTGAACCACAAACCCTTGGGCAACGAATGGACCCAATTCAGAAACCACGCCGTATAGGTGTGAATCTTGGAGAGCAAGATGATCGTGACTTTGGGATGGGCCCACAAGTCATTACTATGATCCGCAAAAATCAATTTGGTGGAACAGAAGCTGAATCTCCACATCAACACTTGCAAAATTTTGAGATTCTCATGGAAACTTTGAAACCTCAAAGGGTTACCAACTACAAGTTGAGACCGTTCTTCTTCTCTTTGAAGGAAAAAGCCTTAGCCTGGTATCAAGCTCTTCCAGGTGGAAGACTTAATACATGGGAGGACTTGACTTTGGAATTCCTCACCAAGTTCTTTCCTCCATCCAAAATGGCGGAACTGAGAGGTAAGATAAATTCTTTTTCTATGAAACCTAACGAAAGTTTGTTTAAATCTTGGGAAAGGTTTCAAGATCTTCTATTGGATTGCCCACACCATGACATTTCAAAGCTGGAATTGTTGGAGATCTACTACAAGGGATTGGATATGGAGACACAATTCAAACTTCAATCTCTTTCTTGTGGTACATTCATGGATATGAGAGATGATGATGCTTGGGACTTCATTGAGAAGCAAGCCCAAGTAATTGAGAAGTATTCCCATAGAAAAGTTGATGGTGGGATCCGGAATTCAGGAGATCCAGGAGCAAAGTTAACTCAAGCTGCACAAACTAAAATCTTTTCCCTCAACAATGAGATCAAGAAGTTGAAGGAAGTTATAAAATCTAGCCTTCAAAGGACGAAGGAGCAAGATACTGGCTACCTAGGAAGGGAAAACAATCAAGGCAATAGGAACAACTACCGGAACAATAACTGAGACAACAACAACAGAAACTCCAACAACAATTTGAGATCCAACCAACAAAACCCGGTAATCCCTATTCACGTGCTGAAAATACACTAACATCTGCATCTTCTTCTACTCCTTTGAAAAGCCAGGGTCAATCATCGAATGGCTCGAGCAAGCCGGAGAAGGACTGGTTCGATGTCATGATGGAGACCATCTTGGGGGAGATCCAAGGAATGGAGAGTCACATTACTTCGATTAATAAAGCACAAAAAGCTTTAGAGAATCAAGTATTCAGCAAAGCCGGAGAAATTCCTAGAGATCAAGGGAAGCTTCCCAGAAAGACGGAGGACAACCCAAAGGGGCGAGTAATGGCGATTACAAGTAGAAGTGGTGTAACAACCACCGATTTACAGCCCAAATTAGTTGAAGCCCCCGTTGAAAAAGAAAAGGCAAAGGAAAAAGAGAAGGAAGATGTCAATGTTCCTCCTCCCGCTTACAAACCACCTTTACCTTTTCCCCAATCTAGAGAAAGAGCACGTCTAGACAAACACTTCGGTAAGTTTATTGATCTAATGAGCAAGCTGCAGAGTAATATACCTTTTATGGATGCAATTTTAGGTATGCCAGCTTATGGAAAGTTCCTAAACGAGATCCTCTCTAGCAAGAGGAAACTGGAAGATTTCGGTGAAGTTAAGATGAGTACGGAGTCATCCGAACTTATCAAAACTATGATGGAGAACATGCACCAAAGCTGCGTGATCCAGGATTATTTTGCATACCCATTACCTTAGGGGAAGTCACATATGATGCACTTTATGACCTTGGAGCAAGCGTAAGAATCATACCACTTACTTTGTCCAAGGCAGTTGGTTTAGGAGAGCCTAGACCGGTAAATATGAGACTCTACATGTCTGATCGTTCCATAGCTACCCTGTTAGAATCATAGATGACATCCCCGTAAAACTTGGTAAGTTTGACATTCCTATAGATTTTGTGGTTCTTGACATTCTTGCAGATTATCCAGTTCCCATCATACTTGGGAGACCATTCTTTGCTACCTCCGGTTGTATGGTTGATTGCAAGAATGGGCAGCTATCATTCAATATAGGAGAAGAGAATGTGGAATTTGTACTCTCCACCTTAATCAAATAGCCAACTATAGGAGAAGATGTTTTTAAATCTTTGATGAAGAAGAGTCTAGAGAAGTTGTGAGTTCAATCTTGATCAAATATCCACTTCAAAAGGTTCTTAGCATGAGTATCAATAAAGAAGGAGTGTAACATTGTTGTAATGATGAGATTTTAGCATTGGAAGATGCAGAGAAAGAGCCGGAAGTTAGATTTGAAGAGTTGAAAAGAGCTCCGGAAGAAGCTGAAAAAATCGACCTACACAAAGAAAATCGACCGATTTGGATAATGCAAGTCGATTTTTGACAACAGAAAGAAAAATCGGGTCAGAAATCGACCGATTTGCGTCAGGGGAGCTTGATTTTTCAGCAATTTCTCCGACTTCTACAAACTCAATTGCGAGTGTTCTTAACTGTAGCGGCACACTTCCTCAACCTTCAAAGGCTTCTCCAATGACACTCCATGGTCAAGAATCCTCGATCAAAGCCCCACCTTCATTGGAGTTGAAACCCCTCCCTACACATCTAAGGTACGCATTTCTTGGACCTAACTCGACATATCATGTCATAGTTAGCGCAAACTTAAGTGATGATGAACTTGAGAAGCTTATGAATGTTCTGAAACAACATAGGAAAGCCCTAGGCTATACCATTGATGATTTAGTAGGCATTAAACCCCTTTGCATGCATAAGATCTTAATGGAAGAGGATTACAAACCTTCACATCAATCTCAACGACTGTTAAATCTGATCATGAAAGAGGCCGTGAAGAATGAAATCCTTAAGTTACTTGATGCAGGTATCATCTTTCCTATTTCTGATAGCAAGTGGGTGAGCCCCGTCCAAGTAGTTCCGAAGAAAGGAGGTATAACCGTTGTTGCTAACAAGAACAACGAACTCATCCCTACAAGAACAGTTACGGGATGGAGAATGTGCATCGACTACCGTAAACTGAATGTTGCCACAAGGAAGGACCACTTCCCCCTCCCCTTCATTGACCAAATGTTGGAAAGGTTAGCCCAACACTCTTACTTTTGTTATCTAGATGGATATAGTGGTTTCTTTCAGATTCCCATTCATCCGGACGATCAAGAGAAGACAACTTTCACGTGCCCATGGGGTACGTTTGCCTACAAAAGAATGCCATTCGGGTTATGCAACGCTCCAGCCACCTTCCAAAGGTGTATGATGACAATCTTTTCAGAATATGTAGAGAATATCATGGAAGTATTCATGGGCGACTTTTCAGTAAATGGTTCTTCCTTTGATAACTGTCTCTCTAACCTTTCCCTTGTTCTTAAGAGATGCGAAAACACTAACCTAGTCTTGAAGTGGGAGAAGTGTTATTTTATGGTTACCGAAGGAATTGTGTTAGGAAATTTGATTTCTAATAGAGGAATTGAAGCTGATAGAGCTAAGATTGAAAATATAGAGAAGCTACCTCCTCCATCTTCGGAGAAAGGAGTTAAAAGCTTTTTGGGACATGCAGGTTTCTATAGGAGGTTTATAAAGGATTTTTCTAAGATTTCAAAACCTTTAACTAACCTTTTGATGAAACACATAACTTTCGAGTTTTCGAAAGAATTTTTGGATGCCTTTTGTAGGATTAAGGAAGTTTTGATTTCAGCCCCTATCATCCAACCACCCGGTTGGACACTCCCTTTCAAAATCATGTGTGACGCAAGTGATGTAACCGTAGGAGCTGTACTTGGACAGAAGAAAGCTGGTCGTACTCATGCCATCTACTACGCTAGCAAGACGCTAGACGAAGCTCAACTGAATTGCCACGGAGAAAGAGCTTCTTGTTGTTGTTTACGCATTTGAAAATTTTCGTTCCTATCTTGTAGGTGCGAAAGTGATGGTCTATACAGATCATTCAGCGATCCGTTACCTATTTACAAAGAAGGATGCGAAGCCTAGACTCCTAAGATGGACCTTGCTCCTGCAAGAATTCGATCTAGAGATTCGTGACAAGAAAGGCTCGGAGAACTCGGTCTCTGATCACCTTAGACATCTCCCACACCTCACTTGCGAGACGGATGAGCTCCCCATTGACGATTCATTCCCCGACAAGCAACTACACGAGATTGAATAATGTATTCAACAAATCTCGAAAGGTAATGACCCATGGTTTGCTGATATTGTCAATTACCTTGTTTGTCAAGAACTCCCACCCGGACTTTTATATGCTGAAAGGAAGAGATTATTTAGAGACGTCCGACACTTCTATTGGAATGAACCTATACTCTTCAAGGGAGGTCCCGATGGTATGTTCAGAAGATGCATTCCAGAAGATGAAGTGGAAAGCATTATCTGTCACTGTCATTCTTTGCCTTGCGGAGGACATGCTAGTTCCCACAAGACATGTGCTAAGGTACTCCAATCTGGCTTCTTTTGGCCTTCCTTATTTAAAGATGTGCAGAACTATGTTGTTGCTTGTGATGCTTGTCAAAGGACAGATAATATTTCAAGGAGGAATGAGATGCCCCTCAACAGCATCCAAGAAGTAGAGATATTCGACGTATAGAGAGTGGACTTCATGGGACAATTTCCATCATCTTGTGGAAACCAATACATACTTCTAGCTATAGACTATGTCTCAAGATGGGTAGAAGCAATCACTTCTCCAACTAATGATGCAATGGTAGTGGTGAAGTTCTTCAATAGAACTATCTTTCCAAGGTTCGGGACTCCCTGAACCATCATTAGTGATGGAGGAACGCACTTCACAACCTGTCGATTTGAGGATCTACTAGCTAAGTATAGGGTAAACCATAAGATCGCCACACCATACCATCCGCAAACAAGCAGACAAGTTGAGATATCCAACAGGGAGATCAAGGGAATTCTACAGAATACTGTCTCTAGAACAAGAAAGGACTGGGCAATGAAACTCGATGATGCATTATGGGCGTACAGGACCGCTTTTTAGACACCCATAGGAACAACACCATACAACCTTGTGTATGGGAAGTCTTGTCACCTTCCTGTAGAGCTAGAACATAAAGCATATTGGGCCATCAAGTGGCTCAACTTCAGCATGAAAGAAGCCGGAGAAAAGCGGCTATTGGACATCAACGAACTAGAGGAGATCCGCCTGAATGAGTGTGAGAACGCAAGGATCTACAAGGAAAGAACGAAGCGGTGGCATGATAAGTATATCATCCTAAAGGACTTAAAAGAAGGAGATCTAGTCTTTCTATTCAACTCAAGACTTCGACTCTTTCCAAGTAAGCTTAAATCCCGTTGGACAGGACCTTTTCTCATTAAACGTGTTTTCCCTCATGGTCCAGTTGAAGTATGAAGTGAAAAGTGCGGAAATTTAAAAGTGAACGGCCAACGATTGAAGAAGTACACACCGGAAGTCCCGGTTGAGGAGATAACTCCTATTCTCCTCCATTGATCACCAAAAGAGCAACGTCCAGCTAGCGACGTTAAATCAAGCGCTTCTTGGAAGGCAACCCATGGTAGTTCTAGTTCTTTTCTTTTCCTTTTACCTTAGAATAGCTTAGGATAGTTGCTTGTTCAATTTTGTTTCTTCTTTGTTTGTTCCCTCGACGCGTTCTCGGTTTGTTTGTGTCATAGATTGCAGGAACTAGGTACAATCTTGAAGAATAGATGAAGAAAGTCGACATAAGTTTGGTCAAACACAAGTTTCAATGAAAGAAAGGGAAGAAATCGACTTACCATAAGTAACTCGACCGATTCAGGCTACAGAGCAGGTCCATTTTTGGCAACAAAAAGAAAAATCGGATGAAAAATAGACATAACCAAAGAAAAATCGGTCGATTTCCCTTATTGATGTGTGAAAGAGAAGAAAAATCGGCCCGATGAAAAACTTGGGCTAGAAATTCGGCCGATTTTCTTCGTATTTTTGCCGGCCTATATAAATCATTCTCCACTCCCTTCTTCATTGAACACTTAACAATTTTTCCTTCATCCTTCACTCCAAAGAGCCGAAAAATCGCCATCTCCCATCTCCTCAATTGGTAACCATTTTGAGTGATTCTTGAGTCTAAACTGAAGCTCTTTCAAGAAGGAAGAAGGATCTAGCATCAGCAAGCGTGGCAAACTGCTCATTCATTCAGAATTCAGGTTTTTCTATCCAAAACCTAAGTCTTTCGTTCGATTTTGAATCTTGCCTAAAAGTTGTTAGATTCTTGAGTTTGTTAGAGGTCTCTACTTATAAACAACCCTAGGAAGTTGTTTGTGGTGTTGCATTGATCAAAACTTTACAAATATGTGAGTTGGATTGAAATCGTGGAAAAAATCGGACTAGCCCAAAAAAATCGGCCGATTTTGTGTTAGAACAACCCGATTTTCTTGTGCAGAATGGAAGCCTTGAAGAGAATTACTAGAAACTCAACCAAGAAGAAAGGTTCTTCTACTAAGGCACCTCCCCCACCACCACCACCTTCCATAGCTAAACCACACCTTCCCCCTCCCCTTTCCAAACATAAGAAGAGATATGAACGTCTCTTAGATCGATCAATCACCCCTCCTCGCTACATTGTGTTGGATTACTTAGATGCGTTGTTTGTGAGAGAGGACATTGATATGATGTTGGACAGGATAGGACAGAGTCAGTTTGCACTTATTAGGGAGGATGCCTACGTTGAGATTACACTTGAGTTCCTTAGCACTTTTGAGCATGACCCTAGAGATAGGAGAGTTACCTTCCGACTCATGGATGAAGATCATGCTATGTCTATTCCTGCTTTTGGAGATTTGTTTGGTTTGCCTTCATCTTCTGCAAGCACATTCCCAAGAGGAGTGAACGCTAGTGCATTTTGGGAGAGTATCGCCATTGGGGAAGCAGGAGGAGATAAGTGGAGACCGGGAAACTCAAAGGAGACGAGCATTTACAATCTTTCTTTCAAGATAGCTCACCGGATTCTTAGCGGGTCTTTGTTTGCAATAACGGAGACACCGCAGAAGATCAAGGCGGATGAGCTTTACCTCCTTCATTGCATGACCACCGGCACCATTCCGGATACCACTACCATGCTTGCCGACTATCTTGGAAAGATAGCCAACAAGTCGAAGGGAAATATTTGTGCTGGAGGCCTTGTCACTTATGTGGCTAAGACATTGGAACTTGACTTCTCGGATTGCCGCTTGGCTGAGGGTGCCCGTCCTCTTGGCTCACAGAGATTAGTTGCTACATGTTTTGATTCCGAGAGGTATGGGTTCTTTGCATGTATCCATGCCATGGGCAAAATCACGATCCAAGAAGCCAGATGAGATTGAGTGGAAGTCCGAATACACTATTCGGAACAAGAAGAACTAGAAAGAGACCTTCGAGCATTACTTTGATGAGATAGCTCCTCCGGCTATATATTATGATGATGAGGAGGATGGAGAGGATGAGGAGGAGGATGACTATGAGGATGGAGTTGCAGCATATCAACCGTTCATGTTATAGTTTCAGAGTGACACATATAGCGGCCATGCTACGGACGCTATGGATACTGACACACATGGCGCTGGACATAGCAGGACTAGTAGAGGTACAGAGGAGACCGAGGATGAAATGCAGGCTCCCGTTATTCGTTTGCTCACGAACCCAACCGCCATGGGAGAGGGCGCGGGCGCGGATCTAGGCTCCATCGACATATAGGGGCACTGATTTCTGGCATTCAGAGTTTACACACTGACTATCAGGGCCTTCACTCCGATTATCAGGCCCTTCACACCGACTACACGACTCTGGACACCTAGTTCACAGAGTACCTTCAAGAGACAAATGCACGACACTCCTCCTACGATGGACGGATGAGGGACATGTACTACCACACCTTAGGGGAATTCTATGAGCACGGAGCTTTGAGGTTCCCATAACCACCACCACCGCCACCTGAGGATTGAGACATCACTTCCTTTTACATTGTAAGTATTTTTCTCCATCTTATGCTTGACTTTTCACATTGGGGAAATTTTGAAGGTTAAGTATGGGGTGGGTGTTCACCACTTAGCGTGCGTGCAAATAAGCTTTAATTATAAAACTAGAAATCAAGCAAGGGAACCCGCAGTGTACGGATCGATATAGTTGAGCAAGAATTCCAGAGTATCGAACACAGGGATTTGGGGGGAACAAATTCAATTGTAGATTATCAAGCGAGTAAATGTAAGAAGCTTTTCAAGTATTGGGAAAACAACAATCCTAAAGATCCAAGTATCCAGCTGTGGAAATCGATTCAAGATATACTAATGATATAAGGACAGAGTTGAGATATGCAAAGGTATACTAATGTAAGGTAATCGTACGGTGAAGTTCCAAAAACCTTATATGACTCACCTACAAGACACTCTCTATAAAGGTTGTTGAGGCTTCAATATAGAAAGGTTCTAGAGGTAAGAATTAATATCAAATACCCAAACTTGTAATCCAAGGATCAAGACTAACTTAACCGATTAAGGTTATGACACTCACAATCGAGGTAGAGGTTGTTGAGGCTTCACTACCACCTAGAAAAGGCAAGCCAAGACTAAGTTAAAGCAAATCTTTAACTTTGGATTAAAGTAAAAGCAGGTTCGTAACTTAACACAAAATTACGGGTAGTTCTTGAGCTTCCACGGCCGTGGAACTCAAGAACAGACCGTGGATTAGGTTCGTCGGCGATTCTCTCTAACTCTCAGGATCCAATCTGTTTACGATCGATCTATCATCATCTAAGCCACAACTATCAACCCTTCACCTTAGAATTGTTAAGGGTTTTTAGCCAACAATAGTCATAATGATATCAAATTCAAGGTTTAAAAGATTGAAAGATGAAAACTTCCGAAAACCTTCAATAACTTCCAAATCAGTCTCAAGGTCACAATCAAGAACAATAATCGTCACTAAATTCGGAATAGAACAAACAATCACAATCTTAGATAAGAAGGAAGAACGGGATGTCAATCCGTCTTCTAAATCAAACCTAAGTAAGAAGCGAAATCTTCTTACGAACAATCTTCCGAATCTTCGATCTTCCGTCAATCCGGAAATCACAATAGCAATGCGCCAAAATCTCTCAACACAACTTCCGCCAAATGCGAAATTAGGGCAATTCCAAGTGCAAGCGTAAGTCTAAGCAGAGGTGACGGAATCTCTCTTCATCCGTCCTTTTATAGTGTAAGATAAAATATCGGCCCGGCCCAATTGCGTAGGAGATCGTGGCTTAAAGTGTGGCGAAAAGGATCGCCAAGATCACGGTCGTGGAAGGGTTCCACGGCCGTAATTTAGAGCGTGGAAATCAACACGGTTTGAACCATATTCTCCACGGCCGTAGAAGTTACTGGAATGAACCACGCTTCCCTAGCCATGGTTCCACGGCCGTGGACTTGAACGTGGAAAGTAGTACGGCCGTATTTTAGAGCGTGGTTTAGGGCAAGAACGTGATTCTTCCTTAGCCTCGTGCATTCTTCAAGTTGGCACTCCCTTGGCTCCTATGAATGTCCTCATTCCATGGACATGCTCAAACAACTCCATCCTTGCTCAATTCCGTTCGGAAATAGCTCTCAATTACCTATAATCAACATAAAGCTTGTGTAGATCTCAATATCGACATTATAGACAAACTAGCTCACAAATGCAATCAATGCTCAATCAATGACTATCAATATGGATCAAATACACTTAGAAAACGTGCCTAAAATATCACAATATTTCATGCTAACAAATAACCCCATACTTGCCACTTGCTTGTCCCTAAGCAAGGTCTCTCAAAAAGCTTTCAAACAAGAGTTAGGATGAAATATGTGTACCTTCTCAAAGCAATACTTCTTTTGGATGAATGTGCTTTCTAAACAATAGATCATTCTCAAATCTTGCTTCATTCTTTTATAAGACTTTTATACACTTAATCAAAGAGTAAAGAGTAAAGAAAAATCATGAATCAATCAAACTTCCATACAAACATCATAACCTTCAAACATTATCAAAACCAATCATAAGAAACTTCAATTTAGATCACCAAGTCATATAACATTCTTTTGATCTTAAGGACTTTCAAAGAAAAAGGTCTAGAATGTGGAAAGGGAAGGAAACTTTTAGGGAATGTGGTGCATGAATCCGGGAAAGTGGATAACAACTCTTTCTTCTTCTCTTGCGGTTTCCGCAGCACTTTCAACTTAGAGCTTCGCTCTCTTCCTTTCATTTTTTTGACTTTACTTTTGGAGTTATGGATAGAGGTGCACAAAAACCGAAGCCTAGGAGATTTGCGTTTCTCAATTTTTATGAGATGCCTCAAACCCTTAGCGCACATACCATAATCCGCTAGGAATATCGCTCAATCCGACTTTGGCAAGACACAAACACCCGGCTATGTGAATGGTGCCGAGTTACTCATCGTCATGATTGACTTCCCCAAACCTACAATTTCTTTCTATTCTTTTGATTGCAAATAATTGCTTTCAAGGCCCTCCCACATCAAACATGCCAATATCAATCAACTCCTCCAAATTCCCGGATAGGTAAAGGAGGCCATAATTCCAATGAGGGGCTAAATGATCAAAGAAAGAAGAAAGAAAAATCGAATTGCCTTAATCATCTCAACAAGAAAAATCGAATTGCCTTAAGAACTTATAGTGTGATTTCAACTTCAATTTCTCAACATGATTTAGGTAACATTCATCACATTATGAAACTTGTAAAAGAGGTATAATCAATTCATTCAATTTCTTTTCAATTTTACTAATCGTTTAAGCATGCAATTGTCATCAAACTCAATTCACAAGTAGTGATTATCATAGAAATCATCTCAATTCCTTAGAAGCACAAAATTTTTCAATTTTTATGGGTTTTTCAAACACTTTTTCATGCAATGCAATAATGAAACGTGCAACAATATAATAAACATGCAAGATAGTCTCGATAGAAGCAATCATAGTGAGTAAGAGTTATTACAAACTTTTAGTCACACCCCACCCCATACTTGGAACAAACATTGTCCCTAATGTTCAAATAAAGAAAGAAAAGAAAAGAAAGAAAGAAAAAGACTCACAAAACGGCGGTGGAGCGGCTAAAGCTATCGGTCATGCAAATCATCACTGTGGCGCCGGTGGAGGCGGGAATGGAGAGAAGCTGGAGTCGTAGTGCCACCCAAACTGCTGGCGGTAGACGTCTCTCATCATGTGATCGAGGTCGTCCATACGTCCATCCCTAGCATCGGCTCGGATCTCCAATGCTCCTACTCTGTCAGAAAGGCTAGTAGCCTAATCTGGCATCTGCTCATACCATCCCGGAGCATGACTATACCACCCCGGTGCATCGGACGGTGCTGGTGCTGATGGCTATTGTGAGGACGATGGAGGTGGAGCTCCGTACCATGCAGGAGGTGTATCCATCCAAGTAGGTCTCTCACTCACGCTGGCGCGGCGAGAAGACGAGCCTGAAGCTCTGGCGGGACGTGGAGAACGTCTGGGCACATCAGAAGCAATGTCCGGCTGATCCGGAAACGTGCCAAACTCCTGCTCTGCTCCTCCTCCTCCCTCATACTGATCCCTCATCTCCTCCTCCTCAACTACGGGCGGTGGTGGGACATACGGAGGAGCTGCAATCCTGTTCGCATGCATAGCAGCGAACGTCTCCTTCCAATTATTGCGTCCAGCCATAATGGAGTACTCCTGTAGCCACTCAATGCCCCTTCCTGTCCTGCTCTCCCAAGGCATAGCTGCGTAAGGTGGACCTCTATGGATAGGGAAGATAAGGCCTCTAGTCATGAAGGCCTGGAGTCCTAGGGGTACAGCTGGTATGCGTGTGCATGCAGAAAAATCAACCCCCAACATCTTAGCAAGGTGGGTAACTATCCCACCATATCCAATGTTGCCCTTCCTCTTGTTCTTAAGCTTGCTCATGGTAGCAGCTAAGAGGGTGGCGCAGTCAGCTCGGCGCCCATACAGCATAGAATACAACAGAAAGAGCTCATCCGTCTTGATCTTTTGAGGTGTCTCCGTCCTAGGGAAGAGACACTCCGAAAGAACACGGTGAGCAATCTTCAAGGCTAAGTGATACATCAACTTAGCCTTGGTGTCAGCTGGTTGCCAGCGGTCCTCGCTGGCGTAAATCATAGCAACCTCCCAAAAATCTTTGGCGTAAACGCCACTAGGAAAACGACCATTGAAGGTCTCATGGAACCCAAAGAAGGTTCCGAACTCCCAGATGGAGAAATCATAGTTTCTTTCCATAAGACGGAAAGAAACGGTCCTATCCACGTGGTTGTGCTCAAACGACGTCACAACCTCTCTCGTAATCTCCTCGTAGACGTCTTCTCGGATAGCCGAGAAGACAACTAGTCCGGCTCTATCCAAGAGCCAAGTAAGGTCATCTATGATGTTAAGAGGAGCTAGATCCTCTAACAATAGGTACCTAGGTCCAATCACAGCCCTCTCATGGATCCTCTCGAGTGCATCGAGGTGATCCTCATGAATGGTCGGTACTCTAGGGCTAGGAGGTGTGGGTGATGAAGGTGAGGATGGAGGTGAAGGGGAGGAAGGTGGTGGTGCTCTAGAGGATGAAGAGGAAGAGGGGTTACCCTTCCTCTTTTTGTTCTGCTCATTCTTCTTCTCCTTAATTCTCCCAGAAACTCTCCTCACGAAGTTCATCACTGTTCAAAATCACGGTCTGTTCTTGGTATTTCCACGGCCGTGGAACTGACAAAGACCGTGATTCGTCTCAACTTTTCTCAAAATTCAACAAACAGCACTCAAACTCAGCAATCAGGCAGCCCTAGTCTAATTCCTTCCAATTTCAATCAGTTCTCCTATAATTTCTAGCAAAAACGAACCCAAATTGACAAAGATCAAGAAGAGTGGAAAAAACCTAGGTTTCGGATTTTAAAATCCGAATTTTGCGTTCCTTGGTGATTTTCCGCTCGATTCGTTGCTTGGATCTCGTTGGTGGTCGAATTTGCTTCAATTTGGAACGAAGAATCGTTGAAAACGATTAACGAACGGAGATTTGAGGTGAAGGGCGTGGAATCGGCAAAGATGGTCGTGGAAATCGGTATTTGTGAAGTGTTTTTGTGAAGAACGTGGTTTATATAGTGACAGGCAAAATTTTGAAAACCACGGTCTATCGGGGGTTTCCACGGCCGTGGAAATGTACGGAACCGTGGTTTTGGTGATTTTTCAAAGGCTTTTGGAAATTACGGTCACTGTAGCTGTCACGACCGTGGTTTAGGCCGTGGAACTCTCTGTAATGCTCCAAAGTCCAAGTTTCGTCACTTTTCTTCAAAATAACTCTTCCCCTTTCCACTGTTTCTACATCCAAAAACACGAACATACCGGAAGGAATCGAAGGCAAAACAAAGCAAAAACGTCTAAACTAAGCTAAACTATTAATTGAAAACAAAAACAAAAATGCAATACATTGGGTTGCCTCCCAAGAAGCGCTTTGTTTAAGGTCCGTAGCTAGACCATTCTCGCACTTATTCGAGTGCGGTAGGCGCGAACTCTTCAGCTTGGAGTTCCGGCGTATACTTCTTGAGTCGATGACCGTTCACCTTAAAGCTTCCGCCCGCTTCACCCCATACTTCAACTGCACCATGGGGGAAAATACGCTTAATTAGAAAAGGTCCGGTCCAACAAGATTTAAGCTTACTTGGAAAGAGACGAAGCCTTGAATTGAAAAGGAGAACTTGATCTCCTTCCTTGAAGTCCTTTGGAATGATATGCTTATCATGCCAACGCTTTGCTCTCTCCTTATAAATCTTAGCGTTCTCATAGGCGTTCAAGCGGAGTTCTTCCAGCTCATTAAGGTCTAAGAGACGTTTCTCTCCCGCTTCCTTCATGCTGAAATTTAACCATTTGATAGCCCAAAACGCTTTGTGCTCCAACTCCACCGGTAAGTGACAAGACTTCCCATACACAAGGTTGTATGGTGTGGTTCCTATGGGAGTCTTGTACGCGGTCCGGTATGCCCACAATGCGTCATCTAGCTTCAAGGACCAATCCTTCCTAGTCCTTGAAACCGTCTTCTCTAGAATTCCTTTGATCTCCCGATTTGAGATCTCAACTTGTCCACTAGTTTGTGGATGATAAGGGGTGGCGATCTTGTGAGTAACCCCATACTTAGCTAGAAGAGCTTTAAAGCGCCGGGCAATGAAGTGAGAACCTCCATCACTAATGATAGTCTTTGGTATCCCGAATCGCGGGAAGATGGTCTTGTTAAAGAACTTAACCACCACCATGGCATCATTGGTGGGAGAGGCAATCGCTTCCACCCATCTAGAAACATAATCCACCGCCAAGAGTATGTATTGGTTTCCACAAGAGGATGGGAACGGTCCCATAAAATCTACTCCCCAAACATCGAAAATCTCCACCTCTTGGATGTTGTTGAGGGGCATCTCATTTCTCCTTGAGATATTACCTGTTCTTTGACAAGCATCGCAGCAAGAAACAAAGGATTGCACATCTCTAAATAAAGTAGGCCAAAAAATCCAGATTGCAATACCTTTGCGCTAGTCTTGTTTGAACTAGCGTGTCCTCCACATGGTAGTGAGTGACAATGGCGGATGACACTTTGCATCTCATCTTCCGGCACACATCGCCGAATGATGCCATCCGGACATCTCTTAAAGAGGAGAGGTTCATTCCAAAAATATTCCCGGACATCCTTAAAGAACTTCTTTCTTTGTGCGTAGGATAATCCGGGCGGTATCTCCTGACAAACCAAATAGTTAACAAAATCAGCAAACCATGGTTCGTTACCTTTGGAGATCACGTCGATGCACTCCTCTATAATATGTAGGTGTTCGTCCGGGAAGGAGTCCTCTATAGGTAAGTGGTCGTCCTCTAGATGTGTTAGACGACTCAAATGATCCGCAACAGAATTTTCTGAACCTTTCTTGTCGCGGATCTCTAGATCGAATTCTTGTAGGAGAAGAATCCATCTAATTAGCCTTGGCTTTGCATCCTTCTTTGCAAGGAGGTACCGGATCGCAGCATGATCCGTGTAGACAATCACCTTTGCACCTACAAGATAAGAGCGAAACTTGTCAATAGCATAAACAATGGCTAAAAATTCCTTTTCCGTAGTGGCGTAGTTGAGCTGCGCTTCATCTAGCGTCTTGCTAGCATAGTATATGGCATGGGTTCGCCCTTCCTTTCGTTGTCCAAGAACAGCTCCTATAGCTACGTCACTAGCATCACACATAACCTCAAAGGGAAGAGTCCAATCCGGAGGTTGGATAATAGGTGCTGAAATTAGAGCTTCCCGGATCATGTTAAACGCATCCAAGCATTCCTGCGAAAACTCAAAAACTGCATCCTTCATCAATAGATTAGTAAGAGGTTTTGAAATTTTAGAGAAATCCTTTATGAAGCGCCTATAGAATCCTGCATGTCCTAAGAAACTTCTTATCCCTTTCACCGAAGTTGGGGGAGGAAGCTTTTCTATAGTCTCTATTATCGCCTTATCCACCTCAATCCCTCTACTAGAGATTAAGTGTCCTAAAACAATTCCTTCCTTAACCATGAATTGACACTTCTCCCAATTAAGAACTAGGTTAGTGTCTTCACACCTTTGTAATACAAGAGCAAGGTTAGAAAGACAATTGTGAAAAGAGGAACCGTATACGGAGAAGTCATCCATGAAGACCTCCATGATTTCCTCAATGTATTCGGAGAAGATGGCCATCATGCACCTTTGAAAGGTGGCTGGGGCGTTGCAAAGCCCGAACGGCATTCTCCTATAAGCGAACGTACCCCATGGGCACGTGAATGTGGTCTTCTCCTGATCATCCGGGTGTATCGGAATCTGAAAGAAGCCACTATAACCGTCAAGATAGCAAAAATGTGAATGTTGTGCTAACCTTTCAAGCATTTGATCGATGAATGGCAATGGGAAGTGATCCTTCCTCGTCGCATTGTTAAGCTTGCGGTAGTCTATGCACATCCGCCATCCCGTTACGGTTCGGATAGGAATGAGTTCGTTGTTCTTGTTGGTGATGACCGTCATTCCTCCCTTCTTCGGAACTACTTGAACTGTACTCACCCACTTACTATCGGAGATAGGATAGATGATACCTGCATCAAGAAGTTTAAGAATTTCCTTCTTGACAACCTCCTTCATGGTCGGATTTAACCGCCTTTGAGGTTGTCTTGAAGTCCTAAAGTCCTCTTCCATTAGTATTTTATGCATGCATAGGGAAGGTTTGATTCCTACTAAGTCCTCAATAGTATATCCTAAAGCTTTTCTATGTTTCCTAAGGACAACCATGAGCTCATTATGTTCATCTATGCTTAGATCGGAACTAACAATAACCGGAAATGTAGAATTAGGTCCTAGAAAAGCGTACCTTAGATGAGTAGGAAGTGGCTTTAGTTCCATTGCTTTCGGAGCTTCCAATGACTCTTGTGGAGCTTCCGATGCTTCCTTAGAAGTGTCTAAGGAAGTAGAAGGTGTAGGAGAAGAATCAAGAGAAGTTGAAGAAAAGGCACGATCACCCTCTTCCACGGCCAGAATCACGGTTTCCCTGCATCCTCCACGGCCGTGGTTTAGGGCGTGGAAAGGAAATACGGTTGCTCTGCTTCCTCCACGACCGTATAACTCTCTGGAGTGGGACACAGTTTGGTTTGTGAAATCCACAGCCGTGGAATATAGTGTACGGCCGTGGATTCTCACGTTTTCTGCCTCATCGTGGAGCATCTCAAATTCCACTTCACCCACTTCTTCTTGTGCTTCTAAGGCTTCAATTGCCTCATTGCACTCCTCTTCTTCCCCTACATTCGTTAGACTCATAGTAATAACCTTTTGTAAAGGATCTTTGAAGAGAATAGCACTTACCTCCTCTCTAGACAACCCCTCTTCATCTTGGATATTGAATATATCCTCATCAAAGATTGGCTCCTTCACTAGAGTGGAAAGAACAAACTCTACCTTCTCCTCTCCTATGTCAAAGGCAAGGCTAGCATTCTTGCAATCGACTATGCAGCCGGAAGTTGCAAGAAACGGTCTTCCGAGTATGATCGGGACCGGACTATCTGCAGGAATGTCAAGCACAACAAAATCAATGGGTACAAAGAATTTACCTAGCTTGACCGGGACGTCTTCTACAATACCGACGGGGCGAGTGATGGATCGATCCGCCATGTACAGCGTCATCTTCACCGGTTTAGGGTCACCTAAACCGATCTTCCTACATAATGCAAGTGGTATGATGCTCACACTTGCTCCCAAGTCACATAAAGCATCATATGTGATATCTCCCACTCCTATGGGAATGCAAAACGACCCCGGATCCTTTAGCTTTGGGGGCATTTTCTCCTTCATGGTCTTGATGAGGTCCGAAGAATCCGAACTCATCTTAACCCCCTCCAAAGTCCTCTAACTTTCTCTTGTTAGAGAGGATCTCCTTTAGGAACTTGCCATAAGCCGGCATACCCACAATAGCATCAATGAAAGGTATATTAATATGCAACTTGCTCATGAGTTCTATAAACTTACCAAATTGTTTATCTAGACGCGCTCTCGCTCTAGATTGAGGGAATGGTAGGGGAGGTTTATAAGCCGGAGGAGGAACGTAGACATCTTCCTTCTCCTTCCCCTTCTCTTTGTCTTTCTCAACGGGGACTTCAACAAACTTAGGCTGCGGATCGGTGGTAGTCACTCCGCTCCTAGTTGTGATTGCCATCACCCTTCCCTTAGGGTTGTCTCCGTCTTTCATGGAAGTTTCCCTTGATTCCTAGGAACTTCCTCCGCTTGGCTGAACATTTGGTTTTCTAAAACCTTTTGGGCTTTATCAACCTTAGAAATTTGATCATCAACCTTAATGATGCGGTTCTCCAACCCTTAAAGCTTTCCCAAGATCGTTTCCAACATGGGATCGGGCTTCTCCTTCCCCGAAGTGTTTCCTCCATTAGATGTTTGCCCCTAGCTTTTCAAAGAAGTAGAGGAAGAGGAAGGTGGAGTTAGTGAATTCGAATAGGAAGGATAAGAGTTACCGGAATTTTGTTGATTGGAGCGCCAACCCCTATTGTTGTTCCAATTGTTGTTCCGGTTATTGTTGTTGCCATTCCAATTGTTCCGGTTGTTGTTCCGGTTATTGTTGTTGCGGTTTGTATTCTCTCCACCATTATTGTTGTTGCCCAAGTAGCCAACATCCTTTCCTTGTTGCTTTGGGAATTTGATCTTGATAGCCTCCTTCAACTCTTTAATCTCATTGTTGAGAGAAAAGATTTGAGTTTGAGCTTCATGTGTGAGCTTTGCTCCTTGCTCCACACGATTTCCTTCTACTTTCCGGTGGGAATACTTCTCTATGACTCTTGCTTGCTTCTCAATGAAGTCCCAAGTGTCATCTTCCCTCATGTCCATGAATGTACCACATGAGAGGGATTGGAGCTTGAATTGTGTCTCCACATCCAGCCCCTTATAGTATATTTCCAGCAATGCAAGCTTGGATATGCCATGATGAGGGCAATCCAATAACAAATCATGAAACCTTTCCCAAGATTAAAACAAACTTTCGTTAGATCTCATGGAAAAAGCATTAATCTTACCTCTAAGTTCCGCCGTTTTGGATGGCGGAAAGAACTTAGTGAGGAACTCCGCGGAAAGATCCTCCCATGTCTCAAGCTTTCCACTTGGAAGAGCTTGATACCAAGACAATGCTTTCCCTTTCAAGGAGAAGAAGAAAGGCTTGAGCTTATAGTTGTTGGTAGTTGCATTTTTCGGTCTCATTGTCTCCATCATACACTCAAAGTTTTGCAAGTGTTGGTGTGGAGATTCAGCGCTTGTTCCGCCAAACTGGTTTTGGCGAACAAGAGTAATAACTTGAGGGTTGAAGTTAAACCCTTGTACATCATCAGCTCAAAGTTCACACCTAAACGGCGTGGTTGCTGCGTTGGACCCATCCTTTGGCCAAGAGTTCTTGGCTCTTCATCCATGCGGTTCAGCCTTACATTCCTAGGTGGAACACGGCGATTAGCAGCTGTCCGTGGAGCGAATAGATTCGCATTGATCCTTGGATCAATCTCCTCTAATGGTGGCATGGAAGAGTCGCTATCTTCAGCGGATGAATGACCTCTGTTCGACCTTAAGGATCTCCTTGAGGATTTCTTGCTCTTTTTATTCTTAAGATTGCTTAGTTCTATCCTCATTTGGAACATCATGTCTTTTAGATCGTCAACTTGAGATTGATGACGATCCATTTCATCTCGGCGAATCTTCTCATTCCATTGGAGTTGAGCTTGTTTCTCCGCTAGCTCCGATTGAAGATCACGTTCGTGTTCTTCAGCCATTTTCTTTTCCTTACGCTTTTGCCTTAAAGTTCTCTCAAGCTCTTGATCAAGAGGTATGAGATCCTCGGTGTTCCTAGACCTGCGCATGCACTCAAAGAAATATCAAATAACGAGAGCTAGCTCCCAAGCTTGACAACCGGCAACCAAATTCGGCCTAAACCAAATCCCCGGCAACGGCGCCAAAAACTTGTTCGCCACTTAGCGTGCGTGCAAATAAGCTTTAATTATAAAACTAGAAATCAAGCAAGTGAACCCGCAGTGTACGGATCGATATAGTTGAGCAAGAATTCCAGAGTATCGAACACAGGGATTTGGAGGAACAAATTCAATTGTAGATTATCAAGCGAGTAAATGTAAGAAGCTTTTCAAGTATTGGGAAAACAACAATCCTAAAGATCCAAGTATCCAACTGTGGCAATCGATTCAAGATATACTAATGATATAAGGACAGAGTTGAGATATGCAAAGGTATACTAATGTAAGGTAATCGTACGATGAAGTTTCAAAAACCTTATATGACTCACCTACAAGACACTCCCTATAAAGGTTGTTGAGGCTTCAATATAGAAAGGTTCTAGAGGTAAGAATTAATGTCAAATACCCAAACTTGTAATCCAAGGATCAAGACTAACTTAACCGATTAAGGTTATGACACTCACAATCGAGGTAGAGGTTGTTGAGGCTTCACTACCACCTAGAAAAGGCAAGTCAAGACTAAGTTAAAGCAAGTCTTTAACTTTGGATTAAAGTAAAAGCAGGTTCGTAACTTAACACAAAATTACGGGTAGTTCTTGAGCTTCCACGGCCGTGGAACTCAAGAACAGACCGTGGATTAGGTTCGTCGGCGATTCTCTCTAACTCTCAGGATCCAATCTGTTTACGATCGATCTATCATCATCTAAGCCACAACTATCAACCCTTCACCTTAGAATTGTTAAGGGTTTTTAGCCAACAATAGTCATAATGATATCAAATTCAAGGTTTAAAAGATTGAAAGATGAAAACTTCCGAAAACCTTCAATAACTTCCAAATCAGTCTCAAGGTCACAATCAAGAACAATAATCGTCACTAAATTCGGAATAGAACAAACAATCACAATCTTAGATAAGAAGGAAGAACGGGATGTCAATCCGTCTTCTAAATCAAACCTAAGTAAGAAGCGAAATCTTCTTACGAACAATCTTTCGAATCTTCGATCTTCCGTCAATCCGGAAATCACAATAGCAATGCGCCAAAATCTCTCAACACAACTTCCGCCAAATGCGAAATTAGGGCAATTCCAAGCGCAAGCGTAAGTCTAAGCAGAGGTGACGGAATCTCTCTTCATCCGTCCTTTTATAGTGTAAGATAAAATATCGGCCCGGCCCAATTGCGTAGGAGATCGTGGCTTAAAGTGTGGCGAAAAAGATCGCCAAGATCACGGTCGTGGAAGGGTTCCACGGCCGTAATTTAGAGCGTGGAAATCAACAGGTTTGAACCATCTTCTCCACGGCCGTAGAAGTTACGAGAATGAACCACGCTTCCCTAGCCATGGTTCCACGGCCGTGGACTTGAACGTGGAAAGTAGTACGGCCGTATTTTAGAGCGTGGTTTAGGGCAAGAACGTGATTCTTCCTTATCCTCGTGCATTCTTCAAGTTGGCACTCCCTTGGCTCCTATGAATGTCCTCAATCCATGGACATGCTCAAACAACTCCATCCTTGATCAATTCCGTTCGGAAATAGCTCTCAATTACCTATAATCAACATAAAGCTTGTGTAGATCTCTATATCGACATTATAGACAAACTAGCTCACAAATGCAATCAATGCTCACTCAATGAATATCAATATGGATCAAATACACTTAGAAAACGTGCCTAAAATATCACAATATTTCATGCTAACAGTGGGGGTACTTACAATCTCTTCCATATTTTTACACTTTATGTACTTTGCATTGCGCTTGATGACTTGGTTTGTAATAACTCTTGCACTATCGCTTTCCACTATGGCATTTGCATTGCATGCTTTCACAAAAATTTGTGAGTTTTTCAAAAATTTTAGTGCTTCTTATGATGGAAATGACGTCTATGATGATGATTGTGATGTGGAAAAGGCAAAAAGATGACTTAGCTATGTTGAGATTTTAATGGTAGCATTAATGATTTTGATTTTCTTACTTGAATACATGTATGATTCATATGATCTTGATGTTTTGATAGGAGAATGAAATAATGATCGAAGCTATATTATAAGTTCTTATGCATCATGTTGGAATGACCAAGACAATTCGCTTCTTTTCTTTTTCACATCTTGTTCATGCTAGCCCCTCAATGAAATATTTGACCTCCTTTTGACAATCCGGGAATTAGGATAAGTGGTTATGTAAGGCATGTTTGATGTGCGAGGGCCATTGTGAAAGTGTTAAGTGAAAGTTTAGCAAATACTAGGTCTGGGGACGTTGAACATGAAGATGAGTAACTCGGCACCATTCACATAGTCGGGTGTTTGTGTCTTGCCAAAGTCCGAATGAACGACAAGTTCTAACGGGATATGGTATGTGCATCAAGGGTTTGAGGCTTCTCGAGATTGAGAATCGCTGATCTCCTAGGCTTCAGTTTTTGTGCACCCCTTCCACATACTCTCAAAAAGTAAAGTGAAAGAAAAGCAAAAATTTTACATGCAAAGCATGTGTGGTGAAGTTGTGTTCTTAAAGCTCTTGTTGTGTTGTTCCTCTTTCCAGGATTAGCACCACATTACCCAAAAAGTTTCCCCACCTTTAACATGTTTCTTTGACCTTCTTCTTAGTTGGAAGACCTTGAGACCTTTGTGCACATGTTTAAGGCTTCATGGCTTAGCTTTGTTTGACTTTGATTATCTCTACATCTCTATCATGTCTTTTATCTATTTTTTTGAGAAAGAGATGATGATTCATTCATGATATGGTTTTTATTGATGCATACTTTGTCTTCCTATGTCTTGAAGCATTACTTTGAGGGTGATCCGAAAGAAGAAGCACTTTTCAAAAAGTTTTTGAGTTTTTCGCATCATATAATTCATGACATCTTGTATTCTAGAATTGAGCCTTGCTTGGGGACAAGCAAGAGGCAAGTATGGGGTATTTTGATGACATGAACTATATGCCATTATAATCATGCATATTGTGGAGGTTTTACCTCAATTTCCCGTGCATTCGGAGAGATTTGTGTACCTTTAAGGTTTATTTCATTTATATTTCGGAAATTGAGGTCTACACGAGTTTTGGTTGAATTATAGGTAAATTCAATGGAATTGGAAGCAAAAGTGGAGCAAGGAGTAGCTAAGGTCAATAAGGAAGCTTAAGGAACTTTTGAGGAGTCATGAAGAGCAAAAAAAGTGCGTAAAAGGGTCAAACAAGGAAGGAAGGAAACAAGTCAAGAGACGAGCACTTCCTGTTGTCAAAAATCGGGTGATTTTTGCATAAATCGGACGAATTTCCTATAGCAAAAATCGGTCGAGTTTCTCCCCAGATCGCCCGAGTTTTGCTTGTAACCGTCTAAAAATATTACGTTCGAAAGCCCATTGCTTTTGGGCTTGAGAAATGATATCCCAAGCGGCCCATTAGTGTGAAAGTATACATTGGAACCCTAGGAACGAAAATCGGGGGTTCGCAGCGTGGAAGATTTATAGGATTTTACGGAATTGAAGATTCTTGGAGAGAGGATTGCAGTAAAGGAACAAAAAGTCAAGATTCAAGGAAGTTTGTGAGATCTTTTGTTTCCATTCTGATTATTGTGATTTGTGAACACAATGTTGAGTGCTTTGAGAGATTCTTTGAAATATTTTAAGATTTGGTTACAGATGTGGAGATTCTTTGGTTTTTATGCAAAGTTGGGTTTTTATTTGGTTTTCTTTATTAAATCTTGATTTTGATTCAAAGATGAAAATGATTGGCTAAAAACCTTGTGATTCTGGGGAGAATAATTGATGATTGAGGCTTAGATGATGATAGACTAAACTCATCTAACCATTTGGACCCTGAGAGTTGAGATTTAACCTTTGCAACACCGGAAAATCGGACTGTTCTTGAGCAGATCGGCCGAGTTTTACCAAGAACAGCCCGAGTTTTCCCTCTAACGTCCTTTAATTGCTTTATCCTTTAACCAAAGTTAAATCTTGTCTAAATCCTAGCCTTGCCTAACCTTTATAACCCCTATCCAAGTGTAAGAAGATACTTCATCATTGATTCTTCATTTGGTAGCTAAAGTTTGCAAGATTTGGGTAATAAAGAGACTCAACATCCTCCATTAAGGTTGAGTGTGCTTTTCATATTCACCTTCGAGAATCAAATCCTTGGGTTTGGGTGGATAGTTTGAGTGTTATTCCTTCCTTTGAGTATTATTCTTGATGAGACTCAACATCCTTCGGGTTGAGAGCTTTTAAGTTGGGATGAGTATTGGAACTTCATCGCACAATATTCCTTTCTTTGAAACACATAACCTTGGCAACGCCAACTCTGCCCTTTGATCTTTAGAAGTGTCTTGAATCGAAAACCGCAGTCAGATACTTGAATTCTTGGAATCATTTATCTTCTTTATATTTACAAAAGCTTTTGCATCTTGCCAGATATTGTGAAATTGATTTTATTATTACCAAATCCCTAAGTTCGACTCTGGAATTTCTTGCCTTACTACAGCTGATCCGTACACTACGGGTTCGCATTTGCGTAAGTTCTGGATATAAATTTAAGATTTTGATGCACACACTTTTGAGTGAACATCGCGTCCCCGCGAGCCCTGGGTGAAAGATCGGAGAGCCCCGGATCCTGCACCATTGCGACCCCAGATCAGACGGGACTACCCGCTGAGTTTAAGCATATCAATAAGCGGAGGAAAAGAAACTTGTTTGGATATGCAGCCTTAAGCGGGCGGTAAATTCCGTCCAAGGCTAATTACGGGCGAGAGACCGATAGCGAACAAGTATCACGAGTTAAAGATGAAAAGGGCTTCGAAAAGACAGTCAAAGAGTGCTTGAAATTGTCGGGAGGGAAGCGGATGTGGGCCTACGATGCGCCCCGGTTGGATGCGGAACGGCCTGGCCGGTTCGCTGCTCGGCTCGGGACGTGGACCGACGCGGATTGAGTGGGCGGCTTAAGCCCGGGCGGTAGATATGCCTGCGGAGCGCCGTCCCAGCGATCGTGGAACCCATTGCGTACCGCAAGGCGAACCAACCGCGTGCTCCGGGCGTCGGCCAACGGGCCCCTCATTCGGCCCGTCTTGAAACACGGACCAAGGAGTTTGACATGTGTGCGAGTCATCGGGCGATTAAACCCGTACGGCGCAAGGAAATTAATCGGCGGGATCCCTTAGCGGGCTGCACCGTCAACCGACTTTGATCTTTTGAGAAGGGTTCGAGTGCGAGCATACCTGTCGGGACCCGAAAGATGGTGAATTATGCTTGAGCGGGGCGAAGCCAAAGGAAACTCTGGTGGAGGCCCGAAGCGATACTGACGTGCTAATTGTTCGTCTGACTTGGGTATAGGGGAGAAAGACTAATTGAACCGTCTAGTAGCTGGTTCCCTCCGAAGTTTACCTCAAGATAGCTGGAGCTCGTGCGAGTTCTATCGGGTAAAGCCAATGATTAGAGGCGTCAGGAGCGCAACGCCCTAAACTTATTCTCAAATTTTAAATAGGTAGGACGGCGCGGTTGCTTAGTTGAGTCGCGCCACGAAATCAAGAGCTCCAAGTGGGCCATTTTTGGTAAGAAGAACTGACGATGCAGGATGAACCGGAAGCCAAGTTACGGTACCCAACTACGCGCTAACCTAGATCCCACAAAGGGTGTTGGTCGATTAAGACAACAGGACGGTGGTCATGGAAGTTGAAATCCGCTAAGGAGTGTGCAACAACTCACCTGCCGAATCAACTAGCACCGATAACGGATGGCGCTTAAGCACGCGGCCTATACCCGGCCGTCGGGGAAAGTGATAACATGTATTATAATCTATATTTTAGGATTGGTTCAGACGTTTTATCTTCATAAATCTACACGTATGGATGTATATTCTTTAACTATATTGTTGTTTTGTCTACCTTTGCGGGAATCGATGTCTACACCTAGTTTCGTTGTAATTGTAGGTAAAAAGGCACGTTTTGGACAAAAATGGAGCTAAGGAAGTTAAGGAGTCATTGAAGTTACATTGTGGAGCATTGAGGTATTTTAAGAAGATCTCAGGAAGCATGCAAATGCTTTAGAGGATTGATTGTGGACCACATTAGAGAGATTTACATTTAGCTAAGACTCACCTCGGTCAGCTACAGTATCACCTTGACCGAGGTGATCTTGAGGAGCGTCTGGATCGAGGCAAACTGATGACGGGATATGAGATCTTTATTTTTGGCTGAGATCTACTATTTTTGGAAAGTGAATATCATATAGTTTTGGCTGGATTTTTTGAAGGAGGATATCTTTTTGGCTGATATATTTTGGAAGATATGGAGATATATTTTAAGGAAATAATCTTTTTAAGAAATCTTATCTTTGGAAGATAAATCTCCAATATAAAGGGTTGGATTTTCAGCAATTCAGCCATCTTCGGATCATTGATTTTTTTAAGGATTTTCAGGAGAGTTTTGAAGGAAGTTGAAGGAAGTTTTGAAGGTTAAAGTTCAAGGAAGGAATCAAGTTGAAGTTTGCTTTGAAGGAGTTTGGAAGATCTTCTTAGGTTGGCTTTTGGTTTTGTTGTCTTTTCTGATTTGTGATTGAGGAACGCTGATTGTTGTTTGTTTGATTCATTTAGTTATTGAAACCTTTGTGTTAAGGCTTTCTTGTTTGAATATTGATTCCTTTCTTATATATTTGATTATTGTTATCATGATGATTGTTGGTTAAGTTCTTTATGCGATTATAGGGTGATTGGCTGAAAGTTGTTGGAAAGACGATGATAGAATAATCTTAACCCCAGTGGACCCTGAAAGCTCGAGCCTTTACCTTAACCGTAGAACACCTCGGTCAGTCATTGAACATCTCGGTCAGGATGGAATATTACTAAGCGAGGTGAACATTTCCTGAACCTTATATGAGTTTAAGGTTTCTGTTTTCCAAATCCTATCCTTGTTATACCTTTCCTGGTTCAACGCAAGCCTAGGTTGAGACTTATCCGGTGATTCTTTTGTTTGTTTACCCAAGATCATGAGGTTAGGTAATTCATGTTTATCCTTTATTAGGGTTTGAGTGTTCCTTCATCCCATCTTTGAGATTATAGTTCCTTTCCATAGTACCTTCAGACCTACCCGGTAAAAGGATCTTTGGTTTGGGATAGTGAGTAGTGAGATTTACCCGGTGATCTATTCCCACTTTAGAAACACCTTCCCTTTGCAAACCTCAGCTTTGTCCACGTTATCCTTTGAGATCTTGAGTCGGAACCACAACTGGATGTTTTAAACTCTAGAATCCGCATTCTCTTTATCTGACTTTTATTTCATCTTTGATTGCTTTAATTTGCTGCTTGTGGTTATTTGACAACTTGAACTACAGCTATTTGTTTCACCATAGTCCTTGTGATCGACCCTTGGATTTCTTGCTTTTATTACTGTTCGCTCCAAAAGGTGTGTGCAAGCTTTAAATTTATATCCCAATATATATGCTTAAAACAAGGATGCGAACTCACAGTGTACGGATCAATTATATAAAAAGCAAGAATTCCGGGATGTCGATCTCATGGACTGAGGTGAAACAAAGCAAGTATAGGTCGTCAATGTAACTAATAACCACAAAAGCGATTAAAGTAATAAAAAGATGATAATAAGGTCAATTAAAGGGAAATGCGGATTCTTGGGATTAAAGCATCTAGTTGTGGTTCCAACTCAAGATCTCAAGATAAGCGGACAAAGCTGAGATTTTGCAAAGGGAAGGTGTTTCTAAAGTGGAATAGATCACCGGGTAAGTCTCACTACTCAATAATCCCAAACTAAAAGCTCTTATTACCAGATAAGTCTCAAGGTACTAAGGAAAATAATTATAATCTCAAACCAATACACCAACTAAGGGAATAGAATAAACCTTTACCGGGTAAGTCTCAGGCTAACTCACAAAGATAGAATGAAGGCACACTCAAACTCCAATAAAGGATAAACCTTTATTACATATACTTATGATATTGGGTAAACAAACAAAAGAATTACCGGGTATGTCTCATCCTAAGCTTGAATTGAACCAGGAAAGGCATAATAAGAATAGGATTTGGCAAACTCTAACACTTAACTCTCAGTTTCGGATAAGAAAAAGTCACCTCGGTCAGTCAAGTTCCACCCCGGCCGAGATGTTCGTCGACTGAACGAGGTACTCTAGGGTTAAGGTCAAAGACTCGAGCTTTTAGGGTCCTACTGGGATTAAGATCAATCTATCATTGTCTTTCCCAGAAATTTCAGCCAATCACCCTAGAAGGTCAAGAAATGTGTCAGGGTGGGATGTATATAGGGAATGTGATACTAGAATCCGGGAAAAGGATCTTCCTTCACTTGCTTTGAACTTCAACATCTTCCACCAATAAGCTTTGCTTATTTTACATTTTACCTTTTGGGATGCATGGACAGAGGTGCACAATAACCGAAGCCTAGAAGATCAGCAATCATCAATTTCTCGAGATGCCTCAAACCCTTGATGCACATACCATGACCCGTTAGGAATACCGCTCAATCCAACTTTGGCAAGACACAAACACCCGACTATGTGAATGGTGCCGAGTTACTCATCATCATGATTCACTTCCCCAATCCTATTTGTTTCTTTCTAAACTTCCAGCCGACATCTCAACTTTTCTTTCACTTGTTTTTCACTTGCTTGCTTCTAAATTCCCGGATAGGTAAAGGGAGGCAAATATGTATATGAGGGGCTAAGCATGATCAAGAAGAAGGACAGAAGAGAATGAATTGCCTTATTCATCCCAGGAAGAAAGTGAGAGAACTCATCATGTGGTGTCAACCTTCAAATTCAACATAATTTTGATAAAAACAAAGTATTGAACATGCCAAAAAAGTTCAAACAAAGCATTTAGCAACTTAAACATATCATAAAACCTTTCAAACATAGAAAGATTTCAAAACCAATCTGCAAACAAAATCATCACTGAGGTCATATCTAGAAAAGAAGCACAAAAATCGTTTCGAAAACTCTTTCAGTTATACCGCCTCGGTCGAGATGTTCTAAGTCAACCGAGGGACTTGACCTCGTTTGGCAAGAATCATCCCGACCGAGGTCATAAATTTTTTTTTCTTATCCAGTTTTTGACGTATTTCTCAATCAAATAACCTGTATGCATGCATGTAGTCTCAAATAAGCATATAGAGCATAAGAAAGATCATAAATAACAAGTCATACAAGTCATACACAGAATGTCAAGTAAGATACATCCAAATACCCCATACTTGGGACACAATGTCCGAATGGGTCAAAATAAGTCTAAAAACAAAATACTCACCGGACATAAGCTGAGCTGCATAACAAATAAAGAAAAGAAATCCCTGCTAGCTCTAATCCTGATATGGTGGTGGTGGTGGATACGGGACGAAGGGATATTGCGATGGGTCAAATGGATAACCCATGGTGTGCTGGAACTGTATCTCCATCATCCGGCGCTGGTAATGTTGGCTCTCCCTGATCTCCATCATTTTTAAGGACAAGGCGGCGTAAGAGTCGATCATCTGGTCCGTCAGCTCGTCAATCCGTCGATGATCTATGGGATCCCTCTGTCTACGGACTCTGTGCCTAGAAGGACGTGATGGTGCTGCAGCTGCCTCCTCCTCTGTCGCGTCGTCGTCTAAGTCGAAAACTGGCACACTAGGGCCGGCTGTATCTGTCCCTGTCTCCATGGCAGCACCGCCATCATGATCCTCAGCCTTCTCCTCGATCTGAGCAGTTGCAGCGTCTCTAGCATCCTCTATGTAGGGTATCCAAGTGGTAGACCAATAATGGGGATCGAAGACTGAGAACTGAGCTGACCACATGATACCATGAGGGGCAGTCTACTCCCAAGGAATAGCCACATACGATGTAGTGAGGCCACGAGGAACCAGAATCCTCCTCGTGATCATCTCCTGAAGTCCAAGCGGCTTCTCAGCCGCCAGTAACGTACAAGCACTCAGGTCAAGGTCCATGACTGTCGCGATATGAGTCACCAGTCCTCCGCAACAGATATCTCCCTGGAGTCTCCAGGTCTCCACCTATCAGCATGCTCTACAACATGGGCAATTTGCCCCCAAAATTGTCGAGCAACGAATCGAGAAGGAAAGTTGGTAACTGTAGGGGTCGGGAAGCCAAAAATATCTCTAAACTGGTCCATAGGAACGATGTAGTTCCGGTTCAGCAACCGGTACTTGATGGCTTTCCTCTCATGGAGGTGAGTAACATAACTCACAGACTCTAGGGTGGGCTCGAGTTAGGCAGGAGCTCTAATCTCCATAGAACTCTCCAGCCCTACCATAGAAATCATCATCTGCAGATCCTCTACTACGTGGAGGCAATCGAATGCAGCTACATCCAAGAAACGCGGTGCAATCATAGGGCGCGCGCATATACGGTCAAAGTCAGCTTGGTGACGCTCGTGAATCACCGGAATAGAAGGTCGGGAAGCAGAAGAAGGTGAGGAACCACTGGGGGCATCCCTTAGAACAAGCTGGCGATCAGATCTGAAACTCATAACTACTGCTGACAAGGCACCTCGTTCGGTTTGACAACCTCAAGAATCACCTCGGACGAGACACAGCTCGACTGGACCGAGGCGAAAAACTGCTCCATTTCTACTCTTTGATTTTCAGTTCTTTTCCCCCAAATTCACTACCAATTGCTTCCTATGGGGTACTTATATTCTTTTCAGCACAAAAATGTGGCAACCAAAGCCACAATTCTCCAAAATCAGCAAAGAGAGAAAGAGTTAGGGTTTTCGATTAATTACCCCAGATTCGGTCGATTCGAGGCGTTTTTGTTGCAGTTTCTTGCTTGCAATCTAATCCCCTTGCTTTTCCTTGCGAGATCGGAGCAAAAATCGTAGAAAACGATCGAGAAACGAAGAAAACAAGATGGAGGAGCGTCGCAGTCGAGGGGAAAATAGGAGGGAAGAAGGATAAATTGTCTCCCCTTTTATACCCCTCGCCGATTCTGTTGTCACCTCGGTCGAGGTGGTCCCGACTGGACTGAGGTGTCTGGACCGAGGTGGATCTTTGTCAGCCTTAGTCGCCTCGGTTGCTCAAGAATCATCTCGGTCGAGGCGCTGTGACAGCAACCGAGATGTGTCTCAGTGAAACTCCGTCTTCTCGAATTCTCGAACTTCTGTCCTTCCAGTGTTTCTCCTGAGTTGTAATCCTTCCTTAAAAAGTGTCTGGTTTCAGTCTAGGACGCCAAGAACAAAACAAAGTAAAGCAAAAGCAAACTATCTATAACTAGACTAGAAAAAGGGAAAAGAAAGCAATACCTTAGGTTGCCTCCCAAGAAGCGCTTGATTTAAGGTCGCTAGCAGGACCATACGGCATCCCTAAACAAGGTATATTGGTGCAATCTCCTCGACTGGACTTCCGGTTGGTATTTCTTAAGTCTATGACCATTGACCTTGAAGCTTTCACTTGTTTCTCCCCAGATCTCAACTACACCATAAGGGAAAACATGTTTCACAACATAAGGTCCTGTCCATCTAAATTTCAACTTACCTGAAAAAAGGCAAAGGCGGGAGTTGAAGAGTAGAACTAAATCTCCTTCTTTGAACTCCTTAGGAATGAAATGCTTGTCATGCCATTTATTTGTCCTTTCCTTGTAGATCTTGGCAATCTCATAAGCGTTCAAACGCAGCTCTTCCATCTCATTGATGTCCAATAGCCACTTCTCACCGGCTTCCTTGATATCGAAATTCAACCATTAGATTTTCCAATACGCCTTGTGTTCTAACTCAACGGGCAGATGGCAAGACTTCCCATATACCAAATTATAAGGGGTGGTACCAATGGGAGTCTTGAATGCGGTCCTTTAAGCCCAAAGAGCGTCGTCCAACTTTGTGGACCAATCCTTCCTCGTCCTAGAGACGGTCTTTTCCAAGATTGTCTTGATTTCTCTATTCGAGATCTCGACCTGTCCACTAGTTTGAGGGTGATAAGGAGTTGCTACCTTGTGGGTTACCCCATACTTCGATAGAAGTGCTTTAAACTTCCGGTTGATAAAATGTGTCCCTCCATCGCTTATAATGATACATGGAGCCCTAAAACGTGGAAAGATAGTCCGATTGAAGAACTTCACAACCACCATGGCGTCATTAGTTGGTGAGGCAATGACTTCACCCATCTAGAGACGTAGTCAACAGCTAAGAGAATGTAGAGGTTTGCTCCGGATGATGGGAAAGGTCCCAAGAAATCAACTACCCATACATCAAAAATCTCAACCTCCTGGATGTTGTTGAGTGGCATCTCGTTCCTTCTAGATAAATTCCCTGTTCTTTGGCATGCATCACAAGAGATACCAAACGTTTTCACATCCTTAAATAATGTTGGCCAAAAGAAACCGGAACGTAATACCTTAGCGTATGTTTTGTGAGCGCTAGCATGTCCTCCACAAGGAAGCGAGTGGCAATGCCGTATGACACTTGTAACTTCATCTTCCGGAATGCATCTTCGAAGTAAACCGTCCGGACCTCTCTTAAATAGTAGATGTTCATCCCAATAGTAGTGGCGTACATCTTTAAAGAATTTCTTCCTTTGAGCGTACGTCATTCCGGGCGGTATTTCCTGGCAAACAAGATAGTTAACAATGTCAGCATACCAAGGTTCTTTATTATCAGAAGCTTGGTGGAACCAGTGCTCCACTAACTGTGAATGAGTTTCAGAAAAGGGAGTAAGAAGTTTGTTATTCTCAGTTGAAGGCATCTCGCTTGCTGTCTCGGTCGGTGCCCGAGGTGGGTTACCGAGATGTTCTTAAGATAAGCACACCTCGCTTGCTACAGAAAGTGCCTCGGTCGAGGTACTGGAACTGGGACCGAAACTCGAGATTCTCTTCTCCTGGATTAGTTTCTCAATCTTAGCTCTTGGATCTTCTTCCAGTGTTTTTAAGCTCCATATATCTGCATCACAAGAAGCACCTATACCTTCCTCCATTAAGCTAAAACTAATAACTCTTTCAAGAGGATCATTAATAAGGATAGAGCTCACCAATTCTCTTGATTCTTCTTCATCGTAGATGTTGAAGATATCATCATCCAGCGGCTCCCCTTTCATTGCAGCAAGCAATGCAAACTCCACTTGATCTCCGCCAATGTTGAATTTCAACTTGGTGTTCTTACAATCCACATTGCAACCCGAAGTTGCTAGAAATTATCTCCCTAGAATGATAGGAACGGGATAAACTGCGGGTATATCAAGTACAACAAAATCTATAGGTAAGTAGAAGTTACCAAGTAAGCGCCCTGTCGTTCAAAGAAAAGTAGAAAGACCTTAGCTTGTAATTATTATTTTCCAGTCTTTAAGGTCTCAAGGTCTCCATCAAAATCTCAGAGTTTTGCAAATATTGATGCGGAGACTCCCTCTCTAAACCTCCAAACTGGCATTGGCGGATCATGGATAGAACTTGCGGTCGAAGTTCGTAATCATGCTCCGCTGGATCACCAAGGTTGACTCATGGACGCCTCACTTGCTGGTTTGGGTCCATCCTCTGTCCTAGGGTTTGTGGAATTCCTGCAAAAAGAACATCTCGGACAGGCATCCGCGGTGGATGTATCTCGGCCGCGGCAATTGGAGCGGGGTCCTGCCTCGGTCGATGCAGAATCTGGGCTTGTAGATCAGTCATATCTGCTTTAATATCTGCAGTTCTGGTGCGAGTTTGATCCCTCTCGCGCTGTAGTTCTTCCCTATTGAGGCGCAGCTGTTCCATCGCCTCCTTCAATTCGGCCTCATGAACGTGATTGTCTTGATTGGCCATTTTCGCTTTTTTCAAGCGTCTTTCGTATGTCTTTTCTGGTTCGGGATCGTAAGGAACGATTTTCTTCCCAGCACGTGTTCTTCGCATAAACCTAAGAAGAAGAACCTGCGAAAGTCACTCAAGTAGAGTGGTTAGTAGCAACAGAGGCAATTGCCCCGAAAGACAACCGCAACCGGCTCGGTCTAGACCAAGTCCCCGGAAACGGCGCCAAAAACTTGTTCGCTCCAAAAGGTGTGTGCAAGCTTTAAATTTATATCCCAAGAAATATGCTTAAAACAAGGATGCGAACCCGCAGTGTACGGATCAATTATAGTAAAAAGCAAGAATTGTGGGGTGTCGATCTCAAGGACTTAGGTGAAACAAAGCAAGTATAGGTCGTCAATGTAACTAATAACCACAAAAGCGATTAAAGCAATCAAAAGATGATAATAAGGTCAATTAAAGGGAAATACGGATTCTTGGGATTAAAGCATTTAGTTGTGGTTCCCACTCAAGATCTCAAGATAAGCGGACAAAGATGAGATTTTGCAAAGGGAAGGTGTTTATAAAGTGGAATAGATCTCACTAATCCCAAACCAAAAGCTCCTATTACCGGGTAAGTCTCAAGGTACTAAGGAAAAGAATTATAATCTCAAACCAACACACCAACTAAGGGAATAGAATCAACTTTTACCGAGTAAGTCTTAGGCTAACTCACAAAGATGGAATGAAGGCACACTCAAACCCAATAAAGGATAAACCTTTATTACCTATACTTATGATCTTGGGTAAACAAACAAAGGAATTACCGGGTAAGTCTCATCCTAGGCTTGCATTGAACCAGGAAAGGTGTAATAAGAATAGGATTTGGCAAACTCTAACACTTAACTCTCAGTTTCGGATCAGAAAAGGTCACCTCGGTCAGTCAAGTTCCACCCCGGCCGAGATGTTCGTCGACTGAACGAGGTACTCTAGGGTTAAGGTAAAAGACTCGAGCTTTCAGGGTCCTACTGGGATTAAGATCATTCTATCATTGTCTTTCCCACAACTTTCAGCCAATCACCCTAGAATCGCACAAGGAAATTAGCCACTCATCATCATGAAAGCAACAATCAAATATGTGAGAAGAGAATGAATATTTGAACACAAAAACCTTAAGAACAAGGCTTCAATAACTGAATCAAGTATCAAACAAATCAGCGTTCCTTGGATCACAAATCCAATAAGACAATAAACCAAAGGGAATCTATGAAAATCTTACAAATCCCCTCAAAAGCTATCACAAAGCTATGAACTTCCTTCCTTCAACTTCGAACTTCCAAAAATCCTTCCTAACTACAGCTTCTTCAATGATCCCATGATGGTATCAAGGATAAAAAGAGGATGGCTGAATTGTGGAAAATCCAACCCTTTATATAGGAGAATTAACTTCCAAAGATAATAATATCTTAAAAAGATAATTTTCTATAAAATATATCTTATCTCTAAAATAGATCTCCTAAATATATGATCTTCCTTCCAGAAATCTAGCCCAAAAATATAAGATATCTTCCTTCAAAAAATAAAAGATCTCAGCCAAATAAAATATATCTCGCTGCGCCAGGGTGTTCGCCTCGGTCGGGACGCTCCTCAATATCACCTCGGTCGAGGTGACACTATAGCTGACCGAGGTGAATAAAGATCTCAGCCAAATAAGATATCTTCTTCAATAATTCCTTGCTTCCTGAGTTCTCTTTTAAGCTCCAGAATGTAGCTCCTATGACTCCTTTGCTCCTTAGCTCCATTTCGATCCAAAATGTGCCATTTTACCTATGATTACAACAAAACTTGGTGTAGACCTCGATTCCCGTAAAGGTAGATGAAATGACAATATAATCACATAATTTACATTCAAACATGCAGATTATTAAAGATAAAACGTCTAAACAAGTCCCAAAATATAGACTATAATACATGCTATCAATTACAATTGATCCGTACACTGCGGGTTCGCATATTGCTCAAGCATACTTCATGGGTTATAAATATTAAAGCTTGCACACACCTTTTGGAGCGAACAAGTTTTTAGCGCCGTTGCTGGGGACTTTCGGGGCTATCTCCCTTGTTGCTTTTGACAACTTTTCTTGAGTGTTTTCGCAGGATCTTTCCTTAGGTTTATGCGAAGAACTCGTGCCAGAAAGGAAATTGTTCCTTACGATCCCAAACCAGAAAAGTCTACAAGAGAAGATTGAAAGAAGATAAGATGGCCGATCAAGATAATCGAGATCTTGAAGCCGAATTGAAGGAAGCATTTGAACAATTGCGCCTCAGTAAAGAAGAACTACAGCGAGAGAGAAACGAGACTCGCGCAAGAATTGAAGGAATTGAAGCAGATATGGCCGCTCTAAGGGCCCAGTTTCTGCCTCGACCGATCCCAGATCCTCGACCGAGGCAAGACCCAGTCCTAGTTGCCCCGGCCAAGATACACCCACCACCTCAGATGCCAGTCCGAGATGTTCTTTTTGCTGGATTTCCACGAACCCTAGGACAGAGGATGGACCCCAATCATCAAGTCGGGCATCCAAGAGTCAACGTAGGTGATCCAACTGAGCATGATTATGAACGTAGACCTCAAGTTCTAACCATGATTCGACATTGTCAATTTGGAGGTCTGGAGAGAGTCTCCACATCAGCACTTGCAAAATTATGAGATTTTCATGGAGACTTTGAGACCTTCAAGAGTGGAGAATAACAACTACAAGTTGAGGCCTTTCTACTTCTCTTTGAAAGACAAGGCGCTTGCTTGGTATCAATCTCTTCCGGCCGAAAAAATCAACACTTGGGAAGAGATGACGACGGAGTTTCTTACTAAGTTCTTTCCCCCTTCTAAGACCGCTAAATTGAGGGGTAAGATCAATGCTTTTATTATGAAGGCGAAAGAGAGTTTGTCCAAGTCATGGGAGAGATTCAAGGATATTTTGTTGGATTGCGCACATCATGGGATTCGAAAGATCGAGTTGCTGGAGATATACTTCAAGGGTTTGGATGGAGATACTCAATTCAAGCTCCAATTACTTTCCGCCGGCACATTCATGGATATTCCAATAGATGAAGATTGAGATATCATTGAAAAGCAAGCTTTACACATAGAGAAGTACTCCCATCAAAGAGTTGAAGATGGACCAAGGAGAGTTAGTTTTCAAGACACATCATCAAATGGAACTCAACTCACCTCGCTTAGCAATGAAGTGAAAGCATTGAAGTTGCTTTTAGTAACTCAAACGAAGAAGGAACAAGATTGTGGATACCAAGGAAGAAAAAACTATCAAGGGCCGTGGAACAACAATTTCAACAACAACAGAAACTCCAACAACAACAATTGGAGATCTAATCAACAAAATTCCGGTAACCCTTATGCTGAAAATGCTCTTAATGCCCCCTCTACTTATTCTACTCCGTTGAGAAGTCAGGAGCTTGCATCAAGTTGTCCCAGCCACCAAAGAAGCCAAATGTTGTGATGTAGGAAACTTTGATCAAGCTCAACGCTCTGGAGACATCGATGAATTCATTTTCGAAGGCACAAAAGCCTTAGAACAACAATTCAGCAAGGCGAATGAAGCGCCAAGAGATGTTGCAAAGCTTCCAGCAAGGACAGAGAACAACCCTAAAGGACAAATCAAGGCTATTACAACACGTAGTGGATTGAAGACTGCAAATCCAGTACCTCGGTCGATGCTTGACCAGATGAGGAACACCTCGGACCAAGATCAGACGAGGAATACCTCGGTCTAAGTGCCAATCGAGATGGAGCCCCAGAAAGAAAAAGATAAATCTGAAGTTTATGTTCCACCTCCTGCTTATAAACCACCACTTCCATTCCCTCAGTAAAGGGCGAGGGCACATCTAGACAAGCACTTTGGTAAGTTTCTAGACCTTATGAATAAGCTACATATTAACATCCCTTTCCTTGATACCATTCTAGGAATGCCCGCCTATGAGAAGTTTCTAAAGGAGATCTTATCAACGAAGAGGAAGCTGGAGGACTTTGGTGAAGTAAGGATGATATCTGGAGGACTTTGGTGAGGGATCCCGGTTCATTTTGCATTCCCATTCAATTTGGGGATGTCACTTATGATGCATTATGTGATCTAGGAGCCAACGTGAGCATCATTCCGCTGGAGCTTTGCGAGAAAGTCGGACTTGGGGAGCCCAGGCCCGTGAAGATGACGTTATACATGGCGGATCGCTCTATTGCCCGTCCCGTCGGTATTTTGGAGGACATTCCCATCAAGTTAGGTAACTTCTACATACCTATAGACTTTGTTGTGCTTGACATTCCCGCAGATTATCCCATCCCTATCATTCTCGGGAGACCATTTATAGAAACTTTGAGTTGCAATGTGGATTGTAAGAACGCCAAGTTGAAATTCAACATTGGTGGCAATCATGTGGAGTTTGCATTGCTTGCTACAATGAAGGGAGAGTCGTTGGAAGATGATATCTTCAACATCTATGATGAAGAAGAATCTAGAGAATCGGTGAGCTCTATCCTTATTAACGATCCTCTTGAAAAAGTTCTTAGCTTTAGTTTAATGGAGGAAGGTATAGATGTCTCTTGTGATGCAGATATACGGAGCCTGAAGGTATTGGAAGCAGATCAGAGAGCTAGATTTGATAAACTAATTAAAGTGAAGAAAAGCACGTTAGGTTTCGGTCCTAGTTCCAGTACATCGACCGAGGCACTTCTTGTACCAAGCGAGGTGTTCTTATCTGAAGAACATTTCGGTCATCCACCTCGGATCTCGACCGAGACAACAAGCGAGATGATGTCAACTTAGACTTCTGAAAGTCCAGTTCTTCGATCTAAGTCCACTTCACTTGAAGGAAAAGGCACAGATCCACCTCAGAAAGCACCCCAGTTCTGGATCTTAAACCACTTCCGAGTCACTTGAGGTATGCTTTCCTTGGTCCGGATTCTACTTATCCCGTTATCATTAGTGGCTCCATTTCTGAAACTGAATTATCTAAATTGATGCATGTTCTGAGGAAACATCGAAAGACTTTAGGTTATACTATTGATGATCTTGTTGGTATTAAGCCTTCTTTTTGCATGCATAAGATACTAATGGAAGACGATCATAAGACTTCACGGGAACCTCAAAGACGGTTAAATCCGATCATGAAAGAGGTAGTGAAGAAGGAGATTCTTAAGTTGTTGGATTCCCATATCGGATAGCAAGTGGGTGAGCTCGGTGCATGTAGTTCCCAAGAAAGGAGGGATGACCGTTGTGACAAATAAGAACAACGAGTTGATTCTAACTAGGACCGTTACGGGCTGGAGGATGTGCATTGATTATAGGAAGCTGAATGTGGCCACTCGGAAGGACCATTTCCCGCTTTCCTTCATCGACCAAATGCTTGAACGGTTAGCTTAACACTCCCATTTTTGCTATTTAGATGGTTATAGTGGCTTCTTTCAGATTCCTATACATCCGGATGATCAAGAGAAAACCACTTTCAGTTGTCCATGGGGGACATTCGCTTATCGGAGGATGCCATTCGGATTGTGTAACGCACCTGCTACCTTTCAGTGTTGTATGATGGCTATCTTTTCCGAATACATTGAGTAGATCATGGAGGTATTCATGGATGACTTTTCAGTATATGGTTCCTCTTTTGATAACTGTTTGGCTAACCTTTCTCTAGTGCTACAACATTGTGAAGACACTAATCTTGTTTTGAATTGGGAGAAGTGTCACATTATTGTTAGCGAAGGAATTGTTCTAGGACACCTCGTTTTCAACCGAGGTATAGAGGTCGATCGAGATAAGATCAAGACTATTGAGAAACTTCCTCCCCCTTGTTCTGTTAAGGGTGTGCGGAGTTTTCTCGGGCATGTAGGTTTCTACAGGAGGTTCATCAAGGATTTCTCTAAAATCTCAAAACCACTTACTAATCTCTTGAATAAGGATGTTGTTTTTGAGTTTTCGCAGGAATGCCTTAATGCTTTTTACAGGATCAAGGAAGCGTTAATTACCACTCTCATCATTCAACCTCCCGATTGGACCTTGCCCTTTGAGATCATGTGTGATGCTAGTGATGTGGCCATATAAGCGGTACTTGGACAAAAGAAGGATGACCGGACAACCGCCATTTACTATGCTAGAAAGACACTAGATGAAGCTCAACTGAACTACGCCACCACCGAAAAGGAACTTTTGGCAGTTGTATACGCTTTTGAGAAATTTTGCTCTTACTTAGTGGGAGCGAAAGTTATTGTTTACACTTACCATGCAGCTATTCGTTACTTGTTTGCTAAGAAAGATGCAAAGCCGCGCCTTATTCGTTGGATTCTATTGCTTCAAGAGTTTGACCTAGAGATTCATGATAAGAAGGGATATGAGGATTCTGTTGCGGATCACCACATCCGGCTACCTTCCACCTCGCTCGAGAAGGATGACTACCCATTGATGACTCGTTTCCCGATGAGCACTTGCATTTATTGGAACATTGGATAGAATCCTTTGTTTCACCCCATGATGAAGATGAAGTATGGGGTGAAGACACCTTCCAACATGTTTGATGATGACGTATGGTCCAGCTAGCGACCTTAAATCAAGCGTTTTTTGGGAGGCAACCCAAGGTTTTGCTTTCTCTTCCCTTTTCTAGCTTAGTTTTAGATAGTTTGCTTCGTTTTGTTTTTGCGTCCTCTAGAAAGGAACAACTACTTTCTAAGGAAGGATTACAGCTAAGGAGATACACTGGAAGGACAAAAGTAGGAGAAATTGAGAAGATGGAGCTTGGCTGAGACACATCTCGGTTGCTGTCATAGCACCTCGACCGAGATCTTCTTGGTCAACCAAGGCGACTAGGTTTGACATCCAGTCTGACACCTCGGTCCGCTCGGGACCATCTCGACCGAGGTGTAATCAAATTCAGTGAGGGGTATAAAAGGCGCGACGGTTTCTCACTCTTAAGCTTTTTCCCTCTCTACTCTCACCTCGACCACGGCGGCCTCATACACTCAACTTCTCGATTCTTGCCCGTTTTCCACGTTTCTTGGCTCGATATCACAGGAGGAAGCAAGAGATTCAGTTTCCAAACATCAAACACCAAGGAAAACACTTCAATTTGAAGATTTTGGGGTATTTCGTTCCAAACCCTAACTCCTTCCTTCTTTTGTCGATTTTGAGAAGATTTGGCTTTGGTTGCCACTATTTGTTGTTGAAAAAGATATAAGTACCCCTTAGGAAGCTTTTAGTAGTGATTTAGGGGGAAAAAGCTTACAGATTCAGAGAGTGCGATCGAACAGCAGTTTGCCTCGGTTCCAGTCGACTATGTCTCGACCGAGGGGTTCTTAGGGAAACCGAGGTGTTCTTCGTCAGAAAAATGAGCAACAAATCAGATCGTCAATTGGCCTTGAGGGACAGGCCTAGCAGTTCACACCATTCTTCTCCTTCCTCTGCTTCTTAGTTTTCCATTCCGGTGATCCCCGAGTGTCACTAGAAGGACTATGATCGTATTGCGGGCGTCTGATCGTTGCCCCGCGGTTTCTTCATGTTGATGCCTTCGAGTGCCTCCATGTGGTGGAGGACTTGAAGAAGATGATCTCCATGGTTAGGCTGGAGGAGTTTATGGATATCAGAGTGCCGGCTTATTTGGAGCTGACGATGGAGTTTGTGAGTTCGGTGACGTACATGCCGGAGCATCAAGGAATCAAGTACCGGCTGTTGAAAAGGAACTATGCAGTTCCTATGGATCAGTTTAGGCAGATTTTCGGCTTCCTTACACCAACTGTGACTGATTTTCCTTCCCGAGCGGTGGCTCGGAGTTTCTTGGGCTAGATAGCCCATGTGACGGGCCATAGTGACAGGTGGAGGCCCGGAAATTCCCGGGAGCGTACTATCTTTCATCTCTCCTTCCGCCTAGCTCACCGGATCTTCAGTGAAACACTTGTGGCACGTTCTGAGACGCCCCAGAAGATCCGTTAGGGGGAGCTGCTGAGTTTGTTTTGTATGGTGACTACAGGAGTGCCGGACTTTGTTGCCATGCTGCCAGATGATCTACACAAGATAAAGGGGAACTCGAAGGGCTGTATCTACTATGGTGGGTTGGTGACCCACAACGCCACTTCTATAGGCTTGGACTTATCTAGTTGTACACTTGTTGCGGCTGCAAAGCCGTTGGAACTGCAAGAGATGATGACGAGACGCATTATAGTTCCTCGTGGCCTTGGCATGTCATACGTTGCCATGCCATGTGAGACGACTGCACCACAAGGGATTATGTGGTCATCCCAGTTTTCTGTCTTTGACCGTCAGTTTTGGTCTGCTGCTTGGTTTCCTTACATGCAAGATACTAGAGACGCAGTTGACGATGACGATGATGATGAAAGATATGATGGAGGAGCTGCCATGGAGACTGGTACTGATACCGGCGGCCCTAATGTTCCTGTTGTCAACCTTGATGATGAGGCGACAGAGGATGAGAGAGCAGCACCACCACCACCGCCACCTCAGCGCATATCCCACCGATTCAGAGATTTCGAGGCCCACCAACGGATTGATGACCTCACTGACTAGATGATAGATATATACACAACCCTGACAGTTGACATTCATGAGCGCTTCGCTGAGGAGCGCAAACATATTGAGGGATGGACACATCATATGATGGAGAGCAGGCACTTCACTAGACGAATGATGGAGATCCAGCATCAGCAGGTTATGGGCTATCCATCCGATCCATCCCAACACCCCTACATTCCACATCCACCACCGCCAGCTGACGAGGATTAGAGCTTCATGGATTTCTTATTTATTTATTATGCAGTTCAACTAGGTTCGGTGAGATTTTTGATTCCTTAGACTTATATTTGACCCATTGGGACAATGTATCCCAAGTATGGGGTATTTGGATGTATTATTTGACTTATTTGCTTCGATGGTTGTATGAATCTTATGGATATTATTGTTTATTTGGCTTTATATGCTTATTTGTCATTACATGCATACATACAGGTTTCTGTTTGAGAAAAACGTCAAAAACTGGTTTGAAATTTTTTTATGACCTCGACCAAGACATTCATGGCCGATCGAGGATGAACACCTCGGATGACGCCATAACAGCTCGACCAAGATGGGTTTTTAACTGAAAGGTTTTTCGAAATGTTTTGTACTTCTTCTTTGGATATGACCTCGATGATGATTCTGTTTGAAGATTGGTTTTGAAATCATTATATGCTCAAAAGGTTTTATGATATGTTTAAGCTACAAAATACTTTGTTTGAAATTTTAGCATGTTTAATACTTTGTTTTTATCAAAATTATGTTGGATTTGAAGTTTGACACCACATGATAAGTTCTATGACATTCTTCCTGGTATGACTAAGGCAAAGAAAAGCAAGTGAAAGTGAAGTTAAGATGTTGGGTGGAAGCCCTTGACCTCGTTTGGAAGCCCTTGCAACCTCGAGCTTGTTGATTGACTTGGTGGTTTAAACTAGATTATACATGATTGATTTCGATAAATATGATTTTTTTTTATGCATTCTATGATTTTATGCAAAGATGAACAACTTTCTTATATTTATAAAATGTTTTGATCATGTTTTGATTTTATTTGCGATGAAGCATTCTCTTAGGGTGAGCTATGAGTAGAGCACACCACCAAAATGTTTTAAAAGATTTTTCATTGATCTTTTTGATGACTTATAATCCATTCTATCTTGTATCTAAGATTTAGAACTTGTTTGGGGACAAGCAAGGGACAAGTATGGGGTATTTTGATAGCATGTATTATAGTCTATATTTTGGGATTGGTTTAGATGTTTTATCTTTATAAATCTGTTATGGATGTATATTCTTTGACTATATTGTTGTTTTGTCTACCTTTGTAGGAATCGATATCTACACCTAGTTTTGTTGTAATTGTAGGTAAAATGGCGCTTTTTTGGACCAAAATGGAGCTAAGGAAGTTAAGGAGTCATTGGAGCTACATTCTGGAGCATTGAGGAGTTATAAGAAGATCTCACGAAGCATGGAAATGATTCAGAGGATTGATTTTGGACCAGATTAGAGAAATTTACATTCAGCTAGGACTCACCTCTGTGAGCTACAATATCACCTCGACCGAGGTGATCTTGAGGAGCTTCTAGACCGAGGCGAACTGCTGACGGGACATGAGATATTTATTTTTGGCTAAGATCTTCTATTTTTGGAAAGTGATTATCATATATTTTTGGCTGGATTTCTGGAAGGAAGATATCTTTTTGGCTGATATATTTTGGAAGATATGGAGATATATTTTAAGGAAATTATCTTTTTAAGATATCTTATCTTTAGAAGATAATTCTCCTATATAAAGGGTTGGATTTTCTACAATTCAGCCATCTTCAGATCACTGATTTTCTGAAGGATTTTCTGGAGAGTTTTGAAGGAAGTTGAAGGAATTTTTGAAGGTTGAAGTTCAAGGAAGGAATCAGATTGAAGTTGGCTTTGAAGGAGTTTGTAAGATCTTCTTAGTTTGGCTTTTGGTTTTGTTGTCTTTTCTCATTTGTGATTGAAGAACGCTGATTGTTGTTTGTTTGATTCATTCATTTATTGAAACCTTTGTGTTAAGGTTTTCTTGTTTGAATATTGATTGCTTTCTTATATATTTGATTATTGTTATCATGATGATTGTTGCCAAAGTTCTTTATGCGATTCTAGGGTGATTGGCTAAAAGTTGTGGGAAAGACGATGATAGAATGATCTTGACCTCAGTGGACCCTGAAAGCTCGAGCCTTTACCTTAACCGTAGAACACCTCGATCAGTCACTGAATATCTCGGTCGGGATGGAATATTATTGAGCGAGGTGAACCTTTCTTGAACCTTATCTGTGTTTAACGTTTCTGTTTGTCAAATCCTATCCTTGTTATACCTTTTGTGGTTCAACACAAGCCTAGGATGAAATTTACCCGGTGATTCCTTTATTTGTTTACCCAAGATCATGAGTGTAGGTAATAAAGGTTTATCCTTTATTGGGGTTTAAGTGTGCCTTCATCCCATATTTGAGAGTTAGCGTGAGACTTACCCGGTAAAGGTTGATTCTATTTCCTTGGGTGGTGTGTTGGTTTGAGATTATAGTTCCTTTTCTTAGTACCTTGAGACTTACCCGGTAAAAGGATCTTTGGTTTGGGATAGTGAGTAGTGAGACTTACCCGGTGATCTATTCCCACCTTAGAAACACCTTCCCTTTACAAACCTCAACTTTGTCCACGTTATCCTTTGAGATCTTGAGTCGGAACCACAACCGGATGCTTTAAACTCTAAAATCCGCATTCTCTTTATCTGACTTTTATTTCATCTTTGATTGCTTAAATTTGCTGCTTGTGGTTATTTGACAACCTGAACTACCGATCTTTGTTTCACCATATTCCCTGTGATCAACCCCTGGAATTCTTGCTTTTATTACAATTGATCCGTATACTACGGGTTCGCATATTGTTCAAGCATACTTCTTGGGTTATAAATATTAAATTTTGCACACACCTTTTGGAGCGAACAAGTTTTTGGTGCCGTTGCAGGGGACTTGGTCTAGACAAAGTTCGGTTTCGGCTCTCTTTTGGGGCTATCGCCCTTGTTGCTTTTGACCACTTTACTTGAGTGTTTTCGCAGGATACTTCCTTAGGTTTATGCGAAGAACTCGTGCTGGAAAGGAAATCCTTCCTTATGATCCCATACCAGAAAAGACCTACAAGAGAAGATTGATAGAAGCTAAGATGGCCGATCAAGATAATCGAGATCCTGAAGCCGAATTGAAGGAGGCATTGGAACAACTGCGCCTCAGTAAAGAAGAACTACAGCAAGAGAGAGACGAGACTTGCGCAAGAACAGAAGGAATTGAAGCAGATATGGCCGCTCTAAGGGCCCAGTTTTTACCTCGACCGATCCCAGATCCTCGACCGAGGCAAGACCCAGTCCTAGTTGCCCCGGCCGAGATACACCCACCACCTCGGATGGTAGTCCAAGATGTTCTTTTTGATGGAGTTCCACGAACCCTAGGACAGAGGATGGACCCCAATCAGCAAGTCAGGCGTCCAAGAGTCAACCTAGGTGATCCAGCTGAGCATGATTATGAACTTAGACCTCAAGTTCTAACCATGATTTTAACAATGTCAACTTGGAGGTTTGGAGAGAGAGTCTCCACATCAGCACTTGTAAAATTATGATATTCTGATGGAGACTTTGAGACCTTCAAGAGTAGAGAATAACAACTACAAGTTAAGGTCTTTCTACTTTTTTTGAGAGACAAGGCGCTTGCTTTGTATCAATCTCTTCCGGCCGGAAAAATCAACACTTGGGTAGAGATGACGACGGAGTTTCTTACTAAGTTCTTTCCCCCTTCTAAGACAGGTGAATTGAGGGGCAGGATCAATGCTTTTATTATGAAGGACAAAGAGAGTTTGCCCATGTCATGGGAGAGATTCAAGGATCTTTTGTTTGATTTCCCACATCATGGGATTCTAAAGATCGAGTTGTTGGATATATACTTCAACGGTTTGGATGGAGATACTCAATTCAAGCTCGAATTACTTTCCGCCGGCACATTCATGGATATGCCGATAGATGAAGCTTGGGATTTCATTGAAAAGCAAGCTTTACACATGGAGAAATACTCCCATCAAAGAGCTGAAGATGTAGTAAGGAGAGTTAGCTTTCAAGACACATCATCAAATGGAGCTCAACTCACCTCGCTTAGCAATGAAGTGAAAGCATTGAAGGCGCTTTTAGTAGCTCAAACAAAGAAGGAACAAGATGGTGGATACCAAGGAAAAAACAACTATCAAGGTCCGTGGAACAATAATTACAACAACAAAAGAAATTCCAACAACAACAAATGGATCCGTAACCTCGGGAAAAGGATTGGCTCTGTGGGCTGGGCACGAAGATCCCAACTCCGAACCTACCGGCTGTCGGCGGACTGCTCGAGCTGCTCACGTGCCGAGAACGGATCGCTGCATGCCAGCCGGGGGACGGGCTGGGAACGGCTCCCTCAGGGGCCTTCCCCGGGCGTCAAACAGTCGAATCAAAACTATTACGGACAAGAGGAATCCGACTGTTTAATTAAAACAAAGCATTGCGACGGTCCCTGCGGATGTTAATGCAATGTGAATTCTGCTCAGTGCTCTAAATGTCAAAGTGAAGAAATTCAACCAAGCGCTGGTAAACGGTGGGAGTAACTATGACTCTCTTAAGGTAGCAAAATGCCTCGTTATCTAATTAGTGACGCGCATGAATGGATTAACGAGATTCCCACTGTCCCTGTCTACTATCCAACTAAACCACAGCCAAGGGAACGGGCTTCGCAGAATCAGCGGGGAAAGAAGACACTGTTGAGATTGACTCTAGTCCGACTTTGTGAAATGACTTGAGAGGTATAGGATAAGTAGGAGCCTCGCGGCGAAACATAAATACAACTACTTTTAACGTTATTCTACTTACTCCGTGAGCCGGAAGCGGGGCATCGCCCCTCTTTCTAGACCCAAGGGCCGGGTCCGCGGCCCGATCCGGGCGGAGGAAATTGTCTAATGAGGAGTTTGGCTAGGGCGGCACATCTGTTAAAAGATAACACAAGTGTCCTAAGATGAGCTCAACGAGAACAAAAATCTTGTGTGGAACAGAAGGGGAAAAGCTCTCTTGATTCGGATTTTCAGTACGAATACGAACCGTAAAAGCGTGGCCTAACGATCCTTTAGACCTTCGGAATTTGAAGCTAGAGGTGTCAGAAAAGTTTCCACACGGATAACTGGCTTATCGCAGCCAAGCGTTCATAGCGATGTTGCCATGCCCGACACTGGCCTTATCATGCTTGACGATGGCCTTGTCATGTCCGACGCTGGCCTTGTCATGCCCGACACTGGCCTTCCCATGCCCGACGCTGGTCTTGTCATGTCCGAGAGATTGGCCTTGTCATGCCCGATGGTGGCCTTGTCATGCCCGACGATGGCCTTGTCATGACATTGTCATGCCCGAGGATGGCCTTGTCATGACCTTGTCATGCCCGGCAACGTGCTTGCAATGCCGACACTTGCCTTGTCATGTCCGAGGGTTGCCTTGTCATGCCCGACGCCGGCCGTGTCATGGCCGACGATGGCCTTGCCGAATCCGAGAGTTGCCTTGTCATGCCCGACGTTGTCCTTGTCATGCCCGACGCTGGTCTTGTCATGCCCGACGATGGCCTTGCCATGCTCGACGTTGGCCTTGTCATGCCCGACACTGGCCTTGCCATGCCCGACTATGGCCTTGTCATGTCCGAGATTTGACTTGTCATGACCTTGTCATGCCCGACGTTGGCCTTGTCATGCCCGATGCTGGCCTCGTCCTGCCCGAGAGTGGCCTTGTCATATCTGACCATGGCCTCGTCATGTTCGAGAGTGGCCTTGTCTAGCCCGACGATGGCATTGCCATGCCTGACGCTGGCCTTGCCATGGCCTTGTCATGCCCGACGCTAGCCTTCTCATGCTCGACGATGGCCTTGCCATGTCCGAGAGTTGCCTTCTCATGCCGGACGATGGCCTTGTCTTGCCCTACGATGGCCTTGTCATGCTCGACGCTGGCCTTGTCATGCCCGATGTGGCCTTATCATGCCCGGCGTTGGCCTTGTCGTGTCCGACATTTGCCTTGTAATGCCCGACGATGGCCTTTCCATGCCAGATGCTGGCCTTGTCATGCCCGACGATGGCCTTGCCATGCCCGGCGCTTGCCATGCCATGTCAGAGAGTTGCCTTGTCATGCCCGACGTTGGCCTTCTCATGTCCAAGAGTGGCCTTGCGATGCCCGACGATGGCCTTACCATGCCCGACGATGGCCTTGCCATCTCCGAGAGTGGCCTTGTCATGCCCGACGCTGGCCCTGCCATACCCGACAATGGCCTTGTCATGCCCGACGATGGCCTTGCCATGCTCGACATTGGCCTTGTCATGCCCGACACTGGCCTTGCCATGCCCGACTATGGCCTTGTCATGTCCGAGAGTTGCCTTGTCATGCCCGATGTTGGCCTTTCCATGCCCGACGCTGGCATTCCCATGCCCGACGCTAGCCTTGCCATGTCCGAGAGAGTGGCCTTGTCATGCCCGACGCTGGCCTCGTCCTGCCCGAGAGTGGCCTTGTCATATCTGACCATGGCCTCGTCATGTTCGAGAGTGGTCTTGTAAAGCCCGACGATGGCATTGCCATGCCTGACGCTGGCATTGCCATGGCCTTGTCATGCCCGACTCTAGCCTTGTCATGCTCGACGATGGCCTTGCCATGTCCGAGAGTTGCCTTCTCATGCCGGACGATGGCCTTGTCTTGCCCTACAATGGCCTTGTCATGCCCGACGTTGGCCTTGTCATGCCCGACGTGGCCTTACCATGCCCGGCGTTGGCCTTGTCGTGTCCGACATTTGCCTTGTAATGCCCGACGATGGCCTTTCCATGCCAGATGCTGGCCTTGTCATGGCCTTGTCATGCCCGACGATGGCCTTGCCATGCCCGGCGCTTGCCATGCCATGTCAGAGAGTTGCCTTGTCATGCCCGACGTTGGCCTTCTCATGTCCAAGAGTGACGTTGCGATGCCCGACGATGGCCTTACCATGCCCGACGATGGCCTTGCCATCTCCGAGAGTGGCCTTGTCATGCCCGACGCTGGCCCTGCCATGCCCGACGATGGCCTTGTCATGTCCGAGAGTTGTCTTGTCATGACCTTGTCATGCCTGACGCTGGCCTTTTCATTCTCGACGATGGCCTTGTCATGCCCGACGCTGGCCTTGTCATGCCCGACGCTGGCCTTGTCATGCCCGACGATGGCCTTGTCATGCCCGACGCTGGCCTTGTCATGCCCGACGCTGGCCTTGTCATGCCCGACGCTGGCCTTGCCATGTCCGAGAGTTGCCTTGTCATGACCTTGTCATGCCCGACGCTGGCCTTGTCACGCCCGACGCTGGCCTTGTCATGCCCGACGCTGGCCTTGCCATGGCCTTGTCATGCCCGACGATGTCCTTGCCATGTCCGAGAGTGGCCTTGTCATGCCCGACACTAGCCTTGTCAAGTCCGACCATGCCATTGTAATGCCCGACGATGGCCTTGTGACGTCCGACCATGGCCCTGTTAGGAACTTGTCATGGCCTTATCTTACCGTCATTGGCCTTGTCAAGATCTTTTCTAAAGCTTGTCAGGACCTTGTCCCGAGCAACGATGGGCTTGTCACGAATGAGGGAGGCCTTGTCCATACAACCACTAACCTTGTCAAGATGGGTGATGATTGCTTTGTGAACATGGGGGTCGGTGGCCTTGTCAAGATGGGTGTCGACGACCTTGTCAGGACGGGTCACATGTTGGCATTGGAAGATTGTTTGGAAAATTTCGCTCCAAAGTTTAGTTTCAACTAACTACAACATTACTCATACATTATAATACCCCTATGGAAACCCACCATACCAATTGGAGGGGAGAAGACGGGAGTTGACCTTGTCTACATGGGTGATGGTCTTGTCTAGACGACTCATATGATGGCATTGGAAGATATGCTCGGAACTTTTTTGTGCAAGCTGGAATTTTATTACATAAAGTTGTTCCTCTTATGTTATTTGACCCCTAAAAAAAACCCCGTGTCAATTGGAGCCCCGACGATCTGGTTGACCTGGTCATAGTGCCTGCGGGGCGCGTATGTTGGCATTGGAAGATATGCCCGGAATGTTTTTCTCCAAACTAGAATTTTATTACATAGCATCGTTCCTCATATGTTATGTGACACCTAGAAAAAAAACCCGTGTCAATCGGAGTTGTCTAGATCCCGCTTGGCCTTGTCAAGATCGGGGATGTCCTTGTCCGGCAGACTTCAGGGCTCGTATGTTGGCATTGGATGATATGCTCGGAATGTTTTTCTCCAAACTGGAATTTTATTACACAGCATTGTTCCTCATATGTTATGTGACCCCTAGGAAAAATTCCCATACCAATCGCAGTTGTTGTTTGACGGGAATTAAAATTTGAAAGTTGTATGATCCGCCTCCAAGCATTAGTATTTCCTCCTAGTTCAGGCACATTTGCCTAAACTGCACTATAGGGGGGAAGGGTCTCTCATTCCCTCTGGCACTTATGACAACAGTGATAGTGGGCACGCCCAACAACATAAACAACAAAGCCCATGGCATGTCTCGTCACAAGCGTTGTCCCAAAGAGAGTTGTCGGGCGGGGGGGGG
>BSUD01000006.1:83232120-83249620 GCA_033239045.1 Fagopyrum esculentum | reverse complement strand
GTTTGCCTCCAACACCAACATTCATAAAAAATTTCGGCTTGGTGTTCTTCCATACATTTCTTGCTTGATCCTCCTTGTTGACGTTATGCCCAGTACGTGGGTGACCCTCCTGTCTATTGGAATTGAGGATAGGAAATTCAGAAATGGGAAGATTTTCTATCCTCGGCATAGGTTCATTTGCATTAGCCCCTTGGACATGGTAACAATCTTCTTCAACAGTAGCATGGAGATGATCAGCTTCTGGGCACATCTTCTCTTTTCCTTTCGACTAAATGGGCCCTTGTGCCAACCTTTGTGTGCCAACATGGCAACCAGTGGCCCTAGATTCCTTCATCTTCATTATATTTGCATGGTTGACCGATTCATTGACTTGAGAGGACCCACCAGCATCACCCTTTGCTTTAGGGACGGCTCCCACATTTCCACCGTGGCATGGTCCCACACCAATTCCGAGTTTGGCTAGGACTTGCATTTCCACTTTCTTCCCATTTGCTCCTGGCTGATGGTGACACCTGGTTGCTTTTCCTTGTCATCTGCAAGTCAACTTAATCAACCTTGGAGGGTGTAAAAGCTGTGGACTTTGGACGGCTAAGATTAAAACAGATTGTCTCAGATCTAACAGTGTTGGATGCTTGACAACGGAAGGACTGATTCAGCCTAACCCTAGACGCCGACAATATGCCTCCTGTGACCGGATGCTCGCCGGAATCCGACTATCACCAGAGCTGGACAGACCAAACGGTTCCGACAACCTACAGACTCGTAACAGACCAAACGCAAATGCCCAGACCAACGTTTACCCAGAGCAACTCGGTCAAACCAGACCAAGATCTATGATTTTCCGGCTGAAACTTAGACCAACAGTTACCTCCGGCCCAACACCAGGCAACACAAAAAACTGAAGCTCACTGGGACAGGCGCAAGACAAGCCAAACAAGAAACCCAAAGCTGAAAGAATGAGTTAGCACCAAACCTGGAAATAAGACCCCCAGGAGATTGAAGACCCACCAAAAAAAGGACTCCGACCTCCGGGTTGGGCTCCGATCACCAAACAAACTCGTAACAGTTGCCTTCAATGGGAACAAACAATCACCCCAGAACTGAGAGAAGGGGAATACACAGGAACTTCCCGGTTCAGAGCGTAAACAACTCATCGCCGGAAAGTGAGGCTCTCGCCGGACTTGGACCTCAGAAGTCGTACATCGTATATCTTACAAGACACAAACTAAATCCACGTAAAAAGTATCTCAGATTGTAGCTAATCCTTTGACAAGTCAAACCTTAGTGCTTGAGCGCACGAAAATCCACTCACAATCAATGGAGCGTGCGAAATATATGGGGAGCACCCCTTGCCGGAAATCTCCAACAAAGAGTGAGTTTAAAACTCAGCACTTCCCATTATTACTAAGAGCTCTTTCGACAAGATGCTGGTAAATTCATAGATATAGAGAAAGATGCCTATCCCTCCAAAGAGGCATTCGGCATAACAAGCGTTCAACATTAACATAGGAGAAAACTATGACTGTTCATGGTCCGAAGACGTTGCACTAACAAACCAGCTAAACAGAAATAACCATGAAAAATAGGCTAAATAGCCAATCCGGCATCATAGGCGAGAACCGGAGTTGCCGGCATACAACCCGTCCGGGCCCAAGAATGGTAACTGATAGGCGTGCTAATCCATCCTGAGTTGTCCAGAGGCGGAGCAAAAATCATGGGCAACCGGCCCAAACGTGGAAACTTGAAGAGCGTTGGCGTAATTGTCCAACTGGGCCCGTTAGTGACAACCGAGACGCTGATATGTGACAACATTCTGGCATGTACTTGACAATATTCGCCAGTTTGACAACCTTATGGCCCATCTGTGACAACACCAGGCAGTGGCATTTATGCCCATCTAGGCCCATCCGACAAGGCTATGACAACATATGCCGGTAATGACAACCCTACAGCCCATTAACGACAATATCAAACGATGGCATTCATACCCATCTTGGCCCATCTGGCAAAGCCATGACAACAAAAGCCGGTAGTGACAATTCTTCGGCCCATTAGCGGCAACCTTAACCGATGGCATTCATACCCATCTTGGCCCATTTGACAAGGCCATGACAACATTAAACAAGCCAATATCTGTCTGGCGCCAACTTCGCTTGGCCTCGGCCCAGCTTGTCCGTCACCTATCATGGTTTTCTTCGACCCTCTCACCCACATGCTCATGGAACGCCTAGTGAAGTAGGCGGTACACGTGCACATTGACTAGCCTTATAATTACCCTCTCCGGCAATAAGTTTCCCTCAAAGACAATATTATTACGTGCATGCCATATGAAGTAGACGGTTGCAATGAAAGCAAACCTCATGGCATTGACCTTTCGTTTCTTCTTCCCTCTTGTTTGCCTCAGCCATCTCATGGCTAGCGTCAGTGTGCCCAGCCCAACCGGCATTTTGAAGCTATGTCTCACCTTTCTCCATAGATGTCTTGAGTACTTGCACTGGAAGAACAAGTGCTCATGTGACTCATTGTCCCTTCTACATTGGAGACAAACAGGATAAACTCCAAGGAAACTCATTCGGTCATGTGTGGATAATCGTCCCAAGGCAGCCATCCATGCAATGAATGCATGTCTTGGCGTGTGCCTGGCATCCCATATAACGTTATGCCATGGCACATTCTCCTCTCTACTTCGAATTAGATGATATGCCTTTGTCACCTTAAACTTGGCGCCATGACAAAGCTCTTGGAGGGTTTCATCAAGCGAACGTCCCTCCTCCCTCATACGATCCCTGTCGGCTAAGATAGCCTTGATAAGTGGCGAGTCACGTCTATGAGGTTGTAAATCACCCGGCCCTACCACTTGCAAATACCTATGATGTATCCATTTAACGCATAGTCTCTCACGTCCCTCATGTATGTGCCAATAGTGCTTGCACATGAAGGCATCGTTCCACGATCGAAGCTCCAATAATCCTAGCCCACCTTCCATCTTAGGCTTACAAAGTTTGTCCCATGCCACATTTGGCTTAGACCATAGAAACTGCCGGCAAAGTTTTATGGCTCTATCAATCACAAGCCCGGGAATTGGGAGCACCGAGAGCCAAAATCTATCAATAGCTTGCATGACTGAGGTAATGAGCTCAAGGCGGCCGGAGAAAGACAAGTGTTTCTTATTCCAGGCGTTGATGTTCTTACCAATTTTGTCAAGTAATGGGGTGTACTCCGCCTCTCGGATAGTATGAGGGGCAATGGGTATACCTAAGCAGCGAATGGGGAAGCTACCTGGAGCGAAGCCAGTGAGCGCTTCCAACACAGCCACTTCGTTCGCCGGCACTGAGGCTAGGTACATGGACGACTTGGCCAGGCTGACTCTCAATCCACTTAGTTCACCAAACCGATTGATGAAGCTCATTAGGACCCGGACTGAAGCAGCATCTCCTCGAGATAAAAGCACAACATCATCGGCGAAGGAAAGGTGTGTTAGTCTCAACTCCTCACAATGTTGTTGATATCTAAACCCGGGCTTAGCCGTCTCAGCCTTGAGCAATCTTGAGAGAAACTCCATGCAACATACAAATATGAGTGGCGACATTGGGTCACCTGCCTTAGCCCCCACTTGCCTTTGAAGAAGCCATGAATATCCTTGTTAATCTTGATGGAGTATGTAGGCGTAGTGACACACTCTATGATCCATGCAATGAATTCCACTGGGAACCCCAGCTCAACTAGTGCTAGCCTCACAAAGCTCCACGAGACCGTGTCATGGGCCTTTTCCGGATCAATATTGAGGAAGCACCGGCGAGTATCTTGCTTGACATTATACCTCCGGAGCAGTTCCTGGACCAAGAAAATGTTGTCACTCATCAGACGCCCATGGATAAACGCCGTCTGGGCCGGGTCAATAAGGTATGTCAAGCAATGTCCCATGCGTTTGGTCATGATCTTGGTGATGACTTTGTACACCACATTGCAACATGAGATCGGTCTAAAGTGTTCAACTCTATTAGGCGACTCCTTCTTTGGCACAAGTGAGACCACCGTATGGTTTAGTTGGGTAAGGAGCTTGCCATTGACAAAGAACTCCTTGATGGACACACATAGCTCACTCCCAACCACCTCCCATGCCTCCTTGAAGAAACATGAAGTGTATCCGTCTGGCCCTGGCGCCTTGTCATTGTCAATATCCCATAGTGCATCTTTAATTTCCTAGTTCGACATCTGTCTAATGAGCCTAGCCTTTTCACTCTCATGCACTTTCGGCCTAATAGCAAATTCATCTTTCATTAGTTCCTCAACTCTTCTCTCCGTTCGAAAGAGACCTTGGTAGAAGTCAAGGAACATGCTAATGACCTCCTCACTAGATGTTGTCACTCTTCCAGTTTCGGTTGTCAATGAGGCTATGTGACTAGCCAGCCCTCTAGCCTTCATGATTCCATGGAAGAAACTTGTTGGCCGGTCACTTAGAAGCAAGAATTTTGTTTTGACTTGTTGAGCCATGAAACTAAACTCAGCCATCCCTAGGCGCTCCGCCTTTGCCTTAGCCTCCATCATGGTTGATCTCTTCATTGTTGACATTGGGTCCAACCTAAGCTCCTCCAGCGCTTGAGCATAGGCAATATTGGCTCCCTGGACCCTCTCGGCAATGTGGGAGAAATGCACTCGGTTAAGTTCCCTCAAAGGCCTCTTCATTCTCCGGAGCAAGGTAGACAACCTAAATTGGTACGTGCTCTAACTTGAGTCCTCCAAGTCTCCTTGAAAATGTCCTGAAACGATTCATGCTTTGTCCACATGTTAAAGAACTTAAAAGAACGCTTACTAGCTCCAGTTGGCTTGTGAAGGTGAGCAATAGCCGGCTTGTGATCCGAGTAGGGCCACCTATCTAGGAATGTAGCTTGACAATACACAACTTGCTCCAGCCAAGCATCATTCACCATGACTTGGTCAATTTTGCTCCAAATGGTGCCATTGGTCCAAGTGAAAAGGCTATCACTATTGCACGGCACATCAACCAACCCTTCTTCATGACAAAGGTCATATAAACCCTTGATCTCATACATTCGGACTGGCACCCCATGCACTCGCTCATGAGCATGTAGTACATTATTGAAGTCACCTAGGACCAACCATGGAAGCTGATTTTCACGTAGGCTCTCCTTTATTCCCAACCAAGCGTCCCTTTTTTCACCATACTATGCTCCCCAAGTATGAAGCATACACCAAAGATCATGCCACTCATTTTACATGTAACCATGCACGTGATGAATTGCACATAGTACATAGAATATCCACATGGAAGTAGTCATCATTCCAAATCACAAGTATCCGACATCTGTCATCCAAAGAGAAGTTGTGTGCAAACTTCCATTTGGTGAACTTTCTTCTCATGATCACATTAATATTCGTAACATTACCATCTATTTGTGTCTCTAATACACAACATAACCGTACCTTGAACTCTTCCAGAAGAGCCCTCAGACCATTTTGTTTCCGGGGTTGGTTGAACCCCTGCATGTTACAAGATGCGATGCTCATTGGGAACCTTTACGGGTGCCCTTCCTCTTCTCCATGGACTTAGCATTGCCAGCCCTCAAATTATCATACTGGGACGAAGCAAGCCGAGTACGCCGGCGTTGCTCATCCTTCATCATTTTCTCATGAACCCTTGCTTGCTTCTTGTCCTTGTCAATCGAGGCATTTAGCTTCTTGATGAGCCGGCGCTGGGACTTTGACATTACCGGTGTAAACTCCTCATCCTCATCCTCTTCACTTGCCATTTCATTGTCATCATTATCGTCAGTGACTTGTATAGCCTCGTCAGACTCAATGTTAATGTCATGTGAGACCTCATCTTCACTACTCATGGCTTGCTTCTCTTCATTACTCTCAGCTTCGGATTATTCTTCATCCGATGATGTCAAGGCAATTTCTTCTTCCACCACTTTTGCCTTGCTTTTATCTCCAGACGCAAGTATCCTGGCAGCTGATGGTGCCGCCTCGTGAGTTCCTTCCCAAATGACAACCTCCTCAACGACTGACTTTGGAGGAGCAGGCGTGGAAAACTCAGTTAGCATGGCCTCCACATTAGTCTTCTCTTTGCTCATATTCTTAGGCGCTTCATTCCCTGACTTGGCCATGTTCTTTGGCCGGCTAGCTGTTGGCTTTGGCCCAATGTCTTTCCTTGTCGCATGGAAAGTGCAAGCTTCATCTTTATGGCCAAATTGCAAGCACCGGCGACAATATATTGGCTCATTCTCATAGAGTAAGGTGCAATCCAGAGTGACACCATCATCAAAGTCAAGTGACACTTCACGAAGAATATCATCAGCAAAGTTCACTTCTACAAGCACACGAGCATAAGAGCCTCTCTTCCTATCTTCGGTCACATGGTCCATGAATAGAGGCTTGCCAACAAATTAACCAATTCTCCGTAGAGTTTCAGGAGTCCAAAATTCATTAGGTAATCCAATGATTCTTACCCACAATGGCATTGTAGCTACATCTTTCCGGTTGAAAGCAAACTTGTCCGGGACATGTTTTAGTAACAAAGGCCGATTGTGAATGAAATATGGACCACCTTTGAGCACATTGTCCCTATCATCATCATTGAGGAAGTTGAAGATCATCCAGCCGGCTTCAACTCTAAACTTAGCCTTGACTCCCCATAGTTTCATCATTTCATTAATGGCAAAGTAGCCCGGGTAGAAGCCAGCATATTGGCCAAGCAAGGTGCTTTCCCAGACTTGATGTTTTGACATACCTTCTGAGCACTTGATGGCAACCCTAGTGGATGTCGGCTTGGTGATTTCAAGCTTGCCTCCCAGTCCAGAGTTCATGAACACCTTAGGTGGAGCGTCGGTCCATGCATTCCTTTGCCCTGGTGGCTGGTTAGCCTTGCTCAAGGCAGGGTACTCTGACGTCGGCTTTCCTCCCACAAGGACCTCTCTTTCAATCGCCATATCATCCTTACCATCATCAGATGGAACATCCTGCTTTCCATTCACAACTTCTAGGTCACCTTCCCCACCGGTCTCGCTATTGTCGAATGCCAAAGGTTGGTTTTTCCAGGTTTCTTGTGGGCGTTCTCCCATCCAGTTGGAGGCTTTGAGGTCCCCAAAGGGACGGGACTAGGCGCTAAAGTATCGACCTTTGTGTTCAGCATGTCTAGATTCAACAAAGCGGACGTCCCCTTTGTGCCAAGGTTGGTCTCGCCAGCGTCGGGGTGAAAAGTAGCATGCACCCCATCAGAGATTTGCAAAGCGGATGTCCCCTTTGCGTTAGCACCAGATAATGGAAAAGTGCTTGTCCCCTTTGTTTGCGCTTGTGAACGATGAGCCTCGCCGACAAGATTAGCACTTTTCACAGTGTTGTCGGCCTTTTCTTCGACACCTTAAGACATGCCAACTGGAACCAGATGTGTCTGTACCTTGTCAATGGCGCCTGAAAAGTGTCAAGCTTGGTGCCTCTTATAGTATCTCCACCACCGACCTTAGAAGGAGATTTCTTTTTCTTAGCCGTGGCGCCAAGCGGCGCCAAAACCCTAATTCAAGCCTTGTACTTACGTGCTTTTGTGTAACCAAAACTGCCTGTTGAGAGGATTGTGCACATCAATAGGCCAATAGAAGAGAAAAGCGATGTGATTCATGAGGAATCACAATGAAAAGGATGGAGCTTGCGTGAGAGACGAAGGCCGAAGCCCCAAGTCGCCCACGAATCGCCTAGAGAGAGAGAGCGCTTAGAGAGAGGAGTGTATTATTGAGAGCTCTTTCGAATTGAGAGCTCTTTCGAGGGGTAAACGGTAAAATTGAAGAAAGAATACCCGCTCGAGGCCCGGGACAGGCCCGGGGCCCAAGTACCAAACGCGACACCAGACGGTTTTAAATCACATTACAACCCATCATTCTACCATGACTACTAAATGACAACACAATCATCACCCTAATACATGAAATCTGAGCCTACTATTGCAAAAACAAATAAAGCAATAACATTGAATCAAATTACATAAATCCAAACCCAAGTACACCTTTCGCTGAACGTGTGCTTTTGTGTCGTCCTCCATAATGAACCACAACCTGATCTTCTCCATTCGCTCCTACCTTCTTATGCTTCGAAGGCCATTTTTGAGCAAGTCTGGGAAGGCAAATAACGAATTGATCCTGAACTTTCTTGGACTCTTCCAATCGATCAGGCGGCACCGACTTATTTCTGATTTTCTTGCCTGATGCACCATGCACCTCAACTTTCTTGGACTTCCTCTGACGTGGCTTGTGACTATCCTGCACCTCATACGTACCTTCCTTTCCAATTTGAATTGCATGGGTTGTGGCCGTAACTTTTGACTTTTCCATGCCTGCAATGTAACCGTCCAACTCATGCAAACGAGCGTGATCCTCATTACCATTTGTAAAATGATGTGGAGCCGCATCTTTTGACTTGTCATTACATGGGTTATGGACGTCTGACATCTGCATGGTATCATGTACCCCACTAACTCCTTGATGCATGGTTTCATTCGAACATGGACTAGGCTCATCACTAACCGATGTTGCGCCATGCGTCCCTGCATTCTTATCCATTGCAATACATTTCCCACTTGCAGCCACATTCTTATCCCCTTGTAACCTCTCTAATTCATTATTTTGCATGATTTCTACATCATCCCCATGCATCGAGCTTGTGCTATCACAATGGATGATATCATCTTCACTCGGTAATGAAACGCCATGGATTTCAACCTCCTTACCCGGTTCATTCTACTCGATTTCTGTAGGCAATTCCACGTTGCTTCACTTGGTTAATTCATCCTCTCCTGATCTCGTGTTAACTTGTTCATTCACGCTCTTAACTCCCACAACAGTGCTATCTTTCGAATGGTACATACCTCCTTCCGGCTCAATCACCTTTCCATCAACCTTATCACCTTGCTTGGAGCCTCCATCCTTCCTTTCGTTATCACTAGCCTTTTGACCATCCTATTTGGTAGAGCCCCTCTTATCCTCTTGCCTTCCGGTCCCTGTGTGTTGAATCTTCTGCTTGTAGTCCTTCCTATCCTTGTTGTTAAACGTGCATCCATCCAATGCGTGGCCAAAGGTAAGACAACCAGCACAATACTCAGGTTCATTCTCGTACAGGACCTTGCAAGTGCCTACTTCTCCATCCTCGTAAGCAACCTTGAGTTCTCGAACAATCTTCTCTGCAAGTTGATTTCAATCAACACCCTCGTGTAGGTACCTCGTTTCCCACTCTCTGTAACTGGATCCATAAACAATGGATTCCCGAGTTTAGATGCTAGATCACCCAATATCTCCGCCGTCCAAATAGAAGAGCCTTAGTCCTTGGAGCCTAGGAGCCTTGCTGAGCCTTAGCTGAGGTTGCCTTGACCCTGTCAGCCGCCCCAGCGGACCCTGTGAGCCGCCCCTGCGCCACAGGTGAACCGCCTCTGTGCCTTGCCTGATCCGTCCCTACGGTTTTATGCGGCTGCAGCCACCTTTGTTGACCTCTTGACTTTGCTTTTTGTTAGCTTCCTATATAAGTTTTCCTTGGCTTCAGAGGAGCGGTTTCTTCATCTCTCCAGCTCCTCTCTTCCTCCTCAAGTTCATCTTCTCCTCCCTCCTTCCTTGATCTTCTTTGATCTCTCTTTGATCTTGTGTGCGTGAGTTTTTTAAGAGTTGTTGGTGGTTTAAGGCTTGGATGATCAAGAGCTTGTGGCTGAGAGTTGTTGCTGTTGTGTTAGAGTGGTGAGGTGTGTAGAGGCTCCTGGTTGCAGCTTAGGGTTTGTTGTAGTAAGCTCTTCTCCTCCATCTTCCTTCTTTCTTCTTCTTTGCTTCTTTCTTCCTCTTCTAGCTTAGGATCACAAGTTAGACTTGTGTTGGATCCTTTCTTGGATGGTTTGATGATCATATATGTGTATATATGTTTATGTGTTGTTGTGGTGTGTTGAAGAAGTGAAGAGCGACGAGAAAGGGATCGAAGAGAAGTCGGGACCAACTCTCTGCACAGTTGGCCGCCCCTGCGCCTGAACTAAGCCACCCATGCGCCTGTTGTGGACCGCCCCTGCGCCTGGTGTGAGCCGCCCCTGCGCCTCATTGGGTCAGCTTGGAGTTCCTTGCTTTTGTTGGTGCATACCTTGTTGGTATGTCTTCCTTCCTTCCTTTCCTTTGGCCTTCTCTTAGATGTTGGCCAGGCTACCTTGGTTAGCATGAGTGTATGTTAGAGAGGTGCCTTAGGCACTCGTGTTGATGTTGAGGTTATGTTGTAGGCATCTGTGAGCTTGTTATGGTCTTGAGGGTTAGTTTGAGGTTGTAGGTTGGTTTCGGTTATGGAGACGAGTCTCCTAACCCTTTGCACTGTATGATGTTGTGTGCCTTGCTATTACAGACGTTGGTTTATTCCACAAGGGGAAGCTGTGATGTGGTATTGGATACGAGTATATCAGGTAAGTCCATAGGAGTCACTTAGGGTTCATTTATGAGTTTGTGTGATTGTGATGGTTGTCTGTGTTCATATGATTGTGCTTTTATAACCTAAACTGGACTAGGATGATCTTTTTATTACGTTAAATGACCCAAGTGTATAATAACGGGTCGTGACCACTTGCCTCCGCCTGCGGGTAGGAGTAGGTGCCCTGAAGATGATCTCACAGGAGGGGACGAGTGATGATCACACCCATGCAAAACTCTTGTGTTACGTTGGATGGGACGGTTTTCTTGAGGCTCCTCGTGTTACAAAAGGAGTTGAATTAGTAATGGAATAACGTAATGAAAGATAATAAATGAATGTTTGTGGCATTGCATGTATGAGATGTTGATGTGTGTTTGTGCTATTACTTTCATACTTATTCATTGCTGTACCTAACGGTGTATACCGTGTTATAGATGATTTGCAGGTTAGGAAGAATGCAGAGTAAGCCAGATGGTGTGACCAGGCGAGGACTTCTGTACATTAGGATGCATGGGATATGGGATCTTTTGTATCAAATGTGTATGTTTGATGTTTTGTACTCGGCTTTGCGTTTGTAAACACTTTTGATGTATCATATACAACTTTTATGTATTTGGTTTTTTCTCTACTTGTGCCTTGTTTTAAGATCCAGTGAACTTGTTGTCGGGCTAGGGTCAGGATCCATTGTGAGATCCTAGCCCAATGTACCATTCCAAGTCCTGTGGATTTGGGGTGTTACAGAGTGTTACGCTAAAAAGTATGCACGCAATAAGCCTTAAATTTATACTCGTTATATTTATCCTAACTTCTAGCGCACCCGCAGTGTACGGGTCGTTTTTAGTATGGATAGTATTCCGAGGTCGAACACAAAGACTAAGGTGAAATTGATTCAAGTTGTGATTGGGTTTAGCAAAGATCTAAGTCTAAGGAAAAAGAAGAAATAAAGAAAGGAAAATCTCAATTGTTTTGGGTTGGTTTTTGGTAATCAATCAAATATCACAATTCATGCAAAGTAAACAATCAAACTAACTAAAAATAAGCACAAATGGACAACTAAACGAGATAATGATCAAGGAAAGAAAAGACGGATTCTAGGGGTCGGAAATTCCGGTTATGGCATAGAACTCAAGTTATCTATTCATTCTTTAGATTTCACTATGATATGTTGGGATTAAGTGTTTCTAAATTGGGATCAATTACCGGGTAGGTCTCATGGTCCAACTAGTCCATACCTAAGGTCTCATTACCGGTTAAGTCTCTAAGAACCTAAGGTTAGGAATTCTACACAAACCGGATTTGTTAATTAGGGATCTAACCTATCCTTACCGGGTAAGTCTTGGAAAGGGAGATCCTAAGCAACTATCCTAGCACATCTAATCCAATGGCGGCTTATTAGGCTCACCACTACCTAAGGGTTGCTATTTTAAATTCTAAGGGCAAGGATCACCGGGTAAGTCTCTCCTAACACTTAGTCACTACACTAGGTCACCCTAGGGTAGGTTAAACTTAGCAAACACTTAGGGTTTCAACATTTTATAGGTCTAAGCCAAGATCCTTCGAACCAGGAGGAATCACGGTTTGTTCTACTTAAACCACGGCCGTGGTTCTTCAAGAACTACCCGTGATTTCTAACAGCAGGTACGTTCATAAACAAAAGTCATCCAAAGGTAAATCTAAGTCCGTCCTATCATAGCTCTAGCCATAACCATCCTTTCCTTACCCTAGAACCACATCAATTTAGCCTACAACATTCATAATGGAAATCAAAGCAAACAAACATAAAATCATAACATCCATTGCAAGATAATGAAAGAAAAGAGATGAACAAGTGAACTTCAAAAACAAACCAATCTGAAAATGGAAGTAGAACAACTTACAACCCTTCCAAAAGAAGGTTCAAGGGTTCACAAACTCTAGAAATAGAATCCGAAATACAAGAAAGCTATGGTTTGTGTTCTTCTCTCCTCTTCTTTTTTTTTTTTTTTGAAAATGGGTATATATTGATCAGAATCGGATTTACAGTAGGTTTACTAAACCAATGTGGGAAGCAAGAGAATACAATGGAGATATGGGGAGAATGGGGGAAAACAGTGGGGAGAATTAGAGGAGGTGGATGCCAAGTCTCTTGGACCACATAATCGAGTTGAGGGATCTATCTTTCCAATTAGCTGAGGCAAAATTCTTTGTTGCACTGATGGCGTTGTGAGCGCAAGTGGATGCGTGAATGAGACGGTTGTTGAAGGTAAGATCGTTCCGAGCGTGCCAAATGGCGTAGATGAAGTTTGTGACCGATGAGATGCGTATGTGGGCAATTAGGTCATGACGTGCCGGCCGTTGAGAGCTGATCCAGGCCCAAAGGTCACCACTGTAGGGATAGGGAAAAGGTACATGAGACCAGCGGGCAATGATGTCGAGAGCCAGGGTAGAGTAGCTGCAATGGTTGAACAGGTGTGCTTCATCTTCAGGGTAGTTTCCGCACAGCTTGCAAGTGTTGTCATGAACGAGATTCCAGTCAAGCAGTTTGGAGAGGGTGGGAAGGCGCTGATGGCTAGCCAACCAAGAGATGAAGCTACTTCTAGGGGCGTTAAGGCCCTTCCATATGATTCCAAAGGGGTATCCAGCAGGTGATGGGGTGGTAGCGGTTGGGTTCTGGAAGAAGTTGTAGCCAGCAGTGGTAGAGTAAGTGGCGTCGGCTCTGGTGGTGTTTGTGATAAACTGGGAGGCTGAGGTGTGGGTAAGTATGTCGTTCCTGATTTTGAGTATAGTGTTCCAAGTATTGCTGTGCCTGGGGTTGGGTCTAGTAGTCCAGATGGAGTGGTTCCGGAGGATGTTTTGGTGGATCCAGTCGATCCAAAGGTTGGTGAAGGGAGGGGTGTGGTTGAGCTCGAAGATAAGTTTTGCAAGGCATGACTTGTTCCAAGAGAGAAGCTCTTTGAAACCAAGACCCCCCTCACAAGTGGGAGAGCAGATAACCTTCCAGGCAACCAGGGAGCGAGGGCTCGCGTCCTTCCCAGACCAAAGAAATGAGCGGAGAAGTCGGTTTATCTTGTCAATGGCACATTGAGGAATGGGGAGAACAGCGCACCAGTAGAAGTGCATGGATTGAAGGATCGAAGAGATGATTTGCTTCCGACCAGCATACGAGAGATTGCGGGCAGTCCATGAGTTGATTTTGTTGGTGATCTTGGTGATGAGCGGAGAGAATTCTCTGAAACTGAGTCTTTTGCTTCCGATGGGAACGCCAAGGTAGGTGAATGGGAGGGATTGTTGCTGAAGACCCGAAGTGGAGATGATGTGATCACGAGCCTGAGCAGAGAGACCACCAAGAATAATAGACGACTTGCCAGGGTTGAGGTCAAGTCCACTGTAAGATCCAAAGTGGGAAAGGGTCTTCATCAAGATTTCAATAGAGAGTATATCAGCCCTGCAAAACATTAGCAAATCGTCAGCAAAACATAGGTGTGTGATTCGGGGGGAGGAGCATTTTGGGTGGATGTTGAAGTTGGGAGAGGATGTGTTTGTGTTAATCATGGAAGATAGAGTCTCCAAGGCTATGATGAATAGGGGAGGGGATAGAGGGCACCCTTGCCGGAGTCCCCTAGAGCCTTTGAAGAAGCCGTTAAGGGTTCCATTCAAGTTAATGGAGTAGGAGGGGCTGGAGATACAGGCATCGATAAGCTTGATGAAAGAAAGGGGGAAGCCCATCCTGCCAAGAGAGTGGATGATGAAGCGGTGATCGATCGTGTCAAAGGCTTTGGTAATGTCGATCTTAATTGCACACCTGGGGGAAATATGTCGCTGGTTATAGCGTTTGAAGATCTCATGACATAGCAGGATGTTATGCTTTATGGACCTGCCCCTAACAAAAGCACTCTGGTATCGCCCAATGATGGTCGGGAGGGTATCATTAAGCCTAGAAGCCAAGATCTTAGCAATCACCTTATAGGTGGTATTACAGCATGAGATTGGTCTAAAGTCACCAGGAAGAGAAGGGCTGGGCTTTTTGGCGATCAAGGAAATTGCAGTGTGGTTAATCTTGGGGTCGAGCTTGCCCGTTTTAAAGAACTCGAGGATGGTGCTAGTGAATAAGTCTCCAGTGATACTCCATGTGGATTTGAAGAAGAGGCTGTTGAACCCATCCGGGCCAGGGGCTTTTGAATCTCCAATATTGAATAAGGCAGTTTTGATTTCATCGATGGTGACTGACCTGCTAAGGGAAATCATATCATCGTGGGTAATGCTGGGTAGTGGGCAGTTAGGGTAAAGATTGAGTGGGTTAGGGTGATGGAGAGGGTTAAGGATGGTGGCAAAGTGACGGATGAGAATGGATGAGATTTGATCCGGATCTTGAGTGGGTCCGCTTCCGAGATCATGGGGATCCGAAAGAGAACGAATCAAATTTGAGGCCTTCCTGGAGGAAATGGACTTGAAGAAAAATGTGGTGCACTGGTCTCCGTGTTTGGCCCAGGTCGCTTTTGACAGCTGTGCGATGGTGGTGCGGAGGGTGTTCAATTTTGTGTTAAGGTCGCTGGTGGTTTGCTTTTCAAGTTCAATGAGGGACGCATCGAGAGGGGAGCCCTGGAGGTTGGTCTGAATAGTAGAGAGGTTGTGTTTGAGTCTTTCAATGGATGAGTTGAGGATATCCAGGGATTCGTTAGGGAATTTCCGCAATAAAGGCTTAAGTTTGTTGAGCTTTTGGTGAAGAGAGAGATTATTGGAGCCGTTGTGGTGGTGGGTATGATCGATTGGAGACCAAGCCAGGGCGACAGTGGAGGAGAAACGTTCATGGGTGATCCAGTTATTATTAAACCGGAACTGACGTCTAGCGGGGCGTTTTGGGGTCGCAAGGGAGAGGATACCAGGGGAATGATCCGACAATCCAGGGTTTGCGAAGTGAGCAGTGGAGAGGGGGTAGTGGCTTGCCCATGAAAGATTGGTGACTATCCTGTCGAGCTTGCACCAAATGCGTAAGTCCGTACGCTTGTTATTCCAGGTGAGCATACATCCAGAGAAGACATGGTCAGCCAGGGAGAGGCTAGAGAAGCAGTCCGAGAGCTCCTGGGAAGGCTGAAGATGAGGGGAAGGGTACATTGAAAGTTTCTCGTCCGGAGCCAAGTAAGTGTTAATGTCTCCAAGAATTGCCCAGGGATCAGTTGAGTTGAGGAGGTGGATAGTGGATATGCAGTTCCAGAGGGGAATTCTATCATTAATATCATTGTGGGCATATACAAAGGAGCAGGCAAGGGATGGTGGGTTGGTTGTGGTGGTGGTGTTGGCGGGGGTTATGTTGGTGTGTATGAGTTGGTCATTTGAGAGAATTTGTGTGAGGTGTAAGGTGAGCGGATTCCACCAAATCCATATCCGGCACTTGTGAATGTCCGAATAGTTGGAAAGATTATCCCAAGAGGGGATGAGCGAGCTAAGCTTCCGCATCTTGTCAGCTTGAAGCTTGGTTTCGATGAGAGCAATGACATCCAGACTATAGTTCTTAACCAATTCTCGAACTGCCTTATGTTTGTTAGGGTGATTAAGGCCCCTAACATTCCAGGCACATATGTTCAAATTCATTGGGAAACATTTGGGGTGGTGCAAGCAACCTTGTTGCAAGCGTGGGAAGGAGGGTTGGTGTCGATCAAAGGGGAGAGTGGGACTGTGGGGGTGGGAGTATGAGTGTGAGCTTGAGAATGAGGATGGGTAGTAGGCTGTGGAAGGTGGGTGATGTGCTGCGAATCAACAGTAGGAGTTGGGTTTTCTGGGGTGTTGTCTGCATGGCGGGGTAACGTGCCGTTAGGGTTTGCATTGGTGATGGTTGTAGTTGCCTGATGGTGGTTTTGGGAGATAGTAGACGACCTGTGGAGCTGGGCAGGTGGGGGGTTTTTGATGCGAAGAGATGCATGGGGTGTTGGAAGGATGGGGTTTGGGTCATAGGATGGGCGGGTCATGGGTCTGGGTTTTGGTCGCGGCTTCAGGGGCTTGGTGGGGATGTTTGCATCAAGGGTTGGTTTACATTTGTGGCCAAATAAGTTGCAAACAGGACAGTGCTCAGGCAACCATTCATAGGTGACCTTCTGGTTGATGGTGATGCCATCCGGCCCAATGAGGGTTACGTCACGAGTCAGGGGCTTTGAAGCTTGAACTTCGACGAGGATTTTAGCGTAGCCCAGCCGGTCATGGTTTGCCGAACATGAATCAGTAAGGAGGGGAATACCAAGGGCAGAACCGATCTTACTAAGCATGTGTTGCGACCAAAAACGATAATCCAGGTTGTGCAAGGTAGCCCATACAGGAATGGAGTCGAGACTGGAATAGTCTAAGGCCAAGCCATGCTTCCAGCGCTTGAGTAGGAGGGCAGTGGAGCCGCTTATAAGCCAGGGACTACCATGCAGGATAACGTTAAGGTCGTCTTCCGTCTTGAATTGGAACACGTAGATGCCGTTTTCATTTTTTAGGATCTTGGGCTGAGCAATAGTGTTCCAGGTATTGGAAGAGAACGATGACATTCGTTGGAAGCCAAGGGGGCTACCGAGGGGGAATCCGACAAGGGAGAGATTCCACTTTGTGGTAGCGTCAGAAACATCGTCCTCGGAGAAATGGATAGTGCCGTCATCGTGTCCTGGGGAGTAAGACAAAGGGACGTGGTCCCAAGAAGGGTCATTAATGAGGGCATCTTTGAATGAGACCTTTGGGGTACCAGGATGTGAAAAGGCAGTGTACGTGTGTCCAGGTTCATCGGAAGGTTGAGGGCCTTCCAATGCAGGGGGAGGTTAGCAGTCGTCAGCGTGCGGACTGTTGGAGTCGTTTTGCCCTGGGGTATTAGTGAGCTGGAGAGAGAGAGCGCTTTGGAGTGGAGGGAAGGAGATGGCGTTGGTGGTTGCGGTTTGGATAGTCGGAGATTGTTTGAACGGATAAGGTCTTCAGGGACTGGCTCAAACGGACTGGGGGGGTGGTTTGGAGAGAGTGGTTTCGGTTTTGATATGCCATTGTTTAGCTCGGACAGTTTCATGGATAGTTTCCTGGTATGTTTTTTTCCTCCCATGGTGGTCAGAGGGAGTGGGGGGGGGGG
>BSUD01000006.1:83052240-83231844 GCA_033239045.1 Fagopyrum esculentum | reverse complement strand
GGGGGGGGGGGGGGGGGGGGTGAGGCAGGGAGCCTCACTGGGGCAGGAGGCCGGTGGCCGGGAGGACTAAGCAGTCAGGGAAGTTTGCTTCAGAGCGTTTGCTTTCGTGTTTTCAAGTTCTCTCCTCTTCAATGGAACCTTTCTTCTTCTCTTTGGCACTTTCCTTCCTAGAAAAATCTTCTTCTTTTGAGAATATATTTGTTAGAGAGAAATGGATAATGGATGAGCTGCTCCCAAACTACCCCAGCTGCCTCTCACAATCCATGAAGGACCACTTTTATAACAAACTTGCATGAGCTGTCCATGAGAATCGTGGCACAGCTGTCACGAGAATCTGGCAAAATCCACAGTCATTTCCACGGCCGTGGTTCGTCAGAGAACCGTGATTTTATGCAGAAACTTCGCCTTGGATCATTAAGCAGTGATTTGGTGCATGGCTAGTGTTGGTAAGGCTCCATGAGTCCTCCTCAGCCCTTGGCTTGTGTCCTAATGCGTCCGGGAGTGTGTCATCTAAATGAACGATCATTAAACGCATCGTTTTAGCTCTAAACTTCCCGAAATACCTACAAAACGCACACAAGTCCGTGTAGACGTCTATCTCGACAAAATACATGTTTTGAGTGCAAAACGTCTTGGACTAATGCTAGATTATGCATGATTGAGCGAGAATTCTATCTAAATGTACACCTAAAACTATGTTATAAATCGTGTTATCACAATACCCCATACTTAAGGTTTGCTCGTCCCCGAGAAAATTCCCAACTATAGTCTAAGAGATGACATGATTTATGTATGCAGATAAATGGCAAAATCTTTTTGGGTTTTGTGCTTCTACTATTGGATCACCTTCATAGTCATGATCAATGGCAATTTGATAAGCAATTATGTATCAAACAAGAAAAGCATGGAAAGACAATCGTACTTAACTCAAATCATGCATGAGATGTAAAGATAAAGAAGTCAAGAAGATCAAGAGTATATCCAATCTAGATTACTAAGTCTTACAAACATGCAAGTAGGTCATAAGGTCTTGTGACATAAAAGGCCAAGAAATGGTGTGATTGGGTGGGGGATTTTCTAGGTTATGTGATGCTAATCCGGGAATGGAACTAACTTCACTTCCTTGTCCTCGATCAACTTCCCCCAAATGTATATTTTTCCTTATCTTGCTTTCTTTTCTTTCCTTGATCATTATCTCGTTTAGTTGTCCATTTGTGCTTATTTTTAGTTAGTTTGATTGTTTACTTTGCATGAATTGTGATCTTTTATTGATTACCAAAAACCAACCCAAAACAATTGAGATTTTCCTTTTTTTATTTCTTCTTTTTCCTTAGACTTAGATCTTTGCTAAACTCAATCACAACTTGAATCAATTTCACCTTAGTCTTTGTGTTCGACCTCGGAATACTATCCATACTAAAAACGACCCGTACACTGCGGGTGCGCTAGAAGTTAGGATAAATATAACGAGTATAAATTTAAGGCTTATTGCGTGCATACTTTTTAGCGTAACAAGTTTTTACCCCGTACTTAAGGTTTGCTTGTCCCCGAGCAAATTCCCAACTATAGTCTAAGAGATGACATGATTTATGTATGCAGAAAAATGGCAAAATCTTTTTGGGTTTTGTGCTTCTACTATTGGATCACCTTCATAGTCATGATCAATGGCAATTTGATAAGCAATTATGTATCAAACAAGAAAAGCATGGAAAGACAATCGTATTTAACTCAAATCATGCATGAGATGTAAAGATAAAGAAGTCAAGAAGATCAAGAGTATATCCAATCTAGATTACTAAGTCTTACAAACATGCAAGTAGGTCATAAGGTCTTGTGACATAAAAGGCCAACAAACGTTGTGATTGGGTGGGGGATTTTCTAGGTTATGTGATGCTAATCCGGGAATGGAACTAACTTCACTTCCTTGTCCTCGATCAACTTCCCCCAAATGTATATTTTTCCTTATATTGCTTTCTTTTCTTTCCTTGATCATTATCTCGTTTAGTTGTCCATTTGTGCTTATTTTTAGTTAGTTTGATTGTTTACTTTGCATGAATTGTGATCTTTTATTGATTACCAAAAACCAACCCAAAACAATTGAGATTTTCCTTTCTTTATTTCTTCTTTTTCCTTAGACTTAGATCTTTGCTAAACTCAATCACAACTTGAATCAATTTCACCTTAGTCTTTGTGTTCGACCTCAGAATACTATCAATACTAAAAACGACCCGTACACTGCGGGTGCGCTAGAAGTTAGGATAAATATAACGAGTATAAATTTAAGGCTTATTGCGTGCATACTTTTTAGCGCAACAAGTTTTTACCCCATACTTAAGGTTTGCTCGTCCCCGAGCAAATTCCCAACTATAGTCTAAGAGATGACATGATTTATGTATGCAGAAAAATGGCAAAATCTTTTTGGGTTTTGTGCTTCTACTATTGGATCACCTTCATAGTCATGATCAATGGCAATTTGATAAGCAATTATGTATCAAACAAGAAAAGCATGGAAAGACAATCGTACTTAACTCAAATCATGCATGAGATGTAAAGATAAAGAAGTCAAGAAGATCAAGAGTATATCCAATCTAGATTACTAAGTCTTACAAACATGCAAGTAGGTCATAAGGTCTTGTGACATAAAAGGCCAAGAAACGTTGTGATTGGGTGGGGGATTTTCTAGGTTATGTGATGCTAATCCGGGAATGGAACTAACTTCACTTCCTTGTCCTCGATCAACTTCCCCCAAATGTATATTTTTCCTTATCTTGCTTTCTTTTCTTTTTCTTGACTTGTTTTTGAGACGATGGCATTGGTGTACAATAGCCGAAACCTCGGTGATTAGCCATCCTCGGGCTTTTTCTATTTTTTTTCGAGGTGCATCCACACCGGGCACACATACTAAAACTCGTTAGGGCTATTGATTCATTTGACTTTGGCAAGGCACCAACACCCGATTATGTGAAGTGTACCGAGTTACTTGTCATTTGAAACAACGCCCCCAAACCTATATTGTCGGCTATACTTCCACAATAATTTCAGCATTTTCATTCATGACATTCCTTTCATCAATATCTTTACCCCACACTTGCTTTTCGCACACTTCAACATACTAGCATGCTCCTATTCCCGGATGGGTTAAAAGAGGTCAATTTTATATCAATTGAGGTGCTTAAGCAATCATGATCAAGATGAGAAGTAGAGAAAGATGAAATGCCTCATTCATTCCTAGATGGTATGCAAGAACTATAATGTAATTTCGACTTTCAAATACTCCATCCATTCTAGGCGAACATCATAATCACAAGTCATACATGGAATTCAAGGAAAGTAGTTCAAGTCCACATATGCATTTATCAATTCAACACATAAGGCCATTCATAGCCAATTCGCAAGACAAGATTTCATCATTAGGATCATATCCAAGCCTAGAAAGCACAAAATTTTTTTTTTTTTAAATTTTCTGATTTTTATGGGATTTTCGATTTAAGTATGTACAATGCAAGACATGTGCGAATTTTAAGCTATCCTAGATGCTCATCATGCAAGGGATCATGCGAACCCCACCCCATACTTAGAAACACATTGTCCCCAATGTGGTATACAAGTAAAGAGAGTGAAAGAAGGTTCTCACAATGTAAAAGTGTTTGCTATGGTATTCGGGATTGTTCAAGTGAATTGATGTTGGATGATCCTATCAACCATGGTAGAGAGCTCTTAAGCATCCTTCAAAGCTTCGGAACCCGCACTAGGCACCGCTAGCCGTCCAAGTTCCGCGTCCGCTCCACCCATAATTGGTGAGGGTTTCATCATCATCATTTTCATTGCCAAGAAAGGCTTCCAATGCCACTAATGCTCTAGCACACACACTAAGTAGACAAAACACGCAAAGCACACAAAAACAGAAAAATCTAAGCAAAAATGAAAAGGGAAAAATGTTACCAATGGGTTGCCTCCCACCAAGCGCTTCTTTAAGGTCATTAGCTTGACCAAAACTCGGGAGCGTCTATTCAAGGTGAAGCGGGGCAATCATGTCTACCGGGGCTCCCGGTATATACTTCTTCAAGCGGTGCCCATTCACTTTGAAATTTCCACAATGCTCCCCTCCTATCTCAATAGCTCCGTGGGGAAAGATCTTCTTCACCACATATGGCCCGGTCCATCTTGATTTGAGCTTTCCGGGAAAGAGCCTTAGCCTTGAGTTGAAGAGAAGGACAAGATCTCCTTCACTCAACTCCTTGGGGATAATCCTCTTGTCATGCCATCTTTTGGTTCTCTCCTTGTAGATCCGGGCATTCTCATAGGCTTCCAACCGGAGCTTCTCAAGGGCGTTTATATCGAGCAACCTCTTCTCTCCCGCCTCCTTGAGGTTAAAATTTAGCCACTTAATGGCCCAATAAGCTCTATGCTCCATTTCCACCGGAAGATGGTAAGACTTGCCATAGACTAACTTGTAAGGAGTGGTGCCAATTGGTGTCTTGAAGGCGGTTCTATATGCCCATAGTGCGTCATTGAGCTTCATAGCCCAATCCTTTCTAGTTCTAGACACCGTCTTCTCGAGGATGGCCTTTATATCTCGGTTGGAGATCTCCACTTGGCCACTAGTTTGGGGGTGGTAAGGTGTTGCCACCTTATGAGTTACCCCATACTTAGCCAAAAGTGCCCCAAAATTCCTATTTGTGAAGTGCTTCCCTCCATCACTAATGATCACCCTTGGTGTTCCAAACCTAGGGAAGATCACTCGGTTGAAGAACCGCACCACCACCTTGGCATCATTTGTAGGAGAGGCGATTGCCTACACCCATCTTGACACATAGTCCACCGCCAATAGGATGTAGAGATTGCCACATGAAGAAGGGAATGGTCCCATGAAGTCTACACCCCACACATAAAAAATTTCAACTTCTTGGATGTTGTTCAAGGGCATTTCATTCCTCCTTGAGATGTTCCCCGTCCTTTGGCAAGCATCACATGCCGCTACAAAACCTTGCACGTCTCTAAACAAGTTAGGCCAATAAAAACCGGATTGCAATACCTTTGCACACGTCTTGTGTGAGCTAGCATGGCCTCCACATGGTAAGGAGTGACAATGCCGGATCACACTCTCCACTTCATCTTCCGGTATGCATCTCCTAAGCACCCCATCCGGACCTCTCTTGAATAGAAGTGGCTCACTCCAATAGTAATGCCTCACATCGTTAAAGAACTTCTTCCTTTGTGCATATGTTAATCTGGGAGGCACTTCCTCACACACTAAGTAATTCACGATGTCGGCGTACCATGGCTCACTTCCTCTAGCCACTTGGAACAAGCATTCCTCCACCATTTGCAATTGTTCATCTCGGAATGAATCATCTATCGGGATGTTGTCTTTCCCAAGCTCCAATGGTGGGAGTCTACTAAGGTGATCCGCCACAGAGTTTTCGGATCCCTTTTTGTCCCGTATCTCTAAATCAAACTCTTGAAGAAGAAGGATCCACCAAATCAACCTTGGTTTGGCATCCTTCTTTGTAAGTAGATAACGGATCGCAGCATGATCCGTATAAACTATGACCTTCGCTCCAACAAGGTACGAGCGGAACTTCTCAAATGCATACACCACCGCCAACAACTCCTTCTCGGTGGTAGCATAATTTAGTTGGGCATCATCTAGCGTCTTGCTAGCATAGTAAATAGCATGAGTGCGCCCTTCTTTCCTTTGCCCTAAAACGGCCCCAACGGCCACATCACTTGCATCGCACATGATTTCAAATGGTAGACTCCAATCCGGAGGTTGCATGATAGGTGCGGAGATCAAGGCGTTCTTCAACCTACAAAATGCTTCAAGACAATCTTTGGAAAAGACAAAATCAACATCTTTCATTAGTAGGTTAGTGAGAGGCTTAGAAATTTTAGAGAAATCTTGAATGAACCTCCGGTAAAAACCGGCATGCCCTAAGAAACTCCTTACCCCCTTCACCGAGGTAGGTGGTGGCAACTTCTCTATCGTTTCAATCTTAGCCCTATCAACCTCAATGCCATGGTTGGACACCAAGTGTCCTAACACAATCCCTTCACTTACCATGAAGTGGCATTTTTCCCAATTTAAGACAAGATTTGTCTCCTCACATCTTTGCAACACTAATGACAAGTTAGCCAAGCAATCATCGAAAGAAGAACCATAAACAGAGAAATCATCCATGAACACTTCCATGATATTTTCTATATATTCCGAAAAGATGGCCATCATACACCTTTGAAAGGTGGCGGGTGCATTACACAACCCAAATGGCATTCTCCTATATGCAAAGGTACCCCATGGACACGTAAAAGTTGTTTTCTCTTGGTCATCGGGGTGGATAGGGATTTGGAAGAATCCACTATATCCATCTAGATAGCAAAAGTGAGAGTGTTGAGCTAACCTTTCTAGCATTTGGTCAATGAAGGGGAGGGGGAAGTGATCTTTCCTAGAGGCTATGTTCAATTTCCTATAATCAATGCACATCCTCCACCCCGTAACCGTCCTAGTCGGTATTAGTTCATTGTTCTCATTAGTTACTACCGTCATTCCACCCTTCTTAGGCACTACATGAACGGGGCTAACCCACTTACTATCCGAGATAGGGTAGATAATTCCCGCATCTAGCAACTTAATGATTTCCTTTTTGACCACCTCTTTCATTATAGGATTCAATCTCCTTTGATGTTCAATAGAGGGTTTGTGGTTATCTTCCATCATTATCTTATGCATGCACAAAGATGGCTTAATGCCAACCAAATCATCAATAGTATAACCAATGGCTTTCCTATGCAATCTTAGTTCATGCAGCAATTTAGCAAGTTCATCATCACTCAAGCATGCATTAACAATCACAGGATATGTAGAATTGTCACCAAGAAATGCATACTTTAAATGAGAGGGGAGGGGTTTAAGTTCAAGTGAGGGAGGACCTTTATCGGTTGAAGACGATCCAAATAAGGTTGGATGAGATTGATCCAAAGCAAATGAAGACTCCCTATGGCTCCTAGAAGCTTGATCATCATCAAGAGCTGATTCAGGGAAAACCACGGTTGGAAACACGGGTTGCACATTTTCCACGACCGTGGTTTTTGCCAAGTTTGCTTCTCGGAGTTGTCCAGAAAGTTTGACGGCCGTGGTTTGTAAATCTCGACCGTGGAACTTGCAGCTGTTCAACACTTCTTCGTGGCTTTCAAATCCAACTCTTGGTTCCTCCTCCAACGCATCCAAAGCTTTGATCTCTTCATTGCAAGCCTCCTCATCGTCTTCCTCCGTCATGCTTAAGGTAAGAACCTTTTCCAAGGGATCCTTGATCAAGATCGAGCTCACAACTTCTCTAGATTCTTCTTGCTCGATTATGTTGAAGACATCTTCATCAAGGGTTGCCCCTTTCATCATGGTGGACAACTTGAACTTGATGTTCTCTTCTCCAATGTTGAAGGAGAGAGTTCCGTTCTTGCAATCCATTAAGCATCCGGAAGTGGCTAGGAAAGGTCTTCCTAAGATGATAGGAACCGGATAATCCGCCGGAATGTCCAACACTACAAAATCAATAGGCACGTAGAATCCTCCTAGCTGCACCGGAATGTCCTCTAGAACCCCAACCGGATGGGTGATAGAACGGTCCGCCATATAGAGGGTCATCTTGACCGGCTTTGGCTCTCCTAGCCCGACCTTGTTGTAAAGTGCAAGCGGTATGATGCTTACACTCGCCCCAAGATCACAAAGGGCCTCGTACTTCACGTCTCCTACTCCAATTGGAACGCAAAAAGAGCCCGGATCTCTTAGCTTGGGAGGCATTTCCTCCTTCATCGTTTGGATCAACTCCGAGGATCTCTTGGTCATCCTTACCTCCCCATACTCCTCCAACTTCCTTTTGTTGGAGAGTATTTCTTTCAAAAACTTGCCATACGCCGGCATTCCTAAGATGACATCCATGAACGGAATGTTAATATGTAATTTGGACATTAGTTCAAGGAACTTACCAAAATGAATGTCTAAACGAGCTCTCGCTCTTGATTGTGGGAATGGTAGTGGTGGCTTGTATGGAGGCGGCGCCACATAGGTTGGCTCTACATCCTTGCTCTTGCCTCCATCTTCTTGCTTTCTTCCCTCTTCTACCACTACTTGCTTTCCCTTAGCTTGGTCCTTGGGCAAAGGATCCTTCATACTCAACCCACTCCTTGTTGTGATAGCCAACACTTGGCCCCTTGGGTTGTCTTCGGTTCTTCCGGGAAGCTTTCCCGGATCTCTATGTGCTTCACCCGCCTTTTGAAAGACTTGTGCTTCCAAGACCTTTTGAGCCTTAGAAATTGAAGTCACGGTGCTCTCGAGTCCACTCAACCTTCCTAGCAATTGCTCAAACATGACTTCGGTCCTATCCTTTCAAGGTTGAGAAAAACCGGGTGGAGGCTCTTGTGAAGCTCTTTGTGGTGGAGTTGTGCTTGTGGAGGCGGGAGGGTTCAAGGCTCCATCCGGGTTAGAGTAAGAAAATCCGGGATGGTTGTGGTTTGGCTGGTAATTGTTGAATTGCCGGTTGTTGTTGAAACTCCTTGGGCCTTGATAATTGTTGAAGTTGCCCCTTCCCATATAATTCACATCCTCCTCCTTGGAAGACAAGTTAGCTTGTGGAAGCACTTGAGGAGTTGCATGGCTCTTCAAGGTTGTAGTACACAACTCTCTCAAGGATTTCAACTCGTTGTTGATGGCGTCAAGCTTGAAATTGCTCATGGTGACTTCGCTCACCTCATATGCTCCCGCCTTTCTTCCTTCACTCTTCCTATGAGAGTACTTCTCAATCACTAGAGCTTGCTTCTCCACAAACTCCCAAGCATCATCTACATGTTTCTCCATAAATGTCCCACCGGAAAGAGATTGAAGCTTGAATTGGCTATCTTCATCAAGCCCCTTGAAATAGATCTCCAATAGCTCAATCTTTGGTATGCCATGGTGTGGACAATCTAGGAGAAGGTCTTTAAATCTCTCCCAAGACTTGAACAAACTTTCTCTATCCTTCATCACGAAGGCATTGATCTTCCCTCTTAATTCGGTGGTCTTGGAAGGTGGGAAGAACTTGGTCAAGAACTCGGTTGTCATCTCCTCCCAAGTACCAACTCGCCCTTGTGGAATAGATTGATACCAAGCCAAGGCTTTATCCTTAAGAGAGAAGGAAAAGGCCCTTAGCTTATGGTTGTTGCTTTCCAATCTTGGAGGTCTAAGAGTCTCCATCAAAATCTCATAGTTCATCAAGTGTTGATGAGGAGACTCTCCTTCCATCCCTCCAAATTGATTATGCCGGATCATTTGAAGAACTTGAGGGCGGAGCTCATAGTTGTGGGTTGCGGGATCTCCTAGATTCACACCCGGTCGGTGTGCTCTTTGTGTCGGATCCATACGTCTCCCTAGGGTTTGTGGCTCCTCAATAGCAATGGGAACGACCCTAACATTAGCCGCCGGCTGCGGTTGTGGCGGAGGAGGAGAAGGTTGTCGGCGATTTAGCTCTCCTTGAACAAGGGCTTGCCTAATCTCTTCAATCTCCCTCCTAGTTTCCTCTTGCCTCTCATTAGCAAGTCTCCTTTATTCCTCCAAGAGCTCATCTCTTAGCCTTATTTGTTCTAAGGCTTCATCCAACTCAGCTTGAAGATTTCTACCGGCCATCTCTTTCTCTTTTCGGATGTTCTTGGATCTAGATCGAAGGGTTTTCTCTGGTTTGGGATCGAATGGAGCTAAATCCTTGCCACGAGATCTTCGCATACACCTAAGGAGTAATAGATGTCCTGAAAAGCAAAGACACAAACCAAAGAGAGATCAAAAGCAACAAGAAAGATCTACACTATAAACAATCACAAAATAGACTCAATCTAGACCTAGTCCCCGGCAACGGCGCCAAAAACTTGTTACGCTAAAAAGTATGCACGCAATAAGCCTTAAATTTATACTCGTTATATTTATCCTAACTTCTAGCGCACCCGCAGTGTACGGGTCGTTTTTAGTGTGGATAGTATTCCGAGGTCGAACACAAAGACTAAGGTGAAATTGATTCAAGTTGTGATTGAGTTTAGCAAAGATCTAAGTCTAAGGAAAAAGAAGAAATAAAGAAAGGAAAATGTCAATTGTTTTGGGTTGGTTTTTGGTAATCAATCAAAGATCACAATTCATGCAAAGTAAACAATCAAACTAACTAAAAATAAGCACAAATGGACAACTAAACGAGATAATGATCAAGGAAAGAAAAGACGGATTCTAGGGGTCGGAAATTCCGGTTATGGCATATAACTCAAGTTATCTATTCATTCTTTGGATTTCACTATGATATGTTGGGATTAAGTGTTTCTAAATTGGGATCAATTACCGGGTAGGTCTCATGGTCCAACTAGTCCATACCTAAGGTCTCATTACCGGTTAAGTCTCTAAGAACCTAAGGTTAGGAATTCTACACAAACCGGATTTGTTAATTAGGGATCTAACCTATCCTTACCGGGTAAGTCTTGGAAAGGGAGATCCTAAGCAACTATCCTAGCACATCTAATCCAATGGCGGCTTATTAGGCTCACCACTACCTAAGGGTTGCTATTTTAAATTCTAAGGGCAAGGATCACCGGGTAAGTCTCTCCTAACACTTAGTCACTACACTAGGTCACCCTAGGGTAGGTTAAACTTAGCAAACACTTAGGGTTTCAACATTTTATAGGTCTAAGCCAAGATCTTTCGAACCAGGAGGAATCACGGTTTGTTCTACTTAATCCACGGCCGTGGTTCTTCAAGAATTACCCGTGATTTCTAACAGCAGGTACGTTCATAAACAAAAGTCATCTAAAGGTAAATCTAAGTCCGTCCTATCATAGCTCTAGCCATAACCATCCTTTCCTTACCCTAGAACCACATCAATTTAGCCTACAACATTCATAATGGAAATCAAAGCAAACAAACATAAAATCATAACATCCATTGCAAGATAATGAAAGAAAAGAGATGAACAAGTGAACTTCAAAAACAAACCAATCTGAAAATGGAATTAGAACAACTTACAACCCTTCCAAAAGAAGGTTCAAGGGTTCACAAACTCTAGAAATAGAATCCGAAATACAAGAAAGCTATGGTGTGTGTTCTTCTCTCCTCTTCAATGGAACCTTTCTTCTTCTCTTTGGCACTTTCCTTCCTAGAAAAATCTTCTTCTTTTGAGAATATATTTGTTAGAGAGAAATGGATAATGGATGAGCTGCTCCCAAACTACCCCAGCTGCCTCTCACAATCCATGAAGGACCACTTTTATAACAAACTTGCATGAGCTGTCCATGAGAATCGTGGCACAGCTGTCACGAGAATCTGGCAAAATCCACGGTCATTTCCACGGCCGTGGTTCGTCAGAGAACCGTGATTTTATGCAGAAACTTCGCCTTGGATCATTAAGGTGTGATTTGGTGCATGACTAGTGTTGGTAAGGCTCCATGAGTCCTCCTCAGCCCTTGGCTTGTGTCCTAATGCGTCCGGGAGTGTGTCATCTAAATGAACGATCCTTAAACGCATCGTTTTAGCTCTAAACTTCCCGAAATACCTACAAAACGCACACAAGTCCGTGTAGACGTCTATCTCGACAAAATACATGTTTTGAGTGCAAAACGTCTTGGACTAATGCTAGATCATGCATGATTGAGCGAGAATTCTATCTAAATGTACACCTAAAACTATGTTATAAATCGTGTTATCGCAGAGTTGGTATCAGAGGCTTAGGTTGACAACAATGGCACTTGTTATCTCAATAAAGGTAGACTGGATAAATAAACAAAACCCACATGGGGTTTGACTTTTCAAAGGTTTTGGTTTTAAAGCGACTACAGATGTTTTGGGATAGTAGGTACAGAAGCCGTCACCCATCTGAGGATCTCGACAATATATATAGATATAGATATATTTTATGTGCTTATGTGAATGCATGTACTATTAAGTATTATATATATCTATACATATGTCCTATATAGAGCCTCATACGTTAGGTTTGAATACCCCGCAGATGGCTCGGACTAGAGATACTGCTGCAGGCCGAGGTAGAGGCAGATCACCTCTTTCTCCAAGAGGGATAGGACAGGACCAACTCCCGCTGCAGATCCACCAATGGTGGAGGATCTTCTGAGGAGGTTGCTGAGAGTGTAGTTCCAGCTAAGAGGAGTGGTGGGTCCAAGAGACAGCAGGCCCATCCAGGGCAGTCTGATGGCTCAGATCGTGTCTCCATGGGTAGACCAGAGTTTAGAGAGTATCTTAGACAATTTGAGGAGGCCATTAGAGCGGGAAGACGAGCCCCAGATCTGTTAGGGCATGAGGGATCAACTAAGAGATTCCATGGAGCTACTTAGGTGCCATCTATACCGACACGTGCTTCAGAGGTTACTCGAGATGTAGAGGAGACCAGAGGGCCTCGACCAGATACAAGGTTAAAGGCATTTCATCAATAGGGAGTTCCACACTTCTCGGGGGAGATTGGCTTAGAGACTCAGGTGTGGATTGGGCATGTAGACTCAGCTTTGGAGTCTACTCAATGCCCTGATGACAAACGCGTAGAGCTAGTACAGTCTCTATTCCGTGACCTGGCACACCCGTGGTGGAGGACAGTTAGAGCACGAGTTACGAGCTACGAGCAAATGAGGACTATCCTGAGGGAGTAGTTCTGCCTAGCCTCACTGAGGAGGGAGAAGCTGTAGGATTTCGTGGAGGCGGGTTTTGAGGACGTACCCATTATAGACACTACTCGCCGCTTCCAGACTGAACTAGCATTGATGGGTCCAGCTGCACCATCTGAGGACCAGCATGTGTATCTTTTCGCCCGTCGTTTGAGGTAGAGCACACACTCAAACATGGCGGGATTTCACTGTGACTCATTGGAAAACTACCAGGATCGGGCCTTTGCCTATGAGAGAGAGAGAGTTAGCTAGAGGAGGACTTCTCAGACAGGACGGTCTGAGAAGAGGCAACGTAGCACACCGATTGGTGCAGGAGCATCTGGATACAGGCGAGGTCAGACTCAGGGCCGCTCGAGTGTTCTAGTGTCTACACAGACTACTGATAGAGGCCGGCAGTGTTACAACTGCGGGGCCTATGGGCATATTAGGGCTGATTTCCCTAGAGCACCACTGACTTGCTTCTCATGTGGGAAGCAAGGACATAGAGCTACGTTTTGCCGTTAGGGCAAGGCATCATCACAACAAGGTTCTTCCCCTGCAGGTGCAACAGGAGGTGCGCAAAGACCCCCTCAACATCAAATACAAGGACAACAAAGAGTCCCAGATACACCTGCTACTCAAGGGTCGGCTCCATGACCGAGTAGAGGTAGAGGTAGAGAGGTTGGTACTAGTGATGCCCGAGGAGCTCGAGGTAGAGTTTTTGAGTTGAGGAGTGCTGAGAAGCCGCCAGCACCAGCTGCTACAGGTACCATTCTATTACATGGTTTACCTGTTAAAGTTTTGTTTGATACGGGTGCAACACATATATTTATTTCTACTGCTTGTGTTGAGCATTTGAGTTTGTCTACCATAGAGAAGGAACCCTTTACTATAGGGTTACTTGATGGTAGTAGGGTCAGAGGTACCCAGGAGATACGTAGTTGTCCCCAACGCTTAGGGACTCGTGTATTACTTGTTGACTTCTTAGTCATGCCTCTGATGCATGAAGTAGTCATAGTAGGTATGGAGTGGATGCGTAGATACCGTACGGTGTTAGATGTGGGTAGGAGAATTGTTACAATCTCTACCGACATAGGTCCGATAGAGGTCTTCCGGGGTTGGGACCTTGGGAAGACAAGATCTGTCATCAATGCAGTACGATCAGCTAGACTAATTGCACAAGGGTGTGATTCCTTCTGGTGCTACGCCATGAAGGATGGAGAGAGTCCGGCTTTGGAGGACATACTAGTGGTTTGTGAGTTTACAAATGTATTTGCAGAGCCATCTAGCTTGCCACCTAAGAGGAGCGTAAATTTTGGCATTGACGTAGAGCCTAGTACGAGACCAATCTCGAAGGCCCCATATCGTATTACACCTATCGAGATGTTGGAGCTGAAGATGCAACTCGAGGAGTTGGCTGAGAAGGGCTTCATACGCCCTAGCGTTTCACCATGGGGTGCACCTGTCCTCTTTGTACGGAAGAAGGACGGATCGTTGAGACTGTGTATAGATTACAGAGAGCTGAACAAGGTGACCATCAAGAATAGGTATCCACTACCTCGTATTGATGATCTACTTGTTCAGCTTCAAAGAGCGACAGTCTTCTCACGGATCGACTTGTGTTCAGGATATCACCAGCTGATTGTGAGAGAGCAGGACGTGCACAGGACGACATTTCGTACCCGATATGGACACTACGAGTTTGTAGTGATGCCATTTATGCTGACGAATGCCCCAACAATTTAAATGTAGTTGATGAACAACATCTTCATCGACTTCCTGGATCAGTTTGTGGTGGTCTTCATTGATGACATTCTAGTGTACTCTCATAGCAGAGAGGAGCATGCTGGGCACTTGAGGATAATTTTGCAGATTTTGAGGGATAGAGAGTTGTACGCCAAGCTCTCTAAGTGTGAGTTCTGAATTTCTGAGGTTGCTTTCCTTGGACATATTGTCTCCGTCGACGGGATTATGGTTGACCCGGCAAAGATTGAGTTTGTTGCTGCATGGGCGACGAACATTAAGGAAGTGCGTAGCTTTCTTGGCCTAGCTGGTTATTACAAACGTTTTATGGAGGGATATTCTGTGATTGCCCGTCCACTGACGAGTCTTCTAAGGAAGATTACCAGATTTGTTTGGACTGACTAGTACGCTCAGAGTTTTGAAGAGTTGAAGAGGCATTTGACTTCTGCTCCTGTCTTGGCACAACCAGAGGGTTCTAATGACTTTGTGGTCTACAGTGATGCATCCAAGCTGGGCTTTTGGGATGTGTACAGATGCAGCGAGGCAGAGTGGTTGCATATGCGTCTCGACAACTAAAGACATATGAGGAGAACTACCCGACTCATGATCTGGAGTTGGCAGCGGTAGTTCATGCTTTGAAGATCTGGAGACATTACCTGTATGGTGCTACATGTCAGATCTTCACAGAACATAAGAGTGTGAAGTGCATTTTCACTCAGCGGGAATTGAATAACCGCTAGCGTCGATGGCTTGAGTTGATCAAGGACTTTGACCTTGAGATTTTGTATCATCCTGGCAAGGCGAATGTAGTAGCTGACGCCTTGAGCAAGAACGCCTCGAGAGAAGGCTATTGCCAAACTTACTATATAGCCTCAACTTTAGAGAGATCTAGCGTGGCTAGAGATGGGCATCCAGTTTCCTGATGAGGATGCCCAGATGTTTGTTTTAGAGGTTCTACGTTATCTATTGGATGAGATCCAACAGAAGCAGGGGACCTGTCCGACCTTGACGAGGATTAGAGAGAGGATGTCTCATGGGGAGGCACCACAGTTATTCATTGGAGCTGATGGAGTTATGAGGCGACATGACCGTATTTGTGTCCCTGTAGACGCAGAGCTGAGACAACGGATCTTACAGGAGGCTCACTGTACACCTTACTCAGTACACCCGGGTACGAGTAAGATGTATCATGATGTGAGACGCTCATATTGGCGGGGAGGGCTGAAGCCCGATTGAGGACCAATAGGAGCTTTGATGCCATTTGGGTGATCGTTGACAGACTGACGAAGACGACACGTTTCATTCCCATATGAGAGACGTTGCCAGTGAGCAGATTAGCAAAGGAGTACACTAGATTGATAGTGAGACTCATGTGGGTACCGAGGACGATCGTTTCTGATCGTGATGGACGGTTCACTTCGAGATTCTAGTAGCCGATTCAGAGTGCTTTGGGGACGAGTCTACACTTCACGACTGCGTTTCAACCCCAGATACGTGGTCAGTCAAAGAGGACCATCCAAACCTTAGAGGATATGTTGCGAGCCTGTGTGTTGGATTGGGGGCAGGAATGGTCTGATTACTTCCCACTCGTTGAGTTCTCATACAACAACAGATGGCATGCATCTATATGGATGGCTCCTTATGAGGCACTATATGGACGTAGGTGCCATACACCTTTATGTTGGGATGAGCCTGGCGGTATCAGCGGGATAGCGCTAGAGAAGATTCGGGATGATATGGCTCGAATAGGTGACTGAAGGTATTTCTATGGTCGTCTATACCCAATCAAATGTAAATCCCAACTTAGCACTCAAACAAGTATAGTGGTTAAGTAAGGGTCGAACCCAAGAGAGTTAAGGTGTTTTATTAGATGCAATTATCGATTATAGTAACAAGTAACAAAGGTGGGGGGGGAGTTTGGTTGAATTGATGCACACAAAAACTTATGAAAACGATTAATGCGACAAGTAGGACAATGATGGGTGAATCCACACTAGGTTGATTCTAAGCATGCAATTGCTACTTTGGTGAGTTCCTTTTACAAGTTTTCAAGTAATCTCCCGTCTCGATCATATATATGTGTTGAGCCAACCGGCATCAACCCAACTTAACAGGTTAGTGTTCCGTAAACCTACAAGAACAAATAACAAGTTAGCTTTCAAACAAAGACTAAGGGATATAAAGAGAAGATTAAAACCGTTAAACTTATCTTTATATTTGTGTTCCTTTTCTTTAAGTAATTACAACCCGTTATTACTTAAAGTTACTACTAGATTAAAGACCCGAACCCGGAACCTATTAATCCTAGTTATTTGCATGCACATTAGAACGTAAGGTGATCAATCTCAAGCAATAGTAAAACATGCAATTAGGCAATGGAGATCAAGGAAACACAAAGCATTACTGAATAAAAACTTATATTAAAGAAAACTTACAACCAAAGTAACAACGCAGCTTCAAACCAACCCAATGTAGCAAGGGAGTTAGCAACTCATTAGAAAGGTAACAAGATAATCTAAGTGGATAATTTGTTGGTTAACAAGATGCATGATTCTAAAAATAAACCAAGGACTATTTATACTACAAAAGACACTAAATAGGAGTAAATGTCCGGCCCAAAACATCCACATTTAATGCCATAATGTTGGTGTAAACAACCGGAGTAAAGTTTCTGACGTTAAACCGCAGGGGCGGCCTTCAGGTCCGCAGGGGCGGTGAAGGTAAAAACGCTTGATCTTCTTCATGGCCGCAGGGGAGGCTAGGTAATTCCGCAGGGGTGGATCTTCAATGCTCTCCAAACGTTTGACCTTTCAACTTCCTGATGTTTCTAATGCCAAGCCGCCGGGGTGTCCCTATGTCAACGCAGGGGCGGTGACACAACCTCTTCGTCTTCAAGCTCCTAGGTTGAGGCGCAGGCAGGGGCGCAGTGGGAGGCGGAGGGGAGCTAGTCTTCGTTTCTTCAGGGCAAGTCACCGTAGGGGCGCCAAGGAGTGGCACAGGGGCGGTGACACACTTCATGGCCGGAGCTGGCAAAGGCGCAGGGAGCGCTCCAGTGTAAGGCGTAACCCGCAAGGGCGGTGACAAGGCTCCGCTGGGGCGGTGAGGCAACAGAAGCTTTGCTTCGTGAATAATCTTCACTCCTAAGTGCTTATAACTCCTTCCTTAGCTTCTTTTACTCTTCTTCTTCTGGACCAAGGAGTTAGTAGCATAAACCGACACAAATGCAATAAAAAGACTCTAAAAACTATCCTAAATGATAGTGATTCCATCACTTATCAAACTCCCCCTTACTTAGACCTTTTACTCGTCCCGAGTAAAACAAATGACATCAACTAGACTCAAAGCCTTCAGGAAGCATGGGTAAGCAGAAAAGACAATGAAAACAATAGAAAAGCCAAGAAAGAAAGAAGGAAAAGAGAGGAGATGTGAGAAAATGGGAGAAACTACCATCCTTATTGCTCCAAGAGTGGCCTACCCGGACAACCTCCTTATGACTCCCCTTCTTATGTCGGCAAACGCCGGAAGGGAAACCTACACTCGGTGTCGCTCAATTTGCCAAGGCGCCCTTTCGGGTTTTCACCTTGCCACTCTTCTTCTTTTGATAATCTCACTTGAACTCACTTCCCTCAAGTCCAATTTTGCACCAACCTAAGGTTGGTCGGACTACCTTCTTTTTGCCTAAACCGCCCTTTCGGGTTTTCGGTTTATCCAAGGATTTCATGCCTCTTTTCATTTTCTTGGGCTTTTTCTCTTTATTTTTCGTGAATTTCCAACTTAATTCAAAAACAAGACAACTCAAAACAACTCAAATGAAACTGTACAAGCAAGGATATGACCCTCTCCTATACTTGAAGTTCACTTTGCCCCCAAAGTGGAAATGAGTCAAAGATAAATGTGTGAAAGGGAAAAGGTATACCACTCAGTGGGATGGTTCGGATGGACTACCTGGACCCTCCTCCGGGTCGTAAGGGAAGTGGCGGAAGAAGTGCTCCTGCCGGCAGTAAAGCGTGTCGATGCGGCCCTCCCGAGCCTCCATTCTCTCTCTAAATGAAGTCTCGTAGCTAGCTTGCCAAGCCAGATTCTGAGTCTTCAACTACTGTTAATGAGCCACCTGCCAAGAATCCTAACGGCGGTCGAAGTGAGTGATCATGGAGGAGGCGAAGCTGGACTACCACACCTGCTGCTGCTCGAGCATGGACCGCTGGTACTCGGTCTGCCATGCCTGATGTTGTGTAGTCAAGTCTGCCATTTGAGCCTGCAGACTCTCCATGGCGTAACTGTCGTCGTGGGATGCAGTCGGCATGTCGTCATCAATGGCAGGGGCCCGGCTAGAGCCTGTTGTGTATCTCCCAACAATATCTTCCTGAGGCCGTCTCGGAGGAACTGGGTCAGCTAGTACGTACAACTCGGAGAGCTCGTCTCCCAATTGAAGTCGTCGGGGGAGGTATGTGATGTGACTCCCGTCTGCTAAAGAGAGCCAAAAGCGATTCTCCCCGTCTCTCCTGAGGAGCCTGCACCTCCTCAACATACCCTCCGTATAAAGTGGGGCCTCCAGTCCGTCCTCCAAAGCAGCGAGATCCATCACCCGTGCAGCTAACAAGGAGATGATCCCGTCTCCCACAATGTCTCGTGGCTCATTCTTCCTAATCCGCTTCAAAGCGGTAAGGAAGAGGTATGGCCAATCCGGTACCCAATCGTTCGTGGGGAGGCAGGCGTATAGCAATGGAAGGTCCTTGAGAGCGGCCTTATTCTCCTCCTTGTGTCCACAAAAGACACTCATAAAGATCTTCGAGATGAGCCTCAAACACGGGTGAGTGAATTTGTTGGATTACTCACACCCTGCATGAAACTCAGACTTGGTGGCGGCCTGCCAAAACTCCATCAAGTCGGGTGTCGGGATGGGTTCCCACCAATCGTCGGAAGCGGCTATAGTCACCCCTAATGCCTCCTGCAGCTGGGTGTAGTACAATGTATACTTTCATTTGTTGAACTTGAATGACAGTCCAACACAACCATTGTCCACCGTTTCCATTTTGAGAGTGGCAATGAACTGGCGGCTGAGCTCGGGGTATGTTGGAGCGCTCGTTATAAGAAAATCACCGAGCCCAGCGTTGGTGAGGAATTCCTGCATGCTCTCCAACATGCCCAAACGTTCCAAAGTAGGAACGTCCAAAAACCGGGTTGCATACACATCCCGACCTTATACGATCCTGTATCATTCCTTCTCAGCTTCCGACAATTTATATTTCCTCTAGTCTTCCATCACTTGCAGTTTGAACAATCAAAGGAATTAGAAATTTCAGAAAATTGAGTAAGAGACGAAGGTTGTGGTGATGTGGTTGTTCCGGCGCAGGGGCGGGGGCTTGCAATCGCAGGGGCGGTCAAAGAGTAGAGGGCAATTTTGGAAGTTTGGCGAAGGTTGTGGTGATGTGGCTGTTCCGGTGTCTTCTTTGCTGTTAAAGACGTTGCCGGAGGCGGGGCAGTGGAGGGCGAGAGTGAGAGGGTTGAGGGGATGTTTGTGTGTGGTGGTGGTGAGGGCTGGCGTCGCAAAGGGGCGGTAGTCGTCGGAGCTGGCGAAGGCGTGTTTTGGATAGGGCGGTGCGAGAGCTTCCGGAGGGCGCATGGGCGTATGGAGGTGCGGTGGATTAGGGTTCGGAGGGTGAATGGAGGAGGAATGATAAAGTTGGTAGATGTAGGTTATTTTTGGGAAGTGTATTTTTTTTCCTTAATAAAAATGCAGGGGCGGCATTTGTCACTAATAGGTGATGGAATCACTATCATTTAGGGTAGTTTTTAGAGTCTTTTTATTGCATTTGTGTCGGGTTGTGGTGCTAACTCCTTGATCCAGAAGAAGAAGACTAAAAGAAGCTAAGGAAGGAGTTATAAGCACTTAGGAGTGAAGATCGATCACGAAGCAAAGCTTATGTTGCCTCACCGCCCCAACGGAGCCTTGCCACCGCCCATGCAGGTGACGCCTTACACCGGAGTGTTCCCTCCGCCTTCACCAAAGCCGGCCATGAAGTGTGTCACCGCCTCTGCGCCATTCTTTTGGCCCCTTGCGGTGACCTGCCCTGAAGAGATGAAGACCAGTTCCCCTGCGCCTCCCACTGCGCCCCTGCCTGCGCCTCAACCTAGGAGCTGGAAGATGAAGAGGATGTGTCACCGCCCCTGCGTTGACATAGGGACGCCCTGACGGCTTGGCATCAGAAATGTCAGGAAGTCAAAGGGTCAGACGTTTGAAGAGCATTGAAGATCCACCCTAGCGGAATTACCTAGCCGCCCATGCGGCCATGAAGAAGATCAAGTGTTTTTGCCTTCACCGCCCCTGCGGACCTGAAGGCCGCCCCTGCGGTTTAACCCCAGAAGCTTTACTCCGGCTTTTTACACCACCTTTATGGCATTAAAGGAGGCTGTTTTAGGCCGCCCCTGCGGTTTAACCCCTAGAATGATTCATCTTGTTAGCCAACAAAATTATCCACTTAGATTGTCTTGCTACCTTTGTAATGAGTTGCAAACTCCCTTACTACATTGGGTTGGTTTGAAGCTGCGTTGTTACTTTGGTTGTAAGTTCTTTTTCATATAAGTTTTCATTCAGTAATACGTTGTGTTTCCTTGATCTCCATTGTCTAATTTCATGTTTACTACTGCTTGAGATTGATCACCTTAGGTTATAAAGTGCATGCAAACAACTAGGGTTAATAGGTTCCGGGTTCGGGTCTTTAATCTAGTAGCAACTTTAAGTAATAACGGGTTGTAATTACTTAAAGAAAAGGAACACAAATATAAAGATACGTTTAACGGTTTTAATCTTCTCTTTATATCCCTTAGTCTTTGTTTGAAAGCTAACTTGTTATTTGTTCTTGTAGGTTTACGGAACACTAACCTGTTAAGTTGTGTTGGTGCCAGCTGGCTCATCACATATATATGATCGAGACGAGATATTACTTGAAAACTTGTAAAAGGAACTCACCAAAGTAGCAATTGCATGCTTAGAATCAACCTAGTGTAGATTCATCCATCATTGTCTTACTTGTCACATTAATCGTTTTCATAAGTTTTTGTGTGCATCAATTCAACCAAACCCCCCCCTTTTTGTTACTTGTCACTATAATTGATAATTTCTTCTAAAACACCTTAACTCTCTTGGATTCGACCCTTACTTAATCACTATACTTGTTTTTAGTGCTAAGTCGGGATTTACTTTTGATTGGGTATAGACGATCATAGAAATACCTTCGGTCAGTCACCGCAGGGGCGGTGACAAGGAAGAGGTGGCCCAGCACTAAAAACAAGTATAGTGATTAAGTAAGGGTCGAACCCAAGAGAGTTAAGGTGTTTTAGATGAAATTATCGATTATAGTGACAAGTAACAAAAAGGGGGGGGGGTTTGGTTGAATTGATGCACACAAAAACTTATGAAAACGATTAATGTGACAAGTAAGACAATGATGGATGAATCTACACTAGGTTTATTCTAAGAATGCAATTGCTACTTTGGTGAGTTCCTTTTACAAGTTTTCAAGTAATTTCTTGTCTCGATCATATATATGTGTTGAGCCAACCGGTATCAACACAACTTAACATGTTAGTGTTCCGTAAACCTACAAGAACAAATAACAAGTTAGCTTTCAAACAAAGACTAAGGGATATAAAGAGAAGATTAAAACCGTTAAACTTATCTTTATATTTGTGTTCCTTTTCATTAAGTAATTTCAACCCGTTATTACTTAAAGTACTACTAGATTAAAGACTCAAACCCAGAACTTATTAATCCTAGTTATTTGCATGCACTTTAGAACCTAAGGTGATCAATCTCAAGTAATAGTAAAACATGCAATTAGGCAATGGAGATCAAGGAAACACAAAGCATTACTGAATGAAAACTTATATTAAAGAAAACTTACAACCAAAGTAACAACACAACTTCAAACCAACCCAATGTAGCAAGGGAGTTAGCAACTCATTACAAAGGTAGCAAGATAATCTAAGTGGATAATTTGTTGGCTAACAAGATGCATGATTCTAGAAATCAACCAAGGACTATTTATACTACAAAAGACACTATATAGGAGTAAATAGCCGGCCCAAAACAGCCACCGTTAATGCCATAAAGGTGGTGTAAACATCCGGAGTAAAGCTTTTGACGTTAAACCGCAGCGGCGGCCTTCAGCTCCGCAGGGGCGGTGAAGTAAAAAACGCTTGATCTTCTTCATGGCCGCATGGGCGGATCTTCAATGCTCTTCAAACGTCTGACTTTTCGACTTCCTGACGTTTTTGATGCCAAGCCGCCGGGGTGTTCCTATGTCAACGCAGGGGTGGTGACATAGCCTCTTCGTCTTCCAGCTCCCAAGTTGAGGCGCAGGCAGGGGCGCAGTGGGAGGCGCAGGGGAGCTGGTCTTCTTTTCTTCAGGGCAAGTCACCGCAGGCGCGCCAAGGAGTGGCGTAGGGGCGGTGACACACTTCATGACCGGAACTGGCAAAGGCGCAGGGAGCGCTCCGGTGTAAGGCGTCACCCGCAGGGGCGGTGACAAGTCTCCTCTAGGGCGGTGAGGCAACAGAAGATTTGCTTCGTGAACGATCTTCACTCCTAAGTGCTTATAACTCCTTCCTTATCTTCTTTTAGTCTTCTTCTTCTGGACCAAGGAGTTAGAAGCATAAACCGACACAAATGCAATAAAAAGACTCTAAAAACTATCCTAAATAATAGTGATTCCATCACCTATCAGTAGCGCTGATCAAAAAGAGGATGTTGGCAGCACAGAGTCGCTTGAAGTCGTATGCAGATCGGAGGCGTCGACCTCTAGAGTTCAGGGTAGGAGCTCATGTCGGGTTGAGAGTATCTCCGACGCGAGGCGTCAGACGTTTTGGCATAAAGGGGAAGCTGAGTCCCCGATATATCAGTCCTTTTGAGATACTGGATAGAGTTGGGAGAGTGATAACATGAATTATAGTCTATATTTTGGGACTTGTTTAGACGTTTTATCTTCATTAATCTGCATGTTTGGATGTATATTATATGATTATATTGTCATTTCATCTACCTTTTGCGGGAATCGAGGTCTACACCAAGTTTCGTTGTAATCGTAGGTAAAATGGAACGTTTTACATCAAAATGGAGCTAAAGGAGCTAAGGAGTCATTGGAGCTACATTCAGGAGCTTAAGGAAGAATCTAGGAAGCATGGAAATGGATTAAAGATTCACTTTGGACCAGATTTGAAAGATTTCACTTTCAGTTGAGAGTCACCTTGGTCAGCTACAATACCATCTCGACCGAGGTGATCCCGAGGAGCGTCTCGACCGAGGCGAATACCCTGACGCGGCGAGATCGTTTATTCTTGGCTGAGATCTTTTATTTTTGGAAGGAGAGATCTTATATTTTTGGGCTGGATTTCTGGAAGAAGATTATATATTTTGGAGATCTATTTTAGAGATTAAGATATATTTTATTAGGATAATATCTTTTGAAGATATTTTACCTTTGGAAGATAGTTTTCCTATATAAAGGGCTGGATTTTCCACAATCAGCATGGGCGCATCACCGAAAATCCCGCTATCATTATAGTGGTTGAAGGAAGGAAGGAAGATTGAAGATCAATCAAGGAAGGATTGATAGCTTGTCATAGCTTTTTAAGGGGATTTGTGAGACTTTCTTAGATTCCCTTTTGTTGGTTGTCTTGTTGGATTTGTGATCCAAAGAACGCTTATTTGTGTGATATTTGATTCAGTTATTGAAGCCTTGTTCTTAAGGTTCTTGTGTTCAAATATTCACTTCCTTCCCGTATATTTGATTATTGCTTTCATGCTGACGAGTGGCTAATTTTTTTGTGTGATTCTAGGGTGATTGGCTGAAGGTTGTGGGAAAAACAATGATAGAATAATCTTAAATTCTAGTAGGACCCTGAAAGCTCGAGTCTTTACCCTTAACCTTAGAGTAACTCGTTCAGTCGATGAACATCTCGGCCGGGGTGGAATTCGTCTGACCGAGGTGACTTATCTGATCCGTAACTGAGAGTTAAGTGTTAGATTTTGCCAAATCCTATTCTTATTACACCTTTCATGGTTCAATGCAAGCCTAGGATGAGACTTACCCGGTAATTCCTTTGTTTGTTTACCCAAGATCATAAGTGTAGGTAATAAAGGTTTATCCTTTATTAGGGTTTGAGTGTGCCTTCATCCCATCTTTGTGAGTTAGCCTGAGACTTACCCGGTAAAGGTTGATTCTATTCCCTTAGTTGGTGTGTTGGTTTGAGATTATAGTTCCTTTCTTAGTACCTTGGGACTTACCCGGTAATAGGTTCTTTGGCTTGGGATTAGTGAGTAGTGAGACTTACCCGGTGATCTATTCCACTTTAGTAACACCTTCCCTTTGCAAAATCTCAGCTTTGTCCGCTTATCTTGAGATCTTGAGTTGGAACCACAACTAGATGCTTTAATCCCTAGAATTGCATATTCCTTTAATTGACTTTTTATCATCTTTGATTGCTTTAATTGCTTTTTTGGTTAGTTGCAATATTGACAACCTATACTTGCTTTGTTTCACCTAAGTCCTTGAGATCGACACCCCGGAATTCTTGCTTTTACTACGATTGACCTGTACACTGTGGGTTCGCATCCTTATTTTGAGCATATATCTTGGGTTAAAAATTTAAAGCTTGCACACACCTTTTGGAGCGAACAAGTTTTTGGCGCCGTTGCCGGGAAACTTGGTCTAGACCGAGCCGGAAGCGATCGAAGCAAATATGACGACTTTACGGGACCAATATTTACCTCGATCAGATCTAGCCCCTCGACCGAGGCAGGACCCAACTCTAGTTGCCCCGGCCGAGATACTTCCACCTCGGATGCCAGTCCGAGATGTTCTTTTTGCAGGCATTCCACAGACCCTAGGGCAGAGGATGGACCCCAACCAGCAACTGAGGCGTCCAGGAGTCAACCTAGGTGATCCAGCGGACCATGACTATGAACTTCGACCGCAAGTTCTCTCCATGATTCGCTAATGCCAACTTGGAGGGCTAGAGAGGGAGTCTCCGCATCAACATCTGCAAAACTATGAGATTTTGATGGAGACCTTAAGACCTTCAAGACTGGAAAACAACAATTACAAGCTAAGGCCTTTCTACTTCTCTTTCAAAGATAGGGCGCTTACTTGGTATCAATCTCTCCCTCCAGGAAAAATCAACACTTGGGAGGAGATGATGACGGAGTTCTTGATTAAATTCTTCCCCCCCTCAAAGACGGCTGAAATGAGAGGGAAGATCAATGCATTCCTTATGAAGGTCAAGGACAGTTTGTCTAAGTCATGGGAGAGATTTAAAGACATCCTTTTGGATTGCCCACATCACGGGATTCCAAAGATAGAATTGTTGGAGATATACTTCAAGGGACTGGACGGAAACACCCAGTTCAACCTTCAACTACTATCCGCCGGCACATTCATGGATATGCCGATGGACAAAGCTTGGGAGTTCATAGAGAAGCAAGCTTTGCACATGGAGAAATACTCCCACCAAGGAGCTGAAGGTGGATTTGAAAGAGTCAACTTCCAAGAAGCTCCATCAAACAATGATCAACTCACCTCTTTGAAGAATGATGTGAAGCAATTGAAAGACCTTTTGGTTGCTCAAACCCAAAAGGAAGAGGGAGGATATCAAGGGTCAAGGAACAACAATCAAGATTCCCGAAACAATAACTACAACAACAATAGAGGATCCAATAGGAACAATTGGAGATCCAACAATCAAAAATCGGGTAACTCTTACTCTAACTCAAATTCAAACAATTCTTCTAATCCTTTCCTCTCTTCTTCTTCTTCTTCTACTCTATTGAAGAGCCAGGAGCAAGGATCAAGTTCGTCCCAGCCGGAAAAGAAAGATGCGGTGCTGGAGGCCATCTTGATCAAGCTAAACTCTATGGAGACATCCATGACTTCATTTTCGAAGGCACAAAAAGCCTTAGAACAACAATTCTTTAATAAGGCGAATGAAGCGCCAAGAGATCCAGGGAAGCTTCCAGCAAGGATGGAAAGCAACCCTAAAGGACAAATCATGGCAATAACGATGAGAAGTGGACTGAAGACTGCAGATCCAGTGCCTCGGTCGATGCCAGTACAGACGAAGAACACCTCGGTCCAGGCACAGTCGAAGAACACTTCGGCCGAGGTGCCAACCGAGGTCGAGCCTCAGAGAGCGTCGGAAAAAACTGAAGTTTATGTCCCACCTCCTGCATATAAACCACCACTTACATTCCCCCAGTCAAGGGCTAGAGCACATCTAGACAAGCATTTTGGTAAGTTCCTTGACTTGATGAATAAACTACATATTAACATCCCTTTCCTTGATGCTATTCTAGGGATGCCCGCCTATGGGAAGTTCTTGAAAGAAATCCTATCAAGGAAGAGGAAGTTGGAAGACTTTGGTGAAGTAAGGATGACATTTAAATCCTCGGAGCTTATTCAAATCATGAAGGAAAAGATGCCACCCAAGTTGAGAGATCCCGGCTCATTTTGCATTCCCATTCAAGTTGGGGATGTAACTTGTGAGGCCTTGTGTGATCTAGTGGCCAGCGTGAGCATCATGCCGCTGGAGCTATGTGTGAGGATCGGACTTGGAGAGCCCAAGCCGGTAAAGATACGGTTGTACATGGCGGACCGCTCCATTGCCCATCCCGTGGGCATTTTGGAATACATTCTGGTTAAGTTAGGTAATTTCTATTTACCTATAGACTTTGTTGTGCTTGACATTCCCGCAGATTACCCCGTTCCTATCATTCTCGGGAGACCATTTCTAGCAACTTCGGGTTACAATGTGGATTGTAAGAAAGCCAAGTTGCAATTCAACATTGGCGGTGATCAAGTTGAGTTTGCATTGCTTGCGGCAATGAAGGGAGAGCAGCTAGGAGATGATATCTTCAACATCTATGATGAAGAAGAATCAAGAGAATTGATGAGCTCTATCCTTATTAACGATCCACTAGAAAAATTTATTAACTTAGCTTAATGGAGGAAGGTATAGATGCTTCTTGTGATGCAGATATACGGAGCTTAAAGGCGCTGGAAGAAGATCCAGGAGCTAAATTTGAAAAATTAATCCAGGAGAAGAAGATCTCCAGTTTCGGTCCCAGTTGCAGTACCTTGACCGAGGCACTTTTTGGACCAAGCGAGGTGTTCTTGACTGAAGAACATCTCGGTCACCCTGTCTGGACCTCGACCGAGGTCGAAAGTGAGATGATGTCAACTGAGACTTCTGAAAGTCCAGTTCTTCGATCTACTCCACTGGAAGAAGAAGAAAGCAAAGATCCACCTCAGAAAGCACCCCCAGTTGTGGAGCTTAAACAACTCCCAAGTCACTTGAGGTATGTCTTTCTTGGACCGGATTCTACTTATCCCGTCATCGTTAGTGCTTCCCTCTCCGAATCTGAATTATCTAAACTAATGCATGTCTTGAGGAAGCATCAAAAGGCTTTGGGTTATAGTATTGATGATCTTATTGGCATTAAGCTTTCTTTCTACATGCATAGAATACTAATAGAGGACGATCATAACACTTCACGGGAACCTCAAAGACGGTTAAATCCGATCATGAAAGAGGTTGTGAAGAAAGAAATTCTTAAGTTGTTGGATGCAGGTATCATATTTCCTATCTCGGGCAGCAAGTGGGTGAGTCCGGTGCAAGTGGTTCCGAAGAAAGGAGGGATGACCGTTGTGACGAATAAGAACAACGAGTTAATCCCAACTAGGACCGTCACGGGCTGGAGGGTGTGCATCGATTATCGGAAGCTGAACGTGGCCACTCGGAAGGACCATTTTCCACTTCCCTTCATCGATCAGATGCTCGAACGGTTGGCCCAGCATTCACACTTTTGCTATTTAGATGGCTATAGTGGCTTCTTTCAGATTCCTATCCATCCGGATGATCAAGAGAAGACCACTTTTACTTGTCCATGGGGGACATTCGCTTATAGGAGGATGCCATTTGGATTATGTAATTCACCCGCTACCTTCCAGCGATGCATGATGGCTATCTTTTCCGAATACATAGAGGAGATCATGGAGGTATTTATGGATAATTTTTCAGTATATGGTTCCTCTTTTGATGATTGTCTATCTAACCTTTCTCTAGTGCTACAAAGATGTGAAGACACTAATCTCGTTTTGAATTGGGAGAAGTTTCACTTTATGGTTAATGAAGGCGTTGTGCTAGGACACCTCGTTCCCAATCGAGGTATTGAAGTCGATCGAGCTAAGATCGAGACTATTGAGAAACTTCCTCCCCCTTGTTCTGTTAAGGGAGTGCGGAGTTTTCTCGGGCATGCAGGTTTTTATAGAAGATTCATCAAGGAATTTTCAAAGATCTCCAAACCACTAACTAACCTCTTGAATAAAGATGTTGTTTTTGAGTTTTCGCCGGAGTTTCTCGATTCATTCTACAGGATTAAGGAAGCGTTGATCTCCGCTCCCATTATCCAACCTCCGGATTGGCGGTTGTATATGCTTTTGATAAATTTCGTTCCTACTTAGTAGGGTCGAAAGTTATTGTTTACACTGACCATGCAGCTATTCGTTACTTGCTTGCTAAGAAGAATGCTAAGCCACGTCTTATTCGATGGATTCTCTTTCTACAAGAGTTTGACCTAGAGATCCGCGATAAGAAGGGATCCGAAAATTCTGTTGCGGATCACCTCAGCCGGCTACCTCCATCCTCACGCGAGAAGGACGAACCACCCATACCTTAGAGTACCTCGTTCAATCGATGAACATCTCGGCCAGGGTGGAATTCGTTTGACCGAGGTGACTTATCTGATCCGTAACTGAGAGTTAAGTGTTAGAGTTTGCCAAATCCTATTCTTATTACACATTTCCTGGTTCAATGCAAGCCTAGGATGAGACTTACCCGGTAATTCCTTTGTTTGTTTACCCAAGATCATAAGTGTAGGTAATAAAGGTTTAATCCTTTATTGGGGTTTGAGTGTGCCTTCATCCCATCTTTGTGAGTTAGCCTGAGACTTACCCGGTAAAGGTTGATTCTATTCCCTTAGTTGGTGTGTTGGTTTGAGATTATAGTTCCTTTCTTATTACCTTGGGACTTACCCGGTAATAGGTTCTTTGGCTTGGGATTAGTGAGTAGTGAGACTTACCCGGTGATCTATTTCACTTTAGTAACACCTTCCCTTTACAAAATCTCAGCTTTGTCCGCTTATCTTGAGATCTTGAGTTGGAACCACAACTAGATGCATTAATCCCTAGAATTGCATATTCCTTTAATTGACTTTTTATCATATTTTATTACTTTAATTGCTTTTGTGGTTAGTTGCAATATTGACAACCTATACTTGCTTTGTTTCACCTATGTCCCTGAGATCGACACCCCGGAATTCTTGCTTTTACTACGATTGACCCGTACACTGCGGGTTCGCATCCTTGTTTTGAGCATATATCTTGGGTTATAAATTTAAAGCTTGCACACACCTTTTGGAGCGAACAGAGAGCAGCCTATAGGTTAGAGGGTGTTCATCCTGTGTTTCATGTGTCTCAATAAAGGGAGTACATACCAGATCCGAGAGACATCGTGAGTTACGATGATCTGGTGGTTGAGCCAAACCACATGTTTGCAGAGCACCCTATTGCAGTCCTAGAGCGAGGTGTGAGACGCCTGCATTTGAAGGACATTCCTATGATGAGGATACAGTGGTCTAGACGAGGACCTAATGAGGCTACTTGGGAGACAAAGGATAATATCCAGAGGAACTATCCAGAGTTCTACGCTGAGATAGATGCACCAGTAGGATCCACAAGTAGATCTTAGTGCCTTCTTGGTGAGTGCATGTCATGCTATGTGCTTATATGATATGTGGTGTTTTCGTGCTAGCCGTGATATGTGCATATGATCTGTTAGATCTTGTTTGCTAGTACGAAATAGGTATAGCTGGAGTTGGTTCTTTCCTCCATGCTATGGTGTGTGTGGTAGGATTTGCTGGAGACTGTTCTTTCCTCCATGCTACCTCAGATGGTTCTTTCCTCCATGCTATGGGAGTGATGCTTCCTCCATGTTGTGACTTGAGGTTATAGATTGTTATAGGTTGTGATCTTATGAACGGAGATGTGATACCTCCGATAGAGAGAGTGAGAGTTATACCTCGGCTTATGGGTCCGAGAGACTTTTGGATTTTGCAAGTTTTGGGACGACACTTGTTTTTAGGAGGGTCATATGTAAGAGCCTTAGTCTTTGAGAGATCCCGCACCTACACCTCAGTTGAGACGCAGATGATGTTTACCTTTGGAGCTGTAGTGGGCCGCCCCTGCGCCCCTGGCAAGCCGCCCCTGCGGCCAAGCCAGCCGCCCTTGCGGTTTGTGGTGGGTTGCAGCCGTCTTCTTTGACCCGAGCCCTTGCTTTTTGACCCTCCTTCCTTTATATCTTCTTCTTCTCCTCCAGATGAGGGTTACCTCATTCTCTCTCCAGCTCCATCTCCCTCACGATCTTCTTCTCTTCTCTTCTTCTTTTGGATCTCTTCTTGAGTTTGTGTGAGTTTGGAAGGTTAGAATCTTGGCTTTGCTTGAGGTTGATGCTTGTGGATGTTGTTGTGCTTGTTGATAGCCAGCCTTGAGGTTTTGATGGTATTATGATCTTGTTTGGGTTCAGCTTGGTGAGTCTATCTCCCATCTCTTCCTATCTTCTTTCTTTCTTGCATCTTTCCTTCTTTTCTTCATCCAGAGCTTAGGTTCCACAAGTTTGATCTTGTGGTAGCCTTGATTGGCTTCTTTAGATGTATATATGTACGTATATGTGTGTGTGTATAGATGTTGGCTGAAAGAGGAGTGAAGAGATCAATTGAAGAAGCAAGGAGGAGTTGAAGGTGAGTCTCTACACACCAACCGCCCCTGCGCCACTTGTCGACCGCCCCAGCGCCGGCAGTGAGCCGCCCCTGCGCCACCTCCTAGCCGCCACTGCGCCCAACTGCATCAGCAAGGTTTTGCACTTGGTTCTGCAGGTGTGTGTTGCTTCTAGGCTTTCCTTAGGATGCCTTTGTTCCCTCCTTTCCTAGTGTGAGTGTATAGGATCATGCTAGGTGTGTGAGGAAAAGTTTTGATGAGGTTGATAGCATGTATTATTGTCTATATTTTAGGGCCTGTTTAGACGTTTTATCTTCAATAATCTGCATGTATGGATGTATATTATGTGATTATATTATTGTTTCATCTACCTTTATGGGAATCGAGGTCTACACCAAGTTTTATTGTAATCGTAGGTAAAATGGCACGCTTTTGACTAAAATGGAGCTAATGAGTCATTGGAGCTACATTCTAGAGCTTAAACGAGAACTCAGGAAGCATGAAATTAATGAAGACGATTTACTTTGGACTAGATTTGAGAGATTTCACATTTAGTTGAGATTCACCTCGGTCAGGTACAGTGTCACCTCGACCGAGGTGATCTTGAGGAGCGTCCCGACCGAGGCGAATACCCTGCCGCCGGCAAGATCCATATTTTTGGCTGAGATCTTTTATGTTTGGAAATAAGATATCTTATATTTTTGGGCTGGATTTCTGGAAGGAAGATCTTATTTTGGGAGATCTATTTTAGAGATATGGATATATTTTCTAGGAAATTATCTTTTTAAGATATTATTATCTTTGGAAGATAATTTTCCTATATAAAGGATTGAATTTTTAACAATTGATACATCCTCTACACCATATTCTACACACAACAGTTAGGAGATTTTCTAGAAGCTTGAAGGAAGGATTGAAAGATTGAAGATCAATCAAGGAAGGATTCATAGTTTGGAGTGAGCTTTAGAGGGAGTTTGTAAGACTTTCTTAGATTCCCTTTTGGTTTGTTGTCTTGTTCAACTAGGGATTTGAGGAACGCTGATTTGTTGTTTATTCAATTTAGTTATTGAGGCCTTTTTCTTAAGGTTTACTTGTTCGAATATTCATTCCTTCGCCATATATTTGATTATTGTTTTCATGATGATGAGTGGCTAAATTTCTTGTGCGATTCTAGGGTGATTGGCTGAAAGTTGTGGGAAAGACGATGATAGAATAATCTTAATCCCAGCAGGACCCTGAAAGCTCGAGTCTTTAACCTTAACCCTAGAGTACCTGGCTCAGTCGTTGAACATCTCGGCCGGGGTGGAACTTGACTGAACGAGGTGACCTTTTCTGATATGAAAGTGAGAGATAAGAGTTCTAGTTTGCCAAATCCTATTCTTATTACACCTTTCCTGGCTCAATGCAAGCCTAGGGTGAGACTTACCCGGTGATTCCTTTGTTTGTTTACCAATGATCATAAGTGTAGGTAATAAAGGTTTATCCTTTATTGGGGTTTGAGTGTTCCTTCATCCCATCTTTGTGAGTTAGCCTGAGACTTATCCGGTAAAGGTTGATTCTATTCCCTTAGGTGGTGTGTTGGTTTGAGTTTATAGTTCCTTTCCTTAGTACCTTGAGACTTACCCGATAATAGGAGCTTTGGTTTGTGATAGTGAGTAGTGAGACTTACCCGGTAATCTATTCCCACCTTAGAAACACCTTTCCTTTGCAAACCTCAGCTTTGTCTGTGTTATCCTTGAGATCTTGAGTCGGAACCACAACTAGATGCTCTAATCCCTAGAATCCGCATTTTCTCTTATTTGACCTTATTATCATCTTTGATTGCTTTAATTGCTTTTGTGGTTATTAGTTACTTGACAACCTATTCTTGCTTAGTTTCACCTAAGTCCCTGTGATCGACCCCTGGAATTCTTGCTTTTTATTACAATTGATCCGTACACTGCGGGTTTGCATCCTTGTTTTAAACATACTTCTTGGGTTATAAATTTAAAGCTTGCACACACCGTTTGGAGCGAACAAGTTTTTGGCGCCGTTACCGGGGACTTGGTCTAGACCGAGCCGGTTGTGGTTGTCTTTCGGGACAATTGCCCTGTTGCTACTAACCACTCTACTTGAGTGTTTTTGCAAGATCTTTTTCTTAGGTTTATGCGAAGAACCCGTGCTGGGAAGAAAATCGTTCCTTACAATCCCGAACCAGAAAAGACATACAAACGACGGTTGAAAGAAGCTAAGATGGCCAATCAAGACAATCACGATCTTGAGGCCAAATTAAAGGAGGCGTTGGAACAGCTACGCCTCAATAAGGAAGATTTGCAGCGAGAAAGAGATCAGACTCGCACTAGAACTGTAGAGATTGAAGCGGATATGGCCGATCGAAGAGCCCAGATTCTGCATCGACCGATCCCAGATCCTCGACCAAGGCAGGACCCAGTCCTAGTTGCCGCGGCCGAGATACATCCACCTCGAATGCCTGTCCGAGATGTTCTTTTTGCTGGAGTTCCACAAACACTAGGATAGAGGATGGACCCTAATCAGCAAGTGAGGCGTCCAGGAGTCAACTTAGGTGATCCAGTTGAGCATGATTACGAACTTCGACCACAAGTTCTATCCATGATCCGCCATTGCCAGTTTGGAGGTTTAGAGAGGGAGCCTTCGCATCAGCATTTGCAAAACTACGAGATTTTGATGGAGACCTTGAGACCTTCAAGGCTGAAAAAAACAACTACAAGCTAAGGCCTTTCTACTTTTCTTTGAAAGACAGGGCACTTACTTGGTATCAATCTCTTCCACCCGGAAAGATCAACACTTGGGAAGAGATGACGACGGAGTTTCTAACAAAGTTCTTTCCCCCCTCCTACACCGCTGAAATGAGAGGGAAGATTAATGCATTCATCATGAAGGACAAGGAGAGTTTGTCCAAGTCAAGGGAGATATTTAAGGATGTTCTATTGGATTGTCCACACCATGGGATTCCAAACATAGAGTTGTTGGAGATATACTTCAAGGGATTGGATGGAGCCACTCAATTCAATCTTCAACTACTTTCCGCTGACACATTCATAGATATGCTGATAGACGAAGATTGGGAGTTCATTGAGAAGAAACCTTTGCATATGGAGAAGTACTCCCATCAAGAAGCCGAAAATGGAGTTAAGTGAGTTAATTTCCAAGACACTCCATCAAATGATAATCAACTCATATCCCTTAAAAACGATGTGAAGCAATTGAAAGACCTTTTGGTGGCTCACACGAAGAAGGAAGATGGAGGATATCAAGAAAGGAACAACAACCAAGGGTCACGGAACAACAATTTTAACAACAATAGAGGCTCCAACAACAACAATTGGAGATCTAATCAACAAAATCCGGGTAACCCTTATTCTAACTCTAATTCTAATAATTCTTTTAACCCCTCTTCTTCTTCTACTCCATTGAAGAGCCAGGAGCGTGGATCAAGTTCGTCCCAACCAGAGAAGAAAGATGCAGTGCTGGAGGCCATCTTGATCAAGCTCAACGCTATGGAGACGTCAATGACTTCATTTTTGAAGGCACAAAAAGCCTTAGAGCAACAATTCTTTAATAAGGCGAATGAAGCGCCAAGAGATCCAGGGAAGCTTCCAGCAAGGACAGAGAGTAACCCTAAGGGTCAGATTATGGCAATAACAACGAGAAGTGGACTAGAAACTGCAGATCCAGTACCACGGTCGGTGCTAGTGCAGACGAAGGACACCTCGGTCCAGGTACAAACGAGGAACACTTCGGTCGAGGTGCCACTCGAGGTGGAGTCTCAAAAAGCGAAGGACAAATCTGAAGTTTATGTCCCACCTCCTGCTTATAAACCACCACTTTCATTCCCTCAGTGAAGGGCCAGAGCACATCTAGAGAAGCATTTTGGTAAGTTCCTTGACTTGATGAATAAACTAAACATTAACATACCTTTCCTTGATGCTATTCAAGGGATGCCCGCCTACGGGAAGTTCTTGAAAGAGATTCTATCAAGAAAGAGGAAACTGGAAGACTTTGGAGAAGTAAGGATGACATCTAATTCCTCGGAGCTCATTCAAATCATGAAGGAGAAGATGCCACCCAAGTTAAGAGATCCCGGCTCATTTTGCATTCCCATTCAAGTTGGGGATGTAACTTGTGAGGCGTTGTGTGATCTAGGTGCCAGAGTGAGCATCATCCCGCTGGAGCTATGTGTGAAGATCGGACTTGGAGAGCCCAAGCCGGTTAAGATAAGGTTGTACATGGCGGATCGCTCCATTACGCATCCCGTGGGCATTTTGGAAGACGTTCCCGTTAATTTAGGTAACTTCTATTAACCTATAGACTTTTTTGTACTTGATATACCTGCAGATTATCCCGTTCCTATCATTCTCGGGAGACCATTTCTAGCAACTTTGGGTTGCAAAGTGGATTGTAAGAACGCCAAGTTGAAATTCAACATTGGCGGTGATCAAGTAGAGTTTACATTGTTTGCTGCAATGAAAGGAGAGCCGTTGGGGGGTGATAACTTTAACATCTATGATGAAGAAGAATCGAGAGAATTGGTGAGCTCTATCCTTATTAATGACTCTCTTGAAAGAGTTCTTAGTTTTAGCTTAATGGAGGAAGGTATAGATGTTTCTTGTGATGCAGATATACGGAGCTTAAAGGCACTGGAAGCAGATCCAAGAGCTAAGATTGAGAAACTGATCCAGGAGAGGAGAAATTCAAGTTTCGGTCCTAGTTCTAGTACCTCGACCGAGGCACTTTCTTGACCAAGCGAGGTGTTCTTATCTGAAGAACATCTCGGTCACCCACCTCGGAAACCGACCGAGACAACAAGCGAGATGTTGTCAATTGAGGACAACAAACTTCCTACACCCTTTATAGAGACTCATTTACAGTTGGTGGAGCACTGGCTCCACCAAGCTTCTGATATGAAAGAACCTTGGTATGCTGATATGTTAATTATCTTGTTTGCCAGGAAATACCGCCCGGGTGGAATCCATTGCCTCTCCCACTAATGACGCCATGGTGGTTGTGAAGTTCTTCAATCGGACTTTCTTTCCACGTTTTGGGACACCACGCATCATCATTAGCGGTGGAGGGACACATTTATTCAACCGGAAGTTTAAGGCACTTCTATCAAAGTATTGGACATCAACGAGTTGTAAGAGTTGCGCTTAAACGCTTATGAGAATGCCAAGATCTACAAGGAAAGAAACGAAGAGATGGCACAAAAAGCATATCATTCCTATGGAATTCAAAGAAGGAGATTTAGTTCTATTTTTCAACTCCCGTCTTCGCCTCTTTCCAGGTAAGTTGAAATCTAGATGGATAGGAACTTACGTTGTGAAACATGTTTTTCCTTATGGTGCAGTTGAGGTTTGTGGAGAAATAAGCGGAAGCTTCAAGGTCAATGGTCATAGGCTTAAGAAGTACTATACCTCCTTTAAGGATGTCGTACGGTCCAACTAGCGACCTTAAATCAAGCGCTTCTTGGGAGTCAACTCAAGGTATTGCTTTCATTTTCCCTCTTTCTAGCTTAGTTTTTGATAGTTTGCTTTTGCTTTGCTTTGTTTTATTTTTGGCGTCCTAGACAGAAACCAAGTACTCTTTAAGAAAGGATTACAACTCAGGAGCAACACTGGAAGGACAAAAGTTCGAGAAATTGAGAAGACGGAGTTTGACTGAGATACATCTCGGTTGCTATCATAGCGCCTCGACCGAGATGTTCTTGAGGAAACCGAGAAGACTAGGTTTGACAATCAAGTCAGCCACCTCGGTCCGGTCGGGACCACCTCGACCGAGTTGATATTAGAATAGGCGAGGGGTATTGATAACGTGATTTATGACGTTAGTATAGACATACATTTAGATAGTTTTTCCCATTATTCATGCACGGTTTGGCGTTAGTTCACGACGTTTACACTCATTCCATGCACAATTCTAGAAAAGACGTCTACACGAGCTTTTGTCGGTGTTGTAGGTATTTCGGGGGTCTTTTCGACATTAATCGATGCATTCGAGGGTCAAGCCTCATGGTGGTACACATCTAAAGCTTTGAAGGAGCATAATTGGAGCAACAAAGGACACAAAGACAACTATTGGTGCAAGCAATGGAGCAACTCATGGCTAGACGATCATAACATGTTTCTGTTGAAGAAAATCGGACTATCACTCAGGAAAATCGGCCGATTTTCCTGACTGGGTCGATTTTTTGGCTTTCAACAGCTTAAGCCACGTGTCCCACGATCTCTTAGTCCGGCCTTGCTCTTGGTGGAGAATATAAGTGGGCCTGCAAGCTGTTGCTGAGCATGCTCCTCTCACACATTCTCTCATTCACAGCTCATTCCAGGGAGAAAGACTTGGAGAAGAAGAAAAACTCTCTCAAAATTGGAGGAGGAAGAAGAACACAAAGCCTAGAGTGATAGTGAGTTTTTGAGGGATTTTGAGTGATTTTCGGAGTCTTTGATCGAGGAACCATTGTAAGGATTATTAGGAACGTTTTGGAATTTCATTTGAAGGGTTGTAAGTCTTACTAAAACTTAGATTCGGCTGAGATTTATTGTTTTTACTTGCTCATCTTTCATCATCCATCTATGAGAACCATGTATGCTTGTGTGATGATTTTGGATCTTGATATGCATATTATTGGCTAGTTTATTGTGATTCTGGAGTGATGGATTGATGGTTATGGCTTGGGTGATGATAGAATGGACTTATATGTTAGTTTAGGATGATTTATATGCACGAAACCTAACCCAGACAGAAAAATCGGGCTGTTCTTCAGCCAAATCGGCCGATTTAGGCAATGATCCACCCGATTTTTCTCTCTGTTGCTCTTTAATTGATGAATCTGTATGTTAGGATGTTTGGTTGTTGAAATCCTAGTGTTTATTAAGCATAATTTAGCTTAGGATCACCTAATGCTATCAACCTAAGTGAGGGAAGAGATCTACCCGATGATTTCCGACGTTAGATATCTAAGATGATGAACTTTAGGTAGTAGTGAGCCTCACAAGCCGCTATTGGATTGAGTATGCTAGGATTATTGCTTGAGACTTACCATTTCCGAGACTTACCCGGTAAGGAAAGGTTTACCCCTTAAGTAGTGTCCGGTTTGTGTAGAATTCCCTACTTTAACCCCTTGAGACCTACCCGGTAATAGGAGTTTGATGTGGGATTAGTGAAGTGAGAGACTTACCCGGTAATTACTTCCACTAGAGAAACACCCTTTCCCAACACCGCAGCGTTATCCTTAGAATCTTTAGAATCTTGAGTCCAATGCCATAACCGGAAATCTTGACCTCTAGAATCCATTTTTCTCTCTTTGATCACATATTTTGTGTTCGTGTTACTTGTTTGTTTTGCTAGCTTGAGTTGTTAGTTTGATTTAGTATTTTGCATATTTTGTGATCCTTGTTTGATTACCTAAAAACCAAACCAAAAACATTGAGATTTTCATTTCTTTATTCCTTTCTCTTTTCTTAGACTAGTTTTACACTATCTATGCTCACTTGTTGATTCGATTTCACCTTAGTCTTCGAGTTCGACCTCGGAATACTATCCTTGCTACAAAACGACCCATACACTGTGAGTACGCTAGGAGTTAGGAAAAATATAACGAGTATAAATTTAAGGCTTTTGTGCATCTATTCCTAGACGTAACAAGTTTTTGGCGCCAATGCCGGGGACTAGGTATAGATTGAGTCTATTTTGTGATTGTTTATAGTGTAGATCTTTCTTGTTGCTTTTGATCTCTCTTTGGTTTGTGTCTTTGCTTTTCAGGACATCTCTTACTCTTTAGGTGTATGCGAAGATCTCATGGCAAAGATTTAGCTCCATTCGATCCTGAACCGGATAAAACCCTTAGATCTAGATCCAAGAGCATTAAAAAGGGAAAAGAGATGGCCGGAAGAGATCTCCAAGCTGAATTGGATGAGGCTTTAGAGCAAATAAGGCTAAGAGATGAGCTCTTGGAGGAAGAAAGGAGACATGCCAATGAGAGGCAAGAAGCAACTAGGAGGGAGATTGATGAGATTCGGCAAGCCCTTGTACAAGGAGAGCTTAATCGTCAACAACCTCCACCTCCTCCACCACCACAACCGCAGCCGGCGGCGAATGTTAGGGTTGTGCCCATTGCAATTGAAGAGCCACAAACATTAGGGAGACGTATGGATCCGGCACAAAGAGCACACCGTCCGGGTGTGAACTTAGGAGATCTCGCAACCCACAACTACGAGCTCGGCCCTCAAGTTCTACAAATGATCCGGCATAATCAATTTGGAGGGATGGAAGGAGAGTCTCCTCATCAACACTTGATGACCTATGAGATTTTGATGGAGACTCTTAGACCGCCTAGATTGGAGAGCAACAACCATAAGCTTAGGGCTTTCTCCTTCTCTCTTAAGGATAAAGCCCTGGCTTGGTATTAATCTATTCCACAAGGGGGAGTGAGTACTTGGGAGGAGATGACAACCGAGTTTTTGACTAAGTTCTTCCCACCTTCCAAGACTACCGAGTTGAGAGGTAAGATCAATGCCTTCGAGATGAAGGATAGAGAGAGTTTGTTCAAGTATTGGGAGAGGTTCAAAGATCTTCTCCTAGATTGTCCACACCATGGTATACCAAAAATTGAGCTATTGGAGATCTACTTCAAGGGACTTGATGAAGATAGCCAATTCAAGCTCCAATCTCTTTCCGGTGGGACTTTCATGGAAAATCATGTGGATGAAGCTTGGGAGTTTGTGGAGAAACAAGCTCTAGTGATTGAGAAATACTCCCATAGGAAGAGTGAAGGGATAAAGGCGGGAGCATATGAGGTGAGTGAAGTCACCATGAGCAACTTCAAGCTTGATGCCATCAACAATGAGTTGAAATCTTTGAGGGAGTTATGTGCTACAACTTTGAAGAACCAAGCAACTCCTCAAGTGCAAGTGCAAGATAATTTTTCTTCTAAAGAGGAAGATGTCAATTACATGGGAAGGGGCAATTACAACAACTATCAAGGCCCAAGGAACTTCAACAACAACAGGCAATTCAACAATTACCGGCCTAACCACAACCATCCTGGGTTTTCTTATTCTAACCCAGAAGGAGCCTTGAACCCTCCCGCTTCCACAAGCACAACTCCACCGCCAAAAGCTTCACAAGAACCTCCACCCGGATTTACTCAACCTCCAAAGGATAGAACCGAAATGATGTTTGAGAAATTGCTTGGAAGGTTGAGTGGTCTTGAGAGCACGGTGACTTCTATTTCCAAGGCTCAAAAGGTGTTGGAAGCACAAGTGTTCCAAAAGGCGGGTGAAGCCCATAGAGATCCGGGAAAGCTTCCCGGAAGAACCGAAGATAACCCAAGAGGCCAAGTGTTGGCTATTACAACAAGGAGTGGGCTGAGTATGAAGGATCCCTTACCTAAGCGAAATGACAAAGGGAAGCAAGTGGTGAATGAAGAAGAGCAATTGCAAGAAGATGAAGGGAAGAGCAAGGAAGATGAGCCATCATATGTGGCACAACCTCCATACAAGCCACCACTACCATTCCCACAATCACGAGCAAGAGCTCGTTTGGACAAACACTTTCGTAAATTCCTTGAACTTATGTCTAAATTGCATATTAACATTCCGTTCATCGATGCTATTCTAGGTATGCCGGCTTACGGCAAATTCTTGAAGGAAATACTCTCCAACAAGAGGAAGTTGGAGGAGAATGGAGAAGTGATGATGACAAAAAGATCCTCGGAGTTGATTCAAACGATGAAGGAGGAGATGTCTTCTAAGCTAAGAGATCCGAGATCCTTTTGTGTGCCAATCGGAGTAGGAGAAGTTAAATATGACGCCCTATGTGATCTTGGGGCAAGTGTAAGCATCATCCCGCTTGCACTTTGCAACAAGGTTGGGCTAGGAGAGCCAAAGCCGGTCAAGATGACCCTTTACATGGCGGACCGCTCAATCACTCATCCGGTTGGAATCTTGGAAGACATTCCGGTGCAACTAGGAAAGTTCTATGTGCACATAGACTTCGTTGTTTTGGACATCCCGGTGGACTATCCGGTTCCTATCATCTTGGGGAGACTTTTCCTAACTACTTCCGGGTGTTTAGTGGATTGCAAGAATGGAATCCTCTCTTTCAACATTGGAGAAGAAAACATCAAGTTTAATTTGTCCACAATGGTGAAGGGACCAGCCCTAGGTGAAGATGTCTTCAACATTGTTGAAGAAGAGGAGTCTAGAGAGGTTGTGAGCTCAATCTTGCTCAAGGATCTACTTGAGAAGGTTCTTAGCTCGAGTTTGATGGAGGAAGGAGTTGAGGAGAGTAGCAATGAAATGATCAAGACCTTGAATGCATTGGACGAGCTACCAAGTGTTGGATTTGAAGTACTAGAAGAAGAGAGAAGCAGGAAGAAAAATCGGCCTGTTGGAGCCAGATCAACCGATTTTTGGACTTATCCTGAAGTGCCATCAAATTCTGTAAATTCAGAAACTCAGATCGACCTACACTCAGGAAAATCGGCCGATTTTCCTGACTGGGCCGATTTTCCTGAGTCTTTTGAGCATCATTCAAGTGTCTTTGAGCAATCATCAAGGGACTTAGGGGAGGCTTCTATGGCTTTGCAATCATCGCAACCTACATTGTATGGATCATCTCCAACCGAAAAAGGTCCTCCTCAACTTGATCTTAAACCTCTTCCTTCTCATTTAAAGTATGCTTTCCTTGGTTCAAATTCTACTTATCTGGTGATTGTGAATGCATCTTTGAATGATAATGAGCTAAATAGATTGTTGAATGAATTAAAACTGCATAGAAAGGCAATAGGATACACCATTGATGACCTTGTTGGCATTAAGCGCTCTTTGTACATGCATAAGATAATGATGGAAGATAACCATAAACCCTCTATTGAACATCAAAGAAGATTGAATCCTATAATGAAAGAGGTAGTCAAGAAAGAGATCATTAAGTTGCTTGATGCAGGAATCATTTACCCTATTTCGGATAGTAAATGGGTTAGTCCCGTACATGTGGTTCCTAAGAAGGGTGGGATGACCGTAGTAACCAATGAGAACAATGAATTAATCCCAACTAGAACGGTTACGGGGTGGAGGATGTGTATTGACTATAGGAAATTGAACATGGCCTCTAGGAAAGATCACTTCCCCTTCCCTTTCATTGACCAAATTCTAGAGAGATTAGCTCAACATTCCCATTTTTGCTACCTAGATGGCTATAGTGGATTCTTCCAAATCCCTATCCACCCCGATGACCAAGAAAAAACCACATTTACATGTCCATGGGGAACTTTTGCATATAGGAGAATGCCATTTGGGTTGTGTAACGCACCCGCCACCTTTCAAAGGTGTATGATGGCCATATTTTCTGAATATATTGAGAACATCATGGAGGTGTTTATGGATGATTTTTCCGTTTATGGATCTTCTTTTGATAATTGCCTAGCTAACTTGTCTTTGGTTCTTAAGAGATGTTAGGAGACAAATCTTGTCTTGAATTGGGAAAAATGCCACTTCATGGTAAGTGAAGGCATTGTGTTAGGACACTTGGTGTCCAACCGTGGCATTGAGGTTGATAGGGCCAAGATTGAAACGATAGAGAAGTTGCCACCACCTACCTCGGTGAAGGGGGTAAGGAGCTTTCTAGGGCATGCCGGTTTTTACCGGCGATTCATTAAGGATTTCTCTAAGATTTCTAAGCCTCTTACTAACCTACTAATGAAAGATGTTGAGTTTGTTTTCTCCAAGGATTGCCTTGAAGCTTTTTAGAGGTTAAAGGATGCTTTGATCTCCGCTCCCATCATGCAACCTCCGGATTGGAGCTTACCATTTGAAGTGATGTGTGATGCAAGTGATGTGGCCGTTGGGGCTGTTTTAGGACAAAAGAAAGATGGGCGCACACATGCCATCTATTATGCTAGCAAGACGCTAGATGATGCCCAACTTAACTATGCTACAACCGAGAAAGAGTTGCTAGTGGTGGTTTATGCCTTTGAGAAGTTTCGGTCATACCTTGTTAGAGCGAAGGTCATTGTTTATACGGATCATGCTGCGATCAGTTATCTCCTTACAAAGAAGGATGCCAAGCCTAGGTTGATTCGGTGGATCCTTCTTCTTCAAGAGTTTGATTTGGAGATCCGGGACAAGAAGGGGACCGAAAATTCAGTGGCGGATCACCTTAGTAGACTCCCACCATTAGAGCTTGAGAGAGATGACATCCCGATTGATGACTCATTCCGGGATGAGCAATTGCAAATGGTGGAGGAGTGCTAGTTCCAAGTGTCTAGAGGAAGTGAGCCATGGTATGCCGACATTGTGAACTACCTAGTGTGTGAGGAAGTGCCTCCCGGTTTGTCATATGCCCAAAGGAAGAAGTTCTTCAAGGATGTGAGGCACTACTATTGGAGTGAACCACTTTTGTTCAAGAGAGGGCCGGATGGAGTGTTTAGAAGATGCATACCGGAGGATGAAGTGGAGAGTGTGATCCGCCATTGTCATTCCTTGCCATGTGGAGGGCATGCTAGCTCACACAAGACATGTGCTAAGGTGTTGCAATCGGGCTTCTTTTGGCCAAGTTTGTTCAAGGATGTACAAAGCTTTGTGGTAGCTTGTGATGCTTGCCAAAGGACGGGCAACATCTCAAGGAGGAATGAGATGCCCTTGAACAACATACAAGAGGTATAGATATTTGATGTGTGGGGTGTGGACTTCATGGGACTATTCCCCTCTTCATGCGGCAACCTGTACATCCTATTGGCTGTAGACTATGTTTCGAGATGGGTGGAGGCAATCGCCTCTCCCACAATTGATGCCAAGGTTGCAACATGTGATAAGTTTTGTCCCTGTCAAAATGCCCCATTAAACCTCCTTTATGGGCTTCTTCCACTAATAAGATCCTAAGGGAACATCTAGGTATGCAAATCTTATCCACTTTAAACAAGAAACCTTCAAACACAAAATACTTATCATAAGGGCCTTGAGTAGTGCATCTATGAAATATCTTCCCAAATTCAGCATCATCCACATATAATTCCTTAATGTAAGTAAAACCTAACATCCTAGAATCCAAGGTGGTGATTAAGGTGTATCTCCTAGACAATGCATCCGCTACGACATTATCCTTTCCTTTCTTATACTTGATAATGTAAAGAAAGGTTTCGATGAAATCCATCCACCTACCATGCCGTCTATCTAGCTTATCTTGGCTCCTAAAGTGTCTAAGTGAATCATAATCGGTTTTCAAAACAAACTCTTGAGGCCAAAGGTAATGTTGTCATGTTTTGAGTACTCTAAACAAGGCATACAATTCTTTGTCATAAGTGGAATAGTTTAAGCATGCACCCTTCAATTTTTCACTAAAGAAAGCTAGAGGCTTACCTTCTTGCATAAGGACGCCGCCAATACCAATGCCGGATGCGTCGATTTCAACCTCAAAGGGTTTAGTGAAGTCCGGTAGAGCGAGTAAGGGTGCATGGGTGAGGCGTCTCTTGAGCTCTTCAAAGGCTCTTTGCTGCGGTTCATTCCACTCAAAAGGAACCTTCTTTTTGGTCAAAGCCATGAGTGGTGCTGCAATGGTGCTAAAATCTCTCACAAACCTTCTATAGAATGTAGCTAGGCCATGGAAACTCCTCACGTCACCAACCGACCTAGGAACGGGCCATTCATTGATTGCCTTCACCTTGTCCTCATCCACTTGCAATCCATTGGCACTTACTACAAAACCAAGAAAAGTCACTCGGTTAGTATAGAAATCACATTTTTTAAATATTAGCATACAAGTATTCTATACGCAATGTAGCAAGCACATCTCTCAAATGATGTTCATGCTCCTTTAAAGTCTTACTATAGATAAGAATGTCATCAAAGTAGACTACAACAAATAAACCAATATAAGGTCTCAAAATATGATTCATTAATCTCATGAAAGTACTAGGAGCGTTAGTTAAGCCAAAAGGCATTACTAGCCACTCATAGAGTCCAAATTTGGTTTTAAAAGCTGTTTTCCATTCATCCCCTTCCCTCATTCTAATTTGATGGTAGCCACTCCTAAGGTCAATCTTAGTGAAAATTGTAGCTCCATGTAACTCATCAAGCATATCATCTAAACGGGGAATCGGGTGTCTATACTTGATAGTAATGTTATTGATTGCTCTACAATCAATACACATTCTCCAAGTATTATCCTTCTTGGGTACTAGCAGGACGGGAACGGCACAAGGACTAAGGCTTTCCCGAACATACCCCTTATCTAGCAAGGCTTGAACTTGGTTATGAATTTCCTGGGCTTCCATAGGGTTCATCCTATAGGCGGGTCTATTGGGAAGAGTTGCTCCGGGTATTAAATCTATTTGGTGTTCAATGCCCCTAATGGGCGGCAAGCCGGCAGGAATCTCCTCAGGAAAAACGTCCCTAAACTCGTCTAACAGCCCCTGAATAGAACTAGGAAGTGGAATCGTAGAGTCATGAGGCACATTCACTAGAGATTTACACAAACTCATCATTAGCACATCAATAGAAGCATAGTTAGTGACATATTCATTCCTAGACTCAAGATAGCTACTTGTTGGTTGTACTAACAATGTTTGATGGGTTTTGTTCTCTTTACTCTTAGGCCGTATGATCTTAGGTTTTGGAGGGATTCCTTGCTCTACCCTCTTGTTCTCATAGTACTCGGCTATTTGTAAAGGTGTCATAGGTTTAAGTGTTAAAGTTTTACCTTTATACTCAAAGCTATATTTGTTAGAAAACCCATCATGGACAACTTTCCTATCATATTGCCATGGATGACCAAGCAACAGGTGACAAGCATTCATAGGCACAACATCACATGTAATAACATCCTCATATGATCCTAATGTTATATTGACCTTAGTTTGCTTATTAACCTTAAGTTCTCCACACTCATTCATCCAATGTAGTTTATATGGCCTAGGGTGATAAAATGTAAGAAGTTGTAATTTATTTACCATTTCAGTGCTAGCTATGTTGCAACAACTTCCTCCATCAATTATCACATTACACACTTTTCCTTTAATACTACACCTAGTATGAAACAGATTTTCACGGTGGTTAACCTCACAGGGTGCTAGTTGGACATGCAAAGTTCTCCTAGCTATCAAAGATTCACCTTGTTCATACTCAATTCAATCATCATTCTCATTTTGTTCATTGTCATCATTTAAGGATTTTTCATCATCTAATTCCACATCATCCTCACTCTCATATTCTCCTAGATGATTTATGATCAAAGTGCGTCTATTAGGACATTCTCTACTCATGTGACCTCTACCTTGGCATTTAAAACACACAATGTCCCTAGTTCTAGAGTTAGAGATAAGAGTACTCCCTCGATGATCACTCGAAAGCTCATTCAAGGATCGTGGTGTAGTGGCTGGTGTAGACGACTTTCTTTGTCCTTCTTGGCCCATAGGTGACGATTTTCTCTCTTCCTTCCTGCCTCCTTGCTCCTTGCTGTGGTTAGGCAGCAGCCGGCTCCCTTGTGCTTTCCAAGCGTTGGGCGTTCCATGGGGTGGTTTGTATTCCCGGTTTCGCACCTTAGTCTTCCTTTCCACCTTGATGGCCAAGGGTAATAGTTGCTCCATGGTGCTGTATGGATACATATAAACCTCATTAGCTAAATTAGAATTCAAAATACGAAGGTACCTTGCCATAGTGTTTTCTTCATCTTCTAGAACTTTGGCCTTCACCATAGCAACTTGCATATTCGTATAAGCTTCATCAGCGCTAAGAGAGCCTTGTCTCAAATTTTCCAGCCGTTGTCGAAGCTCTCGGGTATAGTGAGGTGGAACGAACCTAGCCCTCATTAGTGCCTTCATATGCTCCCATGTGGTGATTTGAGGATCCAATGTTCGAACTCTTTCTTTGACTATGTTATCCCACCATACCAAAGCATAGCCTTGGAACTCGAGAGTGGCTAGCTGAACCTTCCTAGGCTCGCTAAAGTTGTGACACAACCATATTTGCTCAACTTTAGTTTCCCACTCCGTGTAGACGTCGGGATCACACTTTCCTTCAAAGACGGGAATTTTGATTTTGACTTTTCCGAGTCCGTCTTGCTCCTGATAGGGCCGAAAGTTATCTCGTCCTTGCCTTGGCTGCTGGAATGGCCGATTGTAACCCTCCCACGTGTGGTCTTCAAAATGATCTTCATTCCGTCGCTGAAAGTTATCAACAAAGGGTGGCATGTTAGAAGCATTAGGGGGTTCGTTGGAATGTAAATTACCTTGATCCGGATGATCCGGCTCTCTAGTAACACGTGAAGGACCGCCAAACTCATAGTTGGTTCTCAAAGGTGGTGTCCCGGCTGGTGGTGTTCGTGCTTCCATAGACTCCACTCGTTTGGATAGGTTAGCTACGGAATCGGACAATTGTTTCAATAGACTGATCATCTCAGGCGTGACGGTCTCGCTACTCGACTTGCTGGGACTTAGGGACCTGGACATGCTCAAGTAACAAACAAAGAACCGGTTAGGTTAGAAAAGCAAAGATCTCACTTGTGTATCGCTCACACTCTCGTTGGTATTGCCTAGCTGGTGGCTCGAGTTGTAAGGACCCAACACCTTAAGATCGCGATTTCCGAACCTTCTTAGCAACCCTTTGGAACTAGAACTGCTGAAACTGAATGTTAGTGTCGGAGATGGATCAAGACACCCCTAATTGGAGTATTGACCGTTGGGTTGGTGTAGGTACGGTGAATGTGTTTAGAATGACATTTTGAGATGATTGAAAGAGTTTACTTGTGCTTGATGTTTATTAATAAAAGCCAGCCGTTTTGTAGTGTTTTTTTTTTTGAAAGATCTCTTAGACTTTGTCAAAGATTTGTAGGAGAGAAGGTAACCGAAATTGATTGCAACGAGACTTGTGGGAGAGCAGGTTACCGAATTGTGTATGCAGCGTTCGAGCTCTTTTTGCTTTTGTTGTGTTTTGTGTTTACCTCTCCTCAAGATGTTGTACGGCTTTTTGAATTGGCACACTTCAAGCACAAGTTAGATCTCAATTGGATAAGCAATAAGGTTAACAAGAAGAAAGGAGTGATCAATTGTACCAACTGAGCTCTGATACCAACTGATACAGAATTGTCCGTGATTGGGTCGATCTAGGTACAATGATCTCGAATCCGGCTGAATGAAACGAATCTAGATGCGGAATGGAACGTTGGTGATGAATGGGCGCAGGAAAGGTGAGAGCAGAACCAAAGAGAATCAACGAAGGAACCAAGGCTGAAGAGCCAAAACCCCGCTCGTGAATGCCCTAGACCCGTCTCCAATACAACTTTACACTAGCTCCGGCTGGACTAGCACAAAGAGGGACTCCTGAAGACTCGAAGCACCAATCCGAAGGCGGTTGACACAAACAAGCTCAGCCAAGCAAACAACAGCAATGCCAACCAAAAACTCTCTTGTTCTTTGATTGATTTTGTGAATGATTACAATCTGTAATACTAAGCAATGAAAATAACGTAACTAATCAGCAGCTAAAGAGGCTATCTATATAGACTCTTTTATCTAGACAAAAATAAAGAAAAGAAAATTAAAACATTAGTGGGAAGGTGGTAATAAGAGAGCTTCCTCTAATGTAGCTAACAACCTAACAAACCACTAATCAGCATGGAAATAGGCTGAATTATTCAAACTAATCCTAGGAGTGTGCTGGACGTTTTTAAGAGCAAAATGGGCTATCCGAATGGGCTGAGTTGTTCAACAGATCCATGAGTGATTTGGCTGTGTTTTAAGAGCCCAAATGATGATCCGAATGAGCTGAATTGTTACTCTCTTGGGCCTCTTTGAACGAGATCAGCTGGCTGCCCTCTTGGGCTGTTTTGGACGTGAGCAGCTGCTTCCCTTCTTGGGCTACCTTGGACGTGATCAACAACCTCCTCTTGGGCTGCATTGGGCGTGAGCAACAACCTCCTCTTGGGCTGCATTGGGCGTGAGCAACAACCTCCTCTTGGGCTGCATTGGCGTGAGCAACAACCTCCTCTTGGGCTGCATTGGCGTGAGCAACAGCCTACTCTTGGGCTGCATTGGCGTGAGCAACAACCTCCTCTCCTGGGTTGCATTGGACGTGAGCAACAACCTGCATGGTCTCCTCGAGCTGCATGGGAAGTGAGCACGTCGGCATGGTCTCCTCGCTTGGTTCGCTTGCTCCTATATTCACCAAAAGATTAACACATGATGTATGGAAATTAAATGGTTCACGCATTGTGTCAAGCAATAGCACTTCCCTTGACATAAATTCTTGGATCTCCTTAGCTCTTGCTCTAGTAATGGGACCTTGATAGCTTCCATGTGATGGTCCTACATCACAGGGTCTTCTTTCGTTGCAATGACATTGGTTGTTGGATCACGTGAAGTGTCTTCTCCCGAGGTGAAATTTCATCCACTCCCCGGACACCCTTTGAGGTCACTACAAATAAATGACAAAGAACACAATAAGGGTATGGCTCAAAAGCGTCAAAAATATGGTCAATGTACTCGAACCGAGGGGTAGAGAACATTAAGTGCTCCTTATGCGCTCTTAATAACGTGTTGTGCATAAATACATCATAAATGTAAACAACAACATATATCAATATAAGAGTCACACACATAATACCTCAAAAGAATGAATGAACTAGGTGGTACAAGGGTTGTTTTCCTAGTCCTCATCCTCAATTCCTGATAAACTAACTTAGGAACCTTAAGAAGCATCTCTGACTTGATATAATCATCCAAACTCCCTATGTTCCTCACAAAGACTGATTTTACCCTAAAGTCATCACTTAACATCACAATAGGGACCTTTTCCTCTATGGTCAACCAAAGAACTAACCTATAGGGTTCAATCAACTCTAAATAATCCACATGTTTTCCGTCCTCCAAATACACAAAAGACTTTCAAGCAACATGATAATCGAAATGACTCCTTAAGGACATGGCTACATCAGATTTCAAACTTAAGTCATTAAAATCACAATCTGATGCATTCTCCAAGTTGTGTCTTCCTGTTCATAGTCCAATTCAATATCTCAATCAAAGCCTTTCGTATACAACTCAAACCCATCTATTTCATCCTCAAGAAGCTCAATGTCTAGACCTAAATTAGATTCATGTCCATCTATGTCTTTACCAGGTCTAAAACTAGAGTTTTTCACACAAATCAGCAAGTGAACAACCTATGGGCAATGAAGTGCAAGAGGGTATGGAAAGGCTCCCTTGTAGCTCCTCACAAGGGTCATGTAATGCATCTAAAACCTCTTTAGCTATCAAAGGCTCAATATGCTCAGATTCATTACTAACGCAAGCCAATTCATTGAAAATAAGGTCATTGCACTCAATAACACTCAAAACAGGCTTGGTAACACAATTGTGGCATTTCTTATGCTCAGGCTCATGCACATGTAAACAGATTTATGTGCAAACAAATCATAGTCATCAATTTCATGCTTATCACTTTCAATATCATCCAATAATTCAGATTCATGCTCAACTGTTTCATCACTGATGTTAGCATGCAACACAATCTCATATTCTGATTTTAACAAATCTAAGTGATTAAACATTAAAGTAGAAGGTTTTGAATCACTTCCTTTCGAAATTGTGGTAACCTCAATTGATGATGAAGGTGTGTTAATGGCTGACAGCGAGTTGTGTGAATCATCGTGCTTGGGGAGGTCGTGGCATGACCAGATTTGCTCAATCCTTGCCTCCCATGCCATGTTCACATCAGGATCACATTGACCCTCTTTTCATCTTGTCAATGCCGTCTTGTACTGGTTCTCGAAGTGGCTCATGTCTCCATCCTTCATGCTCCGAATAATCTCATGGCTCATACACATAACTCTGATATTGATTAAGATAATAATGCATATTCGGAGGAGAAGGAACATAATTACGCTCTTGGAAATCATGGTTTCTTTGGCCTTGTGGATTAGGCCTTGAAGGCTGCATAGCATTGGAACATCTTCCAGCCTCAAGTGTGTCCAACTTTGTACTTAGACCATCAATGCTATCTTGCAAGCCCTTGAAAAGGTTGAAAAATTCAGTGTAAATCGGTTCTGAGCTCTTTGCACCTGCTGGAGTCATTGACATGATGCAAAACACTCAACAACAACAAACACGTTAGGTTAGTTTAAACAAAAACACCTCGCAAGTGTATCACTCAGAAAATAAGGTTCTCTCACTCTTTAGTGGTGTGATACAAGCTTGTTGAGGGCTCGTCTTGTATTAATCAACAACCTCACGTGAGTTCGATGCCTAGTCAAACTAAAGCTTTTAGATAGAAACAGGATTCGATTTCAATCACTTCAAAAACTTGTCTGACTCAACAAAATAGAAGAAAAGACTCAAACGGAAAGGATAATTGCATGAATGTTATATGCAACTAAATGACTAAACATTTTAGAACTCAAGATAAGCTTTGAAAGAACTTACTCGTAAGACCCAAGAAGTGAACCCTAGACACTGTAGGATGAGGTTAAGGAAGGCTGAGCTATGGTGTTTGATGGCCGAAAATGGACCGTAGCTAGGTGTGGCTAGATAGGTTCAACGAGATTGCTTGGTTCTTCCTCCAAATGAGACGAGATACTTTACTTAAGTCCTTTTGTGAAGTCCTCTTTGTTGCTGAATAACACTAAAACAAATGTAAAAACACTAGGCTAATTACAAACTATGATTAAGAAATAATGAAATAAAAATGATTATGATTCCTTTTCTTCTTCTTTTTTTTTTGATTTTTCTCTATTCTTTTATCTCTTTTTTTTTTTACTTTATGATTCAGGAAATTAGAAAAGAAGAATAAACAAAAAATTTAAAGAAATAAAAAACAAATTCTTGTTTGTAGTTAAACGTGGGCCAAGCTGTTGCAAATCTTCATGATAAGATCAAATCTCAGCTCCTATTGCAACTGATTCAACGTGCCAAATCTGTTGGAGGAAAACAACTACTTCAAGCTCTGCGCCAGATTTGTAGGAAACACGTTAAATCAACTCCAATTTTGGCGTGTATTGGATGTAGGGAAACAATCTACTTCAACTTCAATTTTACGTGTTCTGAATGCAGGAAGAGAAGCAACCACGTTTGGTTTTTCTTCCACTGGTTCGAGTGAGGCTAATGTGGCTGAGAGAAAAATGATGGTTGATGGTGGTATTGTGGTATTGTGGTGGTTGGTGCTATGGTGGTTTCCGGTTTCCAAAACTCATAATCAAAGGAACAAACTCGTTAGACTCAAACAAAGCTTAGAGTAGAAGAGAGAAACGGAAATAGACTGAAAAAAAAGACAATGATCAATTGCAATGATCAAAACAAACTCTTTTTGTGATTTTATGATTGATTTACCGACTCTTTTTGATGGTTGGACGTCAACTGTGCTCTCATACCAATTGATACGGGGATTATCCGCGAAGAACAGATCTAGACGAACAACCTATTCTGAAGAATGAAGAACACACAAAATTAACAAACAAGGACAACAATGAAAACAAGAAAACAGAAAGGGACAAGAAGAACTGAAAGGAACAATGATAGAACCCTTGGATTCGATATCCAAGAACCAAACCAGTGACGGTTCGACCCCGCTTCTTACAACTCCACACAATCGATCTGAGAATCGAGAGCACGAAGAGGATGCCTTGTTCGACTTGCAACACCAATCCCGAAGGAGATTGACATACACAAGAACGAGAAAGCCAGATCACACAAACAAACTCACGAGACAAGAATGATTGAATTCTCTTGGATTAAATTTTGAAATGCGCTCAGCAAAACTTGTTTAAAACTTGTGTAACTACACAATCAAGAGAGAAAAGGCTTTTATACATCCTAGGTCTTTTCTTCCTAAATTAGAAAAAAGAAACTAATTACAGTAATTACATTGAGAGAGAGTTAAATAAATCCCAACAAAAGCCTCTCACATCCACATACTTAAATGAATGTTCCAGCCATGCACATGCACACACGTGGAACCCTTGTATCTGATTTCAAGGCCTCCGTATGTCCTTTGAAATCCTTTCCAAGGCCTGCTCTAGCAACTAGAAATACAATTTAAGCTCCATTAATCATCTTGGCTGGTATCGGTTCGTGGCTGATCCACAAGATGGTCCTTAGGCTTGATGAAGGTGGACTTGGTTGAGCTTCATGGACCATATTTAGGAAAAGAGCATCCATCTCAGCTTGACGTTTAGCCTACGCTCTTGTTAGAGCCCCCTGAGGTATTGAAGATGAAGTTAGCTCAAATGATCCTTCATCATGATAGGTTTGGGATGTTGCCTCCATTAGTTGGCTTGGATGCTCCCGTATCACACAAATTCCTATGAATCACAAAGTGCATGGAAGAGCCAAAATTACCGGCCAACAACCACCAAGAGCCGTGAGCAAGCTGGCACTAGGGAGGAAAGAAGAGCACCAACCCCGGGTCAAGATAATTCAAGGAGAACTCCTACACACTCTACACCAACAAGACCTTTGAATGAGCCTTGAAATGGTCCTAAAGGGAGTACTTTCAACAATTCTTCTAGATCTAGGGACATTGTGTGTTTTAGGTGAAAAGGTAGAATGCACATTAGTAGGGATTGTCGTAATAAGAAAGCCTTAACTATAAATCCTCTACGAAATAATGAGAGTGATGATGATGATGATGAGCAAGAACATGAGATTAGTCAAGATATTGAGCATGTGCATGAGCTTGAGTATGATGATAGTGATGATTTCATTGAGTATAGGCATGGTGATTCATTTATGGATATAAGAATTGCACATGCATAATTGGCCCCTTATAAGGATATTCAAAGAGAGAACCTATTTCATATTAGATGCATCATTAAGAGAAAGGTGTGTAATATGATCTTAGATAGAGGTAGTTATAGCAATATAACTAGCACCAAATTAATTAACAAGTTGCAAATTACTAAATTTTATCACCCTAGGCCATACAAACTGCATTGAATATTCGATTCTGATGCATTAAAGGTATATAAACAAGCTAGACTTACTATCACTTTAGGTAATTACTTTGAGGATACTATTACTTGTGATGTAGTTCCCATGGAAGCTTCTCATATTCTCTTAGGAGGGCCATGGTGAGAGTTAAGAATGATAATTTTACCAATAGACATTGTTTTGAATTCAATGAACAAACACTATCTCTTAATCCTATACCACCAATGCAGATTGGCGAATACTATGAGAAGAAGAAGGAGAAAATTGTGTAGCTAAGTGAGGGCAAGAAGAAATGATATGGTTCATAGAAGCAGGGGAAACCATGCCCATACCGAACCACAACCTTCTAGTGTACTTTTAGCATCAAAGGAGGGATATATCTTTGACAATACATCCTTAGACGCCGGTCTCAAGAGTTTGTGTATGAGCTTATGACCATGAGTGATGTAGCAATGTCCGCCCTGTAATTTTTTATGTTTGGGGAATTGATTTTATGGGCCCTTTTCCTAACTCCTTTGATATTACTTATTTATTGCTTGGGGAGTGTTAGCATGAAATATTGTGATATTTTAGGCACGTTTTCTAATCGTAATTGATTCATATTGATAGTCTTTGATTAAGCATTATGCATATATGAGCTAGTATTGCCTATATTGTCGATATGGATGTCTACACGAGTTCTATGTTGATTTTAGGTGATTTGGAGCTATTTCCGAACGAAATCGAGCAAAGGAAAGTTGAGTTGATGTACCTCTAGATCAAGGACACCTTTTGGAAGCATTTTGGGGTATTAGATTGAGGAATGCACGAATGAAGGCAAGAATCACGGTTTTACCCTAAATTACGGCCGTGGATTGTGAGTCAGAATTCGATGTTCATTCCAGGGGATATTACGGCCGTGGAAGTTATCCGTGTTTGTTTCCACGCCTCAAAATTACGGTCGTGGAATCTTCCACGACCGTGATCTTGGCGAATCCTTTCGCCACGTTTCGAAGCCATGATCTTTTGAAGATTGGGCCGGGCCGACATTTTGCCCTGCATTATAAAAAGGACGGATGAAGCAAGATTCCGTCACCGCGCTACCTCGCTTACAACTCTTCAACCCTAAGTTTAGCGGCAATAACGCAAGCTTAGCAACGCACAAATCCTCATTCTTGGAGGTGATTTTAGGAGATCTCATCGAAGATCAAAGTTCGGAATTGAAGAATTGCTGTTGGCGATCTTCGTGTTTGTGGAAGATCGAAGTTCTTGGAGGATTTTTGCAAGAAGACTCCTCTTCTTGCTTAGGTTTGATTTGGGATCGGATTGACATCCCGTTTCCTTTCTTTCCTAAGATTGTGATTGCTTATTCCTATTTGAATCTTTTGATAAACACTTGTTCTTGATTGTGATTCTGAGATTCGTTTGAAGATTATTGATAGTTCTTGAAAGTTCCCATCTTTTATCTTTTAAATCTTGAATTAATATCAAATGACTGTTATTGGCTAAAAACCCTTAACAATTCTAAGGTGAAGGGTTGATAGTTGTGGCTTAGATGATGATAGATCGATCGCAAACAGATTAGACCCTGAGAGTTAGAGAATTGTCGCCGACAACCCTAAATTACGGGTTGTTCTTGAGTTCCACGGCCGTGGAATCTCAAGATCCAACCGTAATTTCCCTGAGTTTACGAGTTGCTTTTACTTTAATCCAAAGTTAAAGATTTGCTTTAGCTTAGTTTAGACTTGTCTTTTCTAGGTGGTAGTGAAGCCTCAACAACCTCTACCTCGATTGTGAGCCTCAACAACCTCAATCGGATAAGTTAGTCTTGACCTTTAGATTATAGGTTTGGGTATTTGATGCTAACCCTTGTCTTTAGAACCTCTCTATATTGAGCCTCAACAACCTGTATAGGAGGTATCTTTTAGATGAGTTACACAAGGTTTTTGGAACCTCAACCGTACGATTACCTTACATTAGTATACCTTTGCATATCTCTACTCTGTCTTCATATCATTAGTATATCTTGAATCTGTTGCCACAACTGAATACCCGGATCTTTAGGATTGTTGTTTTCCCAATATTTGCAAAACTCCCATATTTATTGCTTGATAACCTGAAATCGAATTTGTTCCCACCCAAATCCCTGTGTTCGATACTCTGGAATTCTTGCTTAGCTACCTCGATCCGTACACTGCGGGTTCGCTGCTTGATTCTAGTTTTATAAATTTAAAGCTTATTTGCACACACCTCTAGGGGCGAACAAGTTTTTGGCGCCGTTGCCGGGGATTTGGTTTCGGCCGAATTCGGTAACCGGTTGTCAAGCTTGGGAGCTTGCTCTCGTTATTTAACTTCGTTTTGAGTGCATGCGCAGGTCTAGGAACACCGAAGATCTCCTACCTCTTGATCAAGAGGTAGAGAAAACCTTGAGACAAAGACGCAAGGAAAAGAGGATGGCTCAAGAGAACGAAAGCGATCTTCAAACTAAGTTGGCGGAGAAGGAAGCTCAACTCCGATGGAATGAGACTTTCCTCCAAGACGAAATGGATCGTCATCAAACTCAAGTTAACGGTCTACAAGACGTGATCTCCCAAATGACGATAAAGATGAGCGATCTCGAAAATAAGGTGGGCAAGAAGTTCTCAAGAAGAAGGACAAGATCTAGAAGAAGAAGCCACTCATCCGCTGATGATAGTGATTCTTCCATGCCTCCGCTAGAAGAGATTGACCCCACGGTCAATGTGAATCCTTTCAACACACAAGGAGCTGCTAACCGCCGCATTCCACCTAGGAATGCGAGAGTCGAACGCGTGGATAATGAGCCAAGAACTCTTGGCCAGCGGATGGATCCAACACAACAACCACGCCGCTTAGGTGTGAACTTTGATGCTGAAGATGTACAAGGGTTTAGCTTCAACCCTCAAGTTATCACTCTTGTTCGCCAAAGCCAGTTTGGCGGTACAAGCACTGAATCTCCACACCAACACTTGCAAAACTTTGAGTGTATGATGGAGACAATGAGACCAAAGAGCGCTACTACCAACAGCTATAAGCTCAAACCTTTCTTTTTCTCTTTGAAAGGGAAAGCGCTATCTTGGTACCAAGCTCTTCCTAGTGGAAAGCTAGAGACGTGGGAAGACCTCTCCGCAGAGTTTCTCACCAAGTTCTTTCCGCCCTCCAAAACGGCGGAACTTAGAGGTAAGATTAATGCTTTTTCTATGAGACCTAACGAAAGTTTGTTTCAATCTTGGGAAAGGTTTCAGGATTTGCTCTTGGATTGCCCTCATCATGGCATATCCAAGCTTGCCTTGCTGGAAATTTACTACAAGGGGCTGGATGCGGGAACGCAATTCAACCTTCAATCCCTCTCATGCGGAACGTTCATGGACATGAGAGAAGATGACGCTTGGGACTTCATTGAGAAGCAAGCAAGAGTCATAGAGAAGTATTCCCACCGGAAAGTGGAGGGAAATCGTGTGGAGCAAGGAGCGAAGCTCACACATGAAGCTCAAAATCAGATTTTCTCCCTCAACAATGAGATCAAAGAGTTGAAGGAGACTATCAAGACCAACTTCCCAAAGCAACAAGAGAAGGATGTTGGCTATTTGGGCAACAACAATGGCGGTGACAACACCAACCGCAACAACAATAACCGGAACAATAACCGGAACAACAATTGGAATGGAAATAACAACAACCGGAATAACAACAATTGGAACAACAATCGGGGTTCGAACAACAACAATTGGCGCTCCAATCAGCAAAATTCCGGTAACTCCTATCCTTCAAATTCCAATTCACTAACTCCACCCTCTTCTTCCTCTACTCCTTTGAAAAGCCAGGGGCAATCATCAAATGGAGGCAATAATACGGGAAAGGAAAAGCCGGATCCCATGTTGGAAACAATATTGGGAAAGCTTCAAGGGTTGGAGAACTGCATCATCAAGGTTGATGATCAAATTTCTAAGGTTGACAAAGCTCAAAAGGTTTTGGAAAATCAAATGTTCAACCATGCGGAGGAAGTTCCTAGAAATCAAGGGAAACTTCCAGGAAAGACGGAGGACAACCCTAAGGGAAGGGTAATGGCGATTACAACTAGGAGCGGAGTGACTACCACCGATCGCAGCCTACGTTTGTTGAAGTCCCCGTAGAGAAAGGCAAAGAAAAGGGGAAGGAGAAGGAGGACGTCTATGTTCCACCTCCAGCTTTCAAACCTCCCCTACCGTTCCCTCAATCTAGAGCGCGAGCACGCCTAGACAAGCAACTCGGTAAGTTCATAGAACTCATGAGCAAACTGCATATTAATATACCTTTCATTGATGCTATTGTAGGTATGCCGGCTTATGGCAAGTTCTTGAAGGAGCTCCTCTCTAACAAGAGGAAGCTAGAAGATTTTGGAGAGGTCAAGATGAGTTCGGATTCTTCGGACCTCATCAAAACCATGAAGGAGAAAATGCCCCCAAAGCTGAAAGATCCGGGGTCATTTTGCATTCCCATAGGAGTGGGAGAGGTCACATATGACGCTTTATGTGACTTAGGAGCAAGTGTGAGCATCATACCACTTGCATTGTGCAGGAAGATCGGTTTAGGCGACCCTAAACCAGTGAAGATGACGTTATACATGGCGGATCGATCCATTACTCGTCCCGTCGGCATTGTAGAAGACGTCCCAGTCAAGCTAGGCAAGTTCTTTGTCCCCATCGATTTTGTTGTGCTTGACATTCCTGCAGATAGTCCGGTCCCGATCATACTCGGAAGACCGTTTCTTGCAACTTCCGGTTGCATGGTCGATTGCAAGAATGGGAGACTCGCTTTTGACATTGGGGAAGAGAAAGTAGAATTCGTTCTTTCCACTCTAGTGAAGGAGCCAATCTTTGATGAGGATATTTACAATGTCCAAGACGAAGAAGGTCTATCTAGGGAGGAAGTAAGTGCGATTCTCTTTAACGATCCTTTGCAAAAGGTTATTACTATGAGTCTAACCGATGTAGGAGAAGAAGAAGAGTGCAAAGAGGAAATTGAAGCCTTAGAAGCACAAGAAGAGATGCATGAAGTGGAGTTTGAAAGACTCCACGATGAGGCTGAGAATACAAGATTCCACGGCCATACTCTGTATTCCACGGCCGTGGATTCCACAACCAAATTCGACCTCCATTCCAGAGGATATTACGGCCGTGGAAAACCAGAGGAAACCGTGATTTTGACCGTGGAAAAGGGTGATCGGCACACTTCTTCAACTTCTCCTAACTCTTCTCCAAACCAATCAACATCCTTAGAAACTTCTAAAGAAACATCGGAAGCTCCTCAAGGATCATTGGAAGCTCCGAAAGCAATGGAACTTAAGCCACTTCCTACTCATCTAAGGTACGCTTTTCTTGGATCTAATTCCACCTTCCCGGTTATCGTTAGTTCCGAATTAAGCATAGATGAACATGAACAGCTCATGATTGTCCTTAGGAAACATAGAAAAGCTATAGGCTATACTATTGAGGACTTAGTAGGAATTAAACCCTCCCTATGCATGCACAAGATACTAATGGAGGAGGACTTTAGAACTTCAAGACAACCTCAAAGGCGGTTGAATCCGACCATGAAGGAGGTTGTCAAGAAGGAAATTCTTAAACTTCTTGATGCAGGTATCATCTATCCTATCTCCGATAGCAAGTGGGTGAGCCCGGTTCAAGTAGTTCCGAAGAAGGGAGGAATGACGGTCATCACCAACAAGAACAACGAACTCATTCCTACCCGAACCGTGACTGGATGGCGAATGTGTATAGACTACCGCAAGCTCAACAACGCAACGCGGAAGGATCACTTTCCTTTGCCATTCATCGACCAAATGCTTGAAAGGTTAGCACAACATTCATACTTTTGCTACCTTGACGGTTATAGTGGTTTCTTTCAGATCCCGATACATCCGGATGATCAAGAGAAGACCACATTCACGTGCCCTTGGGGTACGTTCGCTTATAGGAGAATGCCGTTCGGGCTTTGCAACGCCCCAGCCATCTTTCAACGGTGCATGATGGCCATCTTCTCCGAGTATGTAGAGGAAATCATGGAAGTCTTCATGGACGACTTCTCCGTTTACGGTTCCTCTTTTAACGATTGTCTTTCTAACCTTTCTCTTGTTTTGCAAAGATGTGAAGACACTAACCTAGTTCTTAATTGGGAGAAGTGTCAATTCATGGTTAAGGAAGGAATCGTTTTAGGTCACTTAGTCTCTAGTAGAGGGATAGAGGTAGACAAAGCTAAAATAGAGACCATAGAGAAACTTCCTCTCCCAATTTCGGTGAAGGGAATAAGAAGTTTCCTAGGACATGCTGGATTCTATAGACGTTTCATTCAGGATTTTTCTAAGATATCAAAACCTCTCACTAATCTATTGATGAAGGATGCGGTTTTTGAGTTTTCACAGGAATGTCTAGATGCATTCAACACCATACGGCAAGCTCTAATTTCAGCACCCATTATCCAACCACCGGATTGGACTCTCCCTTTCGAGATTATGTGCGATGCTAGTGACGTAGCCATTGGAGCTGTTCTTGGGCAACGAAAGGAAGGACGAACCCACGCCATATACTACGCTAGCAAGACGCTAGACGAAGCCCAACTCAACTACGCCACTACGGAAAAAGAGTTTCTAGCCATTGTCTACGCTATTGACAAGTTTCGCTCTTATCTTGTAGGTGCAAAGGTTATTGTCTACACGGATCATGCTGCGATCCGGTACCTCCTTGCAAAGAAAGACGCGAAGCCAAGGCTGATTAGATGGATTCTTCTCCTACAAGAATTCGATCTAGAGATCCGCGACAAGAAAGGCTCGGAAAATTTTGTTGCGGATCATTTGAGTCGTCTAACACATCTAGAGGACGACCAATTACCCATTGATGACTCCTTTCCGGACGAACACCTACACATCATAGAGGAGTGCATCAAGGTAATCTCCAAGGGTGACGAACCATGGTTTGCTGATTTCGTTAACTATTTGGTTTGCCAGGAGATACCACCCGGACTATCATATGCGCAAAGGAAGAAGTTCTTCAAGGACGTCCGGGAATACCATTGGAACGAGCCTCTCCTCTTCAAGAGAGGTCCGGATGGCATCATTCGGCGATGTGTGCCGGAAGATGAGATGCAAAGTGTCATCCGTCATTGTCATTCACTACCTTGTGGAGGACACGCTAGTTCAAACAAAACTAGCGCAAAGGTATTGCAATCCGGATTCTATTGGCCTACTTTATTTAAAGATGTGCAATCCTTTGTTTCTTGTTGCGATGCTTGTCAAAGAACAGGCAATATCTCTAGAAGGAACGAGATGCCCCTCAACAACATCCAAGAGGTGGAGATTTTCGACGTTTGGGGAGTCGATTTCATGGGACCATTCCCTTCTTCTTGTGGAAACCAATACATACTATTGGCGGTAGACTACGTTTCTAGATGGGTCGAAGCAATAGCATCTCCCACAAATGATGCCATGGTGGTGGTTAAGTTCTTCAACAAGACCATCTTTCCGCGATTCGGGACGCCAAGGACGATCATTAGTGATGGAGGTTCTCACTTCATAGCCCGTCGCTTTGAAGCTCTTCTATCCAAGTATGGGGTTACTCACAAGATCGCCACCCCTTACCATCCACAAACGAGTGGACAAGTTGAGATCTCAAATAGGGAGATCAAGGGAATTCTAGAGAAGACGGTTTCGAGGACTAGGAAGGATTGGTCCTTGAAACTCGATGATGCATTATGGGCATACCGAACTGCATATAAGACTCCCATAGGAACCACACCATACAACCTTGTGTATGGGAAGTCTTGTCATTTGCCGGTAGAGCTAGAGCACAAAGCGTTTTGGGCTATCAAATGGTTGAATTTCAGCATGAAGGAAGCGGGAGAAAAGCGTCTTCTAGACATCAACGAGCTGGATGAACTCCGTTTGAACGCCTATGAAAACGCTAAGATCTACAAGGAAAGAGCAAAGCGTTGGCATGATAAGCGTATCATTCCAAAGGACCTCAAAGAAGGAGATCAAGTTCTCCTCTTCAATTCGAGACTTCGCCTCTTTCCAGGTAAGTTAAAATCTCGTTGGACTGGACCTTTTCTAATTAAGCGTATTTTCCCCCATCGTGCAGTTGAAATATGGGCTGAAACTAGCGGAAGTTTTAAGGTGAACGGCCAACGGCTCAAGAAGTACTCACCGGAACTCCAAGCTGAGGAGTTTGCACCTACCGCACTCGAATAAGTGCGAGTTTGGTCTAGCTACGGACCTTAAACAAAGCGCTTCTTGGGAGGCAACCCAAGGTATTGCAATTTCGTTTTTGTTTTCGATTCAAAGTTTAGCTTAGAATAGAAGTTTTTGCTTTATTTTTGCCTCGATTCCTTCCGGTATGTTCGTGTTTTTGGTTGTAGGATCGATGGAAAAGGAGAAAGGGAGGATAATGTCAAAGAAAAGTGACGAAAATTTGGACTTTGAAGCTTTACAGAGAGTTCCACGGTCTAAATTACGGTCGTCATTGCTACAGTGGCCGTAATTCTCAAAGGCCTGTGAAAAATCACCAAAATTACGGGTCCGTACATTTCCACGGCCGTGGAACACCCCGACAAACCGTGATTTTTGAAATTTTGCCTGCGAGTATAAAAGCCACACTTCACCACAAAAACACCACAAAACCCCCAATTTCCACGCCCTAAACACCGAAATCTCACAGCTCATCCCAAATCTCTGTTCTTTAATCGTTTTCAATGATTCTTCGCCCAAAACTGAAGCAAATCCAACCAAGAACAGGATCCAAGCAACAAATCGCGTGGACAACGATTAACAAACCCGCATTTTGGATTTCTCAATCCGAAAAAGAGGTTTTTGCTCTCTTCTTGATTCTAGTCGTTTTTGTTCGTTTTTGTTAGAGATTTTTAGGGAGAACTGATTGAGATTGGAAGAAATTAGATTAGGACTGATTGTTGTGGTGAAATTTGCTGATTTGCTGAGAATTGAGAATTTCTGTGTCGAACCACGGTTTACAGAGGTTCCACGGCCGTGGTTTGGGAAGAACAGACCGTAATTTTGGACAGTAATGGATTTTGTAAGGAGAATGTCGGGGAGAATTAAGGAAAAGAAAGGGGAACAGAATAAGAAGAGAAAGGGCAACCCTTCCACATCTAGGGCACCACCACCCTCATCTCCCTCACCCCCATCTTCACCTTCACCTCCATCTTCACCCCCTCCTCCTAGCATTCCGATCATACACAAAAACTACATAGCCGCACTTGAGAAAATTGAGAAGAGGACAGTGATAGGTCCTAGATATTTGTTGTTGGAGGATCTACATCCTCTCAACATAGTGGATGACCTTACATGGCTCTTGGATAGAGCCGGTTTGCTTGTCTTCACGAACATTCGTGAAGACGCTTATGAGGAGATCACCCGAGAGGTTGTGACATCTTTCGAGCACAGCCATGTTGATAGGACCGTCTCCTTCCGTCTCATGAATAGAGACTACCATCTTAGCATTGTTGAGTTCGGGACCATCTTCGGGTTCCATGAGACCTACAACGGTCGACTCCCTAGGAACGTGTCCGCCAAGGACTTTTGGGAGGATGTGGCTATGATCTATGCCGACGAGGACCGTTGGCATCCAGCTGATACCAAGGCCAAATTGATGTACCATTTGGCCTTGAAGATAGCTCACCGTGTTCTTTCGGAGTGTCTCTTTCCTAGGACGGAGACGCCCCAAAAGATTAAGACGGATGAGCTATTCCTTCTCTACGCTATGCTCCATGGATGCCGCGCAGATTGTGCTACTCTTTTGGCGGCGACAATGAGCAAGCTCAAGAACAAATCGAGAGGGAACATTGGATATGGTGGGATAGTGACCCACATAGCTAGGACTTTTGGAGTGGACTTCTCGGCTTGCACACGTATACCGGCAGTTCCATTAGGGCTACACGCTTTCATGGTTAGGGGACTCATCTTCCCCACACATAGAGGTCAGCCTTATGCGGGCATGCCCTGGGAGAGTAGGACAGGCAGGGGTATTGAGTGGCTGCCGGAGTATTCCATTGTGGCGGGACGCCACAACTGGAAGGAGACGTTCGCTGCGATGCATGCGAACAGGCTTGTAGCTCCCCCTTACGTTCCACCGCCGGTTGTAGATGAGGAGGATATGGGAGAGCCGTATGAGAGTGGTGGAGGAGCAGAGCAGGAGTTCGGCACGTTTCCGGATCAGCCGGATCAGCAGGATGTACCTAGACGCTCTCCGCGTCCGTCTAGAGCTTCAGGCTCGTCATCTCGCCGCGCTGGCGTGAGCGAGAGACCCACGTGGATGACTACACCTCCCACCTGGTACGAGACACCCCCTCCTTGGTCCACGACGCAGCCAGCAGCACCACCACCACCACCACCACAGCCAGCACCAGCAGATGCTCCCGGATGGTATGATCGCGCTCCGGGATGGTACGAGAGGATGCCGGATTGGGCTACCGGACTTTCACAGAGAGAGTCGGAGCATTAGAGATCCGGGCGGACGCTAGGGATGGACGTTTGGACGACCTCGACCACATGATGAGGGACGTCTACCACCAGCAGTTTGGGCGGTACTACGATCCGAGTTTCTCTCCATTTCCACCTCCACCGGCACCGCAGTGATCGATGACCGGACTGCTCGTTTTAGACATCCCCGCCACCATTTGTGAGTTTCTTTTTCCTTTCTTTCTTTTGTTCTTTCTTGTGAACATTAGGGACAATGTTCGTCCTAAGTATGGGGTGGGATGTACTAAATGTTTGTAATAACTCTACTCTATATGTTGCTTCTATTCCGAGACTATTATTGCATGTTCATCATATGTTACACGTTTCATTCTTGCATTGTATGAAAAAGAACTTTAAAAAACCCATAAAAATTGAAAAATTTAAAAATTTTTGATGCTTCTAATGAATTGAGATGAATTCTATGATAAACACTACTTGCGAATTGAGTTGATGACGATTGCATGTTTAAAAGGATGGTAAATCGAGAAGAATGCAAATGAATAAATTTTACCTCTTTTGCAAGTTTTATAATGTGAAAATGTTACCTAAATCATGTAAGAAATCGAAGTTGAAATCACATTATAAATTCTTATGCTTCTTTTTGAAATGATTAAGGCAATTCGATACTTTCTTTCTTCTTTTCTTTGATCATCTAACTCCTCATTGAAATATTAGCCTCCCTTACCCATCCGGGAACTTGGAAAGTGAATGAGAAAAAGGCATGTTTGATGTGGGAGGGCCATGAGAGCATATAATTGCAATCAATTGAATAGAAAGAAATTGTAGGTTTGGGGAAGTCAATCATGACGATGAGTAACTCGGCACCATTCACATAGCCGGGTGTTTGTGTCTTGCCAAAGTCGGATTGAGCGATATTCCTAGCGGATTATGGTATGTGCGCTAAGGGTTTGAGGCATCTCGCAAAAATGAGAAACGCCAATCTCCTAGGCTTCGGTTTTTGTGCACCTCTATCCATAACTCCAAAAGTAAAGTCGAAAAATGAAAAGTAAGAGCGAAGCTCTAAGTGAAGAGTTGCGGAAACCGCAAAAGAAGAAGAAGGTAGTAGTCCATTTTCCCGGATTTATGCACCACTCTCCCTTAAAGTTTCCCTTCCCTTCCATACTCTAGACCTTTTTCTTTGAAAGTCCTTAAGATCAAAAGATTGTTATATGGCTTGGTGATCTAAATTGAAGTTCTTATGATTGATTTTGATAATGTTTGAAGGTTATAATGCTTGTTTGGAAGTTAAATTGATTCATGAGTTTTCTTTGCCTCTTACTCTCTAATTAAGTGTGTGAAAGTTTGAAAGCGATTGAAGCAAGGTTTGAGAATGATCTATTCTTTAGAAGTCACTTTCATCAAAAAGAAGGTACACATATTTCATCCTAACTCTTATTTAAAGCTTTTTGAAAGATCTTGCTTAGGGACAAGCAAGTGCTAAGTATGGGGTTATTTGTTAGCATGAAATATTGTGATATTTTAGGCACGTTTTCTAATCGTAATTGATTCATATTGATAGTCTTTGATTAAGCATTATGCATATATGAGCTAGTATTGCCTATATTGTCGATATGGATGTCTACACGAGTTCTATGTTGATTTTAGGTGATTTGGAGCTATTTCCGAACGAAATCGAGCAAAGGAAAGTTGAGTTGATGTACCTCTAGATCAAGGACACCTTTTGGAAGCATTTTGGGGTATTAGATTGAGGAATGCACGAATGAAGGCAAGAATCACGGTTTTACCCTAAATTACGGCCGTGGATTGTGAGTCAGAATTCGATGTTCATTCCAGGGGATATTACGGCCGTGGAAGTTATCCGTGTTTGTTTCCACGCCTCAAAATTACGGTCGTGGAATCTTCCACGACCGTGATCTTGGCGAATCCTTTCGCCACGTTTCGAAGCCATGATCTTTTGAAGATTGGGCCGGGCCGACATTTTGCCCTGCATTATAAAAAGGACGGATGAAGCAAGATTCCGTCACCGCGCTACCTCGCTTACAACTCTTCAACCCTAAGTTTAGCGGCAATAACGCAAGCTTAGCAACGCACAAATCCTCATTCTTGGAGGTGATTTTGGGAGATCTCATCGAAGATCAAAGTTCGGAATTGAAGAATTGCTGTTGGCGATCTTCGTGTTTGTGGAAGATCGAAGTTCTTGGAGGATTTTTGCAAGAAGACTCCTCTTCTTGCTTAGGTTTGATTTGGGATCGGATTGACATCCCGTTTCCTTTCTTTCCTAAGATTGTGATTGCTTATTCCTATTTGAATCTTTTGATAAACACTTGTTCTTGATTGTGATTCTGAGATTCGTTTGAAGATTATTGATAGTTCTTGAAAGTTCCCATCTTTTATCTTTTAAATCTTGAATTAATATCAAATGACTGTTATTGGCTAAAAACCCTTAACAATTCTAAGGTGAAGGGTTGATAGTTGTGGCTTAGATGATGATAGATCGATCGCAAACAGATTAGACCCTGAGAGTTAGAGAATTGTCGCCGACAACCCTAAATTACGGGCTGTTCTTGAGTTCCACGGCCGTGGAATCTCAAGATCCAACCGTAATTTCCCTGAGTTTACGAGTTGCTTTTACTTTAATCCAAAGTTAAAGATTTGCTTTAGCTTAGTTTAGACTTGTCTTTTCTAGGTGGTAGTGAAGCCTCAACAACCTCTACCTCGATTGTGAGCCTCAACAACCTCAATCGGATAAGTTAGTCTTGACCTTTAGATTATAGGTTTGGGTATTTGATGCTAACCCTTGTCTTTAGAACCTCTCTATATTGAGCCTCAACAACCTGTATAGGAGGTATCTTTTAGATGAGTTACACAAGGTTTTTGGAACCTCAACCGTACGATTACCTTACATTAGTATACCTTTGCATATCTCTACTCTGTCTTCATATCATTAGTATATCTTGAATCTGTTGCCACAACTGAATACCCGGATCTTTAGGATTGTTGTTTTCCCAATATTTGCAAAACTCCCATATTTATTGCTTGATAACCTGAAATCGAATTTGTTCCCACCCAAATCCCTGTGTTCGATACTCTGGAATTCTTGCTTAGCTACCTCGATCCGTACACTGCGGGTTCGCTGCTTGATTCTAGTTTTATAAATTTAAAGCTTATTTGCACACACCTCTAGGGGCGAACAGGGAGGACTATATTTCCAAGTGGGTGGAAGCAAAGACCACCAAAACTGATGATTGTAAAGTGGTGGAAGATTTTCTTAAAGATATACGGGGAATCACTTCTGCAACAAGACCATAACCGCCCTACTGAAGAAATATCACGTCAATCAAAGAGTATTCACGGCGTACCATCCCCAAATTAATGGACAAGCGGAAGTGTCCAATAGGGAGATCAAGATCATTCTAGAGAAAACGGTGACCCCCGAGAGGAAAGATTGGAGCATAAAACTCAATGACCCCCCATTGGCATGCCACTGTTTAGGCTTATTTGGCATATCATGCTATCTACCATTGAGCTTGAACATAAGGCTTGTTGGGCGGTGAAGAACTGCAACTTGAAAATCAACGAGGTGGAAGAGTTTAGGAAGTTGCAACTACAGGAATAAGAAGACCTAGACATTGATTCCTATGACAATGCCACGGCGTACAAGGAGAAAACAAAATTTTAGCATGATCGGAACATCCTCTGAAAGCATTTCCAACTTGGTAACAAGGTTTTTCTTTTCCAATCTCGATTAAATCTCTTTGCAGGAAAACTCCATTCCCGATGCACATGTTCGTACGTCATTGCCAAGGTGTATCCTTACAGTGTTGCAACCGGGGGCAACACAAAAGACCCCACACCCGCGACAAGGAGGAGCCGCGACCGCCGCAACCATGATGAAAAGTAATTGAAAAAAATGAAAAAAATTCCCTGACCCTAACCTTACCCCATCCCCTCACTCGTCTCCCTTGCTCTTGAACCTCACCCACCTCAGTCTACTCCTGCGCTCGGAAACCCCTAGCCCCCACCACCGCCACCTCTTACAGCCGCAACCGCCAAGCAACTCTCACTCACCGTTCGCCACCACCGTTGCTCTACTAACTCCAACCACCTTAACCATCACTCCTCAAACTCTCACCTCTCCCACTCTAAACCCAAATTGACCAAACCACCACCGTTCACCACCTGCTTGGACAACATAAACCTCTTGTGACTCGTCACCACCACTACTCAACTCAAAAGGGCTCTGGCAATGACTTGCCTCCTACAAGAGTTGTTCATTCTTGATCACAATTGGAAGATATGTCTTCTCCCGGGACCGCGGCCAAGATATACCCGCAACCGCGCCCTGATATCTCCACCACACCCTCGCCATGGAAATCCCCTTGACTACGGCCACAAAGACAGAGACCCCGTGACCACGGCATAAAAATACCGTCCCTGCGGTTCTTCAACAGAAAACTGCATTTATGCCCTCTTTTCACTCAGTTCCGATCCAACTATTGAAATATCTAGCTAGAACGGAAAGAAGGAGAAAAACTAGGATGACAACAAAGCATGGGCAAAGATATGAGATTATGTGCTTGCAACCAAATTTATGCATACTCCTACATTGGAAAAGTTAGGGATGTTCGAGTGTACGCAAAAATGTCTCGAGCATGCTGGGTGTTGCTCCAAAAGGTGTGTGCGCAAATAAGCATTAAATTTATATCCAAGAATAAAGCCTAACAATAGCGAACCCACAGTGTACGGATTAATCGTAGTATGGGCTGATATTCCGGAGTCGATCTTAGGGAATCGGTAAGAACAAAGCAGTAAAAGCAATCTAACTTGTATAACAAGCAAAGCAATAATCAATATAAAGAATAAGATGTAAGGATAATTGGGGAATGCGGATTCTAAAGATCCAAGTATCCGGTTGTGGCGTTCGATTCAAGATGTCTAAGGATATGTACGGACAGAGTTGGATAGCGAAGGTATATGTCCAAGTTAGGATATCGTACGGTGAAGTTTCAACACCCTTTTATCTCACCCAACGGATTCTACTTCGCGGATGTTGAGTCGCGTCAAGAAGAGGTTCTGAGGATATGATTGTACTCTCAATACCAAAACTAAACCCAAAGAAGTTTAAAGAAAGACAAAGGTAAAGGCTTTGACACTCTCCAACTTTTATAGAGGGTTTTGAATCCTCTATTACCTAGAACTCGTATAAGCTTACGACCAAGCAAGGCTAAGGGTTAAAAAGGTTCACAGAGGTTAGGATTTAGGAAATCTTTAACTTTGGATAAAGGAAAAAGCGAAACGTGCAAAATAGAGGAAACCACGGCTGGATCTTGGGAAACCACGGGCGTGATTCCTGAATAACAGGCCGTGGAAAACCTCGTTCAAGGGTTTCGTCTCACAACTCTCAGGGTCTGATCTGTTAAGGCTCAAACTATCATCATCTGTACCACAACCATCAACCCTTCACCCTAAATCACAGGGGGTTTAGCCAACAATCATTATCATATTCAATTCAAGGTTAAAGAAAAAAATCAAGATTGGCATGCAACCAAGAAGAAAACAAAGAAAAACAATGATAACTCAATAATCAATCTTCAAATATCAATAACTGAATCAAACAATGAATAATCCTAGAATATGAGTTCTCAAAGACAATAGTCAAAAAACCAAAGACAAATCTCACAAATCTCCAAGTCAGAATCAAGAAAGATCTTCACTCTCCTCCACTGGTGAAGCAATTAAATCTCGAACGTAGAGAAAGCCTAAGTATGGAAGTGAATGAAAATGTGTAGTGTATATTCTGTCCTCAAATATGCAGCCGTCAACCTCCTTTTATAAGTTAAAATTAAGTCTAAAGGCCTCCTTCTTTCATTGTTGATGTGGCAATAACGGAACAGTCTTTTCCAAAGAAAACCACAGGTGACGTCATCAAAAGCACGGCCGTGGTTTCTCCCGTGATGACTCTCAACCTTCCTTTCCATGTGTGAAAACAACAAAATACCGAAACCCCGGCCGTCGAAGTTCCTTTTTGGGCCGTGTGATGAGGGACCATCACCAACAGCCCCTACTAGTCCTACAATGCAAGGGCCAATCACTAGATCAAGGGCAAGAGTAATTCAAGAGGAGGTGTCCAACTTGTTGGTGTCCTTAGCTCCTAAGGAGACCATTGACGATCCATTGCTGACTGAGACTTCCTTAGTCACGTTAATGACGATTCCCGATGACTTGGACGTGGAAGGGAGACCATGCACACGTGATTTGGAGCCATGCAAAAGCAAAAAAGAGACACTTGTTCCGGAATTGCAAGAAATGGAAGATTGAGGCTTTTGGAGCTTCTTTTGTATTTTATATCATCTTTTGGTATAAAATAAAAGACTTTTTATAACCTTTAGGTTCAAAACATTTTAAGGGTTATTTTTATTCGTTTTAGTTGTTTTATTTGCTTTATTGTCTTTTTGACAAATGTTTTTCCTTTTTTAGATAGGAGGCTCTCTAGGCATATAAAAAGCCTCCCTTAGCTTCTTTCCAGATTAGATAGATTTTAGCAAAACTTGATAAACCATCTCTTTGAGAGCTTTTGTTCCTATTCAGAAAATTCAATCAATAAAGTGAGCCATTGATTGAATTGTTGTGAATCCCTGCTAGATTGTTCTTGTGTGTGTTAATCTCTTTAGAGATTGGTGCTACTAGTCAATACTAGTCCCTCCCTGTGCTTGTCTCCATTGAAGACTTGTGTAAGGTTATAGAAGAAAGGGTTGAAGGCATCATCTTGCTTGGGTTTTGATCAATCTGATCAAGGTTCTTGTAAGGGAGTCGTTTGGTTCTTTTGGATCTACTTCTACCAACCATTCCACGTTCCATTTCATTCTCTTTCTTCCCTTTTGTCCAACATCATTTCTGGTTCTAAACAATCTGATTTTGCGTGCCATTTGTCAAGGAAAACGTCCATTGTTGGTCTTCAAGGATTCCCAACCCGGATGGTGATGATTCAAGGACGAATCCTTCCCAAGAAGGGGAGTATGATGAGGGACCATCACCAACAACCCCTACTAGTCCTACAATGCAAGGGCCAATCACTAGATCAAGGGCAAGAGCAATTCAAGAGGAGGTGTCCAACTTGTTGGTGTCCTTAGCTCCTAAGGAGACCATTGACGATCCATTGCTGACTGAGGCTTCCTTAGTTACGTTAATGACGATTCCTGATGACTTGGACGTGGAAGGGAGACCATGCACACGTGATTTGGAGCCATGCAAGAGCAAAAAAGAGACACTTGTTCCGGAATTGCAAGAAATGGAAGATTGAGGCTTTTGGAGCTTCTTTTGTATTTTATATCATCTTTTGGTATAAAATGAAAGACTTTTTATAACCTTTAGGTTCAAAGCATTTTAAGGGTTATTTTTATTTGTTTTAGTTGTTTGATTTGTTTTATTGTCTTTTTGGCAAATGTTTTTCCTTTTTTAGATAGGAGGCTTTCTAGGCATATAAAAAGCCTCCCTTAGCTTCTTTCCAGATTAGATAGATTTTTAGCAAAACTTGATAAACCGTCTCTTTGAGAGCTTTTATTCCTATTCAGAAAATTCAATCAATAAAGTGAGCCATTGATTGAATTGTTGTGAATCCCTGCTAGATTGTTCTTGTGTGTGTTAGTCTCATTAGAGATTGGTGCTACTAGTCAATACTAGTCCCTCCTTGTGCTTGTCTCCATTTGATGACATCCTCATCTATAGTAAGTCACTTGAAGAGCATGAGGAACATTTGAGGGAAGTACTTGCCACTCTTAGAATTGAATATTTGTATGCTAATTTGAAGAAATGTGAGTTTAGTACTAATCAAGTTGTTTTTCTTGGTTTTGTAGTGAGCACAAGAGGTCTAGAGGTGGATGGAGAGAAGATCAAGGCAATCCAGGAATGGCCTACTCCCGCAACCGTCGGTCAAGTGAGGAGTTTCCACGGCCTAGCAACCTTCTATAGACGTTTTGTGCGAGATTTCAGCACCATAGCATCCCCACTCACGTCCTTGACAAAGAAGAAGGTGCCATTTGTGTGGGGAGATGCTCAAGAGAAGGCGTTTAAGGAGTTGAAGTGGCGGCTGTCCCATGCACCTCTCCTAGCTCTTCCGGACTTCACCAAACCTTTTGAGGTCGAGTGTGATGCTTCGGGTATTGGCATTGGAGGAGTACTCATGCAAGAGGGTAAGCCACTAGCCTTCTTTAGTGAGAAATTAAAGGGAGCATGTTTAAACTACTCGACCTATGATAAAGAACTTTATGCATTGTTTAGAGTATTAAAAACATGGCAACATTATTTATGGCCTAGTGAGTTTGTCCTACATACCGATCATGAGTCCTTAAGACATTTTAGGAGTCAAGATAAGTTAGATAGGAGACATGGTAGATGGATGGAGTTTATAGAAACTTTTCCTTATATCATAAAGTATAAAAAGGGCAAGGATAATGTTGTAGCGGATGTTCTCTCTAGGAGACATTCTTTAATCACAACTATGGAATCTAAGGTCTTAGGTTTCTAGAGGAGCCTTTGATAAGTATTACTTGTTTGAGGGTTTTCTATTTAGAGTTGATAAAGTGTGCATTCCTAAGTGTTCCCTTAGGTTATTACTTGTTGAGGAAGCCCATATGGGTGGCTTAATGGGGCATTTTGGGAGAGATAAGACTTATCATATGCAGCACTCGCATTTTTATTGGCCTCATATGCTTAGAGATGTAGAGAACTTGCTTAAGAGATGTCTTGTGTGTTTAAAGGCTAAGGCTATATTGAAACCTCATGGATTGTACACCCCCTTACCCACGCCTAAGTCACCTTGGGAGGATATTAGTATGGACTTCGTTGTTGGGTTATCTAGGACTAAGAAGGGGAGAGATTCGATTTTTGTGGTAGTAGATCGATTTTCTAAAATGGCCCATTTTATTGCTTGCCATAAGACTGATGATGCTTATAATGTAGCTAACTTGTTCTTTAGGGAAATTGTTAGATTACATGGAGTACCTAGGACTATAGTGAGTGATAGGGATGTTAAGTTTCTTAGTTTCTTTTGGAAAACTCTTTGGGATAAATTAGGGACGAAGTTGCTGTTTTCGACTTCTAGTCATCCTCAAACGGGTGGTCAAACCGAAGTAACTAATAGGACGTTAACAACCATTTTGACGGCTGTTTTAAAAGATAATTTGAAAGCTTGGGAAGATGTCTTGCCTCATGTTGAATTTGCATATAATCGTACATTACATTCTTCTACTAATCTAACTCCTTTTGAGTGTGTCTATGGGTTGAATCCTTTGACCCCTTTTGATCTTATACCGTTTCCCATAGCGGAGCGAGTAGATTTTAATGCAGAAAAACAGGTGGAGATCATCAAGGAACTACATGAAAGGACACGCAAAAGGCTAGAGGAGAAGGGGAGGCAAGTGGCGGCCAAGGCTAATAGGAACCGCAAGCAAGTGTTGTTCGAACCGGGAGACCTCGTGTGGGTGCATTTAAGGAAGGATAGGTTCCCGGAAAGGCGCAAGTCCAAGCTATCACTTAGGGGAGATGGACCATTCAAAGTACTACGTAAGGTTGGCAACAATGCTTATGTACTAGAGCTTCCGGAGGACTATGGAGTGAGCCCTACTTTCAACGTAGGAGATCTAAGTCCCTTTGAGTCAAGTGATGCGGATGGTGATGATTCGAGGACGAATCCTTCCCAAGAAGGGGAGTATGATGAGGGACCATCACCAACAACCCCTACTAGTCCTACAATGCAAGGGCCAATCACTAGATCAAGGGCAAGAGCAATTCAAGAGGAGGTGTCCAACTTGTTGGTGTCCTTAGCTCCTAAGGAGACCATTGACGATCCATTGCTGACTGAGTGATGTAGGACCATCACATGGAAGCTATCAAGGTCCCATTACTAGAGCAAGAGCTAAGGAGATCCAAGAAGATATGTCAAGGGAAGTGCTGTTGCTAGACACAATGCGTGAACCATTTAATTTCCATACATCATGTGTTAATCTTTTGGTGAATGTAGGAGCAAGCGAACCAAGCAAGGAGACCATGCCGACGTACTCACTTCCCATGCAGCTCGAGGAGACCATGCAGGCTGTTGCTCACGTACAATGCAGCCCAGGAGAGGAGGTTGTTGCTCACGCCAATGCAGCCCAAGGGGAGGCTGTTGCTCACGCCAATGCAGCCCAAGAGGAGGTTGTTGCCCACGTCCAATGCAGCCCAGGAGAGGAGATGTTGATCACGTCCAAAGCAGCCCACGAGGATAGCCTGCTGCTCACGTCCAAGGCAGCCCAAGAGGGGAGGCAAGCAAACACGTCCAAGGCAGTCCAAGAGGGTAGGCTGCTGCTCACATCTAAAACAACCCAAGAAGGCAGCCAGCTGATCACGTTTAAAGAGGTCCAAGAGAGTAACAATTCAGCCCATTCGGATCATCATTTGGGTTCTTTAAACACATCCAAATCACTCATGGATCTGTTGAACAATGCAGCCCATTCGGATAGCCCATTTGGCTCCTTAAAAACATTAAAAACGTCCAGCTTGCACTCCAATGATAAGTTTGAATAATTCAGCCTATTTCCATGCTGATTAGTGGTTTGTTAGGTTGTTAGCTACATTAGAGGAAGCTCTCTTATTACCACCTTCCCACTAATGTTTTCAGCTTTCTTTTCTTTATTTTTGTCTAGATAAAAGAGTCTATTTATATAGCCTCTTTAGCTGCAGATTAGTTACGTTATTCCCAATTGCTTAGAATTACATTTGTAATCATTTCACAAAATCAATCAAAGAACAAGAGAGTTTTTGGTTGGCATTGCTGTTGTTGCTTGGCTGAGCTTGTTTGTGTCAACCGCCTTCGGATTGGTGCTTCGAGCCTTCACGAGTCCCTCTTTGTGCTAGTCCAGCCGGAGCTAGTGTAAAGTTGTATTGGAGACGGGTCTAGGGCAGTCACGATTGGGGTTTTGGCTCTTCAGCCTTGGTTCCTTCATTGACTCTCTCTTTGGTTCTTCTCTCACCTTTCCTGCGCCATTCATCACCTACGTTCCATTCCGCATTCTGAAATCGCCTCATTCAACCGGATTCGAGATCATTGTGCCTAGATCGACTCAATCACGGATTAACACCGTATCAATTGTGGAGAGTTAAAAGTAAATAGGCAAGCTAGAGTTACTATCACTTTAGGTAGCTATGAGGACACCATTACTTGTGATGTAGTTCCCATGCAAGCTTGTCATATTCTTTTGGGACGTCCATGGCAATTTGATAGGAGAGTTAAGCATGATGGTTTTACTAATAGGCATACTTTTGAATTTAATGGTCAAACACTAACTCTTAAGCCTATGACACCATTGCAGATTGCTGAATTTTATGAGAAGAAGAAGGAGTTGAGTGTGGAGCAAAATGAGGTGAAAAAGAGAGGGGATAGCTCACAGTCTAAAACAGAACCGACGGCCAAGATTAGTATCACCCTATTAGCCACACCTTGTAGTGTCCTTCTAGCATCCAAGGAGGAGTACATCCTAGATTACACCCCTTTAGATGCCATTCTTGTGAGCTTGTGCAAGAGCTTTGTGACTTTGAGTGATGAAGCCAAGGCCACCCTACCTAAGCCCATCCTAACTATCCTAGATGAGTTTAGTGATGTGTTTCCTGACGAGATTCCGGCTGGCCTTCCACCTTTTAGAGGTATTGAGCACCAAATAGATCTTATTCCCGGTGCTACACTCCCAAACCGTCCAGCCTATAGGATGAACCCTAAGGAGAGCCAAGAGATCCAAAACCAAGTCCAAGAACTCCTAGATAAGGGTTATGTAAGGGAGAGCTTGAGTCCTAGTGCCGTTCCCGTCCTCTTAGTGCCTAAGAAGGACAATACATGGAGGATGTGTGTTGATTGTAGAGCCATCAACAACATCACCATTAAGTACGACCATCCTATCCCACATTTAGATGACATGTTAGATGAGTTGAATGGAGCCACATTGTTCTCTAAGATAGATCTTAGGAGTGGTTTTCACCAAATCAGAATGAGGGAGGGAGATGAGTGGAAAACGGCATTCAAGACCAAGTTTGGTCTTTATGAGTGGCTAGTGATGCCATTTGGTTTAACCAATGCTCCTAGCACATTTATGAGATTGATGAATCACGTGTTGAGACACTACATTGGTAGGTTTGTTGTGGTTTACTTTGATGACATCCTCATCTATAGTAAGTCACTTGAAGAGCATGAGGAACATTTGAGGGAAGTACTTGCCACTCTTAGAATTGAATATTTGTATGCTAATTTGAAGAAATGTGAGTTTAGTACTAATCAAGTTGTTTTTCTTGGTTTTGTAGTGAGCACAAGAGGTCTAGAGGTGGATGGAGAGAAGATCAAGGCAATCCAGGAATGGCCTACTCCCGCAACCGTCGGTCAAGTGAGGAGTTTCCACGGCCTAGCAACCTTCTATAGACGTTTTGTGCGAGATTTCAGCACCATAGCATCCCCACTCACGTCCTTGACAAAGAAGAAGGTGCCATTTGTGTGGGGAGATGCTCAAGAGAAGGCGTTTAAGGAGTTGAAGTGGCGGCTGTCCCATGCACCTCTCCTAGCTCTTCCGGACTTCACCAAACCTTTTGAGGTCGAGTGTGATGCTTCGGGTATTGGCATTGGAGGAGTACTCATGCAAGAGGGTAAGCCACTAGCCTTCTTTAGTGAGAAATTAAAGGGAGCATGTTTAAACTACTCGACCTATGATAAAGAACTTTATGCATTGTTTAGAGTATTAAAAACATGGCAACATTATTTATGGCCTAGTGAGTTTGTCCTACATACCGATCATGAGTCCTTAAGACATTTTAGGAGTCAAGATAAGTTAGATAGGAGACATGGTAGATGGATGGAGTTTATAGAAACTTTTCCTTATATCATAAAGTATAAAAAGGGCAAGGATAATGTTGTAGCGGATGTTCTCTCTAGGAGACATTCTTTAATCACAACTATGGAATCTAAGGTCTTAGGTTTCTATTATATTAAGGATTTATATGTTGATGATTCTGATTTTGGAGACATATTTAAGCAATGTGCATCTAGAGGAGCCTTTGTTGAGGAAGCCCATATGGGTGGCTTAATGGGGCATTTTGGGAGAGATAAGACTTATCATATGCAGCACTCGCATTTTTATTGGCCTCATATGCTTAGAGATGTAGAGAACTTGCTTAAGAGATGTCTTGTGTGTTTAAAGGCTAAGGCTATATTGAAACCTCATGGATTGTACACCCCCTTACCCACGCCTAAGTCACCTTGGGAGGATATTAGTATGGACTTCGTTGTTGGGTTATCTAGGACTAAGAAGGGGAGAGATTCGATTTTTGTGGTAGTAGATCGATTTTCTAAAATGGCCCATTTTATTGCTTGCCATAAGACTGATGATGCTTATAATGTAGCTAACTTGTTCTTTAGGGAAATTGTTAGATTACATGGAGTACCTAGGACTATAGTGAGTGATAGGGATGTTAAGTTTCTTAGTTTCTTTTGGAAAACTCTTTGGGATAAATTAGGGACGAAGTTGCTGTTTTCGACTTCTAGTCATCCTCAAACGGGTGGTCAAACCGAAGTAACTAATAGGACGTTAACAACCATTTTGACGGCTGTTTTAAAAGATAATTTGAAAGCTTGGGAAGATGTCTTGCCTCATGTTGAATTTGCATATAATCGTACATTACATTCTTCTACTAATCTAACTCCTTTTGAGTGTGTCTATGGGTTGAATCCTTTGACCCCTTTTGATCTTATACCGTTTCCCATAGCGGAGCGAGTAGATTTTAATGCAGAAAAACAGGTGGAGATCATCAAGGAACTACATGAAAGGACACGCAAAAGGCTAGAGGAGAAGGGGAGGCAAGTGGCGGCCAAGGCTAATAGGAACCGCAAGCAAGTGTTGTTCGAACCGGGAGACCTCGTGTGGGTGCATTTAAGGAAGGATAGGTTCCCGGAAAGGCGCAAGTCCAAGCTATCACTTAGGGGAGATGGACCATTCAAAGTACTACGTAAGGTTGGCAACAATGCTTATGTACTAGAGCTTCCGGAGGACTATGGAGTGAGCCCTACTTTCAACGTAGGAGATCTAAGTCCCTTTGAGTCAAGTGATGCGGATGGTGATGATTCGAGGACGAATCCTTCCCAAGAAGGGGAGTATGATGAGGGACCATCACCAACAACCCCTACTAGTCCTACAATGCAAGAGTCAATCACTAGATCAAGGGCAAGAGCAATTCAAGAGGAGGTGTCCAACTTGTTGGTATCCTTAGCTCCTAAAGAGACCATTGACGATCCATTGCTGACTGAGGCTTCCTTAGTCACGTTAATGACGATTCCCGATGACTTGGACATTGAAGGGAGACAATGCACACGTGATTTGGAGCCATGCAAAAGCAAAGAAGAGACACTTGTTCCGGAATTGCAGGAAATGGAAGATTGAGGCTTTTGGAGCTTCTTTTGTATTTTATATCATCTTTTGGTATAAAATGAAAGACTTTTTAAAACCTTTAGGTTCAAAACATTTTAAGGGTTATTTTTATTTGTTTTAGTTGTTTTATTTGTTTTATTGTTTTTTTGACAAATGTTTTTCCTTTTTTAGATAGGAGGCTTTCTAGGCATATAAAAAGCCTCCCTTAGCTTCTTTCCAGATTAGATAGATTTTAGCAAAACTTGATAAACCGTCTCGTTGAGAGCTATTGTTCCTATTCAGAAAATTCAATCAATAAAGTCAGCCATTGATTGAATTGTTGTGAATCCTTCCTAGATTGTTCTTGTGTGTGTTAATCTCTTTAGAGATTGGTGCTACTAGTCAATACTAGTCCCTCCTTGTGCTTGTCTCCATTGAAGGCTTGTGTAAGGTTATAGAAGAAAGGGTTGAAGGCATCATCTTGCTTGGGTTTTGATCAATCTGATCAAGGTTCTTGTAAGGGAGTCGTTTGGTTCCTTTGGATCTACTTCTACCAAACATTCCACGTTCTATTTCATTCTCTTTCTTCCCTTTTGTCCAACGTCATTTCTGGTTCTAAACAATCTGATTTTGCGTGCCATTTGTCAAGGAAAACGTCCATTGTTGGTCTTCAAGGATTCCCAATCTAGATCTAGACATTTGCGGCCCCAACCCGCATCAAAGTGGTATTAGAGCTAGTTGATTGCGAGTCCGGAATCAGCCATCACCATTGACGGTTTGAGTATCTTGTTTGAGTCTTTTCTTTGTTTGAGTCATTTGCTTCATCTTAAGAGTCTATTTGAGTCTAATTTGCTTTGTTTCTTGTGTTCATTGGAGAAGAGAGAAAGCCAAGCCAAAACAGCCATTTTCCAGCCATTCTACATCACCTTCATCAGCCATTGTTCATCCAAAACGTCCAGCTGCATCCTCTTGGCAAATAACCGTTCAAAAAAAAAGAAGGGGGACCACTCTCCAAAACAAATCAGTCGTTGCAAGTAGGAGAGAGAGGCCACAAAAGCTCCTTATTTGTAGCAACAACAAGAGACTACTTCTAGTTAGTTATCTCTTATTTCTTTTTAATTTTTAATTTCATTCCTCTCTCCTATTTTCTACCACAAAACATCAGCCAAGGAACACAAAAGAAAAACAAAGAAAAATAAATATTTTCTCATATATTTTCATCATCCTACATATCATACATTTCATATCATATTCTATACTAACCTAAGTTGTGTAGAAGCTAGAAAAACAAGTGTTTTTGCAATCTTATTGTGAGAGGATCATTGATACTACAAACAAGAGTTACCTACCTTATTTCTTATCCATCACCATTACCCAAAAGCCAACTTTAAACACCACAGCCGGTCATATCTCTCTCCATTGCATAAGGACAAGGTAAGTGAAGCTCTCTTCTTAGTCTCTTGTGTGTCTATCTTCCTTGTTTTACTCTAATTCTATCATATCTTGAGATTACCATCTTTTCGAGTCCATATCAGCCTTTTGCATCTATCTTTGACTCTTGTGTCTTTTTTTGAGTATTTTGTGTGATTTAGCTAGTTAACATTGCTTGCAAGCCATACTAGTTGAGTCTTGAGTCTTATTTCAGCTTCTTAGTGTCTAACTTGACGTTTTCTGTTGTGAACCTTCAAGCAGCCGTGTATCACCCTTTTTCAAGTCAAGGAGTGTGCTAGTTGAGTTACGGCATTGATCTTAGAAGGAGTTTTAATCCATCCAAGTCAATGGCGCAGGAGGGTGAGAGAAGAACCAAAGAGAGAGTCAATGAAGGAACCAAGGCTGAAGAGCCAAAACCCCAATCGTGACTGCCCTAGACCCGTCTCCAATACAACTTTACACTAGCTCCGGCTGGACTAGCACAAAGAGGGACTCGTGAATGCTCGAAGTACCAATCCGAAGGCGGTTGACACAAACAAGCTCAGCCAAGCAACAACAGCAATGCCAACCAAAAACTCTCTTGTTCTTTGATTAATTTTGTGAATGATTACAAATGCAATTCGAAGCAATGGAAATAACGTAACTAATCTGCAACTAAAGAGGCTATCTATATAGACTCTTTTATCTAGACAAAATAAAGAAAAGAGAATTAAAACATTAGTGGGAAGGTGGTAATAAGAGAGCTTCCTCTAATGTAGCTAACAACCTAACAAACACTAATTCAGCTTAAAAATAGGCTGACTTATTCAAACTAATCCTAGGAGTATGCTGAGTGTGCTGGACGTTTTTTAAAAGCAGATTGGGCTATCCGAATGGGCTGAATTGTTCAATAGATCCATGAGTGATTTGGCTTTGTTTTAAGAGCCCAAATGATGATCCGAATGAGCTGACTTGTTACTCTCTTGGGCCTCTTGGAACGTGATAAGCTTGCTATCCTCTTGGGCTGCATTGGACATGTTTGCTTGCCTCCCCTCTTGGGCTGCTTTGGACGTGATCAATAACTCCTTCTCTTGGACTGCTTTGGACGTAATCAACAGCTTCTCCTCTTGGGCTCAATTACACGTGAACAACAGCCTCCCCTCTTGGCTTCTTTGGACGTGATCAACAACCTCCTCTTGGCCTGCATTGGCATGAGCAACATCCTCCTCTCTTGGGCTGCATTGGACGTGATCAACAGCCTGCATAGCCTCCTCGAGCTGCATGGGAAGTGAGCATGTCGGCATGGTCTCCTTGCTTGGTTCGCTTGCTCCTACATTCATCAAAAGATTAACACATGATGTATGGAAATTAAATGGTTCACGCACTGTGTCAAGCAATAGCACTTCCCTTGACATAACTTCTTGGATCTCCTTAGCTCTTGCTCTAGTAATGGGACCTTGATATCTTCCATGTGATGTTCCTACATCATCCACTCCTTCTTGGAAAGAATTCGACCCCGAATTTTCATCTTGTTCCGAAACTCCTTCATAGGGGCTCAAATCTCCTACATTAAAAGTGTTACTAACTACAAAACCAAGAAAAATCACTCGGTTAGTATAGAAATCACATTTTTGAATATTAGCATACAAGTATTCTATACGCAATGTACCAAGCACATCTCTCAAATGATTTTCATGCTCCTTTAAAGTCTTACTATAGATAAGAATGTCATCAAAGTAGACTACAACAAATAAACCAATATAAGGTGATACGGGGTTAATCCGTGTTTGAGTCGATCTAGGCACAATGATCTCGAACCGGGCTGAATGAAACGATTTCTGAATGCGGAATGGACGTAGGTTGATGAATGGCGCAGGAAAGGTGAGAGAAGAACCAAAGAGAGAGCCAATGAAGGAACCAAGGCTGAAGAGCCAAAACTCCAATCGTGACTGCCCTAGACCCGTCTCCAATACAACGTTACACTAGCTCCTGCTGGACTAGCACAAAGAGGGACTCGTGAAGGCTCGAAGCACCAATCCGAAGGCGGTTTCCGTGTTTGAGTCGATCTAGGCACAATGATCTCGAACCGGGCTGAATGAAACGATTTCTGAATGCGGAATGGACGTAGGTTGATGAATGGCGCAAGAAAGGTAAGAGAAGAACCAAAGAGAGAGCCAATGAAGGAACCAAGGCTGAAGAGCCAAAACCCCTATCGTGACTGCCCTAGACCCATCTCCAATACAACGTTACACTAGCTCCTGCTGGACTAGCACAAAGAGGGACTCGTGAAGGCTCGAAGCACCAATCCGAAGGCGGTTTGACACAAACAAGCTCAGTCAAGCAACAACAATGCCAACCAAAAACTCTCTTGTTCTTTGATTGATTTTGTGAAATGATTACAAATGCACTTCTAAGCAATGGATTTTACGTGACTAATCTACAGCTAAAGAGGCTATATAAATAGACTCTTTTATCTAGACAAAAATAAAGAAAAGAAAGCTGAAAACATTAGTGGGAAGGTGGTAATAAGAGAGCTTCCTCTGATGTAGCTAACAACCTAACAAACCACAATTCAGCATGGAAATAGGCTGAATTATTCAAACTTATCCTTGGAGTGCAAGCTGGACGTTTTTAACGTTTTTATGAAGCCAAATGGGCTATCCGAATGGGCTGAGTTGTTCAACAGATCCATGAGTGATTTGGCTGTGTTTTAAGAGCCCAAATGATGATCCGAATGAGCTGAATTGTTACTCTCTTGGGCCTCTTTAAACGTGGTCAGCCGGTTGCCTTCTTGGGCTGTTTTGGAACGAGCAGCTGCTTCCCTCATTGGGCTGCATTGGACGTGAGCAATAACCTTCCTCCTTGGGCTGCATTGGGCGTGAGCAACAGCCTCCTCTTGGGCTGCATTGGCGTGAGCAACAGCCTCCTCTCCTGGACTGCATTGGACGTGATCAACAGCCTGCATGGCCTCCTCGAGCTGCATGGGAAGTGAGCACGTCGGCATGGTCTCCTTGCTTGGTTCGCTTGCTCGTACATTCACCAAAAGATTAACACATGAGGTATGGAAATTAAATGGTTCACGTATTGTGTCAAGCAATAGCACTTCCCTTGACATAACCTCTTGGATCTCCTTAGCTCTTGCTCTAGTAATGGGACCTTGGTAGCTTCCATGTGATGGTCCTACATCATCCACTCCTTCTTGGAAAGAATTCGACCCCGAATTTTCATCTTGTTCCGAATCTCCTTCATAGGGGCTCAAATCTCCTACATCAAAAGTGGTACTAACTACAAAACCAAGAAAAATCACTCGGTTAGTATAGAAATCACATTTTTTAATATTAGCATACAAGTATTCTATACGCAATGTAGCAAGCACATCTCTCAAATGATTTTCATGCTCCTTTAAACTCTTACTATAGATAAGAATGTCATCAAAGTAGACTACAACAAATAAACCAATATAAGGTCTCAAAATATGAAGTGGAATTGTAGAGTCATGAGGCACATTCAGTAGAGATTTACACAAACTCATCATTAGCACATCAATAGAAGCATAGTTAGTGACATATTCATTCCTAGACTCAAGATAGCTACTTGTTGGTTGTACTAACAATGTGTGATGGATTTTGTTCTCTTTACTCTTAGGCCGTGTGATCTTAGGCTTGGGAGGGGTTCCTTGCTCTACCCTCTTGTTCTCATAGTACTCGGCTATTTGTAAAGGCGTCATAAGTTTAAGTATTAAAGTTTTACCCTTATACTCAAACATATATTTGTTAGAAAACCCATCATGGACAACTTTCATATCATATTGCCATGGACGACCAAGCAACAAGTGACAAGCATTCATAGGGACAACATCACATGTAATAACATCCTCATATGATCCTAATTTTATATTGACCTTAGTTTTCTTATTGACCTTAAGTTCTCCACACTCATTCATCCAATGTAGTTTATATGGTCTAGGGTGATAAAATGTAAGAAGTTGTAATTTGTTTACCATTTCAGTGCTAGTTATGTTGCAACAACTTCCTCCATCAATTATCACATTACACACTTTTCCTTTAATACTACACCTAGTATGAAACAGATTTTCACGTTGGTTATCCTCACAAGGTGCTACTTGGACATGCAAAGTTCTCCTAGCTATCAAAGATTCACCTTGTTCATACTCAATGCAATCATCATTCTCATTGTGTTCATTGTCATCATTTAAGGCATTTTCATCATCTAATTCCACATCATCCTCACTCTCATACTCTCCTAGATGATTTATGATCAAAGTGTGTATATTAGGACATTCTCTACTCATGTGACCTCTACCTTGGCATTTAAAACACACAATGTCCCTAGTTCTAGAGTTAGAGATAGGAGTACTCCCTCGATGATCACTTGAAAGCTCATTCAAGGATTGTGGTGTAGTGGCTGTTGTAGACGACTTTCTTTGTCCTTCTTGGCCTATAGGTGCCGATTTCCTCTCCTCCTTCCGGACTCCTTGCTCCCTGCCGTGGCTATGCAGCCGGCTGTTGTGTGCTTTCCAAGCATTGGGCGTCCCGGAAGGTGGCTTGTATTCCCGGTTTCGCACCTTAGTCTTCTTTTCCACCTTGATGGCCAAGTGTAGTAATTGCTCCATGGTGCTGTATGGATACATATCAACCTCATTAGCCAAATTAGAATTCAGAATACGAAGGTACCTTGCCATAGTGTTTTCTTCATCCTCTAGAACGTTGGCCTTCACCATAGCAACTTGCATATTCGTATAGGTTTCCTCAGCGCTAAGTGAGCCGTGTCTCAAATTTTCCAGCCTTTGTCGAAGCTCTCGGGTATAGTGAGGTGGAACGAACCTAGCCCTCATTAGTGCCTTCATATGCTCCCATGTGTTGATTTGAGGATCCAAGGTTCGAACTCTTTCTTTGACTACGTGATCCCACCATACCAAAGCATAGCCTTGGAACTCAAGAGCTGCTAGTTGAACCTTCCTAGGCTCGTTGAAGTTGTGACACAACCAAATCTGCTCAACTTTAGTTTCCTACTCCGTGTAGACGTCGGGATCACACTTTCCTTCAAAGACGGGAATTTTGATTTTGACCTTTCCGAGCCCGTCTTGCTCTTGATAGGGCCAAAAGTTGTCTCGTCCTTGCCTTGGCTGCTGGAATGGCCGATTGTAGCCCTCCCACGTGTGGTCCTCAGCTTCATTCCGTCGCTGAAAGTTATCAACAAATGGTGGCATGTTAGAAGCATTAGGAAGGACGTTGGAATGTACATTACCTTGATCCGGCTGATCCGGCTCTCTAGTAACACGTGAAGGACCGCCAAACTCGTAGTTAGCTCATAAAGGTGGTGTTCCGGCTGGTGGTGTTCGTGCTTCCATTGACTCCACTCGTTTGGATAGATTAGCTACGGAATCGGACAATTTTTTCAATAGACTGATCATCTCAGGCGTGACGGTCTCGCTACTCGACTTGTTGGGACTTATGGACCTCGACATGCTCAAGTAACAAACAAAGAACCGGTTAGGTTAGAAAAGCAAAGATCTCACTTGTGTATCGCTCACACTCTCGTTGGTATTGCCTAGCTGGTGGCTCGAGTTGTAAGGATCCAACACCTTAAGATCGCGATTTCCGAACCTTCTTAGCAATCCTTTGGAACTAGAACTGCGAAAACCGATGTTAGTGACGGAGATGAATCAAGACACCCCTAATTGGAATATTGACTGTTGGGTTGGTGTAGGTATGGTAAATTGTGTTTAGAATGACATTTTGAGATGATTGAAAGAGTTGACTTGTGCTTGATTAATAAAAACAAGGGCCAGCCATTTTTGTGTAGTATATATATATATATATATTTTTTTTTTTGAAAGATATCTTAGAGTTTGTCAAAGATTTGTAGGAGAGAGAAGTAACCGTAATTGATTGCAGATGGGGTTCGAATTGTCTATGCAGTGTGGAGCTCTTTTTTTTTTCTTTTGTTGTGTTTCGTGCTTACTCTCCTCAAGATGTTGTCCGGCTTTTTGAATTGGCACACTTCAAGCACAAGTTAGATCTCAATTGGATAAGCAATAAGGTTAACAAGAAGAAGAAGTAAATAGGCAAGCACTGATTTGATTAATAAGTTGCAAATTACCACAATTTATCACCCTAGGCCTTACAAATTGCATTGGATGAATGATTGTGGAGAATTAAAAGTAAATAGGCAAGCTAGATTTACTATCATTTTAGGTAACTATGAGGACACCATTACTTGTGATGTAGTTCCCATGCAAGCTTGTCATATTCTTTTGGGACGTCCATGGCAATTTGATAGGAGAGTTAAGCATGATGGTTTTACTAATAGGCATACCTTTGAATTTAATGGTCAAACACTAACTCTTAAGCCTATGACACCATTGCAGATTGCTGAATTTTATGAGAAGAAGAAGGAGTTGAGTGTGGAGCAAAATGAGGTGAAAAAGAGAGGGGATAACTCACGGTCTAAAATAGAACCCATGGCCAAGATTAGTACCAGCCTATTAGCAACACCTTGTAGTGTCCTTCTAGCATCCAAGGAGGAGTACATCCTAGATTACACCCCTTTAGATGCCATTCTTGTGAGCTTGTGCAAGAGCTTTGTGACTTTGAGTTATGAAGCCAAGGCCAACCTACCTAAGCCCATCCTAGCTATCCTAGATGAGTTTAGTGATGTGTTTCCTGACCAGATTTCGGCTGGCCTTCCACCTTTTAGAGGTATTGAGCACCAAATAGATCTTATTCCCGGTGCTACTGTTCGCCCCTAGAGGTGTGTGCAAATAAGCTTTAAATTTATAAAACTAGAATCAAGCAGCGAACCCGCAGTGTACGGATCGAGGTAGCTAAGCAAGAATTCCAGAGTATCGAACACAGGGATTTGGGTGGGAACAAATTCGATTTCAGATTATCAAGCAGTAAATATGAGAGTTTTGCAAATATTGGGAAAACAACAATCCTAAAGATCCGGGTATTCAGTTGTGGCAATAGATTCAAGATATACTAATAATATAAAGACAGAGTAGGGATATGCAAAGGTACACTAATGTAAGGTAATCGTACGGTTGAGGTTCCAAAAACCTTATGTAACTCACCTAAAAGATACTCCTTATACAGGTTGTTGAGGCTCAATATAAAGAGGTTCTAAAAGCAAGGATTAGTATCAAATACCCGAACCTATAATCTAAAGGTCAAGACTAACTTATCCGATTGAGGTTGTTGAGGCTCACAATCGAGGTAGAGGTTGTTGAGGCTTCACTACCACCTAGAAAAGACAAGTCTAAACTAAGCTAAAGCAAATCTTTAACTTTGGATTAAGGTAAAAGCAAGGCTCGTAAACTCATGGAAATTACGGTTGGATCTTGAGATTCCACGGTCGTGGAACTCAAGAACAGCCCGTAATTTAGGGTTGTCGGCGACAATTCTCTAACTCTCAGGGTCTATTCTGTTTGCGATCGATCTATCATCATCTAAGCCACAACTATCAACCCTTCACCTTAGAATTGTTAAGGGTTTTTAGCCAATAACAGTCATTTGATAGCAATTCAAGATTTATAAGATAAAAGATGGGAACTTTCAAGAACTTTCAATAATCTTCGAACGAATCTCAGAATCACAATCAAGAACAAATGTTTGTCAAAAGATTCAATTCGGAATAAACAATCACAATCTTAGGAAAGAAAGGAAACGGGATGTCAATCCGATCCTAAATCAAACCTAAGCAAGAAGAGGAGTTTTCTTGCAAAATCCTCCAAGAACTTCGATCTTCCTCAACGCGAAGATCACTAAAAGCAATTCTCTAATCACGAACTTCGATCTTCAATGAGATCTCCCAAAATCACCTTCAAGAATGAAGGTTTGTGTGTTGCTAAGCTTGCGTTCTTGCCGCCAAACTTAGGTTTTTGAAAGGTCGTAAGCTAGACAACGAGGTAAAGCGAGGTGACGGAATCTTGCTTCATCCGTCCTTTTTATAATGCAGGGCAAAACGTCGGCCCGGCCCGATCTTCAAAAGATCATGGCTTCGAAACGTGGCGAAAGGGATTCGCCAAGATCACGGTCGTGGAAGATTCCACGACCGTAATTCTGAGGCGTGGAAACAAATACGGGTAACTTCCACGGCCGTAATATCCCCTGGAATGAACATCGAATTCTGCATCACAATCCACGGCCGTAATCTAGGGTCAAACCGTGATTTTTGCCTTCATTCGTGCATTCCTCAATCTAATACTCCAAATTGCTTCCAAAAGGTGTCCTTGATCTAGAGGTACATCAACTCAACTCTCCTTCGCTCGATTTCGTTCGGAAATAGCTCCAAATCACCTATAATCAACATAGAACTCGTGTAGACATCTATATCGACAATATAGGCAATACTAGCTCATATATGCATAAAGCTCCATCAAAGACTATCAATATGAATCAAATGCGATTATAAAACGTGCCTAAAATATCACAATATTTCATGCTAACAAATAACCCCATACTTAGCACTTGCTTGTCCCCAAGTAAGGTCTTTCAAAAAGCTCTAAGAAAAGGTTAGGATGAAATATGTGTACCTTCTTTTGGATGAATGTGACTTCTAAAGAATAGATCATTCTCAAACCTTGCTTCAATCGTTTTCAAACTTTCACACACTTACTTAGAGAGTAAGAGGCAAAGAAAAATCATGAATCAATTTAGCTTCCAAACAAGCATTATAACCTTCAAACATTATCAAAATCATTCATAAGAACTTCAATTTAGATCACCAAGCCATATAACATTCTTTTGATCATAAGGACTTTCAAAGAAAAGGTCTAGAGTATGGAAGGGAAGGGAAAACTTTAAGGGAGAGTGGTGCATAAATCCGGGAAAGTGGACAACTACCTTCTTCTTCTTTTGCGGTTTCCGCAACACTTCACTTAGAGCTTCGCTCTCTTCTTTTCATTCTTCGACTTTACTTTTGGAGTTATGGATAGAGGTGCACAAAAACCGAAGCCTAGGAGATTGGCGTTTCTCATTTTTGCGAGATGCCTCAAACCCTTAGCGCACATACCATAATCCGCTAGGAATATCGCTCAATCCGACTTTGGCAAGACACAAACACCCGGCTATGTGAATGGTGCCGAGTTACTCATCGTCATGATTGACTTCCCCAAACCTACAATTTCTTTCTATTCAATTGTTTGCAAATATATGCTCTCATGGCCCTCCCACATCAAACATGCCTTTTTCTCATTCACTTTCCAAGTTCCCGGATGGGTAAGGGAGGCTAATATTTCAATGAGGGGTTAGATGATCAAAGGAAAGAAGAAAGAAAGTATCGAATTGCCTTAATCATTTCAAAAAGAAGCATAAGAACTTATAACGTGATTTCAACTTCGATTTCTTACATAATTTAGGTAACATTTTTGCATTATAAAACTTGCAAAAGAGGTAAAATCTATTCATTCAATTTCCTTTCGAATTACTATCCTTTCAAGCATGCAATTGTTATCAACTTAATTCACAAGTAGTGTTTATCATAGAATTCATCTCAATTCATTAGAAGCATCAAATTTTTCAAAAATTTTCAATTTTTATGGGTTTTTAAAGTTCTTTTTCATGCAATGCAAGAATGAAACGTGTGACATATGATGAACATGCAATAATAGTCTCGGGATAGAAGCAACATATAGAGTAGAGTTATTACAAACATTTAGTACATCCCACCCCATACTTAGGACGAACATTGTCCCTAATGTTCACAAGAAAGAACAAAAGAAAGAAAAGAAAAGAAAACTCACAAATGGTGGCGGGGATGTCTAAAACGAGCAAGTCCGGTCATCAATCACTGCGGTGCCGGTGGAGGTGGGAATGGAGAGAAACTCGGGTCATAGTACCGCCCAAACTGCTGGCGGTAGACGTCCCTCATCATGTGGTCGAGGTCGTCCAAACGTCCATCTCTAGCGTCCGCCCGGATCTCCAATGCTCCGACTCTCTCTGAAAGTCCGGTAGCCCACTCCGGCATCCTCTCATACCATCCCGGAGCGCGATCATACCATCCGGGAGCGTCTGCTGGTGCTGCTGCTGGTGGTGGTGGTGGTGGTGGTGCTGTGTATGTAGTGGACCAAGGAGGAGGTGTCTCGTACCAGGTGGGAGGTGTAGTCATCCACGTGGGTCTCTCGCTCACACTAGCGCGGCGAGATGACGAGCCTGAAGCTCCAGTCGGACGCGGAGAGCGTCTAGGTACATCCTGCTGATCCGGCTGATCCGGAAACGAGCCGAACTCCTGCTCTGCTCCTGCACCACTCTCATACGGATCTCCCATATCCTCCTCATCTACAACCGGCGGTGGAACGTAAGGGGGAGCTACAAGCCTGTTCGCATGCATCGCAGCGAACGTCTCCTTCCAGTTGTGGCGTCCTGCCACAATGGAATACTCCGGCAGCCACTCAATACCCCTGCCGGTCCTACTCTCCCAGGGCATGCCCGCGTAAGGCGGACCTCTATGTGTGGGGAAGATGAGTCCCCTAACCATGAAAGCGTGTAGCCCTAATGGAACTGCCGGTATACGCGTACAAGCTGAGAAATCCACTCCAAAAGTCCTAGCTATGTGGGTCACTATCCCACCATACCCAATGTTTCCTCTCGATTTGTTCTTCAATTCGGAATAAACAATCACAATCTTAGGAAAGAAAGGAAACGGGATGTCAATCCGATCCTAAATCAAACCTAAGCAAGAAAAGTAGTTTTCTTGCAAAATCCTCCAAGAACTTCGATCTTCCTCAACGCAAAGATCGCTAACAGCAATTCTCCAATCACGAACTTTGATCTTCAATGAGATCTCCCAAAAGCACCTCCAAGAATGAAGGTTTGTGTGTTGCTAAGCTTGCGTTCTTGCCGCTAAACTTAGGGTTTGAAGGGTCGTAAGCTCGATAACGAGGTAAGGCGAGGTGACGGAATCTTGCTTCATCCGTCCTTTTTATAATGCAGGGCAAAACGTCGGCCCGGCCCGATCTTCAAAAGATCATGGCTTCGAAACGTGGCGAAAGGATTCGCCAAGATCACGGTCGTGGAAGATTCCACGACCGTAATTCTGAGGCGTGGAAACAAATACGGGTAACTTCCACGGCCGTAATATCCCCTGGAATGAACATCGAATTCTGCATCACAATCCACGGCCGTAATCTAGGATCAAACCGTGATTTTTGCCTTCATTCGTGCATTCCTCAATCTAATACTCCAAATTGCTTCCAAAAGGTGTCCTTGATCTAGAGGTACATCAACTCAACTCTCCTTCGCTCGATTTCGTTCGGAAATAGCTCCAAATCACCTATAATCAACATAGAACTCGTGTAGACATCTATATCGACAATATAGGCAATACTAGCTCATATATGCATAAAGCTCCATCAAAGACTATCAATATGAATCAAATGCGATTATAAAACGTGCCTAAAATATCACAATATTTCATGCTAACAAATAACCCCATACTTAACACTTGCTTGTCCCTAAGCAAGGTCTTTCAAAAAGCTTTAAACAAGAGTTAGGATGAAATATGTGTACCTTCTTTTGGATGAAAGTGGCTTCTAAAGAATAGATCATTCTCAAACCTTGCTTCATTCGTTTTCAAACTTTCACGCACTTAATTAGAGAGTAAGAGGTAAAGAAAGCTCATGAAACAATTTAACTTCCAAGCAAGCATTATAACCTTCAAACATTATCAAAATCAATCATAAGAACTTCAATTTAGATCACCAAGCCATATAACATTCTTTTGATCTTAAGGACTTTTCAAAGGAAAAGGTCTAGAGCATGGAAGGGAAGGGAAACTTTAAGGGAGAGTGGTGCATAAATCCGGGAAAATGGACTACTACCTTCTTCTTCTTTTGCGGTTTCCGCAACTCTTCACTTAGAGCTTCGCTCTTACTTTTCATTTTTCGACCTTACTTTTGGAGTTATGGATAGAGGTGCACATAAACCGAAGCCTAGGAGATTGGCGTTTCTCATTTTTGCGAGATGCCTCAAACCCTTAGCGCACATACCATAATCCGCTAGGAATATCGCTCAATCCGATTTTGGCAAGACACAAACACCCGGCTATGTGAATGGTGCCGAGTTACTCATCGTCATGATTGACTTCCCCAAACCTATAATTTCTTTCTATTCAATTGATTGCAATTATATGCTCTCATGGCCCTCCCACATCAAACATGCCTTTTTCTCATTCACCTTCCAAGTTCCCGGATGGGTAAGGGAGGCTAATATTTCAATGAGGGGTTAGATGATCAAAGGAAAGAAGAAAGAAAGTATCGAATTGCCTTAATCATTTCAAAAAGAAGCATAAGAACTTATAACGTGATTTCAACTTCGATTTCTTACATAATTTAGGTAACATTTTCACATTATAAAACTTGCAAAAGAGGTAAAATCTATTCATTCAATTTCCTTTCGAATTACTATCCTTTCAAGCATGCAATTGTTATCAACTTAATTCACAAGTAGTGTTTATCATAGAATTCATCTCAATTCATTAGAAGCATCAAATTTTTCAAAAATTTTCAATTTTTATGGGTTTTTAAAGTTCTTTTTCATGCAATGCAAGAATGAAACGTGTGACATATGATGAACATGCAATAATAGTCTCGGGATAGAAGCAACATATAGAGTAGAGTTATTACAAACATTTAGTACATCCCACCCCATACTTAGGACGAACATTGTCCCTAATGTTCACAAGAAAGAACAAAAGAAAGAAAAGAAAAGAAAACTCACAAATGGTGGCGGGGATGTCTAAAACGAGCAAGTCCGGTCATCAATCACTGCGGTGCCGGTGGAGGTGGGAATGGAGAGAAACTCGGGTCATAGTACCGCCCAAACTGCTGGCGGTAGACGTCCCTCATCATGTGGTCGAGGTCGTCCAAACGTCCATCTCTAGCGTCCGCCCGGATCTCCAATGCTCCGACTCTCTCTGAAAGTCCGGTAGCCCACTCCGGCATCCTCTCATACCATCCCGGAGCGCGATCATACCATCCGGGAGCGTCTGCTGGTGCTGCTGCTGGTGGTGGTGGTGGTGGTGGTGCTGTGTATGTAGTGGACCAAGGAGGAGGTGTCTCGTACCAGGTGGGAGGTGTAGTCATCCACGTGGGTCTCTCGCTCACGCTAGCGCGGCGAGATGACGAGCCTGAAGCTCCAGTCGGACGCGGAGAGCGTCTAGGTACATCCTGCTGATCCGGCTGATCCGGAAACGAGCCGAACTCCTGCTCTGCTCCTGCACCACTCTCATACGGATCTCCCATATCCTCCTCATCTACAACCGGCGGTGGAACGTAAGGGGGAGCTACAAGCCTGTTCGCATGCATCGCAGCGAACGTCTCCTTCCAGTTGTGGCGTCCTGCCACAATGGAATACTCCGACAGCCACTCTATACCCCTGCCGGTCCTACTCTCCCAGGGCATGCCCGCGTAAGGCGGACCTCTATGTGTGGGGAAGATGAGTCCCCTAACCATGAAAGCGTGTAGCCCTAATGGAACTGCCGGTATACGTGTGCAAGCTGAGAAATCCACTCCAAAAGTCCTAGCTATGTGGGTCACTATCCCACCGTACCCAATGTTCCCTCTCGATTTGTTTTTCAATTTACTCATAGTCGCCGCCAAAAGGGTAGCACAATCGGCGCGGCATCCGTGAAGCATAGCATAGAGAAGGAATAGCTCATCCGTCTTGATCTTTTGGGGCGTCTCCGTCCTAGGGAAGAGACACTCCGAAAGAACACGGTGAGCTATCTTCAAGGCCAAATGGTACATCAATTTGGCCTTGGTGTCAGCTGGATGCCAACGGTCCTCGTCGGCATAGACCATAGCTACATCTCCCCAAAAGTCCTTAGCGGACACGTTCCTAGGGATGCGACCATTGTAGGTCTCGTGGAACCCAAAAATGGTCCCAAACTCAACTATAGTCAACTGGTAGTCTTGGTTCATGAGGCGGAAGGAGACGGTTCTATCAACAGGGCTGTGCTCGAAAGACGTCACAACCTCTCGGGTGATCTCCTCATAAGCGTCTTCACGAATATTCGTGAAGACAAGCAAACCGGCTCTATCCAAGAGCCATGTAAGGTCATCTACAATGTTGAGAGGATGTAGATCCTCCAACAACAAGTATCTAGGGCCAATTACTGCCCTCTTCTCGATCCTCTCAAATGCAGCTTGGTGGTCTTCGTGTATGATCGGTATGCTAGAAGGAGGTGGTGAAGATGGAGGTGAAGGTGAGGATGGTGGTGAAGGGGATGAGGGTGGTGGTGGTGCCCTAGATGTGGAGGGGTTACCCTTTCTCTTCTTATTCTGTTCCCCTTTCTTTTCCTTAATCCTTCCAGAAACTCTCCTCACGAAGTCCATTCTGTTACAAATTACGGTCTGTTATTCCCAAAACCACGGCCGTGGAACCTTAACAGACCGTGGTTCGACACAGAATTTTCGATTCTCAGCAAATCAGCAATCAAACTCAACCACAATCAGTCCTAATCTAATTTCTTCCAATCTCAATCAATTCTTCCTAATAATCTCTAACAAAAACGAACAGAAACGGCTAAAATCAAGAAGAGAGCAAAAACCTCTTTTTTCGGATTGAGAAATCCAAAATGCGAGTTTGTTGATCTTTTTCCGCGCGATTTGTTGCTTGGATCTTGTTCTTGGTTGGATTTGCTTCGGTTTAGGAAGAAGAATCGTTAAAAACGATTAGAGAATGAAGATTTGGGAGGGGCTGCGCCGTTTCGTCGTTTAGGTCGTGGAAATTGGGGGTTTTTGTGGTGTTTTTGTGGTGAAGTGTGACTTTTATACTCGCAGGCAAAATTTCAAAAATCACGGTCTGTCGGGGCATTCCACGGCCGTGGAAATGTACGGACCCGTAATTTTGGTGATTTTTCACAGGCCTTTGAGAATTACGGCCACTGTAGCAATGACGACCGTAATTTAGACCGTGGAACTCTCTGTAAAGCTTCAAAGTCCAAATTTCGTCGCTTCTCTTCGACATTATCCTTCCTTTCCCCTTTTCCATCGATACTACAACCAAAAACACGAACATACCGGGAGAAATCGAGGCAAAAATAAAGCAAAAACTTCTATTCTAAGCTAATCTATGAATCGAAAGTAAAAACGAAAATGCAATACCTTGGGTTGCCTCCCAAGAAGCGCTTTGTTTAGGGTCCGTAGCTAGACCAAACTCGCACTTATTCGAGTGCGGTAGGTGCGAACTCCTCAGCTTGGAGCTCCGGTGAGTACTTCTTGAGTCGTTGACCGTTCACCTTAAAACTTCCGCTAGCTTCACCCCATACTTCAACTGCACCATGGGGGAAAATACGCTTAATTAGAAAAGGTCCAGTCCAACGAGATTTTAACTTACCTGGAAAGAGGCGAAGTCTCGAATTGAAGAGGAGAACTTGATCTCCTTCTTGGAAGTCCTTTGGAATGATATGCTTATCATGCCAACGCTTTGCTCTTTCCTTGTAAATCTTAGCGTTTTCGTAGGCGTTCAAACGGAGTTCATCCAGCTTGTTGATGTCTAGGAGACGCTTCTCTCCCGCTTCTTTCATGCTGAAATTCAGCCACTTGATAGCCCAAAACGCCTTGTGCTCTAGCTCTACCGGCAAGTGACAAGACTTCCCATACACAAGGTTGTATGGTGTGGTTCCTATGGGAGTCTTGTATGCAGTCCGGTATGCCCATAGCGCATCATCTAGTTTCAAGGACCAATCCTTCCTAGTCCTCGAAACCGTCTTCTCTAGAATTCCCTTGATCTCCCTATTTGAGATCTCAACTTGTCCACTCGTTTGTGGATGGTAAGGGGTGGCGATCTTGTGAGTAACCCCATACTTGGATAGAAGAGCTTCAAAGCGACGGGCTATGAAGTGAGAACCTCCATCACTAATGATCGTCCTTGGCGTCCCGAATCGCGGAAAAATGGTCTTGTTGAAGAACTTAACCACCACCATGGCATCATTTGTGGGAGAGGCAATGGCTTCCACCCATCTAGAAACGTAGTCCACCGCCAATAGTATGTATTGGTTTCCACAAGAAGAAGGGAATGGTCCCATGAAGTCAACTCCCCAAACGTCAAAAATCTCCACCTCTTGGATGTTGTTGAGGGGCATCTCGTTCCTTCTAGAGACATTGCCTGTTCTTTGACAAGCATCGCAACAAGAAACAAAGGATTGCACATCTTTAAATAAAGTAGGCCAATAAAATCCGGATTGCAATACCTTTGCGCTAGTTTTGTTCACACTAGCGTGTCCTCCACAAGGTAGTGAATGACAATGACGGATGACACTTTGCATCTCATCTTCCGGCACACATCGCCGAATGATGCCATCCGGACCTCTCTTGAAGAGAAGAGGCTCGTTCCAATGGTATTCCCGGACGTCCTTGAAGAACTTCTTCCTTTGCGCATATGATAGTCCGGGTGGTATTTCCTGGCAAACCAAATAATTAACGAAATCAGCAAACCATGGTTCGTCACCCTTGGAGATTACCTTGATGCACTCCTCAATGATGTGTAGGTGTTCGTCCGGAAAGGAGTCATCGATGGGTAAATGGTCGTCCTCTAGATGTGTTAGGCGACTCAGATGATCCGCAACAGAATTTTCCGAGCCTTTCTTGTCGCGGATCTCAAGATCAAATTCTTGTAGGAGAAGAATCCACCTAATCAGCCTTGGCTTCGCATCCTTCTTTGCAAGTAGGTACCGGATCGCAGCATGATCCGTGTAGACAATCACCTTTGCACCTACAAGATAGGAACGAAACTTGTCAATAGCGTAGATGATAGCATGAATTATAGTCTATATTTTGGGGTTTGTTTGGACGTTTTATCTTTCATAATCTGCATGTTTGTATGTACATTATGTGATTTTACTACCATTTCATCTACCTTTGCGAGAATCGAGGTCTACACCTAGTTTCGTTGTAATTGCAGGTAATATGGTACGTATTGCATCAAAAAGGAGCAAAAGGAGTCAAGAGTCATTTGGAGCTACATTCAGGAAGCACAACCATGGATTAAAGATTTACTTTGGACCAGTTTTGAGAGATTCTACATTCAGTTATGAGTCACCTCGGTTGACCAGAGATTCATCTCGACCGAGGCGATCCAGAGACGCCGACTCGACCGAGGCGAACACCTAGGACGCGGCGAGAATATTTTATTCTTGGCTGAGATCTTTTAAAATTGGAAAGTGATCTTATATTTTTGGGCTGAGCTTCTAGAAGGAAGGAGATATGCAGAATCATATATTTTACCTATATTTATGGGATAATATCTTCTTAAGATTTCTTATCTTTGGAGGGTTATTTTTCCTATAAAAAGGGTTGGATTTCCACAAATCCGATCATGCTTACAGGCTGCATACACCCGCTATCAGCGCAGCAGCCGCATCCTACTCCAATTTGGGAGATTCGAAGAACCTTTTTGAAGGTTGAAGGAAGATTTGAAGACTATAGCTTTATAGCTTTTTGGAGGGTTTTGTAAGATTGTCTTCAATTCCTTTCCTTGTTGTCTTGTCTTGTTGGATTATTATCCAAGGAACGATTTTGTGTGATATTTGATTCAGTTATTGAAGTGTTTTCATTAAATTCTTCTTTGTTCAAATATTCACCTTCTTCCCATATATTTAATACTTTCATTATGATGATGAGTGGCTAATTTCCTTGTGTGATTCTAGGGTGATTGGCTGAAGGTTGTGGGAAAAACAATGATAGAATGATCTTAATCACAGTAGGATCCTGAAAGTTCGAGTCTTTAACCTTAACCCTAAGCATCTCGTTCAGTCGATGAACATCTCGGCCGGGGTGGAAACTGGCTGACCGAGGTGGCTTACCCGATCCTTAACTGAGAGTTAATGTGTTAGAGTTTGCCAAATCCTATTCTTATTATACCTTTCTGGTTCAAAGCAAGCTTAGGATGAGACTTACCCGGTAAAGGTTGATTCTATTCCCTTAGATGGTGTGTTAGTTTGAGGTTATAGTTCTTTATCTTAATTCCTTGAGACTTACCCGGTAATAGGAGTTACGGTTTGGGATTAGTGTGTAGTGAGACTTACCCGGTGATCTACTCCACTTTAGAAACACCTTCCCCATGCAAAAACCTCAGCTTTGTCCGCTTATCTATAGATCTTGAGTTGGAACCACAACTAGATGCTTTAATCCCTAGAATTGCATGTTTGCTTTATTTGACATCTTATTCATCTTTGATTGTATTACTTGCTCTTGTGGTTAGCGTCAACACTAGCATACCGTACTGGACTTTGTTTCACTAAGTCCCTGTGATCGACCCCTGGAATTTTCTTGCTTTTACTACGATTGACCCGTACACTGCGGGTTCGCATCCTTGTTTTAAGCTTAAGTCTAGGGTTATAAATTTAAAGCTTGCACACACCGTTTGGAGCGAACATCAGCTGGATGCCAACGGTCCTCGTCGGCATAGATCATAGCTACGTCTCCCCAAAAGTCCTTAGGAGACACGTTCCTAGGGATGCGACCGTTGTAGGTCTCGTGGAACCCAAAAATGGTCCCAAACTCAACTATACTCAACTGGTAGTCTTGGTTCATGAGGCGGAAGGAGACGGTTCTATCAACAGGGCTGTGCTCGAAAGACGTCACAACCTCTCGGGTGATCTCCTCATAAGCGTCTTCACGAATATTCGTGAAGACAAGCAAACCGGCTCTATCCAAGAGCCATGTAAGGTCATCTACAATGTTGAGAGGATGTAGATCCTCCAACAACAAGTATCTAGGGCCAATTACTGCCCTCTTCTCGATCCTCTCAAATGCAGCTTGGTGGTCTTCGTGTATGATCGGTATGCTAGAAGGAGGTGGTGAAGATGGAGGTGAAGGTGAGGATGGTGGTGAAGGGGATGAGGGTGGTGGTGGTGCCCTAGAGGTGGAGGGGTTACCCTTTCTCTTCTTATTCTGTTCCCCTTTCTTTTCCTTAATCCTTCCAGAAACTCTCCTCACGAAGTCCATTCTGTTACAAATTACGGTCTGTTATTCCCAAAACCACGGCCGTGGAACCTTTACAGACCGTGGTTCGACACAGAATTTTCGATTCTCAGCAAATCAGCAATCAAACTCCACCACAATCAGTCCTAATCTAGTTTCTTCCAATCTCAATCAGTTCTTCCTAATAATCTCTAACAAAAACGAACAAAAACGGCTAAAATCAAGAAGAGAGCAAAAACCTCTTTTTTCGGATTGAGAAATCCAAAATGCGAGTTTGTTGATCTTTTTCCGCGCGATTTGTTGCTTGGATCTTGTTCTTGGTTGGATTTGCTTCGGTTTAGGAAGAAGAATCGTTAAAAACGATTAGAGAATGAAGATTTGGGAGGGGCTGCGCCGTTTCGTCGTTTAGGTCGTGGAAATTGGGGGTTTTTGTGGTGTTTTTGTGGTGAAGTGTGGCTTTTATACTCGCAGGCAAAATTTCAAAAATCACGGTCTATCGGGGCATTCCACGGCCGTGGAAATGTACGGACCCGTAATTTTGGTGATTTTTCACAGGCTTTTGAGAATTACGGCCACTGTAGCAATGACGACCGTGATTTAGACCGTGGAACTCTCTGTAAAGCTTCAAAGTCCAAATTTCGTCACTTCTCTTCGATATTATCCTTCCTTTCCCCTTTTCCATCGATACTACAACCAAAAACACGAACATACCGGGAGAAATCGAGGCAAAAATAAAGCAAAAACTTCTATTCTAAGCTAATCTATGAATCGAAAGTAAAAACGAAAATGCAATACCTTGGGTTGCCTCCCAAGAAGCGCTTTGTTTAGGGTCCGTAGCTAGACCATACTCGCACTTATTCGAGTGCGGTAGGTGCGAACTCCTCAGCTTGGAGCTCCGGTGAGTACTTCTTGAGTCGTTGACCGTTCACCTTAAAACTTCCGCTAGCTTCACCCCATACTTCAACTGCACCATGGGGGAAAATACGCTTAATTAGAAAAGGTCCAGTCCAACGAGATTTTAACTTACCTGGAAAGAGGCGAAGTCTCGAATTGAAGAGGAGAACTTGATCTCCTTCTTGGAAGTCCTTTGGAATGATATGCTTATCATGCCAACGCTTTGCTCTTTCCTTGTAAATCTTAGCGTTTTCGTAGGCGTTCAAACGGAGTTCATCCAGCTTGTTGATGTCTAGGAGACGCTTCTCTCCCGCTTCTTTCATGCTGAAATTCAGCCACTTGATAGCCCAAAACGCCTTGTGCTCTAGCTCTACCGGCAAGTGACAAGACTTCCCATACACAAGGTTGTATGGTGTGGTTCCTATGGGAGTCTTGTATGCAGTCCGGTATGCCCATAGCGCATCATCTAGTTTCAAGGACCAATCCTTCCTAGTCCTCGAAACCGTCTTCTCTAGAATTCCCTTGATCTCCCTATTTGAGATCTCAACTTGTCCACTCGTTTGTGGATGGTAAGGGGTGGCGATCTTGTGAGTAACCCCATACTTGGATAGAAGAGCTTCAAAGCGACGGGCTATGAAGTGAGAACCTCCATCACTAATGATCGTCCTTGGCGTCCCGAATCGCGGAAAAATGGTCTTGTTGAAGAACTTAACCACCACCATGGCATCATTTGTGGGAGAGGCAATGGCTTCCACCCATCTAGAAACGTAGTCCACCGCCAATAGTATGTATTGGTTTCCACAAGAAGAAGGGAATGGTCCCATGAAGTCAACTCCCCAAACGTCAAAAATCTCCACCTCTTGGATGTTGTTGAGGGGCATCTCGTTCCTTCTAGAGACATTGCCTGTTCTTTGACAAGCATCGCAACAAGAAACAAAGGATTGCACATCTTTAAATAAAGTAGGCCAATAAAATCCGGATTGCAATACCTTTGCGCTAGTTTTGTTCACACTAGCGTGTCCTCCACAAGGTAGTGAATGACAATGACGGATGACACTTTGCATCTCATCTTCCGGCACACATCGCCGAATGATGCCATCCGGACCTCTCTTGAAGAGAAGAGGCTCGTTCCAATGGTATTCCCGGACGTCCTTGAAGAACTTCTTCCTTTGCGCATATGATAGTCCGGGTGGTATTTCCTGGCAAACCAAATAATTAACGAAATCAGCAAACCATGGTTCGTCACCCTTGGAGATTACCTTGATGCACTCCTCAATGATGTGTAGGTGTTCGTCCGGAAAGGAGTCATCGATGGGTAAATGGTCGTCCTCTAGATGTGTTAGGCGACTCAGATGATCCGCAACAGAATTTTCCGAGCCTTTCTTGTCGCGGATCTCAAGATCAAATTCTTGTAGGAGAAGAATCCACCTAATCAGCCTTGGCTTCGCATCCTTCTTTGCAAGTAGGTACCGGATCGCAGCATGATCCGTGTAGACAATCACCTTTGCACCTACAAGATAGGAACGAAACTTGTCAATAGCGTAGACAATGGCTAGAAATTCCTTTTCCGTAGTGGCGTAGTTGAGCTGGGCTTCGTCTAGCGTCTTGCTAGCGTAGTATATGGCGTGGGTTCGTCCTTCCTTTCTTTGCCCAAGAACAGCCCCAATGGCTACGTCACTAGCATCGCACATAATCTCGAAAGGGAGAGTCCAATCCGGTGGTTGGATAATGGGTGCTGAAATTAGAGCTTGCCGGATGGTGTTGAACGCATCTAGACATTCCTGCGAAAACTCAAAAACCGCATCCTTCATCAATAGATTAGTGAGAGGTTTTGATATCTTAGAAAAGTCTTGGATAAAACGTCTATAAAATCCAGCATGTCCTAGAAAACTTCTTATTCCCTTCACCGAAACTGGGGGAGGAAGTTTCTCTATGGTCTCTATTTTAGCCTTGTCTACCTCTATCCCTCTACTAGAGACTAAGTGACCTAAAACGATTCCTTCTTTAACCATGAATTGACACTTCTCCCAATTAAGAACTAGGTTAGTGTCTTCACATCTTTGCAAAACAAGAGAAAGGTTAGAAAGACAATCGTTAAAAGAGGAACCGTAAACGGAGAAGTCGTCCATGAAGACTTCCATGATTTCCTCTACGTATTCGGAGAAGATGGCCATCATGCACCGTTGAAAGGTGGCTGGGGCGTTGCAAAGCCCGAACGGCATCCTCCTATAAGCGAACGTACCCCAAGGGCACGTGAATGTGGTCTTCTCTTGATCATCCGGATGTATCGGGATCTGAAAGAAACCACTATAACCGTCAAGGTAGCAAAAGTATGAATGTTGTGCTAACCTTTCAAGCATTTGGTCGATGAATGGCAATGGAAAGTGATCCTTCCGCGTTGCGTTGTTGAGCTTGCGGTAGTCTATGCACATTCGCCATCCAGTTACGGTTCGGGTAGGAATGAGTTCGTTGTTCTTATTGGTGATGACCGTCATTCCTCCCTTCTTCGGAACTACTTGAACTGGGCTCACCCACTTGCTATCGGAGATAGGGTAGATGATACCTGCATCAAGAAGTTTAAGAATTTCCTTCTTGACAACCTCCTTCATGGTCGGATTCAACCGCCTTTGAGGTTGTCTTGAAGTTCTAAAGTCCTCCTCCATTAGTATTTTATGCATGCATAGGGAGGGTTTAATTCCTACTAAGTCCTCAATAGTATAGCCTATGGCTTTTCTATGTTTCCTAAGGACAATCATGAGCTGTTCATGTTCATCTATGCTTAATTCGGAACTAACGATAACCGGGAAGGTGGAGTTAGATCCAAGAAAAGCGTACCTTAGATGAGTAGGAAGTGGTTTGAGTTCCATTGCTTTCGGAGCTCCCAATGGTCCTTGGGGAGCTTCCGATGTTTCCTTAGAGGTTTCTAAGGATGTTGGATGGTTTGGAGAAGAATTAGGAGAAGTTGAAGAAGCGTGCTGATCACTATTTTCCACGGTCAAAATCACGTTTTCCCTTGCTTTTCCACGGCCGTAATATCCTCTGGAATGGAGGTCGAATTTGGTCGTGGAATCCACGGCCGTGGAATACAGAGTATGGCCGTGGAATCTTGTATCTTCAGCCTCATCGTGGAGTTTTTCAAACTCCACTTCATGCATCTCTTCTTGTGCTTCCAAGGCTTCAATTTCCTCTTTGCACTCTCCTTCTTCTCCTTCATGGGTTAGACTCATAGTGATAACCTTTTGCAAAGGATCGTTAAAGAGAATCGCACTTACCTCCTCCCTAGACAAGCCTTCTTCGTCTTGGATGTTGTAAATATCCTCATCAAAGATCGGCTCCTTCACTAGAGTGGAAAGAACGAACTCTACTTTCTCTTCCCCAATGTCAAAAGCGAGTCTTCCATTCTTGCAATCGACCATGCAGCCGGAAGTTGCAAGAAACGGTCTTCCGAGTATGATCGGGACCGGACTATCTGCAGGAATGTCAAGCACAACAAAGTCAATGGGGACAAAGAACTTGCCTAGCTTAACAGGGACGTCCTCTACAATGCCGACGGGACGAGTAATAGATCGATCCGCCATGTATAACGTCATCTTCACCGGTTTAGGGTCGCCTAAACCGATCTTCCTGCACAACGCAAGTGGTATGATGCTCACACTTGCTCCTAGATCACACAAAGCGTCATATGTGACCTCTCCCACTCCTATGGGAATGCAAAACGACCCCGGATCCTTCAGCTTTGGGGGCATATTCTCCTTCATAGTCTTGATGAGGTCCGAAGAATCCGAACTCATCTTGACTTCTCCAAAATCTTCTAGCTTCCTCTTGTTAGAGAGGAGCTCCTTCAAGAACTTGCCATAAGCCGGCATACCTACAATAGCATCAATGAAAGGTATATTAATATGCAGTTTGCTCATGAGTTCTATGAACTTACCGAATTGCTTGTCTAGGCGCGCTCGCGCTCTAGATTGAGGGAATGGTAGGGGGGGTTTGAAAGCTGGAGGTGGAACATAGACGTCCTCCTTCTCCCTCCCCTTTTCTTTACTTTTCTCTACGGGGACTTCAACAAACGTAGGCTGCGGATCGGTGGTAGTCACTCCGCTCCTAGTTGTGATCGCCATTACCCTTCCCTTAGGGTTGTCCTCCGTCTTTCCTGGAAGTTTCCCTTGATTCCTAGGAACTTCCTCCGCATGGTTGAACATTTGATTCTCCAAAACCTTTTGAGCCTTGTCAACCTTAGAAATTTGATCATCAACCTTGATGATGCGGTTCTCCAACCCTTGAAGCTTTCCCAAGATCGTTTCCAACATGGGATCCGGCTTTTCCTTTCCCGTATTGTTTCCTCCATTTGATGATTGCCCCTGGCTTTTCAAAGGAGTAGAGGAAGAAGAGGGTGGAGTTAGTGAATTGGAATTGGAAGGATAGGAGTTACCGGAATTTTGTTGATTGGAGCGCCAATTGTTGTTGTTCGAACCACGATTGTTGTTCCAATTGTTGTTGTTCCGGTTGTTGTTGTTTCCATTCCAATTGTTGTTCCGGTTATTGTTCCGGTTATTGTTGTTGCGGTTGGTGCTGTCACCGCCGTTGTTATTGCCCAAATAGCCAACATCCTTCTCTTGCTGCTTTGGGAAGTTGGTCTTGATAGTCTCCTTCAATTCTTTGATCTCATTGTTGAGGGAGAAAATCTGATTTTGAGCTTCATGTGTGAGCTTCGCTCCTTGCTCCACACGATTTCCCTCCATCTTCCGGTGGGAATACTTCTCTATGACTCTTGCTTGCTTCTCAATGAAGTCCCAAGCGTCATCTTCTCTCATGTCCATGAACGTTCCACATGAGAGGGATTGAAGGTTGAATTGCGTTCCCGCATCCAGCCCCTTGTAGTAAATTTCCAGCAAGGCAAGCTTGGATATGCCATGATGAGGGCAATCCAAGAGCAGATCCTGAAACCTTTCCCAAGATTGAAACAAACTTTCGTTAGGTCTCATAGAAAAAGCATTAATCTTACCTCTAAGTTCCGCCGTTTTGGAGGGCGGAAAGAATTTGGTGAGAAACTCTGCGGAGAGGTCTTCCCACGTCTCTAGCTTTCCACTAGGAAGAGCTTGGTACCAAGATAGCGCTTTCCCTTTCAAAGAGAAAAAGAAAGGTTTGAGCTTATAGCTGTTGGTAGTAGCGCTCTTTGGTCTCATTGTCTCCATCATGCACTCAAAGTTTTGCAAGTGTTGGTGTGGAGATTCAGCACTTGTACCGCCAAACTGACTTTGGCGAACAAGAGTGATAACTTGAGGGTTGAAACTAAACCCTTGTACGTCTTCAGCATCAAAGTTCACGCCCAAGCGGCGCGGTTGTTGTGTTGGATCCATCCGCTGGCCAAGAGTTCTTGGCTCATTATCCACACGTTCGACTCTCGCATTCCTAGGTGGAATGCGGCGGTTAGCAGCTCCTTGTGTGTTGAAAGGATTTATATTGATCGTGGGATCAATCTCTTCTAGCGCAGGCATGGAAGAATCACTATCATCAGCGGATGAATTACCTCTTCTTCTAGACCTTGTCCTTCTTCTTGAGGACTTCTTTCCTACCTTATCTTCAAGATCGCTCATCTTTATCTTCATTTGAACGATCATGTCTTGTAGACCGTTAACTTGAGTTTGATGACGATCCATCTCATCCTGGAGGAGATTCTCATTCCATCGGAGTTGAGCTTCCTTCTCCGCTAACTTAGTTTGAAGATCGTTTTCGTTTTCTTGAGTCATCCTCTTTTCTTTGCGTTTTTGTCTCAAGGTTTTCTCTAGCTCTTGATCAAGAGGTAAGAGATCTTCGGTGTTTCTAGATCTGCGCATACACTCAAAAAGAATCAAATAACGAGAGCAAGCTCCCAAGCTTGACAACCGGTTACCGAATTCGGCCGAAACCAAATCCCCGGCAACGGCGCCAAAAACTTGTTCGCCCCTAGAGGTGTGTGCAAATAAGCTTTAAATTTATAAAACTAGAATCAAGCAGCGAACCCGCAGTGTACGGATCGAGGTAGCTAAGCAAGAATTCCAGAGTATCGAACACAGGGATTTGGGTGGGAACAAATTCGATTTCAGATTATCAAGCAGTAAATATGAGAGTTTTGCAAATATTGGGAAAACAACAATCCTAAAGATCCGGGTATTCAGTTGTGGCAATAGATTCAAGATATACTAATAATATAAAGACAGAGTAGGGATATGCAAAGGTACACTAATGTAAGGTAATCGTACGGTTGAGGTTCCAAAAACCTTATGTAACTCACCTAAAAGATACTCCTTATACAGGTTGTTGAGGCTCAATATAAAGAGGTTCTAAAAGCAAGGATTAGTATCAAATACCCGAACCTATAATCTAAAGGTCAAGACTAACTTATCCGATTGAGGTTGTTGAGGCTCACAATCGAGGTAGAGGTTGTTGAGGCTTCACTACCACCTAGAAAAGACAAGTCTAAACTAAGCTAAAGCAAATCTTTAACTTTGGATTAAGGTAAAAGCAAGGCTCGTAAACTCATGGAAATTACGGTTGGATCTTGAGATTCCACGGTCGTGGAACTCAAGAACAGCCCGTAATTTAGGGTTGTCGGCGACAATTCTCTAACTCTCAGGGTCTATTCTGTTTGCGATCGATCTATCATCATCTAAGCCACAACTATCAACCCTTCACCTTAGAATTGTTAAGGGTTTTTAGCCAATAACAGTCATTTGATAGCAATTCAAGATTTATAAGATAAAAGATGGGAACTTTCAAGAACTTTCAATAATCTTCGAACGAATCTCAGAATCACAATCAAGAACAAATGTTTGTCAAAAGATTCAATTCGGAATAAACAATCACAATCTTAGGAAAGAAAGGAAACGGGATGTCAATCCGATCCTAAATCAAACCTAAGCAAGAAGAGGAGTTTTCTTGCAAAATCCTCCAAGAACTTCGATCTTCCTCAACGCGAAGATCACTAACAGCAATTCTCTAATCACGAACTTCGATCTTCAATGAGATCTCCCAAAATCACCTTCAAGAATGAAGGTTTGTGTGTTGCTAAGCTTGCGTTCTTGCCGCCAAACTTAGGTTTTTGAAAGGTCGTAAGCTAGACAACGAGGTAAAGCGAGGTGACGGAATCTTGCTTCATCCGTCCTTTTTATAATGTAGGGCAAAACGTCGGCCCGGCCCGATCTTCAAAAGATCATGGCTTCGAAACGTGGCGAAAGGGATTCGCCAAGATCACGGTCGTGGAAGATTCCACGACCGTAATTCTGAGGCGTGGAAACAAATACGGGTAACTTCCACGGCCGTAATATCCCCTGGAATGAACATCGAATTCTGCATCACAATCCACGGCCGTAATCTAGGGTCAAACCGTGATTTTTGCCTTCATTCGTGCATTCCTCAATCTAATACTCCAAATTGCTTCCAAAAGGTGTCCTTGATCTAGAGGTACATCAACTCAACTCTCCTTCGCTCGATTTCGTTCGGAAATAGCTCCAAATCACCTATAATCAACATAGAACTCGTGTAGACATCTATATCGACAATATAGGCAATACTAGCTCATATATGCATAAAGCTCCATCAAAGACTATCAATATGAATCAAATGCGATTATAAAACGTGCCTAAAATATCACAATATTTCATGCTAACAGCTACACTCTCAAACCGTCCAGCCTATAGGATGAACCCTAAGGAGAGCCAAGAGATCCAAAACCAAGTCCAAGAACTCCTAGATAAGGGTTATGTAGGGAGAGCTTGAGTCCTAGTGCCGTTCCCGTCCTCTTAGTGCCTAAGAAGGACAATACATGGAGGATGTGTGTTGATTGTAGAGCCATCAACAACATCACCATTAAGTACGACCATCCTATCCCACATTTAGATGACATGTTAGATGAGTTGAATGGAGCCACATTGTTCTCTAAGATAGATCTTAGGAGTGGTTATCACCAAATCAGAATGAGGGAGGGAGATGAGTGGAAAACGGCATTCACGACCATGTTTGGTCTTTATGAGTGGCTAGTGATGCCATTTGGTTTAACCAATGCTCATAGCACATTTATGAGATTGATGAATCACGTGTTGAGACACTACATTGGTAGGTTTGTTGTGGTTTACTTTGATGACATCCTCATCTATAGTACGTCACTTGAAGAGCATGAGGAACATTTGAGGGAAGTACTTGCAACTCTTAGAATTGAATATTTGTATGCACATTTGAAGAAATGTGAGTTTAGTACTAATCAAGTTGTTTTTCTTGGTTTTGTAGTGAGCACAAGAGGTCTAGAGGTGGATGGACAGAAGATCAAGGCAATCCAGGAATGGCCTACTCCCGCAACCGTCGGTCAAGTGAGGAGTTTCCACGGCCTAGCAACCTTCTATAGACGTTTTGTGCAAGATTTCAGCACCATAGCATCCCCACTCACGTCCTTGACAAAGAAGAAGGTGCCATTTGTGTGGGGAGATGCTCAAGAGAAGGCGTTTAAGGAGTTGAAGTGGCGGTTGTCCCATGCACCTCTCCTAGCTCTTCTGGACTTCACCAAACCTTTTGAGGTCGAGTGTGATGCTTCGGGTATTGGCATTGGAGGAGTAATCATGCAAGAGGGTAAGCCACTAGCCTTCTTTAGTGAGAAATTAAAGGGAGCATGTTTAAACTACTCGACCTATGATAAAGAACTTTATGCATTGTTTAGAGTATTAAAAACATGGCAACATTATTTATGGCCTAGTGAGTTTGTCCTACATACCGATCATGAGTCCTTAAGACATTTTAGGAGTCAAGATAAGTTAGATAGGAGACATGGTAGATGGATGGAGTTTATAGAAACTTTTCCTTATATCATAAAGTATAAAAAGGGCAAGGATAATGTTGTAGCGGATGCTCTCTCTAGGAGACATTCTTTAATCACAACTATGGAATCTAAGGTCTTAGGTTTCTATTATATTAAGGATTTATATGTTGATGATTCTGATTTTGGAGACATATTTAAGCAATGTGCATCTAGAGGAGCCTTTGATAAGTATTACTTGTTTGAGGGTTTTCTATTTAGAGTTGATAAAGTGTGCATTCCTAAGTGTTCCCTTAGGTTATTACTTGTTGAGGAAGCCCATATGGGAGGCTTAATGGGGCATTTTGGGAGAGATAAGACTTATCATATGCTGCATTCACATTTTTATTGGCCTCATATGCTTAGAGGTGTAGTGAACTTGCTTAAGAGATGTCTTGTCTGTTTAAAGGCTAAGGCTATATTGAAACCTCATGGATTGTATACCCCCTTACCCACGCCTAAGTCACCTTGGGAGGATATTAGTATGGACTTCGTTGTTGGGTTACCTAGGACTAAGAAGGGGAGAGATTCGATTTTTGTGGAAGTAGATCGATTTTCTAAAATGGCCCATTTTATTGCTTGTCATAAGACTAATGATGCTTATAATGTAGCTAACTTGTTCTTTAGGGAAATTGTTAGATTACATGGAGTACCTAGGACTATAGTGAGTGATAGGGATGTTAAGTTTCTTAGTTTCTTTTAGAAAACTCTTTGGGGTAAATTAGGGACGAAGTTGCTGTTTTCGACTTCTAGTCATCCTCAAACGGGTGGTCAAACCGAAGTAACTAATAGGACGTTAACAACCATTTTGACGGCTGTTTTATAAGATAATTTGAAAGCTTGGGAAGATGTCTTGCCTCATGTTGAATTTGCATATAATCGTACATTACATTTTTCTACTAATCTAACTCCTTTTGAGTGTGTCTATGGGTTGAATCCTTTGACCCCTTTTGATCTTATACCGTTGCCCATAGCGGAGCGAGTAGATTTTAAAGCAGAAAAACAGGTGGATATCATCAAGGAACTACATGAAAGGACACGCAAAAGGCTAGAGCAGAAGGGGAGGCAAGTGGTGGCCAAGGCTAATAGGAACCGCAAGCAAGTGTTGTTCGAACCGGGAGACCTCGTGTGGCTGCATTTAAGGAAGGATAGGTTCCCGGAAAGGCGCAAGTCCAAGCTATCACCTAGGGGAGAGGGACCATTCAAAGTACTACGTAAGGTTGGCAACAATGCTTATGTACTAGAGCTTTCGGAGGAGTATGGAGTGAGCCCTACTTTCAACGTAGGAGATCTAAGTCCCTTTGAGTCAACTGATGCGGATGGTGATGATTCGAGGACGAATCCTTCCCAAGAAGGGGAGTATGATGAGGGACCATCACCAACCGCCCCTACTAGTCCTACAATGCAAGGGTCAATCACTAGATCAAGGGCAAGAGCAATTCAAGAGGAGGTGTCCAACTTGTTGGTATCCTTAGCTCCTAAGGAGACCATTGACGATCCATTGCTGACTGAGGCTTCCTTAGTCACGTTAATGACGATTCCCGATGACTTGGACGTGGAAGGGAGACAATGCACATGTGATTTGGAGCCATGCAAAAGCAAAGAAGAGACACTTGTTCCGGAATTGCAAGAAATGGAAGATTGAGGCTTTTGGAGCTTCTTTTGTATTTTATATCATCTTTTGGTATAAAATGAAAGACTTTTTATAACCTTTAGGTTCAAAACATTTTAAGGGTTATTTTTATTTGTTTTAGTTGTTTTATTTGTTTTATTGTCTTTTTGACAAATGTTTTTCCTTTTTTTAGATAGGAGGCTTTCTAGGCATATAAAAAGCCTCCCTTAGCTTCTTTGCAGATTAGATAAATTTTAGCAAAACTTGATAAACCGTCTCGTTGAGAGCTATTGTTCCTATTCAGAAAATTCAATCAATAAAGTGAGCCATTGATCGAATTGTTGTGAATCCTTGCTAGATTGTTCTTGTGTGTGTTAATCTCTCTAGAGATTGGTGCTACTAGTCAATACTAGTCCCTCCTTGTGCTTGTCTCCATTGAAGGCTCGTGTAAGGTTATAGAAGAAAGGGTTGAAGACATCATCTTGCTTGGGTTTTGATCAATCTGATCAAGGTTCTTGTAAGGGAGTCGTTTGGTTCTTTTGGATCTATTTCTACCAAACATTCCACGTTCCATTTCATTCTCTTTCTTCCCTTTTGTCCAATGTCATTTCTGGTTCTAAACAATCTGATTTTGCGTGCCATTTGTCAAGGAAAACGTCCATTGTTGTTCTTCAAGGATTCCCAATCTAGATCTAGTCATTTGCGGCCCCAACCCGCATCAAAGTGGTATCAGAGCTAGTTATTGCGAGTCCGGAATCAGCCATCACCATTGACGGTTTGAGTATCTTCATTGAGTCTTTTCTTTGTTTGAGTCATTTGCTTCATCTTAAGAGTCTATTTGAGTCTAATTTGCTTTGTTTCTTGTGTTTATTGGAGAAGAGAGAAAGCCAAGCCAAAACAACCATTTTCCAACCATTCTACATCACCTTCATCAGCCATTGTTCATCCAAAACGTCCAACTGCATCCTCTTGGCAAATAACCGTTCAAAAAAAAAAAGAAGGGGGACCACTCTCCAAAACAAATCAGTCGTTGCAAGTAGGAGAGAGAGGCCACAAAAGCTCCTTATTTGTAGCAACAACAAGAGACTACTTCTAGTTAGTTATCTCTTATTTCTTTTCAATTTTTAATTTTATTCCTCTCTCCTATTTTCTTCCACAAAACGTCAGCCAAGGAACACAAAAGAAAAACAAAGAAAAAGAAATATTTTCTCATATATTTTCATCATCCTACATATCATACATTTCATATCGTATTCTATACTAACCTAAGTTGTGTAGAAGCTAGAAAAACAAGTGTTTTTGCAATCTGATTGTGAAAGGATCATTGAGACTACAAACAAGAGTTACCTACCTTATTTCTTATCCATCACCATTACCCAAAAGCCAACTTTAAACACCACAGCCGGTCATTTCTCTCTCCATTGCATAAGGACAAGGTAAGTGAAGCTCTCTTCTTAGTCTCTTGTGTGTCTATCTTCCTTGTTTTACTCTAATTCTATCATATCTTGAGTTTACCATCTTTTCGAGTCCATATCAGCCTTTTGCATCTATCTTTGACTCTTGTGTCTTTTTTTGAGTATTTTGTGTGATTTAGCTAGTTAACATTGCTTGCAAGCCATACTAGTTGAGTCTTGAGTCTTATTTCAGCTTCTTAGTGTCTAACTTGACGTTTTCTGTTGTGAACCTTCAAGCAGCCGTGTATCACCCTTTTTCAAGTCAAGGAGTGTGCTAGTTGAGCTAAGGCATTGATCTTAGAAGGAGTTTTAATCCATCCAAGTCAATTGCATCAAATAGCTTGTGATCAACACAACTTGAGTGTGAGAGTGAGAGTAAAGACTTGTGAGAATTTTCTGTTTTATCTAATTCAATTAGTTTGCTTGTTTTGTGTGTTTTTTTGATCATGTCTAGGTCTAATAGTCCAAGCAAGTCCCAAAGCAGTGAGCCAATGCACCCGGAGACATTTGCTATGTTGAAGCAAATAATGGATTCGGTGGCAAGATTGACCGACCGGATTGGCACATTGGAGTCTCGGCCAACATCCATAGCCACGCCACAGCCGAGGTCCACTTTCGAGCTAGGAGGCACGTCTAGAGATGCCCCTAGAGAAACAGCCCATGAATCACCTCAAAGAACTCCTCAAGGGCAAGGTATGAGACGTGCTAACCCTCTTCCTAGAACACCTAATGTGCAAGGTTTTGTGGATGATTTTCAGGAGCCACAAGAGGATGTTGAGGAAGAAGGCATGTGGAGAGAGTTCCCTAGGCGTCACCCACATCCAAGGAGAGAACGAGAATATGAGCCATTTAGGCCTTATCAAGAGCTAGATGGAATAGGGAAAGCGAAGGTCAAGATTCCTAGTTTTGAAGGCAAGTGTGACCCGGATGCTTACATGGATTGGGAGACTAAATTGGAGCAAATTTGGTCATGCCATCACTTTGGAGAGCAAAGGAAGGTCCAGCTTGCATCATTGGAGTTCCAAGGATATGCACTAGTATGGTGGGATCATCTTATCAAGGAAAGGAGAAGAACCTTGGATCCAGCCATCACTACATGGGAACAAATGAAGGCCTTGATGAGAGCTCGTTTTGTACCTCAACATTATGCTAGGGAGCTGAGGCAAAGGTTGGAGAACCTTAGACAAGGAGCCATGAGTGCCGAAGAGGTCTACACCTCTATGCAAATGGAAATGGTGAAAGCTAATGTGGTTGAAGATGAGGAGTCTACAATGGCTAGGTATCTACGCATTTTAAACTCATCTTTGGCTAATGAAATTGATTTGTATCCTTATAGTACCTGTTCGCTCAAAAGGGTGTGCGTCAAAGTCTTAAATTTATATCTAGAACTCAAGAGCAAAGCGAACCCGCAGTGTACGGATCGGCTGTAGAAAGGTAAGAATTCCAGAGTCGAACTCAGGGATTTGGTGAGAAAAATTCCGATTTCAATAATCTAGCGAAAGTATAAAAGCTTTTGTGATATGATAAAGAGAGAAATGATTCCAAGGATTCAAGTATCCGATTTAGGCTTTCGATTCAAGACACTTCTATAGATATAGGACAGAATTTATATTGCCAAGATTAAATGTTCAAAGGTAGGATTCGTACGATGAAGTTCCGAAACCTATATGACTAATCTATAGGTTCTCTCTATAAGGGTTGTTGAGGCTGCAATATAGAAAGATCTAAAGACAAGAATTATGTTCAAACTAACTATCCAAAACTCCACGATATGACTCTCCAAAGTATGAATAGAAAGCACACTTAAAATCTTAATAAAGGATGTTGAGTCTCTTTATTACCCAAATCTTGCGATTTTAATCTATTAAATGTAGAAACAGGTTTGAAGTGTATTCAAGAATTCAATTAGAGGGTAAAAAGGTTAATCAAGATTGGGATTTAGGCAAGGATTAGTTTTGATTAAAGATTGATCCAATTAAAGTTCGTCAGAAGAAATAAATCGTCCTGTTCATAAGAAAAATCGGCCGATTTTCCTCAAGAACAGCCCGATTTTCCTGTTTGTCGCAAAACTAAAATCTAAATTCTCAGAGTCCTAATGTTTGAATGAGTTCAGTCTATCATCATCTAAGCCTTAATCATCAACTATTCTCCCCAGAATCACAAGGTTTTTAGCCAACCATTTTCAAAATCGAATCAAATTAATTATTGAAGAAGATATCGCAAAGAAACCAAATCTTGAATGAAAAATTCAATAACTTTCAAATCTGTAAAACAATCGTCAAATGTATTCAATATATCTCTCAAACAACTCAATATCGTGCTCACAAACCACAACAATGCAGTGGAATAAAGAAATCTCACAATCAAAGATCAAGAATGACTTTCCGGCAAAAGGTCTTCAATCTCTCTCCAAGAATCGTTGATTTCTCCAAAACGTGTAAAGATTCTCTGATGCGACCTCCCCGTCTTCGTTCGTAGGGTTCTCCTCTATAGTTTCTTGCAGATGGGCCGTTTGGCAAAACTCCTATCTAGCCCAAATTAATTGGGCTTTATGTCGTCTTTTCATTTGGCCGAATCGTGAAGAAAATCGACCCAGTCGATTTTGGTACAAAACCGTTCGATTTCAATGTGTGAAAATCGTCCGATTTATGTATACATTAGAACGATTTTCTTCAACAGAAAGTGCTCTTTATTTGGTTCGTCTTCTATGCTTCTCCTTTGAAATTCCTTAGCTCTTTGTGATCCTTCTAAGACTCCTTTAGCTTCCTTAACATCCTTAGTTGCTCCTTGCTCCATTTTTTCTTCCAATTCAACTCTATTTACCTGCAATCCATCAAAATCTCGTGTAGACCTCTATTTCCGACAATTGGTTGAATAGAACATAAAAGGTATGCAAAATTCCTCTAAATGCAAGGTAAATAGAGATAATGTGCTGCAATATGCATGAATATGATGATACATAATTCATGTCATCAAAATACCCCATACTTGCCTCTTGCTTGTCCCTAAGCAAGACTTAAATTCAGAATATAAGATGTCATGGATTATGCATGTATGAAACTCAAAAACTTTTCTTTTTGGTAGTGCTCCTTTTCAATGGATCGCTCTCAAAGTGATATTTCAAGACATAAAAGAGGTAAGGCATGTATCAATGATGACTATAAGATGAATAAACTCCCTTTTCTTCCTTGAAGACATAAAAGCGGTGCACAAAAACCGAAGCCTAGGAGATTGGCGTTTCTCAATTTCGAGATGCCTCAAACCCTTGATGCACATACCATATCCCGTTAGGACTTGTCGTTCAATCGGACTTTGGCAAGACACAAACACCCGGCTATGTGAATGGTGCCGAGTTACTCATCCTCATGTTCAACGTCCCCAAACTTATGAAATTTTGCACTTTTTCAATACATTTTCCTTGGCCCTCCCACATCAAACATGCCTTTTTTTCAATCGCCTATCCTGATTCCCGGATGGTAAGAGGAGGGTTACATATTTCATTGAGGGGCTAGCATGATCAAGATATGAGAAAAGAAAAGAAGTGAATTGCCTTAGTCATCCTTAAATGGTGTAAAAGAACTTGCAATATAGCTTCGACTATTATTTCATTCTCTCATCAAAACAACTAAATCATATAACTTATTCATGTATTCAAGTAACAAAAGCAATTTCATTCATGCTATAGTCAAGATCTCAACATAACTAAGTGTCTTTTTGCCTATCCATATACACAATATTCATCATAGAGGTCATTTCCATATAAGAAGCACTTAAAATTTTTGAAAATTCATATTTTTGAAAAAGGTCATGCAAATGCAAGTGTTGATAATAGAAAGCAAGTAGTGCAAGAGTTATTATAAGCCAATTTGTCAAGAGTAGTGGAAAGTACATAGAGTGCTAGAATGAAAAATAAGGTATTGTAAGTACCCCCACCCCATACTTGACATCCACATTGTCCCCAATGTGAAAATCAAGCATAAGAAGGAGAAAAATACTTACAATGTAAAAGAAGTGGAAGCTCAATCCTCTGTCGGTGGTGGAGGTGGTGGATATGGATACATCGGTGCGGAGGGATCGTAGAAGTGACCGAACTGGTGGTAGTACATGTCCCTCATCTGGCCATCATAGGATGAATGCCTAGCGTCCGTCTCCTCCCTGTAGCTCCTGAACTGTGTGCTCAGGGTGTCATAATCGGTGCGGAGGGCACGGTAGTCGGTGCTGAGGCTCTGGAAGCTAGTGACTAGCTCCCTGAAGTGGCGCGGAGCTCGGCGTCCTCGTCTAGGGCCTGGAGCATGTGCATAGGAGTGTCGAGGTGGCTGCATGTCATCCTCCGTCTCCTCATCCTGCCTGCTAGTCCTGCTCGGTCCTACTCCATGAGTGTCAGTGTCCATGGCATCCGTAGCGTGCCCGCTATGAGTATCACTCTCAAACTCGAGCATGGTCTCCTGTCCGCCATCCTCATCCTCCTCATCTGAGTCACCTGCATCATCATCATAATAAGTAGGAGGTGAGAGCTCCTCAAGCATCGCCTCAAAGGTCTCCTTCCAGTTCCTTTTATTCCGAATGGTGTATTCGGATTTCCATATGATCTCGGATGGCTTCTTCTTCGGATCCCTGTGCCATGGCATCGGCACATGAAGAGTTCCTCTCCCTCGAGGAATCAAGACCTGTCGGACCACCAACCTCTGTGAGCCTAAAGGGAGGGCACTCTCAGCTAGAGTGCATCCCGAGAAGTCATAACCTAGAGTCCTAGCCACGTGAGTAACTAAGCCTCCTGCACAAATGTCGCCCTTAGCTTTGTTGGCTATCTTTCCTAGATAGTCAGCAAGCATGGTGGTAATGTCGGGAGTGGTGGTAGATGTCATGCAGTAGAGGATAAAAAGCTCATCAGCCTTGAGCTTCTGCGGGGTCTCAGTCCTGGCAAACAAACTCTCACTGAGTATCCTATGTACTACCTTGAAGGAGAGGTTGTACATGCTTGTCTCCTTGGAGTTTCCGGGTCTCCACTTATCCCCGCCGTACTCTCCTACGGAAATAGCCTCCCAAAAATCACTAGCACTGAGGCCTCTAGCAAATGTGCCTGCAGCTGAATAAGAAAAGCCAAACAAGTCGCCAAAAGCATCAATAGACAAAGTGTGGTCTTGGCTCATGAGGCGGAAAGTGACCATCCTTTCCCTAGGATCGTGCTCAAATGTGCTAAGGAATTCTAGGGTGATCTCCCGATAAGAATCTTCCCTGATCGTAGCAAACTGTCTCAACCCTGCTCTATCAAGCATCCTATCAACATCCTCTCGAACATATAACGAATCTAAGTCATCGAGCACTATGTAACGAGGAGGGGTGAATGGGCGATCTATAATGCGTTCATAGCGTTTCTTATGCTTGGATAGGGGAGGGGGAAGCTTAGGGATGTTGGTAGGTGGTGGGGCAGGGGCTTTGGAAGAAGATCCCTTCTTCTTCCCCGTGTTTCTAGTTATCCTCTTGACAAGATCCATTCTAAGTCCTAAAAATCGACCTGTTCTTCACAAAAATCGGCCGATTTTTCTGGGCTGGGTCGATTTTTATCTCGATTCCAACGATTCTCACAATTCTGTAAAGTTCTGTTCAATCTATCACCACACACAGTTCTCTACAATGAATCCTAAGCAAATTCCTCTATCAATTCCAACAACAAAGCACTTCCTAGGCAACTTCGATTTCAAGTGAGAAAACTTAGGTTTTGGAAAGAAAAACCTGAATTCCTTGTGGAGTAGTCGATTGCCGTGCGTGTTGTTGTTAGATCTGTGTTCCTTGTTGAAAATGCTTCAATTTGGAGTCAAGAATCTCTCGAAATGGTTAAGAAATGAGGATTTGGGGGTGTGGCGATTTTCCGGCGTTCTTGAGAGAGGGGAATCGAGAGTTGAAGATGTGGGAATGAAGAAGATCGAGCGTGAGGTTCTTATATAGGGTCGACGATTTCTGAAGAAAATCGGCCGATTTTTCTGGTCGATTTATTTGTCGGGGCAATTTTTCTCTCTGACCGAAAAAATCGGACGATTTATTTTAGCAGGTCGATCTCCAGGTCAATTTTTGTTTCTGTTGTGAAAAATCGTCTTGCTCTGTTACAGAATCGGACGATCTTTTTGTGGTAGGTCGATTTCCTTCCTTGATTTCTTGAATCTCGAAGATATAACTTAATTGTGCTCCATTCTCCGTAAATCTCTCACATTTGAGCCTAGTTTCCTGCGATTAATGACACGACAAACCAAGAGTGCATCGAGGAACAAATAAAAACGAAAAACGAAGAAACAAAACAATTAATCTATTCTAACTTAAGCGAGGGAAAGAAGGGAAAACTATACTATCATTGGGTTGCCTCCCAAGAAGCGCTTTATTTATCGTCTTTAGCTAGACGGTGTATGATGTTGTGTTCAATGGAAGAGGATAGGAGCTATCTCCTCGACTGGAGCTTCCGGTGTGTATTTCTTCAATCGTTGGCCATTAACCTTGAAGCTTCCGCTTTGTTCACCCCATACTTCAACTGCACCATGGGGGAAAATTCTTTTAATCACAAAAGGTCCTGTCCAACGGGATTTGAGCTTACTTGGAAATAGACGCAGCCTTGAGTGGAATAGGAGGACTTGGTCTCCTTCCTTCAAGTCTTTCGGGATGATGTGCTTGTCATGCCAGCGCTTTGTCCGTTCCTTGTAAATCTTTGCGTTCTCATACGCGTTCAGTCGGAGCTCATCTAGCTCATTGATGTCTAAGAGCCGTTTCTCTCCGGCTTCTTTCATGTCGAAGTTGAGCCACTTGATAGCCCAATAAGCCTTGTGTTCTAGCTCTACAGGAAGATGACATGATTTACCATAAACGGATAAAGGCTCAATTGTACCATGAAGGAGTGACAAATGATCCAATTGATGAGATGGTCTTAAAGGAAGCCCAAGATGAGGAGTGAAGGACTTACATCGAGCCAACAACGTAAAACAAAGGTGTTACCCGGGAGGCAACCTGAAGAAAAAAAAAAGAAGGAGGTTCTGTCAAGAAGATTGCCCCTAGCGCTGGGACAGTGGTTGCCCCTACTTTGTCACCGCCTCCGCGGTTTTACCCAAAAAAGAAAAAAAAAAACTAGAAAATCAGAAAAAAAAACCCCTTTACACCTACCCACCTCCCCTCCCTCTCTTCCCCTCGCCTAACTCTTTCCCCGACCTCTCACCCTCACTCTCACGCTCAAACTCCATCTCTCACTCTCACACTCACTCAACGCCCTCACCGCCGCCCCAGCACCACCAGCACAGTCACCACCGCCCCATCGACGCACCCCTGCGGCACCACCTTTGTCTCCTATCATCAATTCTCCTCCCTTTCCTTCCACTTCAAGCAAAACCCTAACCACCACCTCCACCGTACACACCACCATCAACCTCTTCAACCACCCACAACTGATACGGTATTAGTCCGTGGAATAGTCGATCTAGGCACAATGATCCGAATCCGGCTGAATGAAGCGAATCCAGATACGGAATGAAACGTGGAGATGGAATGGATGCAGGAGGATGTTGAGAAGAACCAAAGAGAGTCAACAAAAAGAACCAAGGCTGAAGAGCCAGGACCCCGCTTCGTGAATGCCCTAGACCGATATCCAATACAACTTTACACTAGCTCCGGCTGGACTAGCACAAAGAGGGACTCGTGAAGGCTCGAAGCACCAATCCGAAGGCGGTTGACACGAACAAGCTCAGCCAAGCAAACAACGACAATGCCAACCAGAAACTCTCTTGTTCTTTGATTGATTTTGTGAATGATTACAGACGATAATTCTTAGCAAAAATAAAACATACCCTACTCAGCAGCTAAAGAGAATATATATAGACTCTTTTATCTAGACAAAATAAAGAAAAGAAAACTAAAACATTGGTGGAAGGTTGTTCGCCCCTAGAGGTGTGTGCAAATAAGCTTTAAATTTATAAAACTAGAATCAAGCAGCGAACCCGCAGTGTACGGATCGAGGTAGCTAAGCAAGAATTCCAGAGTATCGAACACAGGGATTTGGGTGGGAACAAATTCGATTTCAGATTATCAAGCAATAAATATGGGAGTTTTGCAAATATTGGGAAAACAACAATCCTAAAGATCCGGGTATTCAGTTGTGGCAACAGATTCAAGATATACTAATGATATAAAGACAGAGTAGAGATATGCAAAGGTATACTAATGTAAGGTAATCGTACGGTTGAGGTTCCAAAAACCTTATGTGACTCACCTAAAAGATACTCCCTATACAGGTTGTTGAGGCTCAATATAGAGAGGTTCTAAAGACAAGGATTTGCATCAAATACCCAAACCTATAATCTAAAGGTCAAGACTAACTTATTCGATTGAGGTTATTGAGGCTCACAATCGAGGTAGAGGTTGTTGAGGCTTCACTACCACCTAGAAAAGACAAGTCTAAGCTAAGCTAAAGCGAATCTTTAACTTTGGATTAAGGTAAAAGCAAACTCGTAAACTCAGGGAAATTACGGTTGGATCTTGAGATTCCACGGCCGTGGAACTCAAGAACAACCCGTAATTTAGGGTTGTCGGCGACAATTCTCTAACTCTCAGGGTCTAATCTGTTTGCGATCGATCTATCATCATCTAAGCCACAACTATCAACCCTTCACCTTAGAATTGTTACGGGTTTTTAGCCAATAACAGTCATATTGATATCAATTCGAGATTTATAAGATAAAAGATGGGAACTTTCAAGAACTTTCAATAATCTTCAAGCGAATCTCAGAATCACAATCAAGAACAAGTGTTTATCAAAAGATTCAAATCAAATAAACAATCACAATCTAGGAAAGAAAGGAAACGGGATGTCAATCCGATCCTAAATCAAACCTAAGCAAGAAGAGAAATCTTCTTGCAAAATCCTCCAAGAACTTCGATCTTGCACAAACGCAAAGATCGCTAGCAGCAATTCTTCAATTCCAAACTTTGATCTTCAATGAGATCTCCCAAAATCACCTCCAAGAATGAGGGTTTGTGCGTTGCTAAGCTTGCGTTTTTGCCGCTAAACTTAGGGTTGAAAGGTCGTAAGCTAGGTAGCGAGGTGACGGAATCTTGCTTCATCCGTCCTTTTTATAATGCAGGGCAAAATGTCGGCCCGGCCCAATCTTCAAAAGATCATGGCTTCGAAACGTGGCGAAAGGATTCGCCAAGATCACGGTCGTGGAAGATTCCACGACCGTAATTTTGAGGCGTGGAAACAAACACGGGTAACTTCCACGGCCGTAATATCCCCTGGAATGAACATCGAATTCTGACTCACAATCCACGGCCGTAATTTAGGGTAAAACCGTGATTCTTGCCTTAATTCGTGCATTCCTCAATCTAATACTCCAAATTGCTTCCAAAAGGTGTCCTTAATCTAGAGGTACATCAACTCAACTTCCCTTTGCTCGATTTCGTTCGGAAATAGCTCCAAATCACCTATAATCAACATAGAACTCGTGTAGACATCCATATCGACAATATAGGCAATACTAGCTCATATATGCATAAAGCTTAATCAAAGACTATCAATATGAATCAAATACGATTATAAAACGTGCCTAAAATATCACAATATTTCATGCTAACAAATAACCCCATACTTAGCACTTGCTTGTCTCTAAGCAAGGTCTTTCAAAAAGCTTTAAACAAGAGTTAGGATGAAATATGTGTACCTTCTTTTGGATGAAAGTGACTTCTAAAGAATAGATCATTCTCAAACCTTGCTTCAATCGTTTTCAAACTTTCACATATTTAATTAGAGAGTAAGAGGTAAAGAAAGCTCATGAAACAATTTAACTTCCAAGCAAGCATTATAACCTTCAAACATTATCAAAATCAACCATAAGAACTTCAATTTAGATCACCAAGCCATATAACATTCTTTTGATCTTAAGGGCTTTCAAAGAAAAAGGTCTAGAGTATGGAAGGGAAGGGAAACTTTAAGGGAGAGTGGTGCATAAATCCGGGAAAATGGACTATTACCTTCTTCTTCTTTTGCGGTTTCCGCAACTCTTCACTTAGAGCTTTGCTCTTACTTTTCATTTTTCGACTTTACTTTTGGAGTTATGGATAGAGGTGCACAAAAACCGAAGCCTAGGAGATTGGCGTTTCTCATTTTTGCGAGATGCCTCAAACCCTTAGCGCACATACCATAATCCGCTAGGAATATCGCTCAATTCGACTTTGGCAAGACACAAACACCCGGCTATGTGAATGGTGCCGAGTTACTCATCGTCATGATTGACTTCCCCAAACCTATAATTTCTTTCTATTCAATTGATTGCAAATGTATGCTCTCATGGCCCTCCCACATCAAACATGCCTTTTTCTCATTCACTTTCCAAGTTCCCGGATGGGTAAGGGAGGCTAATATTTCAATGAGGAGTTAGATGATCAAAGAAAAGAAGAAAGAAAGTATCGAATTGCCTTAATCATTTCAAAAAGAAGCATAAGAACTTATAATGTGATTTCAACTTCGATTTCTTACATGATTTAGGTAACATTTTCACATTATAAAACTTGCAAAAGAGGTAAAATTTATTCATTCAATTTCTTTTCGAATTACTATCCTTTCAAGCATGCAATTGTTATCAACTTAATTCACAAGTAGTGTTTATCATAGAATTCATCTCAATTCATTAGAAGCATCAAATTTTTCAAAAATTTTCAATTTTTATGGGTTTTTAAAGTTCTTTTTCATGCAATGCAAGAATGAAACGTGTGACATATGATGAACATGCAAAGATAGTCTCGTAATAGAAGCAACATATAGAGTAGAGTTATTACAAACATTTAGTACATCCCACCCCATACTTAGGACGAACATTGTCCCTAATGTTCACAAGAAAGAACAAAAGAAAGAAAGGAAAAAAAAGAAACTCACAAATGGTGGCGGGGATGTCTAAAACGAGCAGTCCGGTCATCGATCACTGCGGTGCCGGTGGAGGTGGAAATGGAGAGAAACTCGGGTCATAGTACCGCCCAAACTGCTGGCGGTAGACGTCCCTCATCATGTGGTCGAGGTCGTCCAAACGTCCATCTCTCGCGTCTGCCCGGATCTCTAATGCTCCGACTCTCTCTGAAAGTCCGGTAGCCCACTCCGGCATCCTCTCATACCATCCCGGAGCGCGATCATACCATCCGGGAGCATCTGCTGGTGCTGGCTGTGGTGGTGGTGGTGGTGCTGCTGCTGGCTGCGTCGTGGACCAAGGAGGGGGTGTCTCGTACCAGGTGGGAGGTGTAGTCATCCACGTGGGCCTCTCGCTCACGCTAGCGCGGCGAGATGACGAGCCTGGAGCTCTAGCCGGACGCGGAGAGCGTCTAGGTACATCCTGCTGATCCGGCTGATCCGGAAACGAGCCGAACTCCTGCTCTGCTCCTCCACCACTCTCATACGGCTCTCCCATATCCTCCTCATCTACAACCGGCGGTGGAACGTAAGGGGGAGCTACAAGCCTGTTCGCATGCATCGCAGCGAACGTCTCCTTCCAGTTGTGGCGTCCCGCCACAATGGAATACTCCGGGAGCCACTCAATACCCCTGCCTGTCCTACTCTCCCAGGGCATGCCCGCATAAGGCGGACCTCTATGTGTGGGGAAGATGAGTCCCCTAACCATGAAAGCGTGTAGCCCTAATGGAACTGCCGGTATACGTGTGCAAGCCGAGAAGTCCACTCCAAAAGTCCTAGCTATGTGGGTCACTATCCCACCATATCCAATATTCCCTCTTGATTTGTTCTTCAATTTGCTCATAGTCGCCGCCAAAAGGGTAGCACAATCGGCGCGGCATCCATGAAGCATAGCGTAGAGAAGGAATAGCTCATCCGTCTTAATCTTTTGGGGCGTCTCCGTCCTAGGAAAGAGACACTCCGAAAGAACACGGTGAGCTATCTTCAAGGCCAAATGGTACATCAATTTGGCCTTGGTATCAGCTGGATGCCAACGGTCCTCGTCGGCATAGATCATAGCCACATCCTCCCAAAAGTCCTTAGCGGACACGTTCCTAGGGAGTCGACCGTTGTAGGTCTCATGGAACCCAAAGATGGTCCCGAACTCGACAATGCTCAACTGGTAGTCTCTGTTCATGAGACGGAAGGAGACAGTCCTATCAACATGGCTGTGCTCAAAAGACGTCACAACCTCTCGGGTGATCTCCTCATAAGCGTCTTCACGAATGTTCGTGAAGACAAGTAAACCGGCTCTATCCAAGAGCCATGTGAGGTCATCTACAATGTTGAGAGGATGTAGATCCTCCAACAACAAGTATCTAGGGCCAATTACTGCCCTCTTCTCGATCCTCTCAAATGCAGCTTGGTGGTTTTCGTGTATGATCGGGATGCTAGGGTGAGGTGGTGAGGATGGAGGTGAAGATGGAGGTGAAGGTGAGGGGGATGAGGGTGGTGGTGCCCTAGATGTGGAAGGGTTACCCTTTCTCTTCTTATTCTGCTCCCCTTTCTTTTCCTTAATCCTTCCCGAAACTCTCCTCACAAAATCCATTCTGTTGAAAATTACGGTCTGTTCTTCCCAAAACCACGGCCGTGGAACCTCTGTAAACCGTGGTTCGACACAAAATTTCTCAATTCTCAGCAACTCAGCAAATTTCACCACAACAATCAGTCCTAATCTAATTTCTTCCAATCTCAATCAGTTCTCCCTAAAAATCTCTAACAAAAACGAACAAAAACGACTAGAATCAAGAAGAGAGCAAAAACCTCTTTTTCGGATTGAGAAATCCAAAATGCGGGTTTGTTGATCGTTGTCCACGCGATTTGTTGCTTGGATCTTGTTCTTGGTTGGATTTGCTTCAGTTTTGGGCGAAGAATCGTTGAAAACGATTAAAGAACTGAGATTTGGGATGAGTTGTGGGATTTCGGTGTTTAGGGCGTGGAAATTGGGGGTTTTTGTGGTGTTTTTGTGGTGAAGTGTGGCTTTTATACTCGCAGGCAAAATTTCAAAAATCACGGTCTGTCGGGGCATTCCACGGCCGTGGAAATGTACGGACCCGTAATTTTGGTGATTTTTCACAGGCCTTTGAGAATTACGGCCACTGTAGCAATGACGACCGTAATTTAGACCGTGGAACTCTCTGTAAAGCTTCAAAGTCCAAATTTCGTCACTTCTCTTCGACATCATCCCTCCTTTCTCCTTTTCCATCGATCCTACAACCAAAAACACGAACATACCGGAAGGAATCGAGGCAAAATAATGCCGAAACGTCTATTCTAAACTAAACTATGAATCGAAAACAAAAAACGAAAATGCAATACCTTGGGTTGCCTCCCAAGAAGCGCTTTGTTTAAGGTCCGTAGCTAGACCAAACTCGCACTTATTCGAGTGCGGTTGGTGCAAACTCCTCAGCTTGGAGTTCCGGTGAGTACTTCTTGAGCCGTTGACCGTTCACCTTAAAACTTCCGCTAGCTTCACCCCATACTTCAACTGCACCATGGGGGAAAATGCGCTTAATTAGAAAAGGTCCAGTCCAACGAGATTTTAACTTACCTGGAAAGAGGCGAAGTCTCGAATTGAAGAGGAGAACTTGATCTCCTTCTTGGAAGTCCTTTGGGATGATATGCTTATCATGCCAACGCTTTGCTCTTTCCTTGTAGATCCTAGCGTTTTCATAGGCGTTCAAACGGAGTTCATCCAGCTCGTTGATGTCTAGGAGACGCTTCTCTCCCGCTTCCTTCATGCTGAAATTCAACCATTTGACAGCCCAAAACGCCTTGTGCTCTAGCTCTACCGGCAAGTGACAAGACTTCCCATACACAAGGTTGTATGGTGTGGTTCCTATGGGAGTCTTGTATGCAGTCCGGTATGCCCATAATGCATCATCTAGTTTCAAGGACCAATCCTTCCTAGTCCTCGAAACCGTCTTCTCTAGAATTCCCTTGATCTCCCTATTTGAGATCTCAACTTGTCCACTCGTTTGTGGATGGTAAGGGGTGGCGATCTTGTGAGTAACCCCATACTTGGATAGAAGAGCTTCAAAACGACGGGCTATGAAGTGAGAACCTCCATCACTAATGATCGTCCTTGGCGTCCCGAATCGCGGAAAAATGGTCTTGTTGAAGAACTTAACCACCACCATGGCATCATTTGTGGGAGAGGCAATTGCTTCCACCCATCTAGAAACGTAGTCTACCGCCAATAGTATGTATTGGTTCCCACAAGAAGAAGGGAATGGTCCCATGAAGTCGACTCCCCAAACGTCAAAAATCTCCACCTCTTGGATGTTGTTGAGGGGCATCTCGTTCCTTCTAGAGATATTGCCTGTTCTTTGACAAGCATCGCAACAAGAAACAAAGGATTGCACATCTTTAAATAAAGTAGGCCAATAGAATCCAGATTGCAATACCTTTGCGCTAGTTTTGTTCGAACTAGCGTGTCCTCCACAAGGTAGTGAATGACAATGACGGATGACACTTTGCATCTCATCTTCCGGCACACATCGCCGAATGATGCCATCCGGACCTCTCTTGAAGAGAAGAGGCTCGTTCCAATGGTATTCCCGGACGTCCTTGAAGAACTTCTTCCTTTGCGCATATGATAGTCCGGGTGGTATCTCCTGGCAAACCAAATAGTTAACGAAATCAGCAAACCATGGTTCGTCACCCTTGGAGATTACCTTGATGCACTCCTCTATGATGTGTAGGTGTTCGTCCGGAAAGGAGTCATCAATGGGTAAATGGTCGTCCTCTAGATGTGTTAGACGACTCAAATGATCCGCAACAGAATTTTCCGAGCCTTTCTTGTCGCGGATCTCAAGATCGAATTCTTGTAGGAGAAGAATCCATCTAATCAGCCTTGGCTTCGCATCCTTCTTTGCAAGGAGGTACCGGATCGCAGCATGATCCGTGTAGACAATCACCTTTGCACCTACAAGATAAGAGCGAAACTTGTCAATAGCGTAGACAATGGCTAGAAATTCCTTTTCCGTAGTGGCGTAGTTGAGTTGGGCTTCGTCTAGCGTCTTGCTAGCGTAGTATATGGCGTGGGTTCGTCCTTCCTTTCGTTGCCCAAGAACAGCTCCAATGGCTACGTCACTAGCATCGCACATAATCTCGAAAGGGAGAGTCCAATCCGGTGGTTGGATAATGGGTGCTGAAATTAGAGCTTGCCGGATGGTGTTGAACGCATCTAGACATTCCTGTGAAAACTCAAAAACCGCATCCTTCATCAATAGATTAGTGAGAGGTTTTGATATCTTAGAAAAATCCTGAATGAAACGTCTATAGAATCCAGCATGTCCTAGGAAACTTCTTATTCCCTTCACCGAAACTGGGGGAGGGAGTTTCTCTATGGTCTCTATTTTAGCCTTGTCTACCTCTATCCCTCTACTAGAGACTAAGTGACCTAAAACGATTCCTTCCTTAACCATGAATTGACACTTCTCCCAATTAAGAACTAGGTTAGTGTCTTCACATCTTTGCAAAACAAGAGAAAGGTTAGAAAGACAATCGTTAAAAGAGGAACCGTAAACGGAGAAGTCGTCCATGAAGACTTCCATGATTTCCTCTACGTATTCGGAGAAGATGGCCATCATGCACCGTTGAAAGGTGGCTGGGGCGTTGCAAAGCCCGAACGGCATTCTCCTATAAGCGAATGTACCCCAAGGGCACGTGAATGTGGTCTTCTCTTGATCATCCGGGTGTATCGGGATCTGAAAGAAACCACAATAACCGTCAAGGTAGCAAAAGTATGAATGTTGTGCTAACCTTTCAAGCATTTGATCGATGAATGGCAATGGAAAGTGATCCTTCCGCGTTGCGTTGTTGAGCTTGCGGTAGTCTATGCACATTCGCCACCCAGTCACAGTTCGGGTAGGAATGAGTTCGTTGTTCTTATTGGTGATGACCGTCATTCCTCCCTTCTTCGGAACTACTTGAACCGGGCTCACCCACTTGCTATCGGAGATAGGATAGATGATACCTGCATCAAGAAGTTTAAGAATTTCCTTCTTGACAACCTCCTTCATGGTCGGATTCAACCGCCTTTGAGGTTGTCTTGAAGTTCTAAAGTCCTCCTCCATTAGTATCTTATGCATGCATAGGGAGGGTTTAATTCCTACTAAGTCCTCAATAGTATAGCCTATGGCTTTTCTATGTTTCCTAAGGACAATCATGAGCTGTTCATGTTCATCTATGCTTAATTCGGAACTAACGATAACCGGGAAGGTGGAATTAGATCCAAGAAAAGCGTACCTTAGATGAGTAGGAAGTGGTTTAAGTTCCATCGCTTTCGGAGCTTCCAATGATCCTTGAGGAGCTTCCGATGTTTCCTTAGAAATTTCTAAGGATGTTGAATGGTTTGGAGAAGAATTAGGAGAAGTTGAAGAAGTGTGCCGATCACCATTTTCCACGGTCAAAATCACGGTTTCCTCTGGTTTTCCACGGCCGTAATATCCTCTGGAATGGAGGTCGAATTTGGTTGTGGAATCCACGGCCGTGGAATACAGAGTATGGCCGTGGAATCTTGTATTCTCAGCCTCATCGTGGAGTTTCTCAAACTCTACTTCATGCATCTCTTCTTGTGCTTCTAAGGCTTCAATTTCCTCTTTGCACTCTTCTTCTTCTCCTACATCGGTTAGACTCATAGTAATAACCTTTTGCAAAGGATCGTTAAAGAGAATCGCACTTACCTCCTCCCTAGATAAACCTTCTTCGTTTTGGACATTGTAAATATCCTCATCAAAGATTGGTTCCTTCACTAGAGTGGAAAGAACGAACTCTACTTTCTCCTCCCCAATGTCAAAGGCGAGTCTCCCATTCTTGCAATCGACCATGCAGCCGGAAGTTGCAAGAAACGGTCTTCCGAGTATGATCGGGACCGGACTATCTGCAGGAATGTCAAGCACAACAAAATCAATGGGGACAAAGAACTTGCCTAGCTTGACAGGGACGTCCTCTACAATGCCGACGGGACGAGTAATGGATCGATCCGCCATGTATAACGTCATCTTCACCGGTTTAGGGTCGCCTAAACCGATCTTCCTGCACAACGCAAGTGGTATGATGCTCACACTTGCTCCTAGATCACACAAAGCGTCATATGTGACCTCTCCCACTCCTATGGGAATGCAAAATGACCCCGGATCCTTCAGCTTTGGGGGCATTTTCTCCTTCATAGTCTTGATGAGGTCCGAAGAATCCGAACTCATCTTGACTTCTCCAAAATCTTCTAGCTTCCTCTTGTTAGAGAGGAGCTCCTTCAAGAACTTGCCATAAGCCGGCATACCTACAATAGCATCAATGAAAGGTATATTAATATGCAGTTTGCTCATGAGTTCTATGAACTTACCGAATTGCTTGTCTAGGCGCGCTCGCGCTCTAGATTGAGGGAACGGTAGGGGAGGTTTTAAAGCTGGAGGTGGAACATAGACGTCCTCCTTCTCCTTCCCTTTTTCTTTGCCTTTCTCCACGGGGACTTCAACAAACGTAGGCTGCGGATCGGTGGTAGTCACTCCGCTCCTAGTTGTAATCGCCATTACCCTTCCCTTAGGGTTGTCCTCCGTCTTTCCTGGAAGTTTCCCTTGATTCCTAGGAACTTCCTCCGCATGGTTGAACATTTGATTTTCCAAAACCTTTTGAGCTTTGTCAACCTTAGAAATTTGATCATCAACCTTGATGATGCGGTTCTCCAACCCTTGAAGCTTTCCCAAGATCGTTTCCAACATGGGATCCGGCTTTTCCTTTCCCGTATTGTTTCCTCCATTTGATGATTGCCCCTGGCTTTTCAAAGGAGTAGAGGAAGAAGAGGGTGGAGTTAGTGAATTGGAATTGGAAGGATAGGAGTTACCGGAATTTTGTTGATTGGAGCGCCAATTGTTGTTGTTCGAACCACGATTGTTGTTCCAATTGTTGTTGTTCCGGTTATTGTTGTTTCCATTCCAATTGTTGTTCCGGTTATTGTTCCGGTTATTGTTGTTGCGGTTGGTGTTGTCACCGCCATTGTTATTGCCCAAATAGCCAACATCCTTCTCTTGCTGCTTTGGGAAGTTGGTCTTGATAGCCTCCTTCAACTCCTTGATTTCATTGTTGAGGGAGAAAATCTGATTTTGAGCTTCATGTGTGAGCTTCGCTCCTTGCTCCACACGATTTCCCTCCACTTTCCGGTGGGAATATTTCTCTATGACTCTTGCTTGCTTCTCAATGAAGTCCCAAGCGTCATCTTCTCTCATGTCCATGAACGTTCCGCATGAGAGGGATTGAAGGTTGAATTGCGTTCCCGCATCCAACCCCTTATAGTAAATTTCCAGCAAGGCAAGCTTGGATATGCCATGATGAGGGCAATCCAAGAGCAAATCCTGAAACCTTTCCCAAGATTGAAACAAACTTTCGTTAGGTCTCATAGAAAAAGCATTAATCTTACCTCTAAGTTCCGCCGTTTTGGAGGGCGGAAAGAACTTGGTGAGAAACTCTGCGGAGAGGTCTTCCCACGTCTCTAGCTTTCCACTAGGAAGAGCTTGGTACCAAGATAGCGCTTTCCCTTTCAAAGAGAAAAAGAAAGGTTTGAGCTTATAGCTGTTGGTAGTGGCGCTCTTTGGCCTCATCGTCTCCATCATGCACTCAAAGTTTTGCAAGTGTTGGTGTGGAGATTCAGCGCTTGTACCGCCAAACTGACTTTGGCGAACAAGAGTGATAACTTGAGGGTTGAAACTAAACCCTTGTACATCTTCAGCATCAAAGTTCACACCTAAGCGGCATGGTTGTTGTGTTGGATCCATCCGCTGGCCAAGAGTTCTTGGCTCATTATCCACACGTTCGACCCTCGCATTCCTAGGTGGAATGCGGCGGTTAGCAGCTCCTTGTTGATTGAAAGGATTTATATTGATCGTGGGATCAATCTCTTCTAGCGGAGGCATGGAAGAATCACTATCATCAGCGGATGAGTGGCTTCTTCTTCTAGACCTTGTCCTTCTTCTCGAGGACTTCTTCCCCATCTTATTTTCAAGATCGCTCATCTTTATCGTCATTTGGGCGATCACGTCTTGTAGACCGTTGACTTGAGTTTGATGACGATCCATTTCGTCTTGGAGGAAAGTCTCATTCCATCGGAGTTGAGCTTCCTTCTCCGCCAACTTAGTTTGAAGATCACTTTCGTTCTCTTGAGCCATCCTCTTTTCCTTGCGTCTTTGTCTCAAGGTTTTCTCTACCTCTTGATCAAGAGGTAAGAGATCTTCGGTGTTCCTAGACCTGCGCATGCACTCAAGAAGAATCAAATAACGAGAGCAAGCTCCCAAGCTTGACAACCGGTTACCGAATTCGGCCGAAACCAAATCCCCGGCAACGGCGCCAAAAACTTGTTCGCCCCTAGAGGTGTGTGCAAATAAGCTTTAAATTTATAAAACTAGAATCAAGCAGCGAACCTGCAGTGTACGGATCGAGGTAGCTAAGCAAGAATTCCAGAGTATCGAACACAGGGATTTGGGTGGGAACAAATTCGATTTCAGATTATCAAGCAATAAATATGGGAGTTTTGCAAATATTGGGAAAACAACAATCCTAAAGATCCGGGTATTCAGTTGTGGCAACAGATTCAAGATATACTAATGATATAAAGACAGAGTAGAGATATGCAAAGGTATACTAATGTAAGGTAATCGTACGGTTGAGGTTCCAAAAACCTTATGTGACTCACCTAAAAGATACTCCCTATACAGGTTGTTGAGGCTCAATATAGAGAGGTTCTAAAGACAAGGATTTGCATCAAATACCCAAACCTATAATCTAAAGGTCAAGACTAACTTATTCGATTGAGGTTATTGAGGCTCACAATCGAGGTAGAGGTTGTTGAGGCTTCACTACCACCTAGAAAAGACAAGTCTAAGCTAAGCTAAAGCGAATCTTTAACTTTGGATTAAGGTAAAAGCAAACTCGTAAACTCAGGGAAATTACGGTTGGATCTTGAGATTCCACGGCCGTGGAACTCAAGAACAACCCGTAATTTAGGGTTGTCGGCGACAATTCTCTAACTCTCAGGGTCTAATCTGTTTGCGATCGATCTATCATCATCTAAGCCACAACTATCAACCCTTCACCTTAGAATTGTTACGGGTTTTTAGCCAATAACAGTCATATTGATATCAATTCGAGATTTATAAGATAAAAGATGGGAACTTTCAAGAACTTTCAATAATCTTCAAGCGAATCTCAGAATCACAATCAAGAACAAGTGTTTATCAAAAGATTCAAATCAAATAAACAATCACAATCTAGGAAAGAAAGGAAACGGGATGTCAATCCGATCCTAAATCAAACCTAAGCAAGAAGAGAAATCTTCTTGCAAAATCCTCCAAGAACTTCGATCTTGCACAAACGCAAAGATCGCTAGCAGCAATTCTTCAATTCCAAACTTTGATCTTCAATGAGATCTCCCAAAATCACCTCCAAGAATGAGGGTTTGTGCGTTGCTAAGCTTGCGTTTTTGCCGCTAAACTTAGGGTTGAAAGGTCGTAAGCTAGGTAGCGAGGTGACGGAATCTTGCTTCATCCGTCCTTTTTATAATGCAGGGCAAAATGTCGGCCCGGCCCAATCTTCAAAAGATCATGGCTTCGAAACGTGGCGAAAGGATTCGCCAAGATCACGGTCGTGGAAGATTCCACGACCGTAATTTTGAGGCGTGGAAACAAACACGGGTAACTTCCACGGCCGTAATATCCCCTGGAATGAACATCGAATTCTGCATCACAATCCACGGCCGTAATTTAGGGTAAAACCGTGATTCTTGCCTTCATTCGTGCATTCCTCAATCTAATACTCCAAATTGCTTCCAAAAGGTGTCCTTAATCTAGAGGTACATCAACTCAACTTCCCTTTGCTCGATTTCGTTCGAAAATAGCTCCAAATCACCTATAATCAACATAGAACTCGTGTAGACATCCATATCGACAATATAGGCAATACTAGCTCATATATGCTTAAAGCTTAATCAAAGACTATCAATAAGAATCAAATACGATTATAAAACGTGCCTAAAATATCACAATATTTCATGCTAACAAATAACCCCATACTTAACACTTGCTTGTCCCTAAGCAAGGTCTTTCAAAAAGCTTTAAACAAGAGTTAGGATGAAATATGTGTACCTTCTTTTGGATGAATGTGACTTCTAAGAAATAGATCATTCTCAAACCTTGCTTCAATCGTTCATCAAACTTTCACACACTCAATCAAAGAGTAAAAAGCAAAGAGAGTTCATGAATCAATTTAACCTCTAAACAAGCATCATAACCTTCAAACTTTATCAAAATCAATCATAAGAAACTTCAATTTAGATCACCAAGTCATATAACATTCTTTTGATCTTAAGGACTTTCAAAGAAAAGGTCTAGAGTATGGAAGGGAAGGGAAAACTTTAAGGGAGAGTGGTGCATAAATCCGGGAAAGTGGACAACTACCTTCTTCTTCTTTTGCGGTTTCCGCAACACTTCACTTAGAGCTTCGCTCTCTCCTTTTCATTTTTCGACTTTACTTTTGGAGTTATGGACAGAGGTGCACAAAAACCGAAGCCTAGGAGATCGGCGTTTCTCAAAATTGCAAGAGATGCCTCAAACCTTTAGCGCACATACCATAATCCGCTAGGAATATCGCTCAATCCGACTTTGGCAAGACACAAACACCCGGCTATGTGAATGGTGCCGAGTTACTCATCGTCATGATTGACTTCCCCAAACCTATAATTTCTTTCTATTCAATTGATTGCAAATATATGCTCTCATGGCCCTCCCACATCAAACATGCCTTTTTCTCATTCACTTTCCAAGTTCCCGGATGGGTAAGGGAGGCTAATATTTCAATGAAGGGTTAGATGATCAAAGGAAAGAAGAAAGAAAGTATCGAATTGCCTTAATCATTTCAAAAAGAAGCATAAGAACTTATAATGTGATTTCAACTTCGATTTCTTACATAATTTAGGTAACATTTTCACATTATAAAACTTGCAAGAGAGGTAAAATCTATTCATTCAATTTCCTTCCGAATTACTATCCTTTCAAGCATGCAATCGTTATCAACTTAATTCACAAGTAGTGTTTATCATAGAATTCATCTCAATTCATTAGAAGCATCAAATTTTTCAAAAATGAAACGTGTGACATATGATGAACATGCAATAATAGTCTCGGAATAGAAGCAACATATAGAGTAGAGTTATTACAAACATTTAGTACATCCCACCCCATACTTAGGACGAACATTGTCCCTAATGTTCACAAGAAAGAACAAAAGCAAGGAAAGAAAAGAAAACTCACAAATGGTGGCGGGGATGTCTAAAACGAGCAAGTCCGGTCATCAATCACTGCGGTGCCGGTGGAGGTGGGAATGGAGAGAAACTCGGGTCATAGTACCGCCCAAACTGCTGGCGGTAGACGTCCCTCATCATGTGGTCGAGGTCGTCCAAACGTCCATCTCTAGCGTCCGCCCGGATCTCCAATGCTCCGACTCTCTCTGAAAGTCCGGTAGCCCACTCCGGCATCCTCTCATACCATCCCGGAGCGCGATCATACCATCCGGGAGCGTCTGCTGGTGCTGCTGCTGGTGGTGGTGGTGGTGGTGGTGCTGTGTACGTAGTGGACCAAGGAGGAGGTGTCTCGTACCAGGTGGGAGGTGTAGTCATCCACGTGGGTCTCTCGCTCATGCTAGCGCGGCGAGAAGACGAGCCTGAAGCTCCAGTCGGACGCGGAGAGCGTCTAGGTACATCCTGCTGATCCGGCTGATCCGGAAACGAGCCGAACTCCTGCTCTGCTCCTGCACCACTCTCATACGGATCTCCCATATCCTCCTCATCTACAACCGGTGGTGGAACGTAAGGGGGAGCTACAAGCCTGTTCGCATGCATCGCAGCGAACGTCTCCTTCTAGTTGTGGCGTCCTGCCACAATGGAATACTCCGGCAGCCACTCAATACCCCTGCCGGTCCTACTCTCCCAGGGCATGCCCGCGTAAGGCGGACCTCTATGTGTGGGGAAGATGAGTCCCCTAACCATGAAAGCGTGTAGCCCTAATGGAACTGCTGGTATACGCGTACAAGCTGAGAAATCCACTCCAAGAGCCCTAGCTATGTGGGTCACTATCCCACCATATCCGATGTTCCCTCTCGATTTGTTCTTCAATTTACTCATAGTCGCCGCCAGAAGGGTAGCACAATCGGCGCGGCATCCGTGAAGCATAGCATAGAGCAAGAATAGCTCATCCGTCTTGATCTTTTGGGGCGTCTCCGTCCTAGGGAAGAGACACTCCGAAAGAACACGGTGAGCTATCTTCAAGGCCAAATGGTACATCAATTTGGCCTTGGTGTCAGCTGGATGCCAACGGTCCTCGTCGGCATAGACCATAGCTACATCTCCCCAAAAGTCCTTAGCGGACACGTTCCTAGGGATGCGACCGTTGTAGGTCTCGTGGAACCCAAAAATGGTCCCAAACTCAACTATACTCAACTGGTAATCTTGGTTCATGAGGCGGAAGGAGACGGTTCTATCAACAGGGCTGTGCTCGAAAGACGTCACAACCTCTCGGGCGAACAAATTCGATTTCAGATTATCAAGCAATAAATATGGGAGTTTTGCAAATATTGGGAAAACAACAATCCTAAAGATCCGGGTATTCAGTTGTGGCAACAGATTCAAGATATACTAATGATATAAAGACAGAGTAGAGATATGCAAAGGTATACTAATGTAAGGTAATCGTACGGTTGAGGTTCCAAAAACCTTATGTGACTCACCTAAAAGATACTCCCTATACAGGTTGTTGAGGCTCAATATAGAGAGGTTCTAAAGACAAGGATTTGCATCAAATACCCAAACCTATAATCTAAAGGTCAAGACTAACTTATTCGATTGAGGTTATTGAGGCTCACAATCGAGGTAGAGGTTGTTGAGGCTTCACTACCACCTAGAAAAGACAAGTCTAAGCTAAGCTAAAGCGAATCTTTAACTTTGGATTAAGGTAAAAGCAAACTCGTAAACTCAGGGAAATTACGGTTGGATCTTGAGATTCCACGGCCGTGGAACTCAAGAACAACCCGTAATTTAGGGTTGTCGGCGACAATTCTCTAACTCTCAGGGTCTAATCTGTTTGCGATCGATCTATCATCATCTAAGCCACAACTATCAACCCTTCACCTTAGAATTGTTACGGGTTTTTAGCCAATAACAGTCATATTGATATCAATTCGAGATTTATAAGATAAAAGATGGGAACTTTCAAGAACTTTCAATAATCTTCAAGCGAATCTCAGAATCACAATCAAGAACAAGTGTTTATCAAAAGATTCAAATCAAATAAACAATCACAATCTAGGAAAGAAAGGAAACGGGATGTCAATCCGATCCTAAATCAAACCTAAGCAAGAAGAGAAATCTTCTTGCAAAATCCTCCAAGAACTTCGATCTTGCACAAACGCAAAGATCGCTAGCAGCAATTCTTCAATTCCAAACTTTGATCTTCAATGAGATCTCCCAAAATCACCTCCAAGAATGAGGGTTTGTGCGTTGCTAAGCTTGCGTTTTTGCCGCTAAACTTAGGGTTGAAAGGTCGTAAGCTAGGTAGCGAGGTGACGGAATCTTGCTTCATCCGTCCTTTTTATAATGCAGGGCAAAATGTCGGCCCGGCCCAATCTTCAAAAGATCATGGCTTCGAAACGTGGCGAAAGGATTCGCCAAGATCACGGTCGTGGAAGATTCCACGACCGTAATTTTGAGGCGTGGAAACAAACACGGGTAACTTCCACGGCCGTAATATCCCCTGGAATGAACATCGAATTCTGACTCACAATCCACGGCCGTAATTTAGGGTAAAACCGTGATTCTTGCCTTCATTCGTGCATTCCTCAATCTAATACTCCAAATTGCTTCCAAAAGGTGTCCTTAATCTAGAGGTACATCAACTCAACTTCCCTTTGCTCGATTTCGTTCGGAAATAGCTCCAAATCACCTATAATCAACATAGAACTCGTGTAGACATCCATATCGACAATATAGGCAATACTAGCTCATATATGCATAAAGCTTAATCAAAGACTATCAATATGAATCAAATACGATTATAAAACGTGCCTAAAATATCACAATATTTCATGCTAACAAAGGTGGTAACAAGAGAGCTTCCACAAATATAGCTAACAACTTAACAAACAAACTAACAACATCAAAATAGGCTGACTTATTCAAAACAGATCCATGAGTGTTTGGACGTTTTTTAGAGCCCAAAAGGATGATCCGGCTGAGGGAAATGGGTTGACTTGATCAAAACAAATCCATGAGTGATTTGGACGTTTTTTAAGAGCCCAAATGGATGATCCGACTGAGGCAAATGGTTACTCTTTTTGGGCTTCCTGGGACGTGAGCAACGTCGAGCTTGCCAGCCACTCCGGACTTGATGGCATCATGCTTGTTGTCCCATTTCCTATGCTTGCTTGCTCGTCCATCTTCCACACCTTGTGCTTGTCTTGTTTGCTTGATTTATTGGTTGGCGTGGCTATATGATCCAGCTCTTGTTGTTCCAACGTCTACATGGTCTCTTCCCTTTGCTTGCTTGCTCCTGCATTCACCAAGAGATTAACACATGATGCATGGAATTTAAATGGTTCACGCATGGTGCCAAGCAATAACACTTCCCTTGACGTAACTTCTTGGATCTCCTTAGCTCATGCCCTAGTAATGGGCCCTTGATATCTTCCATGTGAAGGTCCTACATCATCCCCTCCTTCTTGGAAAGAATTCGACCCCGAATTTTCATCTTGTTCCGACTCTCCTTCATAGGGGCTCAAATCTCCTACGTTAAAAGTGGTACTAACTCCATACTCTTCCGGTAAGTCCAACACATGTGTTACGCTAAAAAGTGTGTACGCAATAAGTCTTAAATTTATACTTGTTATAATTATCCTGATTCTTAGCGCACCCGCAGTGTACGGGACGAATGTAGAAAGATAAGTACTCCAAGGTCGAACGCAAAGACTAAGGTGAAATCGAACTAAGTTGTGATTGAATTTAGCAAAATCTAAACTAGGAAAGGAGAAAATCGCAATTTGTTTTTGTTGGTTTTAGTTGACCAATTCAAAGATCACTACTCATGCAAATAGCCAAATCAACTCAATCGGAAAGGTTGGCACAAATAAACAATCGAACAAGATGTGATCAAGGGAGAAGGAAAACGGATTCTAGGGGTTGGAAAATCCGGTTATGGCATGATCTCTAGTTATCTATTCATTCTTTGGATTGATTATATTATGTTGGGATTTAGTGTTTCTAAAATGGGATCAAGTACCGGGTAAGTCTCATGATCAACTAGTCCACACCTAAGGTCTTATTACCGGTTAAGTTTCTAAGAACCTAAGGATAGGATTTTAACACAAACCGGATTATTACCTAGAGGTCTAACCTATCCTTACCGGGTAAGTCTCGGAAAGGGAAGTTCTAAGCAACTATCCTAGCACTCTAAATCCAATGGAGGCTTATTAGGCTCACCATTACCTAAGGCTTTACTATTTTGGATTCTAAGGGTAAGGATTACCGGGTAAGTCTCTCCTAACACTTAGTCTCTACACTAGGACATCCTAGGGTAGGTTAAACTCAGCAAAAACTTAGGGTTTCAACAATCTTATGAACCTAGGGTGAGATCCTTCGAACCAGGAAAATCACGGTTCGTTCTACAGAAACCATGGCCGTGGTTCTTCAAGAACTACCCGTGATTCCTAACAGTAGCTACGTCCATAAACAAAAATCATCCAAAGGCAAATTTAAGTTCGTCCTATCATAGATCTAGCCATAACCTTCCTTTCCTAACCCTAGAATCACATCAATCTAGCCTACAACATTCATATTGGAATTCAAAACAAACAAGCATAGATTCATGGTCTCCATAGCAAGAATAACAAGAGAAGGAAGATGAACAAATAACTCCAAATAGAATCCAAATCTGAAGATCGAATTTAGGATGACTTACAACCCTTCCAAAGGAAGGTTCAAGGGTTCAAAAACTTCAAGAAATAAATCCGAAATACAAGAGTTAGGTGTGTCTTCTCCTCTCCTCTTCAATGGCAATGGCTCCTTTCTTCTTCTTCTTCTTGCACTTTCCTACCTAAAAAATCCTTCTTATCCTTGGAATATATTTTGTTCAAGAGCAATAGAGAATGTGTGAGCTGCTCCCCAAAACTACCCCAAATCCCAGCTGCCTCTAACAACATTCAAGGACCACTTTTATAACCAATTTCTTCATGATCTGGCCATGAGAGTCGTGGTACAGCTGTCACGAGAATCTGGCAAAAACCACGGCTATTTCCACGGCCGTGATTCTCCAAAAACCCGTGATTTCTAACAGAAACTTTGTTTACGCTCAATAGGCTGTGGTTTGGTGCATGGTCTTTGTTTGCAAGGTTCCTTGAGTCATTCTTTGTGCTCTAATGAGTTGGAAACGAGTCCTCTGAATGAGCGTCCCTCAAACGCGTCGTTTTGGCTCGAAACTTCCCGAAATACCTACAAAACGCCCAAAAGTCCGCGTAGACGTCTATCTCGACAAAATACATGTTTTAAGTGCAAAACGTATTGGACTAGTGCTAGACAATGCATGATCGAGCGAGAATCCTACCTAAATGTGCATCTAAAACTATGCTATAAATCGTGTTATCAAAATACCCCATACTTAAGGTTTGCTCGTCCCCGAGTAAATTCCCAACTATAGACTACGAGATGACATGATTTATGTATGCAGAAAAAATGGCAAAATCTTTTTGGTTTTGTGCTTCTACTATTGGATCACCTTCATAGTCATGATCAATGGCCATCGAATAAGCAATCATGTATCAAACAATAAAGTCATGGAAAGACAATTGTACTTAACTCAAAAATATGCATGAGTTGGGAGGACGGAGATGTCAAGAAGATCAAGAGTCTATCCAATCTAGACTACTAAGTCTTACAAACATGCAAGTAGGTCATAAGGGCTTGTGACATAAAAGGCCAAGAAACGTTGTAATTGGAAGGGGAATTTTCTAGGTGTGTGATGCTAATCCGGGAATGGAACTAACTTCACTCCTTGTCCTCGATCAACTTCCCCCAAGTGCATATTTTTCCCTATCTTGCTTTCTTTTCTTTTTCTTTGATTCATTTTTGAGACGATGGCATTGGTGTACAATAGCCGAAACCTAGGTGATTAGCCATCCTCGGGTTTTTTTCTCTTTTTCGAGGTGCATCCACACCGGGCACACATACCAAAGCTCGTTAGGGCTATTGGTTCATTTGATTTTGGCAAGGCACCAACACCCGATCATGTGAAGTGTACCGAGTTACTTGTCATTTAAACCAACGCCCCCAAACCTATTTTGGCTACACTTCCACAATAATTTCGACATTCTATTCACGACATTCTTTTCATTACATCTTCACCCCACACTTGCTTTTCACACATTCAAACACACTAGCATGCTCCTATTCCCGGATGGGTTTAAAAGGACGTCAAATTTATATCAATTGAGGTGCTCAAGCAATTATGATCAAGATGAGAAGTAGAGAAAGACGAAATGCCTTATTCATTCCTAGATGGTATGTAAGAACTATCATGTAATTTCGATTTTCAATACTCAATCCATTCTAGGCAATCATCATGCTCTCAAGTCATTCATGGAATTCAAGAAAAGTAGTTCAAGTCCACATATGCATTTATCAATTTAACACATAAGGCCATTCATAGCCAATCACAAGACAAGTTTTCATCATTAGGATCATATCCAAGTCTAGAAAGCACAAAAATTTTTAAATTTTCTGATTTTTATGGAATTTTCGATTTGAGTATGTACAATGCAAGAGATGTGCAAATATTAACCTATCCTAGATGCTCTTCATGCAAAGGATCATGCAAACCCCACCCCATACTTAGAAACACATTGTCCCCAATGTGGTATACAAGTAAAGAGAGTGAAAGAAGGTTCTCACAATGTAAAATGGTTTTCTTTGGTATTTGGGAATTCTCAAGAGGAATGATGTTGGATGATCCTTTCAATCATGGTAGGGAACTCTAAACATCCTTCAAGCTTTGAAACCCGCGCTAGGCACCGCTAGCCGTCCAAGTTCCGCGTCCGCTCCACCCATAATTGGTGAGGGTTTCATCATCATCATTTCCAAGAAAGGCTTCCAATGTCACTAATGTTCTAGCACACATGAAATAGACAAAACACACAAAGCACACAAAAACAGAAAAATCTAAGCTAAAATGAAGGAAAAATGTTACCGATGGGTTGCCTCCCACCAAGCGCTTCTTTAAGGTCATTAGCTTGACCAAACTCGGGAGTGTTTATGCAAGGTGAAGTGGGGCAATCATGTCTACCGGTGCTCCCGGAATGTATTTCTTCAAGCGATGCCCATTTACTTTGAAATTTCCACAATGCTCCCCTCCTATTTCAATTGCTCCATGGGGAAAGATCTTCTTCACCACATATGGCCCGGTCCATCTTGATTTGAGTTTTCCGGGAAAGAGTCTTAGCCTTGAGTTGAAGAGGAGGACACGATCTCCTTCACTCAACTCCTTTGGAATGATCCTCTTGTCATGCCACCTTTTGGTTCTCTCCTTGTAGATCCGGGCATTCTCATAAGCTTCCAACCGGAGTTCCTCAAGTGCATTGATATCAAGCAATCTCTTTTCTCCCGCCTCCTTGAGGTCAAAGTTTAGCCACTTAATGGCCCAATAAGCTCTATGCTCCATTTCCACCGGAAGATGGCAAGACTTGCCATAGACCAATTTGTAGGGAGTGGTGCCAATAGGTGTCTTGAAGGCGGTTCTATATGCCCACAAGGCATCATTGAGCTTCATAGCCCAATCCTTTCTCGTCCTTGATACCGTTTTCTCGAGAATGGCCTTGATCTCCAGGTTGGAGATCTCCACTTGGCCACTTGTTTGGGGATGGTAAGGTGTTGCCACCTTATGAGTCACCCCATACTTAGCCAAAAGTGCTCCAAAATTCCTATTGGTGAAGTGCTTCCCTCCATCACTAATGATCACCCTTGGTGTTCCAAACATAGGGAAGATCACTCGGTTGAAGAACCGCACCACCACCTTGGCATCATTCGTAGGAGAGGCGATTGCCTCTACCCATCTTGACACATAGTCCACCGCCAATAGGATGAATAGATTGCCACATGAAGAAGGGAATGGCCCCATGAAGTCTACACCCCACACATCAAAAATCTCAACTTCTTGGATGTTGTTCAAGGGCATTTCATTCCTCCTTGAGATGTTCCCCGTTCTTTGGCAAGCATCACACGCCGCTACAAAACCTTGCACATCTCTAAACAAGTTAGGCCAATAAAAACCGGATTGCAATACCTTGGCACACGTTTTGTGTGAGCTAGCATGGCCTCCACATGGTAAGGAGTGACAATGCCGGATCACACTCTCCATTTCATCTTCGGGTATGCATCTCCTAAGCACCCCATCCGGGCCTCTCTTGAATAGAAGTGGCTCGCTCCAATAGTAATGCCTTACATCGTTGAAGAACTTCTTCCTTTGTGCATACGTTAGTCCGGGTGGCATTTCCTCACACACCAAGTAGTTCACAATGTCGGCATACCATGGCTCACTTCCCCTAGCCACTTGGAACAAACATTCTTCCACCAATTGCAATTGTTCATCCCGGAATGAATCATCTATCGGGATGTTGTCTTTCCCAAGCTCCAATGGTGGGAGTCTACTAAGGTGATCCGCTACCGAGTTCTCGGATCCCTTCTTATCTCTTATCTCCAAATCAAACTCTTGAAGAAGAAGGATCCACCGAATCAACCTTGGCTTGGCATCCTTCTTCGTAAGTAGATAACGGATCGCCGCATGATCCGTGTAATCTATGACCTTCGCTCCAACAAGGTACGAGCGGAACTTCTCAAATGCATACACTACCGCTAACAACTCCTTTTCGGTAGTAGCATAATTGAGTTGGGCATCATCTAGCGTCTTGCTAGCATAGTAAATAGCATGAGTGCGCCCTTCTTTCCTTTGCCCCAAAACAGCCCCTACGGCTACATCACTTGCATCACACATGATCTCGAACGGTAGATTCCAATCCGGAGGTTGCATGATAGGTGCGGAGATCAAGGCGTTCTTCAACCTACAAAATGCTTCAAGACAATCTTTGGAGAAAACAAAATCAACATCTTTCATTAGTAGGTTAGTGAGAGGCTTAGAGATTTTAGAGAAATCTTGAATAAACCTCCGGTAAAAACCGGCATGCCCTAAGAAACTCCTTACCCCCTTCACCGAGGTAGGTGGCGGCAACCTCTCTATTGTTTCAATCTTAGCCCTATCAACCTCAATGCCACGGTTAGACACCAAGTGTCCTAACACGATACCTTCACTTACCATGAAGTGGCATTTTTCCCAATTCAAGACAAGATTTGTCTCCTCACATCTTTGTAATACTAATGACAAGTTAGCCAAGCAATCATCAAAAGAAGAACCATAAACAGAGAAATCATCCATGAACACCTCCATGATATTTTCTATGTATTCCGAAAAGATGGCCATCATACACCTTTGAAAGGTGGCGGGTGCATTACACAACCCAAATGGCATTCTCCTATATGCAAATGTACCCCATGGACATGTGAAAGTTGTTTTCTCTTGGTCATCGGGGTGGATAGGGATTTGGAAGAATCCACTATACCCATCTAGATAGCAAAAGTGAGAGTGTTGAGCTAATCTTTCTAGCATTTGGTCAATAAAGGGAAGGGGAAAGTGATCTTTCCTAGAGGCCATGTTCAATTTCCTATAATCTATACACATTCTCCATCCCGTGACCGTCCTAGTAGGTATTAGTTCATTGTTCTCATTAGTTACTACTGTCATTCCACCCTTCTTAGGTACTACATGAACGGGGCTAACCCACTTACTATCCGAGATAGGGTAGATAATTCCCGCATCTAGCAACTTAATGATTTTCTTTTTTGACCACCTCTTTCATTATAGGGTTCAATCTCCTTTGATGCTCTATAGAGGGTTTGTGGTTATCTTCCATCATTATCTTATGCATGCACAAAGATGGCTTAATGCCAACCAAATCATCAATAGTATAACCAATGGCTTTCCTATGCAATCTCAATTCATGTAGCAATTTAGCAAGTTCATCATCACTCAAGCATGCATTAACAATTACCGGATATGTAGAATTATCACCAAGGAATGCATACTTTAAATGAGAGGGGAGGGGTTTGAGTTCAAGTGAGGGAGGACCTTTTTCGGTTGAAGACGACCCAAATAAGATTGGATGAGATGAATCCAAAGCAAATGAAGACTCCCCTTGGCTCCTAGAAGCTTGATTATCATTAAGGGCTGATTCAGGAGAAACCACGGTTGGAATTACGGTTGGCTCAACTTCCACGACCGTGGTTCCTTCCAGGCTTGTTTCTCGGAGTTGTCCAGAGAGTTTGACGGCCGTGGTTCCTAAATCTCGACCGTGGAACTTGCAGCTGTTCACAATTTCTTCATGGCTCTCAAATCCAACCCTTGGCTCCTCTTCCAATGCCCCCAAGGCTTTGATCTCTTCATTGCAATCCTCCTCAATGTCTTCCTCCATCATACTTAAGGTGAGAACCCTTTCCATGGGATCCTTGATCAAAATCGAGCTCACCATTTCTCTAGATTCTTCTTGCTCGACTAAGTTGAAGATGTCTTCATCAAGGGTTGGCCCTTTCATCATAGTGGACAGCTTGAACTTGATGTTCTCCTCTCCAATGTTGAACGAGAGGGTCCCGTTCTTGCAATCCACTAAGCATCCGGATGTGGCTAGGAAAGGTCTTCCTAGGATGATGGGAACCGGGTAATCCGCCGGAATGTCCAACACTACAAAGTCGATAGGTACATAGAATCCTCCCAATTGCACCGGAATGTCTTCAAGAATCCCAACCGGGTGAGTGATGGATCGGTCCGTCATATAGAGGGTCATCTTGACCGGTTTCGGCTCTCCTAGCCCGACCTTGTTACTAAGTGCAAGCGGTATGATGCTTACACTCGCCCCAAGATCACAAAGGGCTTCGTACTTCACATCTCCTACTCCAATTGGAACACAAAAAGAGCCCGGATCCCTTAGCTTGGGAGGCATCTCCTCCTTCATTGTTTGGATCAACTCTGAGGATCTCTTGGTCATCCTAATCTCCCCATACTCCTCCAACTTCCTTTTGTTGGAGAGTATTTCCTTCAAGAACTTTCCGTATGCCGGCATTCCTAAGATGGCATCCATGAACGGAATGTTAATATGTAACTTGGACATTAGTTCAAGGAACTTACCAAAGTGATTGTCCAAACGAGCTCTTGCTCTTGATTGCGGGAACGGTAGTGGTGGCTTGTATGGAGGCGGTGCCACATAAGTTGGCTCTACATCCTTGCTCTTCCCTCCATCTTCATGCTTTCTTCCCTCTTCTACCACCACTTGACTTTCCTTAGCTTGGTCCTTGGGCAAAGGATCCTTCATGCTCAACCCACTCCTTGTTGTGATAGCCAAAACTTGACCTCTTGGGTTGTCTTCGGTTCTTCCGGGAAGCTTTCCCGGATCTCTATGTGCTTCACCCGCCTTTTGAAAGACTTGTGCTTCCAAGACTTTTTGAGCCTTAGAAATTGAAGTGACGGTGCTCTCAAGTCCACTCAATCTTCCTAGCAATTGTTCAAACATGACTTCGGTCCTATCTTTTGAAGGTTGAGTAAAACCGGGTGGAGGTTCTTGTGAAGCTCTTTGTGGTGGAGTTGCACTTGTGGAGGCGGGAGGGTTCAAGGCTCCATCCAGATTAGAGTAAGAGAATCCGGGATGGTTATGGTTTGGCCGGTAATTGTTGAATTGCCGGTTGTTGTTGAAGTTCCTTGGGCCTTGGTAATTGTTGAAGTTGCCTCTTCCCATGTAGTTGACATCTACCTCCTTGGAAGACAAGTTTGCTTGTGGAGGTGCTTGAGGAGTTGTTTGGCTCTTCAAGGTGGTAGTGCATAACTCTCTTAAGGATTTCAACTCGTTGTTGATGGCGTCAAGCTTGAAATTGCTCATGGTGACTTCACTCACCTCATATGCTCCCGCCTTTCTCCCTTCACTCTTCCTATGCGAGTACTTCTCAATCACTAGAGCTTGCTTCTCCACAAACTCCCAAGCATCATCCACATGTTTCTCCATAAATGTCCCACCGGAGAGTGATTGAAGTTTGAATTGGCTATCTTCATCAAGCCCCTTGAAGTAGATTTCCAATAGCTCAATCTTTGGTATGCCATGGTGTGGACAATCTAGAAGAAGGTCTTTGAATCTCTCCCAAGACTTGAACAAGCTTTCTCTATCCCTCATCACAAAGGCATTGATCTTCCCTCTTAACTCGGTGGTCTTGGAAGGTGGGAAGAACTTGGTCAAGAACTCGGTTGTCATCTCTTCCCATGTTCCAACTCTTCCTTGTGGAATAGATTGATACCAAGCTAAGGCTTTGTCCTTAAGAGAGAAGGAAAAGGCCCTTAGCTTATGGTTGTTGCTCTCCAATCTTGGTGGTCTAAGAGTCTCCATCAAGATCTCATAATTCATCAAGTGTTGATGAGGGGACTCTCCTTCCATTCCTCCAAATTGATTGTGCCGGATCATTTGTAGGACTTGAGGGCGGAGCTCATAGTTGTGGGTTGCGGGATCTCCTAGATTCACACCCGGTCAGTGTGCTCTTTGTGCCGGATCCATACGTCTCCCTAGGGTTTGTGGCTCCTCAATAGCAATGGGAACAACCCTAACATTAGCCGCCGGTTGCGGTTGTGGTGGAGGTGGTGGAGGTTGTCGGCGATTAAGCTCTCCTTGAACAAGGGCTTGCCTAATCTCTTCAATCTCCCTTCTTGTTTCCTCTTGCCTCTCATTGGCAAGTCTCCTCTCTTCCTCTAAGAGCTCATCTCTTAGCCTTATTTGCTCTAAGGCTTCATCCAATTCAGCTTGAAGATTTCTACCGGCCATCTCTCTCTCTTTTCGAATGTTCTTAGATCTAGATCGAAGGGTTTTCTCCGGTTCGGGATCGAATGGAGCTAGATCCTTGCCACGAGATCTTCGCATACACCTAAAGAGAAGTAGATGTCCTGAAAAGCAAAGACACAAACCAAAAAGAGATCAAAAGAAACAAGAAAGATCTACACTAGAATCAATCACAAAATAGACTCAATCTAGACCTAGTCCCCGGCAACGGCGCTGATAGCATGAATTATAATCTATATTTTGGGGTTTGTTTGGACGTTTTATCTTTCATATTCTGCATGTTTGTATGTACATTATGTGATTTTACTACCATTTCATCTACCTTTGCGAGAATCGAGGTCTACACCTAGTTTCATTGTAATTGCAGGTAATATGGTACGTTTTGCATCGAAAAGGAGCAAAAGGAGTCAAGAGTCATTTGGAGCTACATCCAGGAAGCATAGCCATGGATTGAAGATTCACTTTGGAGCAGATTCAAGAGATTCCACATTCTGAGTCACCTCGGTTGACCAGAGGTTCACCTCGACCGAGGCGATCCAGAGATGCCGACTCGACCGAGGCGAATACCTAGGACGCGGCGAGAATATTTTATTCTTGGAAGAGATCTTTTAATTTTGGAAAGTGATCTTATATTTTTGGGCTGAGCTTCTGGAAGGAAGGAGATATGCAGAATCATATATTTTACCTATATTTATGGGATAATATCTTCTTAAGATTTATTATCTTTGGAGTTTATTTTTCCTATAAAAAGGGTTGATTTTCTACAATTTGAGGGAGGCTGCATACAATCCGCTTACACCCTACATACGCAGCAGCGCATCCTACTCCAATTTGGGGGAGAGATTTGAAGAACCTTTTTGAAGGTTGAAGGAAGATTGAAGACTATAGCTTTTTATAGCTTTTTGAAGGGTTTTGTAAGATTGTCTTCAATTCCCTCATTGATTGTCTTGTCTTGTTGGATTGCTATCCAAGGAACGCTTTTGTTTGTGATATTTGATTCAGTTATTGAAGTGTTTTCATTAAATTCTTCTTTGTTCAAATATTCACCTTCTTCCCATATATTTAATACTTTCATTATGATGATGAGTGGCTAATTTCCTTGTGTGATTCTAGGGTGATTGGCTGAAGGTTGTGGGAAAAACAATGATAGAATAATCTTAGATTCCAGTAGGATCCTGAAAGTTCGAGTCTTTAACCTTAACCCTAAGCATCTCGTTCGGTTGATGAACATCTCGGCCGGGGTGGAATTCTTCTGACCGAGGTGACTTATCCGACCTAAAACAGAAAGTTAAGTGTTAGAGTTTGCCAAATCCTATTCTTATTACACCTTTCTGGTTCAAAGCAAGCTTAGGATGAGACTTACCCGGTAATTCCTTAGTTTGTGTACCAACGATCATAAGTATAGGTAATAAAGGTTTATCCTTTATTGGGGTTTGAGTGTGCTTCCTTCCCATCTTTGTGAGTTAGCCTGAGACTTACCCGGTAAAGGTTGATTCTATTCCCTTAGATGGTGTGTTAGTTTGAGGTTATAGTTCTTTATCTTAATTCCTTGAGACTTACCCGGTAATAGGAGTTACGGTTTAGGATTAGTGTGTAGTGAGACTTACCCGGTGATCTACTCCACTTTAGAAACACTTTCCCCAAGCAAAAATCTCAGCTTTGTCCGCTTATCTATAGATCTTGAGTTGGAACCACAACTTGATGCTTTAATCCCTAGAATTGCATGTTTGCTTTATTTGACATCTTATTCATCTTTGATTGTGTTAATCGCTCTTGTGGTTAGAATTGACATAGCATACCGTATTGACTTTGTTTCACCGAGTCCCTGTGATCGACCCCTGGAATTTTCTTGCTTTTACTACGATTGACCCGTACACTGCGGGTTCGCATCCTTGTTTTAAGCTTAAGTCTAGGGTTATAAATTTAAAGCTTGCACACACCGTTTGGAGCGAACATGGACAATCTAGAAGAAGGTCTTTGAATCTCTCCCAAGACTTGAACAAGCTTTCTCTATCCCTCATCACAAAGGCATTGATCTTCCCTCTTAACTCGGTGGTCTTGGAAGGTGGGAAGAACTTGGTCAAGAACTCGGTTGTCATCTCTTCCCATGTTCCAACTCTTCCTTGTGGAATAGATTGATACCAAGCTAAGGCTTTGTCCTTAAGAGAGAAGGAAAAGGCCCTTAGCTTATGGTTGTTGCTCTCCAATCTTGGTGGTCTAAGAGTCTCCATCAAGATCTCATAATTCATCAAGTGTTGATGAGGGGACTCTCCTTCCATTCCTCCAAATTGATTGTGCCGGATCATTTGTAGGACTTGAGGGCGGAGCTCATAGTTGTGGGTTGCGGGATCTCCTAGATTCACACCCGGTCAGTGTGCTCTTTGTGCCGGATCCATACGTCTCCCTAGGGTTTGTGGCTCCTCAATAGCAATGGGAACAACCCTAACATTAGCCGCCGGTTGCGGTTGTGGTGGAGGTGGTGGAGGTTGTCGGCGATTAAGCTCTCCTTGAACAAGGGCTTGCCTAATCTCTTCAATCTCCCTTCTTGTTTCCTCTTGCCTCTCATTGGCAAGTCTCCTCTCTTCCTCTAAGAGCTCATCTCTTAGCCTTATTTGCTCTAAGGCTTCATCCAATTCAGCTTGAAGATTTCTACCGGCCATCTCTCTCTCTTTTCGAATGTTCTTAGATCTAGATCGAAGGGTTTTCTCCGGTTCGGGATCGAATGGAGCTAGATCCTTGCCACGAGATCTTCGCATACACCTAAAGAGAAGTAGATGTCCTGAAAAGCAAAGACACAAACCAAAAAGAAATCAAAAGAAACAAGAAAGATCTACACTAGAATCAATCACAAAATAGACTCAATCTAGACCTAGTCCCCGGTAACGGCGCCAAAAACTTGTTACGCTAAAAAGTGTGTACGCAATAAGTCTTAAATTTATACTTGTTATAATTATCCTGATTCTTAGCGCACCCGCAGTGTACGGGACGAATGTAGAAAGATAAGTACTCCAAGGTCGAACGCAAAGACTAAGGTGAAATCGAACTAAGTTGTGATTGAATTTAGCAAAATCTAAACTAGGAAAGGAGAAAATCGCAATTTGTTTTTGTTGGTTTTAGTTGACCAATTCAAAGATCACTACTCATGCAAATAACCAAATCAACTCAATCGGAAAGGTTGGCACAAATAAACAATCGAACAAGATGTGATCAAGGGAGAAGGAAAACGGATTCTAGGGGTTGGAAAATCCGGTTATGGCATGATCTCTAGTTATCTATTCATTCTTTGGATTGATTATATTATGTTGGGATTTAGTGTTTCTAAAATGGGATCAAGTACCGGGTAAGTCTCATGATCAACTAGTCCACACCTAAGGTCTTATTACCGGTTAAGTTTCTAAGAACCTAAGGATAGGATTTTAACACAAATCGGATTATTACCTAGAGGTCTAACCTATCCTTACCGGGTAAGTCTCGGAAAGGGAAGTTCTAAGCAACTATCCTAGCACTCTAAATCCAATGGAGGCTTATTAGGCTCACCATTACCTAAGGCTTTACTATTTTGGATTCTAAGGGTAAGGATTACCGGGTAAGTCTCTCCTAACACTTAGTCTCTACACTAGGACATCCTAGGGTAGGTTAAACTCAGCAAAAACTTAGGGTTTCAACAATCTTATGAACCTAGGGTGAGATCCTTCGAACCAGGAAAATCACGGTTCGTTCTACAGAAACCACGGCCGTGGTTCTTCAAGAACTACCCGTGATTCCTAACAGTAGCTACGTCCATAAACAAAAATCATCCAAAGGCAAATTTAAGTTCGTCCTATCATAGATCTAGCCATAACCTTCCTTTCCTAACCCTAGAATCACATCAATCTAGCCTACAACATTCATATTGGAATTCAAAACAAACAAGCATAGATTCATGGTCTCCATAGCAAGAATAACAAGAGAAGGAAGATGAACAAATAACTCCAAATAGAATCCAAATCTGAAGATCGAATTTAGGATGACTTACAACCCTTCCAAAGGAAGGTTCAAGAGTTCAAAAACTTCAAGAAATAAATCCGAAATACAAGAGTTAGGTGTGTCTTCTCCTCTCCTCTTCAATGGCAATGGCTCCTTTCTTCTTCTTCTTCTTGCACTTTCCTACCTAAAAAATCCTTCTTATCCTTGGAATATATTTTGTTCAAGAGCAATAGAGAATGTGTGAGCTGCTCCCCAAAACTACCCCAAATCCCAGCTGCCTCTAACAACATTCAAGGACCACTTTTATAACCAATTTCTTCATGAGCTGGCCATGAGAGTCGTGGTACAGCTGTCACGAGAATCTGGCAAAAACCACGGCTATTTCCACGGCCGTGATTCTCCAAAAACCCGTGATTTCTAACAGAAACTTTGTTTACGCTCAATAGGCTGTGGTTTGGTGCATGGTCTTTGTTTGCAAGGTTCCTTGAGTCATTCTTTGTGCTCTAATGAGTTGGAAACGAGTCCTCTGAATGAGCGTCCCTCAAACGCGTCGTTTTGGCTCGAAACTTCCCGAAATACCTACAAAACGCCCAAAAGTCCGCGTAGACGTCTATCTCGACAAAATACATGTTTTAAGTGCAAAACGTATTGGACTAGTGCTAGACAATGCATGATCGAGCGAGAATCCTACCTAAATGTGCATCTAAAACTATGCTATAAATCGTGTTATCAATATGCGTTATCGTTAATCCGGTGTAAGACTTTGAATTGTCCATCACCACGTGGGGCTAGCTTAGAATGGAGTTTTGCCGGAAACCGCTCTTTCCTTAGATGTAGCCAAACTAGGTTGCCGGACTGGAAAACCATCTTCCGACGTCCTTTGTTATTCCGAGCTGCAATTTCAACGCCCTTCCTATCAAGTGTACCCTTGGTCTTGGCATGAAGTTCCTTGATGTAGTACGCCTGTTCCAAAGCATCAAAAGCTACTTGATCCTTTCGAGGAATCGGTAATAAGTCCAAAGGATTTAAAGGGTTAAATCCATAAACACATTTGAAAGGTGATAACGAAGTGGAAGAATGCATGGTGCGATTATAAGCAAACGCGATATGTGGTAACATGTCTTCCCATTCTTTTAAGTTATCTTTCAACATGGTTCTAAGGAGGGTCGTTAAGGTCCTATTGGTGACTTCCGTTTGACCATCTGTTTGGGGATGACTAGAGGTCGAGAATAATAATCTAGTGCCCATTTTTCCCCAAAGCGTTTTCCAAAAGAAACTCAATAACTTGACATCCCTATCACTAACAATGGTTTTAGGTATTCCATGCAATCTCACTATTTCCTTAAAGAAAAGGTTAGCAACATTATATGCATCATCAGTTTTATGACATGAAATAAAATGTGCCATTTTAGAGAATCTATCTACCACCACAAAAATGGAATATCTTCCTTTCTTAGTCCTAGGTAGTCCGAAAATGAAATCCATACTTATATCTTCCCAAGGACCACTAGGCGTCGGTAATGGTGTATACAGCCCGTGGGGCTGTACCCTAGCTTTGGCCTTAAGACATTCAATGCACCTCTTCAGCATATGTTCTACATCCCTTAACATATGAGACCAATAAAAGTGAGTTTGCAACATGTGATAAGTTTTGTCCCTCCCAAAATGCCCCATTAAACCTCCTTTATGGGCTTCTTCCACTAATAAGATCCTAAGGGAACATCTAGGTATGCAAGTTTTATCCACTTTAAACAAGAATCCTTCAAACACAAAATACTTATCATAAGGGCCTTGAGTAGTGCATCTATGAAATATCTTCCCAAATTCAGCATCATCCACATATAATTCTTTAATGTAAGTAAAACCTAACATCCTAGAATCCAAGGTGGTGATTAAGGTGTATCTCCTAGATAAGGCATCCGCTACGACATTATCCTTTCCCTTCTTATACTTGATAATGTAAGGAAAGGTTTCAATGAACTCCATCCACCTACCATGCCATGCCGCCTATCTAGCTTATCTTGGCTCCTAAAGTGTCTAAGTGAATCATGATCGGTTTTTAAAACAAACTCTTGGGGCCAAAGGTAATGTTGCCATGTTTTGAGTACTCTAAACAAGGCATACAATTCCTTGTCATACGTGGAATAGTTTAAGCATGCACCCTTCAATTTTTCACTACAGAAAGCTAGAGGCTTACCTTCTTGCATAAGGACGCCGCCAATACCAATGCCGGACGCGTCGCATTCAACCTCAAAGAGTTTAGTGAAGTCCGGTAGAGCGAGTAGTTGTGCGTGGGTGAGATGTTTCTTGAGTTCTTCAAATGCTCTTTGCTGAGGTTCATTCCACTCAAAAGGAACCTTGTTTTTGGCCAAGGCCGTGAGTGGTGCTGCAATGGTACTAAAATCGCTCACAAATCTTCTATAGAATGTAGCTAGGCCATGGAAACTCCTTACTTCACCAACCGACCTAGGAATGGGCCATTCATTGATTGCCTTTAGCTTATCCTCATCCACTTGCAAACCATTGGCACTTACTACAAAACCAAGGAAAATCACTCGGTTAGTATAGAAATCACATTTTTTTAATATTAGCATACAAGTATTCTATACGCAATGTAGCAAGCACATCTCTCAAATGATTTTCATGCTCCTTTAAAGTCTTACTATAGATAAGAATGTCATCAAAGTAGACTACAACAAATAAACCAATATAAGGTCTCAAAATATGATTCATCAATGTCATGAAGGTACTAGGAGCATTAGTTAAACCAAAAGGCATTACTAGCCACTCATAGAGACCAAATTTGGTTTTAAAAGCTGTTTTCCATTCGTCCCTTTCCCTCATTCTAATTTGATGGTAGCCACTCCTAACGTCAATCTTAGTGAAAATTGTAGCTCCATGTAACTCATCAAGCATGTCATCTAGGCGGGGAATTGGGTGTCTATACTTGATAGTAATAATGTTATTGATTGCTCTACAATCAATACACATTCTCCAAGTATTATCCTTCTTGGGTACTAGCAGGACGGGAACGGCACAAGGACTAAGGCTTTCCCGTACATACCCTTTATCTAGTAAGTCTTGAACTTGGTTCGGAATTTCCTGGGCTTCCGTAGGGTTCATCCTATAGCGGGTCTATTGGGAAGAGTGGCTCCGGGTATTAAATCTATTTGGTGTTCAATGACCCTAATGGGCGGCAAGCCAGCTGGAACTTCCTCAGGAAAGACGTCCCTAAACTCGTCTAACAGCCCCTGGAGAGAACTAGGAAGTGGAATCGTAGAGTCATGAGGCACTGTCACTAGAGATTTACACAAACTCCTCATTAGCACATCCATAGAAGCATAGTTAGTGACATATTCATTCCTAGACTCAAGATAGCTACTTGTTGGTTGTACTAACATTGTTTGATGGGTTTTTTTCTCCTTACTCTTAGGCCGTGTCGTTTTAGGCTTTTGAGGGGTTCCTTGCTCTACCCTCTTGTTCTCATAATACTCGGCTATTTGTAAAGGTGTCCTAGGTTTAAGTGTTAAAGTTTTACCTTTATACTCATAGCTATATTTATTAGAAAACCCATCATGTTCAACTTTCCTATCATATTGCCATGGACGACCAAGCAACAAGTGACAAGCATTCATAGGCCCAACATCACATGTAATAATATCCTCATATGATCCTAATGTTATATTGACCTTAGTTTGCTTATTGACCTTAAGTTCTCCACACTCATTCATCCAATGTAGTTTATATGGCCTAGGGTGATAAAATGTAAGAAGTTATAATTTGTTTACCATTTCAGTGCTAGCTATGTTGCAACAACTTCCCCCATCAATTATCACATTACACACTTTTCCTTTAATACTACACCTAGTATGAAATAGATTTTCGCGTTGGTTATCCTCACAAGGTGCTAGATGTACATGCAAAGTTCTTCTAGCTATCAAAGATTCACCTTGTTCATTCTCAATGCAATCATCATTCTCATTTTGCTCATGGTCATCAATTAATGCATTTTCATCATCCAATTCCACGTCATCCTTACTCTTATATTCTCCTAGATGATTTATGATCAAAGTGCGTCTATTAGGACATTCCCTAGTCATGTGTCCTCTACCTTGGCATTTAAAACACACAATGTCCCTAGTTCTAGAGTTAGAGGTAGGAGTACTCCCTCGATGACCACTTGAAGGCTCATTCAAGGATTGTGGTGTAGTGGACGGTGTAGAAGACCTTCGTTGGCCTTCTTGGCTCATAGGTGCCGACTTTCTCTCTTCCTTCTGGCCTCCTTGATCCCTGCTGTGGGTAGGCAGCCGGTTTCCTTGTGATTTCCAAGCGTTGGACTCCCATAAGGCGGCTTGTGTTTCCGGTTTCGCACCTTAGTCTTCCTTTCCACCTTGATGGCCAAGTCTAGTAATTGCTCCATGGTGTTGTATGGATACATATCAACTTCATTAGCAAAATTAGAGTTAAGAATACGAAGATACCTAGCCATTGTATTTTCCTCATCCTCTAGAACGTTGGCCTTCACCATAGCAACTTGCATATTCATATAGGCTTCCTCAGGGCTAAGAGATCCTTGTCTCAAATTTTCCAGCCGTTGTCGAAGCTCTCGGGTATAGTAAGGTGGGACGAACCGAGCCCTCATTAGTGCCTTCATATGCTCCCATTTGGTGATTTGAGGATCCAATGTTCGTAGTCTTTCTTTGACTACGTGATCCCACCATACGAAGGCATAGCCTTGGAACTCGAGAGCGGCTAGCTGAACCTTCCTAGGCTCGCTGAAGTAATGACACAACCAAATCTGCTCGACTTTAGTTTCCCACTCCGTGTAGACGTCGGGATCACACTTTCCTTTAAAGACGGGGATTTTGATTTTGACTTTGCCGATACCATCTTGCTCTTGATAGGGCCGTAGATTATCACGTTCTCGTCCTTGCCTTGGTTGTTGGAATGGTCGATTGTAATCTTCCCAAGTATGATCCTCAAAAGGAGCTTCATTCCGTCGCTGAAAGTTATCAACAAATGGTGGCATGTTAGAAGCATTAGGGAGGACGTTGGACTGTAAATTACCTTGATCCGGATGATCCGGCTCTCTAGTAACGTGTGAAGGACCGCCAAACTCATAGTTGGTTCTCAAAGGTGGTGTCCGCGATGGTGGGGTTCGTGCTTCCATAGACTCCACTCATTTGGATAGGTTAGCTACGGAATCAGAAAATTGTTTCAATAGATTGAGCATCTTAGGTGTGACGGTCTCGCTGCTAGTCTTGCTGGGGCTTCGGGACCTAGACATGCTCAAGTAAAAAAACAAAGAACCGGTTAGGTTAGAAAACAAAGATCTCACTTGTGTATCGCTCACTCTCTCGTTGGTATTGCCTAGCTGGTGGCTCGAGTTGTAAGGATCCAACACCTTAAGATCACGATTTCCGAACCTTCTTAGCAACCCTTTGGAACTTGAACTGCCAAAATTGATGTTAGTGTCGGAGATGGTTCAAGGCACCCCTAATCGGAGTATTGACCGTTGGGTTGGTGTAGGTATGGTGGTTTGAGATTAGAATGAAGAAGGAGTTGTTTGAAGGAGTTCTCAAAAAGATGGGACTTTTCCTTGTGCTTGATGGTCGATTAATAGAAATGCCAGCCGTTTTTGTGTTTTTTTTTTTGAAAGATCTCTTAGACTTTGTCAAAGATTTGTGGGAGAGAAAGTAACCGAAATTGATTGCAACGAGATTTGTGGGGGAGAAGGTTACCGAAATTGATTGCCACGTTCGATCTCCTTTTTTTTGTTTTGTGTTTACCTCTCCTCAAGATGTTGTCCGGCCCTAAGACACCCTTGGCTTTTGATTGTGCACACTTCAAGCACAAGTTAAACCCCAATTGGTTAAGCAACAAGGTTAACAAAGAAGAAATGAGTTATCAATTGTACCAACTGAGCTCTGATACCAACTGATACGGTATTAGTCCGTGGATTAGTCAATCTAGGCACAATGATCCGAATCCGGCTGAATGAAGCGAATCCAGATGCGGACTGAAACGTGGAGATGGAATGGATGCATGAGGATGTTGAGAAGAACCAAAGAGAGTCAACAAAAAGAACCAAGGTTGAAGAGCCAAGACCCCGCTTCGTGAATGCCCTAGACCCGTCTCCAATACAACTTTACACTAGCTCCGGCTGGACTAGCAAAAAGAGGGACTCGTGAAGGCTCGAACCACCAATCCGAAGGCGGTTGACACGAACAAGCTCAGCCAAGCAAACAACGACAATGCCAACCAAAAACTCTCTTGTTCTTTGATTGATTTTGTGAATGATTACAAGCGATAATTCCTAGCAAAAATAAAACGTACCCTACTCAGCAGTTAAAGAGATTATATATAGACTCTTTTATCTAGACAAAATAAAGAAAAGAAAACTAAAACATTGGTGGAAGGTGGTAACAAGAGAGCTTCCACAAATGTAGCTAACAACTTAACAAACAAACTAACAACATCAAAATAGGCTGACTTATTCAAAACAGATCCATGAGTGTTTGGACGTTTTTTAGAGCCCAAAAGGATGATCCGGCTGAGGGAAATGAGCTGACTTGTTCAAAACAGATCCATGAGTGATTTGGACGTTTTTTAAGAGACCAAATGGATATGATCCGACTGAGGGAAATGGTTACTCTTTTTGGGCTGCCTGGGACGTGAGCAACATCGAGCTTGCCAGCCACTCCGGACTTGATGGCATCATGCTTGTTGTCCCATTTCCTATGCTTGCTTGCTCGTCCATCTTCGCCACCTTGTCCTTGTCTTGTTTGCTTGATTTATTGGCTGGCGTGGCTATATGATCCAGCTCTTGTTGTTCCAACGTCTGCATGGTCTCTTCCCTTTGCTTGCTTGCTCCTGCATTCACCAAGAGATTAACACATGATGCATGGAAGTTAAATGGTTCACGCATGGTGCCAAGCAATAGCACTTCCCTTGACGTAACTTATTGGATCTTCTTAGCTCTTGCCCTAGTAATGGGCCCCTTGATATCTTTCATGTGATGGTCCTACATCAACAACAACACAAGCACCAAGAAACTGCTCCACCAACACCTCCACTGTTCTATTCGAAGAGCTGATGAAAATCAGCCCAGATCCACTTCGCCCGCCCCCACGGGTCATCACTGCCGCCCCCACGGTGTTGTCACCCGCCTTCACGGTTAAGCAACAAAAAGGCCAGATTCTTCAATTTTCTTTGTGAATTCTAATTCTACTACTTTCAACTGAATAGAATGGAGAAAAGATGGAAATCAAAGTTGAACAGTAGGGAATATTAGAGATACGAGATAATGTAGAACAAAAATGTCTTTCCAACTCGGTTTTTGCATATTCCGACGTTAAAGAGTTTAGTGATGTTGGAGTGTATGTAGTAGTTCCTCGAGCTTGTTTGGCTCGGGGAATTCCTTGAGAAGAGTGTTGTTGTGTATCCCGAATTGTCAAGACAGTTTGTGGCAATATTCAATAAGGAGATTGAGGACCATATTTGTGCCGGGCTATCTCTCAAGTTCAACAAGAGGAGGTATACTTTGGACTTGGACTAGCTGAGAGTAGCCTTTGGGGTTACAAAGAAACCATCTGAGAACTAGTGGGATACGGCTCCTACACCGGATCTCTTCGAACTTTGGCATGTTGCCACCGGATCAAATTTCCATGAAGGGGGAGTACAACAAAAATCTCACCCACCCTTGTTTGAGGTTGTTATCTAAGATCATTATGTGTGTCTTTTGTGTACACAAGGAGGAGAACAAGGTCGTCCTCAAGGACTTACACTATTGCACTCATGTGTCCCGGCTTATGAGATTGTGCTGGACTGGATCTTACACTTCTTTCCGCTTTGAAGCGGATAAGGAAGGGCGAGCTCCGGGACATTGTAGAAGGAGGGTTCATTACCCTCATAGCTACCTAGGTGATGGATGTGACGGAGTTGGAGGATGGGATAGCGATCCCGTTCTCAAACGAGGGCTTTCTTCACCGTTGCAAGTTGTTGAAGAGGGAGGGTGAGCACGTATTTAGGATTTCCTTCACCGATGGGAGCCATGCCACCTACTTTCCCCGGATATTTCCATTTGGCCGAATCTTTATGACCTCTACATTTCCGTTGATCCGTATGTGCCGAGGCGATCACAGGTTACCGTTATTGAGCGGCTACGGCGAGCTCGAGTCGGGGACCGGCTAAGGACTATTAGCCCCTCCCCGATGACATGGAGATGCCCACAACAAAGGAGGATAACCCTGCAAATGCCAGATGAGAGCCCTGACCACTCAAAATGAGCAGCAGCAGACCGGCTACCATAAGACGATGTTGGAGCAACAGCAGGCTTGGCAGACGAGATTTGAGGAGAGCATGACAGCTCATTTTAAGGAGCGTTATAAGGCTTGGCAAAGGGATGATGAGTAGAGGATGCGGACCCACAATGATTCTCAGCAACAGGCTTGGCAAGCTGGCTTTGAGAGTTCATTCGGTGCTCGGATGGATGCCCAGTAGAGCCGCCTCGATGACATCGACCGGCGGCAGGAGCACTTCTTCTCTAACTTCCCGTATCTACCACCGGGTCAGGATGGTCCAGCTGGACCATCACACTAGTGAGTATCCTCTTTTCCTTCTCTACATATTATGTTTTGCCTTCTATCTTCACACTTTGAGGGCAAAGTGATCTTCAAGTATGGGGAGGGATCAGATCATGCATGTATAGTTTGTGTGTTTGTTTTTGAGGTTCCAATTGTAATTCAGTTTCATATTCAGTCAAGAAAAAAGAGAAAAAGCCAAACAAAATGAGAAAAAGACATGAAAAACCTTGGATAAACCGAAAAACCAAAATGGCGATTTATGGAAAAATAAGGTAGTCCGACCAACACTAGGTTGGTGCAAAAATGGACTTGAGGGATGTGAGAATTTGGTGCGACTATCATAGAAAGAAGAAGAGTGACATGGTGAAAACCCGAAAGGGCTCCTTGAGAAAATGAGTGACATTCGAGCGTAGGCTCTCCTCTTTCAGACGTTGGCAACATAAGAAGGGGAGACATAAGGAGGAGTCTTTATAAGTCACTCTTGGAGCGATATGGATGGTAGTTTCCCTCCTTTCTCACATTTCTCCTTTCTCACTTTTTCCTTGGAAATTTCTTGTATGTTTCTCATCTCTCTACTGCACCATGCTTCTTGAGACTTCTTGAGTCACATTTTTATATCTTTGGTTTACTCGGGACGAGTAAAGTGTCTAATTATGGGGGAGTTTGATAGGTGACGGAATCACTATCGTTTCTAGGTAGTTTTAGAGCCTTTTAGTTGTGTTGTGTTGCTAATGTTTGGATCCAGTTGAAGAAGTTGAAAAAGAAGTAAACAAGGGATCTAGAAACACTTGGGAGAAGAAGAAGATCGACGAAGACAAGTTTCCGATGCCAAACCGCCCCGCAGTAGAAGCAACCGTCCTAGCGGTGGCCAACGCCCCCAACGCAGCAACCAACGCCTAGCCAGCACTCTGAGAGCAGCGTGTCACGCCCCCGCGGTACCACCTAGCCGCCCCGCGGTGACACCACTTGAAGAACAGAAGTCAGCGCCCCAACGCCTTTGCCAGTGGACTTGTGAAACCGAAGAGATTGTGTCACCGCCGCCGTGGTGACATTGGGCCGCCCCAGCAGATCGACATCAGAAACATCAAGAATATCAAAAGTCAGACGTTCTATATAATTAAAGACACCGCGCCCCGCGGTGTAATAGGTAGGATTTCCGGAATTCTATATAAAGTTGATTAACTTAATAATTGATAATAATTGACATATAACTCGAGAAGATTGCATAAGTGATGAGTATGAGTCCCACCGTTATGTTCCTGGCATAATTTTGGACTTATGGGGAAATTTTCACTTTTTCCCTCGGGTAATTATTTTGACCCTCTAGTGTTATTTGGAGCATTTGAGAGAAATGATCAGGATATCGGACATGTCCTAGATATTAAATAACATGGAAAGGCAAAACGGCCAAAAGAGTGGTATTTCGTTTCTTAACGGCTAAGAAAGATGGATTAGGAATACACGTTTTCCGAGGCAATTGTGGAATAATTATCCCTACAATATTCAAGATTTATTATTCCAATTTCGAGAAGTTTGGAGAAGGGGGTTCAACCTGCCCTTGGATCGGTTAAAGGATAATTATCGACTTCGCTAAAAGATAATTACCGTCTTCACTATAAATAACGGAAAATCGTTTATTTTTCATTTCCTTTTCAAGTTTCCTCGTAAAAGCTCTGATTTCTCTCAAACTTCAAACTCATATCTACTCTTCATTTCTAATCCGAATTCAATTCCGTTTGAGTTTTTGGATTCCTCTCTTCATTCTCTTCATATCGGTACCGAGTTTTTGCATTTTTGATAAAATGAAGACCTAGTCGAGCATATATGTCACCAGAACGGTTCCGTCACTCAGAATCCGGTGAATTTGATGTTGTTCATGCGTAGCCTACATCGTTGTTATTCCGAATCTTCTTTCAGATCGTCAATCGAGTTAGTAACGAATAAGTTATGAATTTATTCGTTTTTTGTACTGCGATTTGGCCTAAATTGACCTTTGGCTTGTCAAAATGGATAATTAGAAATTCCATTACGGTCATTATATTATTCTAGTGTGTATGGGTTGTTTGTTTGATGAAATCTGCTTACAAATGGGTTTAGAAATTGCCTGCGGGCAAAACGTTATTCTGGTAAAAATTTAATTAATTAATTAAAGGTTAATTAATTACATTAGGATTAGAATTGAGATTGAGGAATGTTGATTAGATGCTATCTTGAGATTTGAGGAATTGTGAGTTATATTGAGGATCTTGAGGTTTAGATCCAAGGTATGGGATGGTTGTGGTTATGAGGTAGGAGACGTGTCTCCTAACCCTTTGCAGCGTTTGATATATTGTATGCCTTGCTTATGCAAGCGTTGATCATTTCTTCAAAGGGAAACTGTGACGTGGTACAGGATTACGAGTATTTCAGGTAAGTCCATTGAACTTACTTAGAATGCAGTTGTGGATTTGAGTGGTTGTGATGGTTTTGTGTCTGCTCATATGATTGATACCTAAACCGGACTAGGATGACCACTTTATTACGTTAAAAGGCCCAAGTGTATTATAACGGGTCGTGACCACTTGCTGAAAGCTCGCCGAGAGTGGAAGGAGGTGCTCGGAAGCCAGTAGCTCATGGGGGAGGTAGATCCCCATGCAACACCTGAGTTAAAGGGGTAAGATACGGGGTTCTTTAGGCTCCTCGTGTCACAAAGAATTTGAATTGGTATTGAATCATTTAAATAAAGATAATAACGGTTGTGTGTGTGGCATTGCATGTTGTGAGGTGTTGTTGTGTATTTGTGCTATTACTTCATTCTTATTCATTTCTGTTAGCTAACGGTTTATACCGTGTTGTAGTTGATCTGCAGGATAGGAGGATTGCAGAGTGAGTCAGATGGGTGATCAGCCGAGGGCTTCAGTACACTAGGTTGTTCGTGGGATATGGGATATTTTGTACTCTTTGGATCTATTGATCCTGTTTTGTACTCGACTATGATGTTGTAAACCTTTTGATGTATATATTGTACAATTTATGTATTTGGTTTTTATCTATCTGTGTCTTGTTGTAAGATCCAATGGACTTGTTGTCAGACTAGGGTCAGGATCCATTTTGAGATCGTAGCCCATTGTGGCGCCCCGAGTCCCGTGGATTCGGGGTGTTACAAAGGTGGTATTAGAGCCTTAGGTTGACAACAATGACACTTGCAATCTGCAATAAAGGTGGAGCGGATAAATAACCAGAACCCGAAAGGGGTTTGACGTTTGAAAAGAATTTTGTTTTTGAAAGAGTATAGTGTTTTGGGATAGTGTGTACGGAAATCCATCACCCTTCTTAGGATCTCGAAAACATAGAAATATATATAGATATCTATTATGTGATGCTATATTGCATGGGACCATATATATATATATATATATATATATATATATATATATATATATATATATATATGGTCACATTCAACATAGCATCACATAATAGATATCTATATAGCCTTATAGGATTAAGTGTGCATACCCTACAAATGGCTCAGACTGGAGCAACATCTGCAGTATGACGAGGTAGGGGTATACCCCCTCTTCCTCCAATACTGTTAGGTCAGGGACCAGTTTCCGTTTTTGATCCGCCTGTAGCAGAGGACAGACCTGAGGAGTGTTATTACGTCTCGATGAGTGGACCCGAGTTTCGAGAATATATATACGTCAAGTACAAGAGGCTGTAAGAGAGGTTAGACCTACACCGGGTTTACCAACATCTGTGGGACCAACTGAAGCTTCCGGATCAAAGAAGAAACAACGGACCAAACTAGTGAGTGATGAAGCATTTTCGGAGTCAAGATAAACTAGATAGGAGGCGTGGTAGGTGGATGGAATTTATTGAGACTTTTCCCTATGTTATCAAGTATAAAAAGGGAAAAGACAATGTAGTGGCGGATACCCTCTCTAGGAGGTACACATTATTGACTACATTGGATGCTAAGGTATTAGGCTTTGTTTACATTAAGGACCTCTATGAATCTGATATTGATTTTGGTGATACATATAAGTTATGTGTGCAAAAAGGTTCGTTAGATAAATACTATTTGTTTGAGGGATTTTTGTTTCGAATTGATAAGGTGTGCATACCTAGGTGTTCCCTTCGATTGTTGCTAGTAGAGGAAGCCCATAAAGGAGGTTTAATGGTTCATTTTGGGAGGGATAAAACTTATGCTATGCTGCACTCACACTTTTATTGACCACACATGCTTAGGGATGTTGAAAATGTGCTTAAAAGATGCTTAGAATGCCTTAGAGCTAAATCTAAAGTGAAGCCTCATGGATTGTACACACCTTTGCCCATCCCACAACCCCTTAGGAAGACAATAGTATGGACTTTATTGTGGGATTGCCTAGGACTAAAAGAGGTAGAGACTCGATTTTTGTGGTTGTAGATCGTTTCTCAAAAATGGCTCACTTTATTGCTTGTCACAAAACTGATGATGCGGCCAATGTAGCTAATCTATTCTTTCGGGAAGTAGTTCGGTTACATGGAATTCCGAGGACAATAGTAAGTGATAGGGATGTTAAGTTCTTAAGTTATTTTTGGAAGACTATTTGGGGAAAGCTAGGTACGAAATTGTTATTTTCTACATCAAGCCACCCCCAAACTGATGGGCAAACAGAAGTAACTAATAGGACTTTAACCACACTTTTAAGGGTTGTCATAAAAAAGAATCTAAAGGAATGGGAGGATGTCTTGCCACATGTTGAATTTGCCTATAATAGAGTTGTGCATTCGTCTACTTCCATCTCTCCATTTGAGTGTGTTTATGGTTTTAATCCACTAACCCCTTTTGAACTTACACCGTTGCCTAAGAAGGAGCGAGTGGATTTAAGTGCTAAAATGCAGGTTGAACACATCAAGGAGCTACATAGGAGGACAAGGATTAAGCTTGAGGAGAAAGGCAAATACAACGCAGCCAAGGCAACCCAAGGAAGGAAGAAGGTTACATTTGAGGCCGGTGACCTTGTATGGCTACACTTGAGGAAGGAGAGGTTTTAACAACTTCGGAAGTCCAAGCTCTCTCCAAGAGGAAACGGACCTTTCAAGGTGCTACACAAGGCTGGTGACAATGCCTATGTGCTAGACTTGCCGGACGACTATGCTTTTGATCCCACGTTCAATGTGAGGGATCTAAGCCCTTTTCCACCCCTTAGTGATGATCAAGGAAATTCGAGGTCGAATTCTTTTAAAGAAGGGGAGAATGATGAAGGGTCATCCGAGCTAGCTCCATCTTCAACACCACAAGGAGCCCTAACACGAGCTCAAGCCAAACGCCAAGCGGAGAGGGATGCTATCTTCCTAACCATGGTTCAAGAAGCTCACCCAAGCTCACCTCCAATGAGTCCAAGACCCATCATGATGCTTAGCCACATTGGACCAGCCAAGAAGAAGTTGAATGGAGCATAGGAGAGCTACACGTGTGCATGTGCATGGCTGGCGTGAGAAGCTAGTTAGAGAGTGTTAAATAAAGCCTAGAATTAGTCTATTTTATTGTTTTATTTAAAACACTCTAATTTGTAATTATTGTTTTTATTTCTTTTCTATTTTTAGGAGAGAAGGTCTAGGTTGTATTTAAACCTTTCTCTCTTCCTTTTTGTTTAGATTACGTTAAACACATTGCCTAAGTGCTAAATCGAACCTTTTGAGTTCAGCCTATTGTCTCGTGAGAACTGTGGTGTTTGCATAGCTTTCTCGTTCTTGTGTGTGTCAATCTCCTTCGGGTTGGTGCAACAAGTCGAATCGAAGCAACCTCTTCGTGCCTTCGATAATTCTAGATCGATTGTGTGAAGTTGTAAGAAGCGGGGTGAATCGTCATTGATTTGGGTTCTTGGATCATCGAATCCAAGGGTTCTATCATTTGTTCCTTTCGGTTCCTCTATTCCATCTCGTTTCCCTTATTGCTTTGCACGTTTTCCTTTCATAATTGTTGCTGAATTTCGTTTGCTTTTATTCCCGAAAACAAGTTGCTCGTCTAGATCCGTTCTTCGCGGCTAATCCCCGTATCAATCATGATGAAAGATCATTTGAGTTGACTCTATCTTCAATACCTGAGGGGGCTCTGAAAAGAGCTCAAGCTAAACGCCAAGTTGAGATGGATGCTCTTTTCCTAACCATGGTCCATGAAGCTCAACCAAGTCCATCTTCAGCAAGTCTAAGGACCATCTTGTGGATCAGCCACAAACACATACCAACCAAGATGATTAATGGAGCTTAAATTGTATTTCTAGTTGCTGGGCAGGCATTGGAAAGCATTTCAAAGGATAGATGGAGGCCTTGAAATCAGATACAAGGGGCTTCACGTGTGTGCATGTGCAGGCTGGAAAATTCATTTAAGTATGTGGAAGTGAGAGGCTGATTAGGAGAGTTTAATTAGGCGCATTTTCGTTCTATTTTGCTCGGCTTTTATTTAAATCTCTCTAAATGTAATTATTGTAATTATTTCCATTTTGTTTTAGGAAGAAAAGGCCAAGGATGTATAAAAGCCTTTTCTCTCTTCATTTTGTAGTTAGACAAGTTTTATACAAGTTTTTCTGAGAGCATTTCAGAATTGAATCAAAGAGAATTCAATCATTCTTGTCTCGTGAGTTTGTGTGTTTGATCTGGCTTTCTCGTTCTTGTGTATGTCAATCTCATTCGGGATTGGTGTTGCAAGTCGAACAAGGCATCCTCTTCCTGCTCTCGATTCTCATATCAATTGTGTGGAGTTGTAAGAAGCGGGTTCGAATCGTCACTGGTTGGTTCTTGGATCTTGAATCCAAGGGTTCTATCATTGTTCATTTCGGTTCTTCTTGTCCCTTTCTGTTTTCTCGTTTTCATTGTTGTCCAAGTTTGTTAACTTTTGTGTATTCTTCATGCTTCAGAACAGGTTATTCATCTAGATCCGTTCTTCGCGGCTAATCGCCGTATCAATTGGTATCAAAACACAGTTGACGTCCAACCACCAAAAAGAGTCGGCAAATTAATCATAAATTCACAAAAAGAGTTTGTTTTGATCATTGCAATTGATCAGTCTTTTGTTTGAGTCTATTTCTGTTTCTCTCTTCTACTCTAAGCTCTGTTTGAGTCTAACGAGATTGTTCCTTGTTTGTGAGTTCTGGACACCGGAAACCACCATAGCACCAACACCAACAACCATCACACCACCATCAACCACCATTTTTCCGTCAGCCACATTAGCTTGGTTCTTCCTCCAATGTCCTCAGTGATACTTGAGGAGCATAGGTTCGAGTTTTGAGTAATAATATGCAGTGGAGCCGTTGGCATTTTTCTTGATATGGGTGCTACGCACTCTTTGCTTTCTAATGCATGCGTTGATAAACTGACCTTAGATACAATAGAGGATAGACCTCTCTTGGTAACATTACCAGATGGGGTCAATTAAGAGGTACATAATTGTCCTATACATGTGGGACTTGTGATTTGTTTGTGGACTTCTTTGTCATGTTGCTGGTGCATGAGGAAGTCATTATTTATATGGATGGGATGTATAAACATCCTGCTGTGTTAGACGTTGGTAGCAGGACCCTGACGGTTTCTACCGAGTTAGGTCGGATTGAGATATCCTGAGGTCAGGACCTTGGGAAGACGGGTATGGTTATTAGTGTAGTATGAGTATCGAGGTTGATAGCACAAGGTTGAGATGCCTTCTAGTGTTATGCCATGAAGGAGAGTGAGAGTTCAGTGTTGGAGGACGTCCCAGTGGTTTGTGAGTTCCTGGATGTGTTCGCTAAGCCATCCAGATTAGAGGAGCGTGGACTTCGGTATCAAGTTGGAGCCTGGTACGAGACCGATCTCGAAGGCCCCATATCGTATGACACATGTCGAGATATTAGAGCTGAAGTAGCAGCTTGAGGAGTTGGATGAGAAGGACTTTATTTGCCCTAGCGTATTCCCGTGGGGAGCACCTGTTCTCTTCGTGCGGAAGAAGGACGGATCATTGAGGTTATGCATCGATTACAAAGAGCTAAACAAGGGGACCATCAAGAACAAGTATCCATATGACTTGTTAGATCAGCTTCAGGGAGCGATTGTGTTCTCCAGGATTGACATGCGCTCGGGTTATCACCAACAAAGTGTGAGAGAGGAGGATGTGCACAAGACGGCATTTCGGACTCGGTATGACCACTACGAGTTTGTAGTAATGCCATTCGGGCTCACGAATGCGCCCGCCGTGTTTTTGGAGTTGATGTATGGCATATTCATCGACTTTCTGGATCAGATTGTGGGGTCTTCATAGACGACATCCTGGTGTGCTTTCGTAGCAGAGAGGAGCATGTAGGACATCTGAGGATAGTGATGCGCATTTTGAGGGATAGAGAAATGTATGCTAAGTTCTCTAACTGCGGGGTTTGGATGCCAGAGGTAGCATTTCTAGGTCATGTGGTGTCCGCTGATGGGATCAAGGTTGATCCGGCGAAGATTGAGTTTGTAACAGCATGGATGACACCGACGAACGTCAAGGAAGTGTGCAACTTTCTTGGGTTAGCCGGTTATTACCGACGCTTTGTGGAGGGATTCTCTGAGATTGCCCGTCAACTTACGAGCCTGTTGAAGCAGACTACCCGGTTTGTATGGTCCGAGCCATGCACTCATAGTTTTGAGGAGCTGAAGAGACGTTTGACTTCCGCTCCTATCTTAGCGCAGCCTGACGACACAAAGGACTTTGTAGTCTACAGTGACACATTCAAGCTAGGCTTGTGATGTGTTCTGATGCACCGTGGCAGAGTGATTGTTTATGCGTCTAGACAATTGAAGACGTATGAGGAGAACTACCGGAGTCATGATGTGGAGTTGACAACGGTAGTTCATGCATTGAAGATCTGAAGACATTACATGTATGGTGCTACATGTCAAATCTTCACAGAACATAAGAGTCTGAAGTATATTTTCACGGAGAAGGAATTGAATAACCGCCAATGTAGATGACTTTAGCTGATCAAGGACTTTGACATTGAGATTATGTACCATCCAGGGAAGGTGAATGTTTTCGCTGACGCCTTGAGCAGGAAGGCGCCTTGAGAGAAGGTGATTGCGAGACTGACTGTATGATGTAGGACCATCACATGGAAGATATCAAGGGCCCATTACAAGGGCATGAGCTAAGGAGATCCAAGAAATTACGTCAAGGGAAGTGCTATTGCTTGGCACCATGCGTGAACCATTTAACTTCCATACATCATGTGTTAATCTCTTGGTGAATGCAGGAGCAAGCAAGCAAAGGGAAGAGACGTTCCTCACGTCCAAGGCAGCCCAAGAGAGTAACCAGCTGCTCACGTCCAAGGAGGCCCAAGAGAGTAACCAGCTGCTCACGTCCAAGGCAGCCCAAGAGAGTAACCAGCTACTCACATCCAAGGCAGCCCAAGAGAGTAACCAGCTGCTCACGTCCAAGGAGGCCCAAGAGAGTCAGCTTATTTCCCTCAGTCGGATCATCCATTTGGGCTCTTAAAAACCGTCCAAATCACTCCTGGATCTGTTGTGAACAAGTCAGCCCATTTCCCCTTAAAAACCGTCCAACTCACTCCCAAGGATCTGTTTTGAATAAGTCAGCCTATTTTGATGCTGATTAGTTGTTTGTTAAGTTGTTAGCTACATTTTTGGAAGCTCTCTTGTTACCACCTTCCACAAATGTTTTAGTTTTAGTTTTCTTTTCTTTATTTTGTCTAGATAGAAGAGTCTATATATAGTCTCTTTAGCTGCTGAATAGGATACGTTTTTGATTGCTTAGAATTACAGTTGTAATCATTCACAAAATCAATCAAAGAACAAGAGAGTTTTTGGTTGGCATTGTCGTTGTTTGCTTGGCTGAGCTTGTTCGTGTCAACCGCCTTCGGATTGGTGCTTCGAGCCTTCACGAGTCCCTCTTTGTGCTAGTCCAGCCGGAGCTAGTGTAAAGTTGTATTGGAGACGGGTCTAGGGCATTCACAAAGCGGGGTTTTGGCTCTTCAGCCTTGGTTCCTTTCGTTGACTCTCTTTGGTTCTTCTCTACATCTTCCTGCGTCCATTCACTATCCACGTTTCATTCCACATATGGATTCGCCTCATTCAGCCGGATTCGGGATAATTGTACCTAGATAGACTCATTCACGGACTAAGACCGTATCAATTGGTATCAGAGCTCAGTTGGTACAATTGATCACTCCTTTCTTCTTTCTTAACCTTATTGCTTAACCAATTGAGGTTTAACTTGTGCTTGAAGTGTCTAAATCAAAAAAGCCAAGAGTTTCTTAGGGCCGGACAACATCTTGAGGAGAGGTAAACACAAATCAAAAAAAAAAAGAGATCAACGTTGCAGTCAAATTCGGTAACCTTCTCTCCCACAAATCTTGTTGCAATCAGTTTCGGTTACCTTCTCTTCCCCAAATCTTTGACAAAGTCTAAGAGATCTTTCAAAAAAAAAAGACAACACAAGAACGGCTGGCCCTTTTATTAATCGACATCAAGCACAAGAAAACTCCCTCAAACAACTCCTACGTCATTCTAATCACAAATCACCATACCTACACCAACCCAACGGTCAATACTCCGATTAGGGGTGTCTTGATCCATCTCCGACACTAACATCAGTTTCGGAAGTTCTAGTTCCAAAGGGTTGCTAATAAGGTTTGAAAATCGTGATCTTAAGCTGTTGGATCCTTACAACTCGAGCCACCAGCTAGGCAATACCAACGAGAGAGTGAGCGATACACAAGTGAGATCTTTGTTTTCTAACCTAACCGGTTCTTTGTTTGTTACTTGAGCATGTCTAGGTCCCGAAGCCCCAGCAAGTCTAGCAGCGAGACCGTCACGCCTGAGATGCTCAATCTATTGAAACAATTGTCCGATTCCGTAGCTAACCTATCCAAGCGAGTGGAGTCTATGGAAACACGAACCCCACCATCGCGGACACCACCTTTGAGAGCCAACTATGAGTTTGGCGGTCCCTCACACGTTACTAAAGAGTCGGATCATCCGGATCAAGGTAATTTACATTCCAACGTCCTTCCTAATGTTTCTAACATGCCACCATTTGTTGATAAGTTTCAGCGACGGAATGAAGCTCCTTTTGAGGATCATACTTGGGAAGATTACAATCGACCATTCCAACAGCCAAGGCAAGGACGAGAACGTGATAATCTATGACCCTATCAAGAGCAAGACGGTCTCGGTAAAGTCAAAATCAAAATTCCCGCCTTTGAAGGAAAGTGTGATCCCGACGTCTACACGGAGTGAGAAACTAAAGTCGAGCAGATCTGGTTGTGTCATAGCTTCAGCGAGCCTAGGAAGGTTCAGCTAGCCGCTCTCGAATTCCAAGGCTATGCCTTGGTATGGTGGGATCACGTAGTCAAAGAAAGAGTGCGAACATTGGATCCTCAAATCACCACATGGGAGCATATGAAGGCACTAATGAGGTCTCGGTTCGTTCCACCTCACTATACCCGAGAGCTTCGACAACGGCTGGAAAATTTGAGACAAGGCTCTCTTAGCGTTGAGGAAGACTATACGAATATGCAAGTTGCTATGGTGAAGGCCAACTTTCTAGAGGATGAAGAAAATACTATGGCTAGGTATCTTCGTATTCTTAACTCTAATTTGGCTAATGAAGTTGATATGTATCCCTACAACACCATGGAGCAATTACTATAGTTGGCCATCAAGGTCGAAAGGAAGAATAAGCTGCGAAACCGGGAACACAAGCCGCCTTATGGGACGTCCAACACTTGGAAATCACAAGGAAGCCGGCTGCCTACCCACAACAGGGACCAAGGAGGCCAGATGGAGGAGAGAAAGTCAGCACCTACGAGCCAAGAAGGCCAACGAAAGTCTTCTACATCGTCCACTACACCACAATCCTTGAATGAGCCTTCAAGTGGTCATCGAGGGAGTACTCCTACCTCTAACTCTATAACTCGGGACATTGTGTGTTTTAAATGCCAAGGTAGAGGACACATGAGTAGGGAATGTCCTAATAGACGCACTTTGATCATAAATCATCTAGGAGAATATGAGAGTGAGGATGATGTGGAATTAGATGATGAAAATGCATTATTTGATGACAATGAACAAAATGAGAATGATGATTGCATTGAGTATGAACAAGGTGAATCTTTGATAGCTAGGAGAACTTTGCATGTCCAACTAACACCTTGTGAGGATAACCAACGTGAAAATTTGTTTCATACTAGGTGTAGTATTAAAGGAAAAGTGTGTAATGTGATAATTGATGGGGGGAAGTTGTTGCAACATAGCTAGCACTGAAATGCTAAACAAATTACAACTTCTTACATTTTACCACCCTAGGCCATATAAACTACATTGGATGAATGAGTGTGGAAAACTTAAGGTCAATCACCAAACTAAGGTCAATATAACATTAGGATCATATGAGGATGTTATTACATGTGATGTTGTGCCTATGAATGCTTGTCACTTGTTGCTTGGTCGTCCATGGAAATATGATAGGAAAGTTATCCATGATAGGTTTTCTAATAAATACAGCTTTGAGTATAAAGGTAAAACTTTAACACTTAAACCTATGACACCTTTACAAATAGCCGAGTACTATGAGAACAAGAGGGTTGAGCAAGGAACCCCTCAAAAGCCTAAAATGACACGGCCTAAGAGTAAGGAGAACAAAACCCATCAAACACTGTTAGTACAACCAACAAGTAGCTATCTTGAGTCTAGGAATGAATATGTCACTAACTATGCTTCTTTGGATGTGCTAATGATGAGTTTGTGTAAATCTGTAGTGAATGTGTCTCATGACTCTACCATTCCACTTCCTAGTTCTATCCAGGAGTTGTTAGACGAGTTTGAAGACGTCTTTCCTGAGGAAATTCCTGCTGGCATGCCGCCCATTAGGGGCATTGAACACCAAATAGATTTAATACCCGGAGCCACCCTTCCCAATAGACCCGCCTATAGGATGAACCCTACGGAAGCCCAGGAAATTCAGAACCAAGTTCAAAACTTACTAGATAAAGGGTATGTTCGGGAAAGCCTTAGTCCTTGTGCAGTTCCCGTCCTGCTAGTACCCAAGAAGGATAATACTTGGAGAATGTGTATTGATTGTACAGCAATCAATAACATTACTATCAAGTATAGACACCCGATTCCCCGTCTAGTTGACATGCTTGATGAGTTTCATGGAGCTACAATTTTCACTAAGATTGACCTTAGGAGTGGCTACCATCAAATTAGAATGAGGGAAGGGGACGAATGGAAAACAGCTTTTAAAACCAAATTTGGTCTCTATAAGTGGCTAGTAATGCCTTTTGGTTTAACTAATGCTCCTAGTACTTTCATGCGATTAATGAATCATATTTTGAGACATTATATTGGTTTATATGTTGTAGTCTACTTTGATGACATTCTTATCTAGAGTAAGACTTTAAAGGAGCATGAAAATCATTTGAGAGATGTGCTTGCTACATTGCGTATAGAATACTTGTATACTAATATTAAAAAATGTGATTTCTATACTAACCGAGTGATTTTCCTTGGTTTTGTAGTAAGTGCCAATGGTTTGCAAGTGGATGAGGATAAGGTTAAGGCAATCAATGAATGGCCCATTCCTAGGTCGGTTGGTGAAGTAAGGAGTTTCCATGGCCTAGCTAAATTCTATAGAAGATTTGTGAGGGATTTTAATACCATTGCAACACCACTCACGGCTTTGACCAAAAAGAAGGTTCCTTTTGAGTGGAATGAACCTCAACAAAGAGCATTTGAAGAGCTCAAGAAATGCCTCACCCACGCACCACTACTCGCTCTACCGGACTTCACTAAACCTTTTGAGGTTGAATGCGACGCATCCGGCATTGGTATTGGCGGCGTCCTTATGCAAGAAGGTAAGCCTCTAGCTTTCTTTAGTGAAAAAATGAAGGGTGCATGCTTAAACTATTCCACGTATGAAAAATAATTGTATGCCTTGTTTAGAGTACTCAAAACATGGCAACATTACCTTTGGCCCCAAGAGTTTGTTTTGAAAACTGATCATGATTCACTTAGACACTTTAGGAGCCAAGATAAGCTAAATAGGCGGCATGGTAGGTGGATGGAGTTCATCGAAACCTTTCCTTACATTATCAAGTATAAGAAAGGAAAGGATAATGTCGTAGCGGATGCATTGTCTAGAAGATACACCTTAATCACCACCTTGGATTCTAGGATGTTAGGTTCTACTTACATTAAAGAATTATATGTGGATGATGCTGAATTTGGGAAGATATTTCATAGATGCACTACTCAAGGCCCTTATGATAAGTATTTTGTGTTTGAAGGTTTCTTGTTTAAAGTGGATAAAATTTGCATACCTAGATATTCCCTTAGGATCTTATTAGTGGAAGAAGCCCATAAAGGAGGTTTAATGGGGCATTTTGGGAGGGACAAAACTTATCACATGTTGCAAACTCACTTATATTGGACTCATATGTTAAGGGATGTAGAACACATGCTGAAAAGGTGCATTGAATGTCTTAAGGCCAAAGCTAGGGTACAACCCCATGGGCTGTATACACCCTTACCGACGCCTAATGGCCCTTGAGAAGATATAAGTATGGATTTCATTGTTGGACTACCTAGGACTAAGAAATGAAGAGATTCCATTTTTGTGGTGGTAGATAGATTCTCTAAAATGGCACATTTTATTCCATGTCATAAAACTGATGATGCATATAATGTCGCTAATATTTTCTGTAAGGAAATAGTGAGATTGCATGGAATACCTAAAACTATTGTTAGTGATAGGGATGTCAAGTTTTTGAGTTTCTTTTGGAAAACGCTTTGGGGAAAAATGGGCACTAGATTACTATTCTCGACCTCTAGTCATCCCCAAACAGATGGGCAAACGGAAGTCACCAATAGGACCCTAACGACCCTCCTTATAACCATGTTGAAAGATAACTTAAAAGAATGGGAAGACATGTTACCACATATCGAGTTTGCTTATAATCGCAACATGCATTCTTCCACTTCGTTATCACCTTTCAAATGTGTTTATGGATTTATTACCGAGTCCTCGAAAGGATCGAGTAGCTTTTGATGCGTTGGAACAGGCGGACTACATTAAGGAACTTCATGCCAAGACCAAGGCTGCGCTTGATAAGAAGGGCGTTGAAACTGCAGCTCGGAATAACAAGGAACGTTGGAAGATGGTTTTCCAACCCGGCGACTTAGTTTGGCTACATCTAAGGAAAGAGCGAATTCCGACAAAACGCCATTCCAAGCTAGCCCCACGGGGTGATGGACAATTCAAACTCTTACACCGGATTAACGATAACACATATGTGTTGGACTTACCGGAAGAGTATGGAGTTAGTACCACTTTTAACGTAGGAGATTTGAGCTCCAATGAAGGAGAGTCGGAACAAGATGAAAATTCGGGGTCGAATTCTTTCCAAGAAGGAGTGGATGATGTAGGACCATCACATGGAAGATATCAAGGGCCCATTACTAGGGTAAGAGCTAAGGAGATCCAAGAAGTTACGTCAAGGGAAGGGCTATTGCTTGGCACCATGCGTGAACCATTTAACTTCCATACATCATGTGTTAATCTCTTGGTGAATGCAGGAGCAAGCAAGCAAAGGGAAGAGACATTGCTCACGTCCAAGGCAGCCCAAGAGAGTAACTAGCTGCTCACGTCCAAGGAGGCCCAAGAGAGTAACTAGCTGCTCACGTCCAAGGCAGGCCAAGAGAGTAACCAGCTACTCACGTCCAAGGCAGCATAAGAGAGTAACCAACTGCTCACGTCCAAGGAGGCCTAAGAGAGTCAGCTCATTTCCCTCAGTTGGATCATCCATTTGGGCTCTTAAAAACCGTCCAAATCAGTCCTGGGTCTGTTGTGAACAAGTCAGCCCATGTCCCTCTTAAAAACCGTCCAACTCACTCCCAAGGATCTGTTTTGAATAAGTCAGCCTATTTTGATGCTGATTAGTTGTTTGTTAAGTTGTTAGCTACATTTGTGGAAGCTCTCTTGTTACCACCTTCCCCAAATGTTTTAGGTTTAGTTTTCTTTTCTTTATTTTGTCTAGATAGAAGAGTCTATATATAGTCTCTTTAGCTGCTGAATAGGATACGTTTTTCATTGCTTAGAATTACAGTTGTAATCATTCACAAAATCAATCAAAGAACAAGAGAGTTTTTGGTTGGCATTGTCGTTGTTTGCTTGGCTGAGCTTGTTCGAGTCAACCGCATTCGGATTGGTGCTTCGAGCCTTCACGAGTCACTCTTTGTGCTAGTCCAGCCGGAGCTAGTGTAAAGTTGTATTGGAGACGGGTCGAGGGCATTCACGAAGCGGGGTTTTGGCTCTTCAGCCTTGGTTCCTTTTGTTGACTCTCTTTGGTTCTTCTCTACATCTTCCTGCGTCCATTCACTGTCCACGTTTCATTCCGTATCTGGATTCGGGACATTGTACCTAGATCGACTCATTCACGGACTAAGACCGTATCACTATACATCCACAGTTACAGAGTGATCTAGCATGGCTAGAGATGAACATCCAGTTCCTGATGAGGATGCCCAGTTGAGCACTTTAGAGGTTCTACGTGGTTTGTTGGATGAGATCCAATAGAAGAAGGAGACTTGCCCGACGCTGATGAGGATACGAGATAGGATGACTCGTGGTGAGGCACCATAGTTCTCCATAGAAGCAGTTGGAGTGATGAGACGCCACAACCGCGTTTGTGTACCCGCTAATGCGGATCTGAGGTAGGGGATTCTGCAAGAGGCTCACTCCACACCTTACTCAGTGCACCCAGGTGCTAGTAAGATGTATCAAGATGTGAGACACTCATACTAGTGGGGAGGGTTGAAGCCCGATGTTGCCAGATCTGTGCCTTAGTGTGCGACCTGTCAACAGGTCAAGATAGAGCATTGCAGACCAGGAAGAGAGCTTCATCCACTGCCAATACCGTAGTGGAAGTGGGAGGATATCTCCATGGACTTCGTGACCGGATTGAGACCGAGTAGGAGTTTTGATGCTATTTAGGTTGTGGTTGACAAACTGAGAAGACTGCACGTTTCATCCTTATCAGGAAAACATGGACAGTGAGCAGATTAGCTGAGGAGTACACTAGGCAGATAGTGAGACTACATGGTGTACCAAGGACGATCGTCTTTGATCGAGATTGACGATTCACCTCAGGGCTTTGGCAGCAAATTCAGACTACTTTGGGGACGAGTTTACATTTTACGACTGCGTTTCACCCGCAGACTGATGGTCAATCAGAGAGGACCATCCAAACCCTTGAGGATATGCTGCGAGCTTGTGTGTTGGATTGGGGATAGGGATGATCAGAATACCTCCCATTAGTTGAGTTCTCATATAACAACAGTTGTCATACATCTATTGGGATGACCCCATATGAGGCACTGTATGGACGTAGATGTCGTACACCGTTATGTTGGGATGAGACTAACAATATCAGTGGTATAATGGTAGAGCAGATTCAAGATGATATAGCTCAAGTAGCGCTGATCAGAGAGATGATGCTGGCTGCCTAGAGTCGCCAGAATTCATATGCAGACAAGAGCCTCTAGAGTTCAGAGTTAGAGCTCATGTCTGGCTGAGAATATCTCCAACGCGAGACGTTAGACGTTTTGGCATAAAGGGGAAGTTGAGTCCCCAATATGTCGGTCCTTTTGAGATATTAGATAGAGTTGGGAGAATAGCATACAGATTGGCTTTGCCACCTGATGCGGGGATTAGCCTGTTTAACGATCTAGACGAACAACCTGGAAACAATGGAATGAAACTTAGATATGGAGGAATGAGAAGCACGAAAATATAAAGATAGATGGTTAAGAAGAACCGAATAGAACTATGGAAGAACCCTTGAACAATGAATTCAAGAACCAATTCAAAGGACTAATCAACCCTGCTTCTACAACTTGACACAATCAATATGGAGATTGAAAGCACCAAGAGGATGCTTATAAACAACTTGCAACACTAATCCCTAAGGAGATTAACTCAGTCAAGAAGAGTTAAGCAAAAAATCACAATCACAAAGCTCTCCAACAGGCTGGAAATCGCCAATCTGCAACAGCAGCACAAAAACTATGTTTAACGTGTATCTTCTGGGTATCTGCCATGACCTAGGACGCCTAATAACACACATTTATATATATATATATATATATATATATATATATATATATATATATATATATATATATATATATATATATATATATATAGTGTTTAATATCTTAATGAACTGAAATAATTAACTAAAGGCCCATCAAGACATAAGTTTGGGCTTTTATTCTAAAAAGACTTAAAAACACTTAAAACATCCAAATAAGCTTATTTAGCTAATTTGGAACATTTCAGCCTTATGTAGAACCCTTAGGCGTGCAGCTTATTCCTTGGTGGACCATGATCATCATCAAGGCTCGTTGGCTCATGGAAGGTGAGTTAGGTGGTTCATGGTTCATGGTTAGAAGCAATGCATCCATCAAAGGATCATCATCAAGGCTCGTTGGCTCATGGAAGGTAAACTCAAGGGCTGCGTAATGTACCTTTTTTTTCTCGGGAAAGTTGTGACACGGCCATATCTGCTCAATCATCGTCTCCCAAGCCATGTAAACATCCGGATCACAGTTGCCTTCAAAGGATGGAATCTTGATCTTCACCTTGCCTAGATCATCTTGCTGATGATCTCGCCCTATCCTTTGGTGTCTATTGTCTCTCCTCCCTTCATAGTCTTCCTCTTGCCTCCGTCTATACTCACGCATCCCATCTTGATCCCTCTCATCTTCTCGTCTCCTATCTTCACGCCTCCTATTTTGTTCCATCCTCCTTTCCTCATTTCTCATCCATTCCTCGTCTTGCCTCCAGACTTCCTCTTGCCTTCTTTCTTGTGCATAATCATAGCCATCATCTTCGGACTCCTCATTATCTCCATCCTGTGTGGTGCTAAGAGAGAAATTAGCATAATGATTGTTATCATGAATAGGAGGTTTAGGGTTAGAATGATGCCCTTGCGAAGCATTAATAGGAGTCTTCTTGGCTTCGTTGAAAGCTTCATGTTGGATGCCAAGAGGTACTCGTCGATGGCCTATAGTTAAGGGTTTAGAACTTGCTCCTTTCTCAAAGTGATGGCCTAGTGCCTTATTTAGGGGAAATGAGGTGTCTTCTTTAGCCTTATTATTCTTAAGCTCGGTTATATGCCCTTGTAAATCCGTAAGCCTATCTTCCATGGCTTTAAATTCTACTTGCATCATAGCCTTCATCATGCTAACCAAATCTGCCGGACTAGACTCCGGTTGCTTCTCGGTATGATGATCACTAGACATCTTGTTAAACACAACAAAACAAGCAAACACGTTAGATTAGATAAAAACAAAATCCTCTCTAGTGTGTCTCTCAAGTGTTTATCCCTCACTCTCAAGTGATGTGATAAGACTTTGCTGATGGCTCACCTTGTAAGAATTAACAACCTTGTGTGGGTAGTGCCTAGTCAAATATAAGCTAACACGAAACAACAATTGAATTAATCAAGGTATGTCCTAGGCTGACTCAACAAAAGAAAGAAAAAAATAATGACTCAAGGAATTGACTAGTTGTATGAATGAGATGTACAACCAAAATGACCCGAAATATAGACTCAAGATAAGCTAAAATAACGTTACTCGTAAGTGCCTCAACTTGCAACCTCAAACACCAAAATAAACAACTAAGGTCGGTTTAGGGTAGGGTGGCTGAATGACAAAGGCTTCAAATGTAGGTTTTTGAAGTTCCCTTGAATTCTTCTTTCTCTTTTTCAACTCTTTGTAAGAACAATGTTGTTAGTTCAATAACTTAGAGCTAAATACAATGCCAACACAAAGTTGAATTCTTCTTTCTTTCTTTCTTTTTTTTTTTAAAAAATTCTGGAAGACAACTCCTTTTTTTTTTTAACTCAGCAAAAGTAAAACAAAAATT